>JADRCH010000027.1:8088774-8114589 GCA_019843965.1 Rhynchomys soricoides | reverse complement strand
CTCCTCCTCCTCCTCCTCCTCCTCCTCCTCCTCCTCCTCCTCCTCCTTCCCTCACTCTCCCTCTGCCTACAGAGAGGAGAGTTTGGTGATGTATATTATTTTATTGAGTATAAAACCATGCTTGTATCTTATACTTAGTCCTTTCATTGAGGTACAATCAAAGCCATATTGTATCACTGATCATGAGAAAAACAAATTTGTTTCGTTGAGGGTTTGAATACATAAAGAACACAGTAGTAAATAGTCCCTATACTGAGGACAGTGAAGAAAAGTTTGCATCTGTACATTCAGATTTTACCCGTGTGCCTTAGTTTCCATGTTATGCTCATTGTTGACTTACATTTGCTAATGTTTCTGTAGCCTTAGGAGTCTTTGTATAATAAGGCCACTTTGCATTTCCTAAATTGGGCAAAACTGATTCTGAAGTCACAATTCCCAGTTTCCATAACTGTCAAAAACTTCCTAGTGATGATGATCTTATTCATCTAAAACTGAGGGAAAGAGGGCAATGACCTAGATCTCAAAAGTATTCCTCACAATCAGATAGATGATGAAAGATATTTGCTAACATTTGGTCTACAGCTGCAGTAAAAACTGTATTTGAAAATGGTTTCCTGTCTGTCTGTCTGTAAGTGAAGCTGCAGGCATAATAACACTGCTCCACACAAGTCTTTAGCAACTTATGCATATTTAATCATGTTAGAGATATTTGCAAAGATAATTGATGATACATTAATTTATATGTATCATCAAAGTCAGAGATGTCAAACGCTTTTTACACAGTACTGCGTTTGTGAAACCACTGCTGTGTAGCATGGTTGGGCTTTGAATGGGTCTGTGAGATACAGCAACAATGACAACACAAGATTCCTGAAGCCACGTTGGAATAGAGGGTATGGGCTTAATTTCAGAGTGGTGTGCACTATTGACCTTCATGTTGCCCATTGAGCTCTGATTAATGCTTCCACTTCAGGTGCTACAATAACCATTAACTAACCAAGGATATCATCTAAATTATAGGTAATTGAATTAACTTCTTAGTTTTACTGGTTTTAGAGAAGTGGGGGCTCTTAATTCTAAGAAATTATAGCCATCTCTATGACTTCTATTACTCAGTAGATTTTCTCCAATAAAAAGGAATTACTTGATTTAATAACTATGGTCACAGTATCTTATTAAAAGAGGAGTAGGCAGGTCTACTTACTTGTCTTTTTTATACAGGTTGAGATTAGTCAAATTAGATATTCAAATTTCTAAGGCAAATTGAGCAAGGAAAACCTACTACTACTCTGTAATCTGCAACAAACAACTGAATTATGGTTAGAAATATATGTTTGGTCAGGCAACTATGTAAACTAGACATTTTAATTGAAACGAACAAATCAAATGAATCCTTTCACAAGACTATGTTTCTACACATATAGATTTCAAAAAGTAACATTTTAGATCTCTAATCTTCTATAATTTTAGTGAATTAAAATTACAAAAAAGTTAATTAAATGCAAAGTAAACACCATAAGAGAAGACCCCAGATAACTGGAATGCTCTGTGATTATCTCTGTTGAAACACAGACTTGATGTTTTGCAAAGAAATCATTTGTTCTGCCTTAGTGAAGCTAATTATTCTCAGCATGCAATCACTGTTTCAAATTGCAAAAGGCACATCAGCCTTCGCTGTATGTTGCTGGAATTAAAACCCAATCAAATGGGATAATGAAGTGCACACAAAGAATATGATCTCACTTTTGCAATGCAACAACAGTGAAAACTGCTCAAAGAAATGTTGGAGAAATCATAATTCACGGAGGCAAAATGCAAATGTTTACTCTATACTTTAAGTACTTTCTGCTTAGAGACAAGCATGAGGTTTATCACATGATAGAGTCTTCCTTTAAGTGACTGAATAGCATCTTAACCATTCATTGTGAGGTACATAAAGTTTATTTTTCTATTATTACATGAAAAAAACAAGAAAGTACTCCATAGTATGTCACACATTAAACATTTGATTATAGAGATTTTATAAGAAAATTAAAGAGTGCTTCTAAAATGCATGGTATTCTCCTACACTTACTGATCTAAAAAGATGAAACATATTAGTTCTTTTCATTAAAAAAGAGCCCTTTCTGCTAATGTGTACCACAATGTCTTACCCATTTAAAAATCTGTGTTTATTCCTCAAATCTTAAAAAAGATCCGCAATTCAGAGAGAGCCACCATGATTGTATGTGAAATATGTTTGATCATGGGTGTGTTGAAAGCTACTGAAGAGAAATGTCTTGTCTTTTAAACCTATTGAGTTATCCGCTGTATTAGTCAGGGTTTTCTGCAGAATGTATAGAATACATCTTTCTATATATAGAAAGAGAATTTATTAGAATGATTTACAGGCAGTGGTCTAGCTAAAACAACAATGGCTGCGTATGAATGGAAGTACAGGAATCCAGTTGTTCAGTCCATGAGGTTGGACTTCTCTCTTAACTGTTCTTAAGTATAAGATGCAATCCTGAATAAGTAGATTGAAATGCAAGGGAAGCAAAGGGCTTGTAGTAAATGTGAAAGCAAGAAGGCAAATGAGAGAGAGCTTTCTACTTCCATATCCTTTGTATAGGCTACCAGCAACAGCCTACTAAAGGTAGATCTTCTCTCAAAAGATCTGGATTAAAGGTTTATTCTCTCACCTCAACGATACATATTAGAGGTGGATCTCCCCACTTCAAATGATTTAATGAAGAAAAATGCCTCACATGTATTCCTAGCCATTTGGGTTTCAATTAATCCCAGATATAGTTAAGTTGACCACAAAGAATAGCCATTGTAAGTCCATCCCTTGTCAACTTGACACACAATCATATCTCCTTACATCATGTTTAACTTCCAAATGAAAACAAGAGCCAGGTCGTAGTTATGCCTCACATGACTATCCCTTGCCATCTCAAATCATTATAAGTTTAGAATAGATGGCATTGTTCCTTGGAGAACATTCTTTTAGTTATCGGATCTAGGGAAACATAAGTATAAGGATGAATATTTTAAATATCTGGAATAATTTTTCCAATTTGTGAACACAGCTACTATAGCGTCTCAAGTTAGTGAAGCCTCTCCTGAAAGCTCAGAAAGCACTGAAAGCCTATGACGTAAACTATTTTACAAATTTAAGGAAAGAGATGCATTTGATAATCTTGATTCACCAATTGTGAGAAGGAACAGATTTGGTGACTCTGTAGATAAAATTTTTGACAATATCTGAAAACCTAAGTAAAACGGTGATGTTGGTCTGTTGCTCCTAGCATCACTGGAGGAATTGACAAAGGAAACACACAATGGATGGTAGAAGAAGATAGTTATAACTACCAGCTAAGACCACATGACCAGTTAAAGAAATAAGGGTTAGAATTGCTTAAAGTACTTCTGTCATATTTTCTTAAGAATGTGTTTATAGAGATATTTATGTTTTCTTTCCTCGTTTGTTATTACATGATATAACATCAATTAAAAAATAATCCCTCACAGATGTGTCTAATCATTTGGGTTTTGGTTAATTCCAGATGTAGTCAAGTTGACAACCAAGAATAGCCATTTTTAATTTATTGTTTTATTTATTTATATTTCAAATGTTGGCCCCTTCCCTGTCTCCCTTCTGCAAACCCCCCCTCACACTGCTCCTCCCCTTTGTCTCTAAGAGGGTGCTCTCTCATCCACCCATCCACTCCTGCCTCAGTCCTCTAGCATCCCCCTTGACTGGGGCAACAAGCTTCCTCAGGACCAACCGGAGAACTTCTACAGCTGATAAGCAACTTCAGCTGAGTGGAGTGGCTGAATGTGAAATGAACTCAAGCAAATCAGTAGCCTTCCTTTATATAAATGACAAATGGGCTGAGAAAGAAATTAGGAAAACAACATCCTTCACAATAGCCACAAATCGTATAAAATATCTTTGTGTAACTCTTACCAAGCAAGTGAAAGATCTGTATGACAAGAACTTCAAATCCCTGAAAAAAGAAATTGAAAAAAGAAAAAAGAATAGCCATCTTATCCTTTTTCATATCTTCATTTTATTTTTTGTTTTCTTCCGCACTATTCACTGTTAATAATGCTTTCTGTTGTCTGCACCAACACCTCTTTTCAAAGAAATCTGCCCAAATTAAGACGAATTATAGGTTTCCCCCACTCCCCACTTGTTATGGAGGAGACCAGAGCAACTTTTTCTTTCACTTGCCAAGAACTTTCTGTCATCTTAGCTGTCCAAGGAGGAAACAGCAGGATTCAGACACCAGTGGTGGCAGCATCAAGGACACTAAGTTTCTGCTCATGTCAGTCTGTGGGAGCTGCCTGGCTGGAGCAGTTTCCACCAAAAGTTTTTGATTGAAGATAACAGCCACTATTAGTTTTGTACAAGCCAAAGTGGAACATATAAGAAAACATTTTCTCAGCTATGGCTGTAGTTTTTCTCATCCCATTACATTTGATCTTTGTTTACATAGCTTTGCTCATCAAGGCACTTGCAGTGTAGAGCTTCAAAGCTCTGTATTGTCAAAAACCAGTAAGTAGAATGTAGTGTTGACATCGCCATCTCCACAGCCTGGCACCCTGGCTGCCACAGAAGCTCTTCGTAAATATTTTACTGTTGTTGAATGAATGAACTCACTTTCATTTCCAATCTGATATGGGAGACATGATGAGAACGCAATAAGTGTACAGGTATCATCAAGTGGTCCGCTACCATGTGATATCTCAACCAGCATTGGAAAGAATATAGCAGTAGATCAGGGGTATTCATGATGATCCAGTGAGTGTTAAATTCTTAGTTTAAGTTTTGCTAAAATTTTAGTAACTTCAGAAGAGGCAAACAACTGTAAACTGGTTTCTACCACTTTTCCTCAAAAGAAACATGCAGAAAAAAAGGAGTTTGTTTGTCTCAGCTCTCAGCTCCCTCTATTGAGTGCTCACAACAATTTGGCAAATGAATGTGTGATCCACTTAATAGCTTTCCTTCTGATGAGGATTAGGTAAACGCTTCTCTTCTCATTCCAGAGTGGCTGCTATGTTCATCATACCCTTTCAACTTGAATCACATGGAATAGGATGGGGACCTGTTATTCAGCCATAGTAGCAGCTTTCATCCAAGCAAGAGATAAGTGGAAAATCTTTCTACTTATTCTTATCATTTTCTGGGACCTATTGCAAAAAAAAAAAATAATAAATAAAAAAATCTATGCTATGAATGGAGACATGAGAAGAAATATTCTGTTTTTAAAGAGCCAAACGATGCAATTGTCATATATGAAGACAGGTTGGCATTTGCATCTCGAGGGAAAAACTTTTGAAAGTAACAGAACTGCCAGTAGCAATTAATGAGAAAGCTTTTCATATTGTTTTCAGTAACAGACAAGTACTAGCAGTTTGAGAAAACTGCAAGTGACAGCTGCTGTCACCACAGAGTGGTACAATGAATTGAGTTAGTTTACTGACATTTGCTGGTTTTCTTTACCCCTCAAAATGTCAGATCTTTAGGTTTTCATTGTCAAATTGTGAATTTAGTGTAAATATAGTTTCTCAAAACTTAAATTACAATACAAATTAAATTACAATGGCACATAATGCACAATGGCACATGTGAGATGTAAGCACGTTGTTGTCTACAGGAACAAATGATGCTTAGACTTGTGAATGACATGCTGTACAGAACAGATGAGCTCATTTCAATACCTACTATGTGAGACTACAATGGGCAGCCTCTCTGTTGGAAGTAAAAGGAAAGTATATACTAGCAAGACATCAAAATTATTTGACAAAATTTCCAGTGTCTTTCATATAATACCTTTTTAATGTTATTTCAAAGGGAAGGTACACTTCTTAATTAATTTGGAGGGATAATTGTGCAAGGCTAGGTTCTTTATTTTATTTGGAAAGTCTTGTCTTCGAATTATTTCAATGTATTAGAACACTCTGTAGAGTTACTTCTCTCTTCGTAATCAAGTCAATCCAAACCTTATGATTTATCAATTTTGAAGCTATGATGTTATTTCTTAAATTATTGATGTATTTTCACAATTGTTTTTCTTGTATCTATAACATGCAGTGTGCTATCTTAAATGAATCTAAATCACACAGGCTTTCCCTATTATTTTATGGGTTTTAATTATTTTATGGGTTCTCTACAGAATTACTAATTTTTAAGATCTTTCCTTATTTGGGGCAACTCTATGGATAGCAAGTACAAGGTATCCTACTATCTCTAGTTTATCACGGATCATTTAGGAAAATTATTAAAGGTCTGTGTCACACATTTTTTGTGGCTTCATAAAATATTGTTTTTATCACCTAATTCTTCAGACAGTGATAGCTTTAACTGTCACTGCACATATGAAAACAACGAACTCCAGTCCTTATGGTTTCTTTGTGCAGTTAATTATCCAAATTGAAGATAAAAGTAGGGATAAAATATCAATTCAAAATAAATTTTGATGTGAAAACAATGAACTCCAGACACTACAGCTTCTTTTTTTCAGTTTGATTATACAACTTTAGATATATAAAAGTAGATATTAAATATCATCTCACAAGTATGATGTGTTGCCTTTTTCTGTTTCATTGTGAAACCTCACTAAAACTTCAACACCAGAATTTAAGACACAGAAATTTAAAAATAAAACAAACAAACAAAAAAACTAAACAGAAGAAAAAAATGAGTGTAAAATATATGGTAAAATATATTAAAATAATAAAAAATTTAATCCATATGGTCTGTGTTAAATATCTCAACAGTGTTGAGACTCTGACACCTTACAATTGTCAAAGAGTCAAAGCAAAATATATTTGATGGAAGGCCAGAAAACAGAGGCATCTCAAACTCCCAATGTGGGATAAGACAGTGCTTTTGTGTCAAATGGCCAGTGCAAGCAATCTTCACTATCGTAAGAATGCTTTCTGAGGAATTATTATGTGATATCTGATGGCTTTTTTAAAAATGAAAACCTGACTCTGAAAATAACATTAAAAGAGATGTGTAACACAGAGCACATCAATGTACCTTGGCTATACATGGTCTCTCTCTGCAGTGTGATCACTTGGGTTCCTTTCATTTGTGAATTTGCTTTCTAATTGGTCAGAGTTGCCAATTTGACCTTTGTCTCTTTAACTTTTTCACTTAAGAGATTTATTAATTCTTGTAAGTGTCTCATTTATTTCCTTATGATAAGAGTCATAAACTAGCTTTGTGAATACACAGCTTTGGTTAAGTCTAGAGCATTTTCTTCTCTCTTCTAGCTATCCTTAAGTTTAGGCCTGGAAGTTTCTAGCTTCCATACAATCTAATATTCCAAGCTGACTGATTCATTCTGGCTTCTCTTGGTTTCTGTCTGAATTGCTCTGCCTGGCCTCATACTAACTTTGCTAGTGTGTTCTAATCTTCTGGCTCCTACTTATTACTTGGCTAGTTCTGTCATCACCTGTGTCTTGCTTGTTCTCTCTGTATCCTGTCTCTGTAGAACTGTCCCAGTAAAAATTACATACATACCCACCACCCACCACCTGTTTTTCTCTCTCACTGACTTTTAAGCAGTCTTTCTTTCTTTTCTATTCTCCTGTAAGTTGAGCATATCATATCTCTGACTCATTCTGTTAAATGTTTCTCTGATTCATCATTTTGTCTGTCCCTCAATTAGATGTAACTTTCAAACATAGATGCTTCCTTCTACAAAATTAATTTTACCTTTAATGTTAGGGATTAAAGGTATATACTAAGGGTATGTCTGTATTCTAGACAAATCATACTGTAATCCAGGGCTTTCTGGTCTGATTATATCTTTGGATGTGATCTCATGTCAGAGCAGCCATATTGCTAGATTAAAATTCTTCTACAAATTCAACTGATTATCTGCAGACCTAGTAGTTTGACCTTAAAAGCTGAACGTTATGATATTTTGGGTAAGTAAACAAAAATTACAAGCTTTTTAGAGACACAGTTACCTTATTTTGGGACAGTATTAATGCTATGTAGTTTGGAAATGTATTTTTGAATTGTCTCTTATAACCTTTCCTTGGTTCTATACAGAGACAAATTTTCCAGCTTCCCATGCAATTAAATGGTGATTATATCAAGTTCCTAAAAGGTATACAGAGAGAGAAAGAGTATAAACATTTAATACAATTATTTTGCTCTGGTCTTTCTTTCACCAACAGCCACAGGGTCCACAGAGGATAGCAACCCAACAGTTGATATAATCCCTTACATGAAGAACAGCTGAATCAGCATACTTGAACATAAATTAATAGCCATGATGCAATCAAAAGAACATAAAAGAAAATGAACAGAGTTCCACAGATATGAGAAACAGCATCAAAGATTCATATGAATAAATCATAAAACTCTAAAAAAGACAAGTAAAGAAGAATAACAAAAATTTATATCTGAAAATTTAGTGCTCAAAATTTCCCCAAATTTGATGAGAAGCATTAAATAACACTGAATCAAAAAACTCTGGTGTAAAATAAGGGGATCTTTTAAAATATGAGGAGAAAATAGTGTAAGGTATTAAAAGAAAAATGAGTCATCAAGTGCAAAGAAACTACATTAATGTCAGCAGAAAATTTCTAACTAGGAACAATGATTATTAGGAGATAGTGGGATATTATATTCAATTTTTTGAAAGAAAAGTTTTAACTCAATGTGTGTATGTATGTGTGTGTGTGTGTGTGTGTGTGTGTGTTTATTAAGGATGATCATTATAGGAGGACCATTCTTAGAAATTTAGGTTAAACAAAGATAAAATCTGAGTGAGTCTGTGACTCAAAGATCTTACCTACATGACTATCAAGAAAGTTCATAAGTCTGAGTGAAACCAGACAGTTAGTATAATTCAAGGGAAGAAATGATGAATGATAAAAGTGATGAATATTTTGAGAAAATACAAACAATTGTATAAATTTATGTTTGTTCATTTTTTAACTTCTATAAGAGATAGAAGACTTTGCATATGAATATTTATGCTGTTATTTTGCTAGAATAACAACATGTAGATTACATAGAAAAGAAGAGAAGAAAGGAAATGTAGAGAAAAGTGATTTACCCAAAAGGTACCTTAAAAAGCCCAAGAATTAAGATGGTTTCTATAATTATAAAAGAAGGTATAAAAGGAAACAGAAAGATCCAACCTATCTGAGATCTGTACTTATATTAAAAGTAACATTTTTATAGCAGTCAGAAAACAGAGACAAGACCAAGTAATGAGTGGAAAAGATTGCATCTCCATAAAATAATGTGTTTAACAGCAATAGAAGACAGGACTGACTTCTGACACTTAAAACTGAAAACACACTCTCAACTCATTTTACAGGACCAGATACTCTGAGATAAAGATAACACACACACACACACACACACACACACACACACAAAAGCAAGTCAAAATCATTGGTGAATACACATGTAAAGATCCTCAGAAATTCAGTATCAAATCAAATCATATCAGAAAGATTAGACACCATGAACATATCATTGGAGTCAACCTTAACGCAGTGTATTCCAGTCCTACAATGTGATATCACACACGAACACACCCAAACATAAAAAACACAGATCACTTTAGTAGATGTAAAAGAAGTGTTAGGCAATGTACAACATTCATTCATTGCAAGAATTCTGAATTAAACAGATTACTTCAACACAATAAAGGCAATTGATCAACACACAGAGAGGGGAGGAGGGAGTTAGGGGTGGCTAACATTGTAATTAATCAATGTGGGGAAACTAAAAGCTTTTGCATTAAGTCTCAGGATAATGCAAAGATGCTAGCTCTCTTCACCTTCACTCAATACCTCAGTGAAGTCCCAACTAAAGTAATTGCATTTAAAATAAAGCAAAAATGCCTAGACTAGAAAGGTAGAGTCAAATTATCTATGCAAATAATGGGATTCTAAACATAGAAAACCATAAGGATTCTATCAAAGAACATTAAAACCAGTAAGTCCAGGGAAACTTCAGGATAAAAATGTCAGCACAACATCTCTAATCAACAATAAATTAGGCAAGAATGAGAAAACAACTTCATGATAACATAAAAAGGAATAAAGTTTTAGGAATGAATTTAACTGAAGGTTGATCTATTTGTACATCAAAACAGGTAAAACGATGATGGGAGACCCTGAAGAAAGAAGTTGAAAATAAGTGAGAATATTTAATGCCATTTCAGGGGAAGTTGGAGGAGTTAGGTGGTGGATATAGTCAAAATACATTTATATATGTATGCTATTCTTAAAGAAGAAATAAAATTATTAAGTAAAAATAAAGAGCAGCACACATCAGCATGTAAAAATTAATTCTGTTCCTTTGTTCCACTAATAAAAGAACTGAAATCAAAGTCAGAAAAGTATTTTTCAAAAAAATAAAAAATCTAAGATAAATAATTGCTTAGGGAAAAAAATCCACAAAGTATATGCAATCTTCTTGTACTGAAAAGCTCAAAATACACATGAAAATAACTTACGAGGACTGATTAAATGGAGGGACCATCCTGTGTTTATGAATCAGGAGACTTATTACTACTCTTCAAATTTATCTATAGATTTGTTGTTATCTTCATTTAAATCTTTACCAGCAATTTGTAGAAGCTGAACAATCTCCCTGAAATAATTTAATGTATTTTACAATTTGTTTCAGAGAATAAGGTATGAGCTTAGGTTCATATTGTTTTATCAGAGAATAGAAATCGATCATTCCATTTATGGCCACCGGACATTTGACAAAGATCTCAGGGGAATTTAGTGAGAAAAGTAATAATCTTATAGAAAAATTGTTTTGAAAGAATTGGATATGTTCGCTTGCCATTACTGTTATTACATACCTATGGTAACCAACTGAAAGGGAGAAAGACTTATTTTTCTTCATAGTTTTGGCGGGTTTTCCCCAAATGTTTTTGAGCTTGTGATGAGCTAGTGGTACACTGTGGTGCTACTGCATGTCAGAGCAAGGTGCTCACTCTGCAGCCACTGGGAAACATAAACAGGAGGTCATGGGTTTTACTGCGCAGGACCCTAGTCTTACTGCATCAGTCTTGACTCTGAAAATTTTTCCATTATTTTTGATTTTCCATTTTTTTTCAGTGTGGTCTTTGGGGTTTTCTATTATACTACTGAAGAAGACAAATGTTTATATTTCATCTACCAAAGAGAATTTCTGTCCTACAAGCTTCATTTTCTTTTCTGTTGTTTGTTAAAAGCCAAAGCTTTTTCATTATCCTGTAGTGTACTAAGACATCAACACAGTGGTGATAACTGGTCAATGTTGTCTTTATATATTGTTCTTCTATATTTCTCAAATATCAAAATCATTGCATTTTGCTAGAATGTTCATCTCTCTAAGAACATTTTTCTCTAATCACTATTGGTAGATAACTTAAACACATCAGCTGCTATCTTCTGCCTCATGTACTTCCTGACATAGGAGATTCCCTGAATCTAAGGCAAACTGTGAATAATCCAATCCCAAAGTTTGAAGGATCCTAAATAAAACCATGGTCCTTTCAACATATGCACAAAATAAGATCTCTTTCATTTTTAAGAGACTTTAGTTGTTGTCTTAGTTAAGGTTTTACTGCTGTGAACAGACACCATGACTAAGGCAACTCTTATAAGGACAATGTTTAATTGGGGCTGGCTTGCAGATTCAGGGGTTCAGTCCATTATCATCAAGGAGAGAGTGTGGTAGCTTCTAGGCAGGCATGGTGCAGGAGGAGTTGAGAATTCTACCTTTTCATCGGAAGGCCTTTAGGAGAAGACTGACTCCCACATGGTTAGGAGGAGGGTCTCAAAGTCCACTTCCCCCGAAAAGTGACACACTTCTTCTAACAAGGCAGTCCTACTCCAACAAGGCCATATCTCCAGCTAGTGCCACTCCCTAGGCCAAGCATATCCAAACCACCACAGTTATTAATAACATGGAGAACATATGACAATATTTTCCTGTAAACTTTCTAATTAAGAATCTTCCATGTTATCACATTATAAAATTCCAAATCCTAAAACTAGTTAATCAGCCAACCAATCATAAGCCAACATAGTGCATTGTTCATAAGTAAAAAGGAATCAGAAGGAAAATTGAGGATGGATATGAGTCAAACAGGAGGTAGGATATATGGCTACTTACTACAGAGATCAAATGTAAAATGTTTTGTAATCTGATGGGTATAGCAGAGAAGGATTGATGGGGAGAGGCCTAAAATAAATTTTATTGAACACAAATATTGGTTAAGTATGACACCTAGAGGATGCATAAATAGAATTCCTTTGAGTTTTGGTTGTTGTTGGAATTAAGTTACAATCATGTGGAGAAATATCGTTAAGATTTTTGTTTCAGAATAAGCATTTTATATATTCGTTTATGTAATATTTTATAAATAAATAATCTTCTCTAATGTATCACTTAATTATATTAATAAAATTATAGGAAAATAAAGTCTTTTTCTATCAAATAAACAATTTTTATAATTGCCTTTTTCATATAGATACTAAACACATAAATTTATTGTCCCATGCATCAAAAGTATTTTATATGCTTATTTCCATACACACACACACACACACACACACACACACACACACATGAATGTACATAGCATCGTATAGTAGATGACAGCACAGAGGCAATGGACAATTAAGGTTGCCATACATAGAAATTGACAGGACCAAAATTGTGCAATTTCTAAGTATCTTACATTTATCCTCTGAGGTTTGGAAGACTTTTATAGTCCTGGGTCATTAATACTTGAACAGTTCATGAAAAATGATGAACGATTTACTTCATGACAGGCTATACAGATGGTCAATTTAATCTGCATCCTTGAGATTTCTCTAGATTGTATTTTGACATCATATCATTAAACATTTGTGTATTATTTATATCATTCTAGGAAACAAAGGTTGGTATTTCTTACTATCTCTTGCCATTCATCAGGTTTACTGATACAATTTATCCAAGTGAGCAGTATTTTTTTTTCTCACCAGGATGTTTATCTGAATGTAAACATTACTATGTCTTTTCAGAGACCCAAACAATTTGCTTCTCAAGTGCAGTAATGACTGTTATGAACAAAAATGTGACATTGGTGGAGACAAATGCTCCTATGACTGAGTTTCTGTAACACTGTTTCTACTACTTGGGAACATTTGTTTCTGTGTATGTGATGGTGTGTATGTGGGGGGGGGGGGTCTCCTAATCTTGGTGTAAGTTTTCATTAAAAGATGAGAGCCAACTGAGGACAAAGATCAAACACTTATACACAACATGTTCTCCATCTTGTGTGTTAAATGACAACATATGCAGATTTAGAAGTTAGCCTTGATATTAGAGCTGTCATATTTAATCTCTGGCATGGATAAATAATTATTATACAATCCTGGATAATTAAGAAAATCAAATCTTAATATTATTTTGATGTTAAGTTATGGAGTGTGACATCTGATGGCTTTTGGGAGGCAGGTGGTCAACCTGCACATTAAGGATTCTGATTTGCCTTCTTCCACCCTCTCTATTCTGTCACATAATGAGCCTCCTCCTGGTGAATCCATGTGGGGCCCATGAAGAATGCTATGAACAGGCATTAATAACACAGAATCTGCAATGCCAAGTTAAAGAACTTCAGGGTTGGGACACTACCAACAACAGAGAAATACAGACAGAAGGAGACGGAAGAGGCTTCCATGCAGAGTAGCATTGAAGCCAGGAGCCTTTCTGAGAGGACAGAACCCAGGAGGCAATGGCAGGTCTTTTTCTTCTTTGACTGTGGACATCGAAGGACTTGCTCCTTCAGGGAGGCATACATTCCTTAGGATCAGTCTTCCTTTGTATCCCTATCAACCTATAATCTTTTGATCATTGCCTATTTTTCACCCGTGTAGAAACAGTAAGCTACACTGGCTTATCACCTCTAATCACAAGCACGGGGCCAGGGCCCTCTGAGCTTTTAATTCCCTCTTAGAGGCCTAACAGAGTGAAAAGTAAACAAAGACCAAATTTGCAACCGTGAATGCAGCTAATTTCCTCTGATGTCAGAATACTTAAACAGGCAGGACCTGGGAATTATTTGATCAAACCTGCTTTTAATCTAATGCATGCAGAAGGGCTGTGTCTGGAAAGCTGAGCAAAATGACAAGCATCCCCAGGGAGCCTTATGGAAGGTTTCCTCCCTAAGAAACTGTAGCTTTCTCATTTCAGACTCATGGGTTACTGGGTCTTTCGAGGTGAAGTCACCAAGAGAAGTTTTTCTGCATTTGAAATTGTATTGTATTTGGTGTAAGACTGGCAAGTAAGGCAGCCAAATGACAATAGGTTATCCTTAGCTTTTGGTTGCTGGGGGATTTTTGTGTTGGTGCTGTTTGGCTTTGTTTTAATTGGCTAGCTGCCTAGATACTATTTAAGCTTTACAAGGAAATGAATTAATAATAAAAGACTGTTATTGTGAGTGGGGGAAAAAGGGACAAAGCTTTATCTGACTGCACACATTCTTCTCTTAGTACTAATCTAATAAAATAGAGAACAAAAGGTACAAGCCATGTGGTTCCTTGTTTTGGTTGTGAAAAAGCATTAAAAAAAATTAGAAGATATTGGTCTCAGGAATGAAATGTAAGTAAAAATAGTTATTAACTGGGTGATAGCCAACTACTGTTACTGACTCAAATTTTCTCCCCACCTCTGTTCCTTAGCAGTAGTGTGTTTTCAATAGAGATGGAAAGAGAAAGGAATGGAACTTTTATGTACTTCTCCATTGAAATAGAATCCTACTGGCAGTGTTTGTACATTCTTACTCATGCAATTAGCATCGTGAACACTTTCTACTATGAAATCTCTTTCAAAGGAGGTTACGAGACTTTGACACATATTAACCATGGGGTCACATTGTTACTGAGGATGGGCTAAAGTTAAAACAAACAAACAAAAACCACACACACACACACACACACACACACACACACACACACAAAACAAAAATAAAAACAAAACCAAACTCGCAGGAAAGTGCTCAAGTGCCTTTTGACAGTGAGCCCTGGTCTGTTCCCCTTCAGATTCATAAAAACTGCTCCTCTCATAAAGTAATTCAGAAGGCACGGCTTCAGAATAAATGACCGACGCTGATGCTTTGTGTAAATATGCAGGGAGAATAACATGCCACTAGATCAGCATTTGACTCCTTGGGTGACGATGAATTTCAATGTCAGTTATTCGTCATCCTGAAGCCTGCCCTGTGATGATGCCTTTTATTGGTGTATTCCTGCGAACATATTTCAGCGCACCATGTGCTGGGGAGTTCTTGGGGCGGGTGCATGGGGTCTGGGTGCTGGCCCTGTGCCCTCGCTGCCCCCCGCCTCTTGTCCCCTAGGGTCCCCTTGGCTCCTCTCAGCTCTCTCTCCCCTCCCCTCCCTACAGCTGGCGGCGGGGGCTGCTCCTCTCAGAGCTCTGGGCCGGCTCCGTCAGCTGGGGCCCCCTACGGCCGGCTGTGTCCCTCGCCGCTAGGACCTGCCAGTCTGCGCGCTATGGCAGCGGCGGCAGCATCCCCGCCAGCATCCCCGCCAGCCAGCGGCGGCGGCGGTGGCGTCCACGGTCGCCGCTGATGCTATTGTTCCCTAGTGTTAGTTGCTCTTTGGCTGCTTTTCATCTGGAGCGAACAATAGGAGCAGCAAAGCTTTGCATTCTCTACTGGTGGAGAAGGAAAAACCGTCCCCTGTGAGAGTGCTGTGGTTCCGGAGGCTGGAGTGGCTGCGGACAGCATGGGGCTGCGAGCCGGGCGCCTAGCGTCCCCAAGCCGGGGCGTCCTGCAGCTGCTGCGGCTGCCACTGCTCCTACTACTCTTGCTGAGCTCCGGCGCCCGCGGCGCTGCGGCGCAGGGAGACACCGAGGTGCCCACCCTCTATCTGTGGAAGACCGGTAAGTGGGACAGAGTTGTCCTTTCCTCTATCTCCAAATCTGGAACTATGATCCGGAGTTAGCTAGGGGTTCCTGAAGGAGTCTCTGTGTTTCCAGCTGGTCCTGATTATGCCTGGATCCTCAGGTCAAAAGTATGATCCCTACTAGCGAATTAGGTCATGTCCTGTGCCATCAGGAAAGAACAACATAACTAAGAGGCAACAGTGAGTCACTGGGGCGATTGTTTCTCTCACCGCTCAGCAGTGAATGAGGGCAGCGTAGTACTTTCCTTACAAAGTGAAGAGATTTTATATCTGGGTTCCCAGTCTTAGACTTTCTAAAATGACATTCTAGCAATGAACAGGTAAACAGTTTGCCTTTTTATGCAGTGTTTTGGCAAACAGTATGTTTACTACAGCTGCATACACACACACACACACACACACACACACACACACACACACACATAGATTTAAATGTGTTAAGTGTAGCTTTGTGGTGTGTGGGGGACACTGGGGACGAGCCCTGTGTGGACAGATCTAACAGTAAAAAAGGGGCTCTCACGAACCCTTAAGGAAAACTGGACAGTGAAATTTGTAACGAGTGACTCAAAGTGATTTATTTTACGCTGTAGAATGATTAACATGTGTGTTTAGAAACTTTTCCTTCCGGGAAAGATGTCTTTTCGACCAAACAAGAAAGGTAGCAACTCACTGCTCCTCAGACTCTCCCTGCAAAGCGCTGTAGAGGCAGAACAGGCAGGAAAACAACAAAATCCTAGGGCTCCAGGCTCCCCTCTCTGCCAAGGGTGGGTGGATGCTCTCTGATTACTGTGGGAGATGGAATTCTGAGCCTACCAGAAACTTCATACACTCACAGAAGAAAAGTGGGGGAGATATTCTCGTTGCTTATAGCTGAGGATGACTTGAGAGTTCCTGGGCGATGCCTAAATATTAAGATAGGAACGAGGTAGAAAGAAAAAGGGTCCAGATCACATTCAAGGCAGAGTGGGTCTCTTGGCTTCAGTGCTCCCACCTCCCTGCTGAGGAGGCGGATTCATTTACGCCAGAATCATACTGTTGACTGAAGGTTTAAAGAAGGCTCATACATCCAAGCATCTTAGTGAGGCATTAAACAGAAAATCACTTAAAGACAAAACACACTTTACCTCGGAAAATTGCAGGATATACACGTGCACGCTTGTACAAGCACAGATACGGGCACAGATTAGTCAAAGCAAAGTCATTTTTGCTAACTTGGTAAGACATTGAAGGATCAGCTGATTGAGAGACTGCAGACAAAATCAAATTAATTCGTTTGATTTTAAACAAAGAATTGAAAGTGGTTTTTTTTTTTCTTCCTTTTTAAAATTTATAGTATTTGGTAGTACTTGGAAGATTAGAAAGAGCTTCTCAGATAAGTACTTGGGACAGAATAGCTGGGCTAGTTGAAATTTGTACTATTAAAGGAACATGAGCCAAGTAGTAATTCAGATGGATAAGAACATAGAGGGCATTCACTGTGCTGCCTCTCAGGTGCCAATACATGTCAATATTAATGTCATAGTGGGAACACAAGCCAATTAGACCTCGATTCCAGCACCAGGTTCAGCTTTAGCCTGCTCTAAGAAGAATTCACTGGAGTTCTGACCCCTCCATCCTTAGCTGCCTACAGTGTGATTATACTTGCTGTTGACTATCTAAATAGTGTGATGAAATCAAGTGGATTATGAGAAACTAACTTATACATCGTCAAGTTTTGTGTAAATAGAAGCCAGTGTGGTGAGGAGGGTGTTACTATGTATTTTATGATGATTCCATGTTTGGTGGGAAATAATGGAACATTTAACCTGTGGAGCAAAATAATAATTTCTTCATGTGTTTAGCCACTGAAAGGAAGGGAGGTGTTACTAAATCTAAAATGCACTGAGAACAGTTCTCAAAGGGACTAGGACATACATAAAGGAACAGAATACACTGTAACTAAAAACTGCAAAAGTGATAGAATGGTGTCTATCATTTGACAGGAAGCAAATTTGATTTAAGTGAGGAGGGGGGAGGGGAAGGAAGGGACTTGGAAGAGGAGGATAGAGAAGCTGAGAACATCTGCTCCAATCAGGGGCTCTTGGTTTTTTCTACTGTTTATAGGAAATATCATGAAAGCTGACATCATTAAAATGGAAGTTTCATCGGACAAAGATATGGGACAGGAGCTTTTACTGTCAATAACATGCTGACCACTGTGGCGAAGTCACACAGTACCTAGTTCATTGATTAGAGAATATCTAAAGATCTACTCAGCCACAAAGTATTTTGTTTGCATACATATATATGCATATACACATAATTAAATACCATATATTCACATACTCAAATACTTGTGATTTTTATATACAGACTATATCAGATTTATGACATATGATGGATAACATATGATGTAATGTGTTATAGTTTTAGGTCTACAACAAAGATCTGTTAAAGATTTACAGTCAGCTCTTACATTAAGTGGAGGTTCAATGTGATGTTGCCATCTTTACCTTTGACCAACTCAAAACTAAACAATATTTTAAATACACAATAATTCATACATGGCATACCATACTCATTAACATTATACAGTGATACCAGAGATTACATAGCTGATAAAACAGTTGAGGGTATGCTCAATAAAAAGGTGTTATTTGCTTTTGATCTTGGCTTTTTGCCAAGAGGATAGTGACACACAGAAGAAAGAATATAAAATATAAAGACATACAATAATATTCCTAAATCTTCAAAGTAGCAGTGACAGCAAAGCTCAAGCCCAAATTCTCCATGGAAACATATTTATTATCAATAAAGTCAGCTGGGATTTAGAGAAAATTCTAGACCTCTGGAAAATCTTTTAGAACTTAACCTACAAGCAAGTAGGAGCCATTGGAATCTCTAAGAAGATGATGTATTTTTTGCTGAGAAAGGAGAAAGGAGACTCTAAAGGCTGTTGGGCCAATAAGAAAAGGAAGAGCAGTGCCAGTACTTTAGAAGTTATAGGAAAGCACTGAGAAATGCTTTGCTTTGCACGGCGGAAGTGTCAGCCCAGATTAACATCATTTGTAAAGCAGTTATCAAGACACCCATCATTTCAGCACTCAAGAACTAAGATAGAAGGAGACAAGAAGAAACACCAGATTCCTTAGTGTAGGGAAGAACATCAGTTTAATTCAGATACATCAACCTTGAGGAACAACGATCCAATTAACAGAGCTAATGCAAAAAAAACAAAAAACAAAAAACTAATCTGTGATTAGAAGAGAGAGCTAGGCTGAATTGGAAAACTCAGAACTCAGTTATGATTTTCATCTTGTGAGCAGTTTTCTAACGAAAACAAATGTTGAAAGGTAAAAAAATGAGAGATATGTCACAAAGAATATTACTCTTTAAGGGGTATGTCAGAAAGTAGTAAAAAAAAAGGGTGAGAAAGTATTGTCCAAAAAGCTATAAGGAAAATATCTATAGGTACTCATTTGGTAGATGTGTGTTATTAAATCACAGTGACAAAGTACAAAAAATTTCAAAAATTTTGGGATATTGGATTATAAACTATTACAGGTAATATCAAGCTAGATGGAGAATTATTTAATGGCTGTTTGTTATTTATACTCTCTTAACTTGTAAAATTGTTCCCATAGTAATTTTGATTAATCAAAATCACCTGACAATTACAAAATAGGTGAGCTAACAAACTGACCAAAATGCGCTTGACTATATAAGATCATCAGGCTATCACCAAATTAAGTCATGGAGATTTACTCCTAATAAAGTCATAATAAACTCATTAAATATACTCTTATAATAATGGGATCATTTTGGAATCTGAGCAACATGAAAAATATTATCCACTATTTGTAACTGGGTTATTTGCAAGTATGATAGTCTCTCAAGAAGAGTGATTCTCAAATTAGGGTCATGCTGCGTAACTATACTGTTACTAGTAGTCACAGCAGCCTTACACAATTAATTGCATGAAAATAATATCTTCCTTCAATTAAGAAAATAATTATTTTCCTCACTTGTAATATCTGTAGAAATTATTTCTTCTTTGCATCAGTCTCAGTTATGATAGGAAGTTGCTTTTGTTCGGACCATGACTTAGTGTACTCATAAACTGGAGGCACCAGTGATACTCAGTCCTGGTCAGAGTGGGTTGAAAATATTCTATTTCTGTTGCTTTTGAAAATTATTTCATGTTCTTAGTTTTTTTATTTTTATCTCCTCTATGGTTTAATAACATATATTTTCTAAGATCAGATATAGTAGCATTTATAAAGTGCTAGTAAAACACTTGATTCCTTTTAGAAGTTCAGTAGTGATAGTTTTTATTGCTGCTATTCCACATAACAAACAACACAATTTTGTAACCCAATCAAGTCTGGCAACATGAGCTCTCTCTAAAGCACCCCATTTCCTGTAAGTGAACTATTTATCTTATACTGATAAAGTTAAAATACCACAAGTTATAAGGAATGTAGCATTGTAGAATGACATGCACATGGACTGAGGTCATACAGAAGTGTTTTAACCAAGACTCTACCTGATTATTCTGGTTGTTTGAATGCGATGACGTTTTGTACTAGAATAAGAGAAGTTCTGAAGTGGGAAGATACCTGGGAACATTTAATAGATACTAAACAGAATGTGTCCTACTGGGTCCACTAATTAAGGTGCTCCTCATTCTTTATTCTTAGTTCACCTAAAATGACAGATGTAATGTGCAATAATTCTACTGACCTCATCCATTTATCTGCTGATATCAATTAAAGGACAAACAAAAATAAACCTAGAAAATGAAGCTACATGGATATAGGTCTAACTAGTTTATTAAGTTGGAGATCATAAGAATATTCTCAATAACAAGCCCAAAGTTAATTGTATAATACAACCTTTTCTACTTCATTTTGTAATGGTTCTGAGGGACTGATCAAGAGACTGAAATTCTACATATTTAAAAAGGTGTTCTTTCAGAATTTCATGCTTATATATATCAAAAATACTACTGTCTAACCTGTATTTCCCTTTCTTCAACTCTTCTCTGATTCCAAACACATTCTTGGCCGATTTCCTCTTCCCCATCTTCTCCTCTTTCTCTTCTTCTCATTCTTTTGTTCTTATTTATTCTCATTGCTATCTAGTAAGTTCAACTAGTGCTGCCCATAAGTGCATGGCTGCGAGGTCATCCACTGGAGCATGGACAACCTAATGGTCTCCCTCTGAAAGAATGATTCTCTCTCTCCCAGCTGCCATAACCGGCCAGTTCTCTCCTCAGTAAGGAGTGTCAGATCCACATTCTTGAAATGCTTTCTGGGTAGTATTGCTTCAGCTTTATGTGTTCCTTTGTAGGCAGTCATTTGAAAAAAAACATTTTAAATCCCTGCAGTTTCCAGTGTACTGTATCCTTCTTTTAGGTATATGGGATATTACACAGAGTTTATTATTTCCATTAACTTACCTGAGTTGCCTTGATCAAGGTGTGTTTTTGCGGCAGTAAAACAGTTTCTAAGAAAGTTGTACATCTAATTTTCCTTCTCTTCTAGAAGTCATGAGCTAGGAAAACATGGAAGTAACACATCCTTTTTGAACTCATGGGTGTAGTAACATCCCTTTGTATTGATGTTGTGGTCAGGTGACTAGAAAACCTAGTAAAGGCAGAGAGATGCTGAGATTTCTCCATTGTCATATTGGAGTGAGGACCCACAAGGAGTCCTTTGAACAATGGCTGTTCAGTGCATATTTTGTGTACATAAGTGAAAAACATGGCCCACTATCAAAGTAGGGTATTGAAAGCTATCATAACCTAGATGGAAAACCAAGTACTTTAAGCATCAGAGATAGACATTGATGATACAGAAATAATAATTTAATTTCTGCAGGCATTATGCTCTACATGTTCTTCCTTGGATTATGATATTGTTAGTAATAATAGGATATTCATGTCTTGTAAATGAATGTGGTTGCATCAGAACAGTAATAGTGACTATTAAGGTTGCTTTTTCTTTTTCTTTCTTTTCTTTTCTTTTAGATTAAGTGTCTTTATGTAAGCCTAGCTGGCCTTGAACTCACAGTGATCCACTTGCCTCTGCCTCCCGATTGTTGACTCCAGAGTGTTGTGATTAATTGTGCCCACGATAGCACCTGGCAACTCTACAGTACCTAGTATTCACAAGTGATTTCCCATCCAAGTACTAAGTAGGCCAGCCTTTGCTTAGCTTCTGAGATCAGATGGAGATGGGGTACAGTCAGGCTGGCATGGTGGTAGACTAGGTTGCACCATTTAAAGGTTATTTTTATTCCCTCTGACAGTATCCGAGAACGTAGTAGTAAATGTCACCAACCCACTGTCCCAGATTCTGTCCCTGAAAGTCAAAGACATGAGTGCTGAGAAACTGAATCCACAGCTAGAATGAAGACAACACTAATTACTCAAGTAATTATGCACTTATATCCATACATATTTAATAAAGTAAGATCTTTTAGAAGAGACTTTCAGGCCAGGTATATTTGAGATGCTCAGAATTTTAGAGCTGTGACTTCTAATCTGTCTTTGCATCTTGTTCTTCAGCTACAAATTAGTTCTGAATTATTCTCTATTTCTCCACACACTTTAAAGATAATAAGATAAACTTGTACAGGTCTTAAACAGTGCTTGGAAATTATGCATAAAAATACTTATCTGTTGCCTGGCAGTAGTCCCAATGTGAACTGATAGTGCCTCCTCACTGGGAAAGAGTTGGTAGACAGCATCTTTCCTTCTTCATTTTGGTTCATCCTGTATAGGTCTATGTGCACCTCCTGAGCCTTACTAGATCTGATAATATTTTTTTCTGTATGTTGCTGGGCCATAATTATAACAGCTTTTAGCAGGATTATGCAATGTATAGAGACATTGTGCCTTGATCCTTTTCCTTGAGATGACACACATCCTTGCCATGTGGGAGATGCTGGAGGTGTGACTCTCAAAGTGGGAGTGTGCACTTTCAAAATGATCTAGTGTAGAAACACCTGAGAATATTCTTGGCAAGGTATTTTAACTCTGTGATGTGTGAAGAGGAAGTGAAGGCTTCGTTTCTCAAAGTGCAATGTGTATATGTGTGTATACATTTAGGTCACATATATAATTAGACTACTTATGTACCTCAGTCTGGATGGTTTGTTATCTTCCTAGTAAAGCTATTTCATCACTGCTTGGAGAGGAGCTAGCTATGCAATTGTTTCATGCTCATTAAAAGGTATTTACCCATACATTTTCCAAACTATGTAAGGCATTTTAAATTCATGGTAGAATTATAATAATAATCTAGTATACCATTGCAAGAATATTGATGTACACATAACTGTATATATATATGCCTACATGCATAAATACAGACATGTGTGCACAAATGCCAACACTTATGGCTAAATCACCACACAGAAATTAATTATTTATCTGTTGTTAGAAAATTATATCTCCTGAAATGTGGTTTTATATGTGCTATTGTTAGTACTGGCTTAAAAATGTTAATTAATTATTTATACTTTTTGCTAAAATATTAATTATATGAAATTTTATTTTTATTTTATTTTAGCTTGCTTTCTGCTTGTTTTTCTACTCCAGCACAAACTCTATAAAAGCACTTACTATCCAAGTCCTTAAACCACCTTCCACCACCATAAGAGTTCTAATTTAAGATACTTATGTCTAACCATCTTCCTGTGTTTGCCACCCCAATGTCTGAGCAATGACTATAAACAGCTGTGTCTGTACATATTTCTAAGACATACTTTTCTTTTAGTAGTATCTGGCTGCAGTCATATCAACAAATTCCAACTTGTTTATGTCATAAATAGTTAACATTGATTACAACATCGTGAAGACATCTGTAAGAAACTGAGGTGGATTAAGGTATGAACAGAGTCTTTATTTTTTAATTTTTTATTTTTTTTAATCTTTTTTGATACTTTATTTACATTTCAAATGTTTTCCTCTTTCCAGGTCTCCCCTTTGGAAATTCCCTATCCCATCCTCTCTTCCCATGCCTCTATGAGGGTATTCCCCCACCCACCCACCCACTCCTGTCTTTGTGGCAGAGGAGGGCCTTGTTGGCCATCAATGGGAATCTTGCTTTCTAAAGGAGATAGTTAAGGTATCAGGAGGGCTGCTAGTTCAAAGCCAATCAGACCTTAGAGAAAGCCACTATACCTTAAAACCAAGTAAAACTTTTTACGAAGAAGCAAATGAAAGCCAGGAAGGTGGTTCAGCAAGTAAAGGATTCTGCTATAATGGGTTTGATCCTTGGCATATGTAAGGTAAAAGGAGAAAAAGTGCTCCTACGAGCATCATTTCTCTGCCACACGTGAGTGGTGACACAATACTCTCACACACCCAAATAAATATGCAAATAAATTAATGAATAGAAATGAGTGTTTTGGTTGTAGGGCGATGTGTTGGTGTTTGGTATGTGAGGCATAGGCAGACTGTACAAAATTAGATCAGATTCTAAGGAGCTTAGGCTTGGCTTTCTGTCCTTTGGTTTATGGGAACAAGTATATATGTATTTATACAATATTTCCAGGAATGAAGCTATATACTTGTAAACTTTAAGCCAAGAGAACTAACCAATTCCAAGATTGTTATTCTAAGTGAACTTTTATCATTTCTCTTGCAAACTTTGCAAGACAAATAAACACTGTCCTTAGCAATGCTAATAACACATACTTTTAAAATAATAACATTTTAATATTTGAAGTTAAAGTATAATCACATAATTTTCTTAATTTCTTTTCCTCCATCCAATCTTCTCATATAACCCTCTTAATTTATGGTCTCTGTATATATATATATATTCCTAAGTATTTAAATACAATCTGCTCAATACACATATTGTTTGTATGTGTGTATGTATGAATGTATGTGAATTCATAGCTGATCTCTTGTCATTAAATAACTAACTGAGGGGGGGTCTTGCTTGGAGAAAACCATTTCTCCTGCTTTCAGCTTAGTTGCCAGAAATTCTTGTCTAGGGTTGGGGTACCAAAAGATTTTAACCCTTCCATTGATGTAGTTGATGAGTGTTATGGTTTGTATATGCTCGGCACAGAGAGTGGCACTGTTAGGTGTGGCCCTGTTGGAGGAGCTGTGTCACTGTGGGCGTGGCCTTTAAGATCCTCCTCCTAGTTGCCTGGAAGCCAGTATTATGCTAGCAGCCTTCAGATGAAGATGTAGAACTCTCAGCTCCTCCTGCATCATGCCTGCCTGGACGCTGACATGTATCAAGTTTGATGATAATAGACTGAACCTCTGAACCTATAAGCCAGCCCCAATTAAGTGTTGTCCTTATAAGAGTTGCCTTGGTCATAGTGTCTGTTCCCAGCAGTCAAACCCTAAGTAAGACAATGATACTTTGTGAGTGTGTATTCGCTGGCATTTCAAGTAGGTTCAATATCACAGCAAAGCTCCTGTTGCTCTGGTTCTTGGGATTTTTCTTCCCACTCTTCCATAATTATTTCTTCTTTTGAGAATTCTTTGTTTAGGTCTGAAGTCTATTTAAAAAAATATCATGGGTTGTTCGTTTGACTCTTTTTTTTTTTTCTTGAGTTCTTCATATATTCTACATAATAATCCTCTATCAGAAGTACAGCTGGCAAAGTCCTGTGGACTTCCTCTTTACCCAACTGATTGCTTCTATATCTGTTCAGTGTTTTAGATTTATGAAGTCCCACTTGCTAATTTTTGGTCTAAACTCCTGGACAAATGGAGTCCTATCAGGAAGTACTTTTGTATACTGCCTTCTTCTTGTTCTTGTTCTTCTTGTTTCTGTTGTTGTTGTTGTTGTTGTTGTTGTTGTTGTTGTTGTTGTTCTTCTTCTTCTTCTTCTTCTTCTTCTTCTTCTTCTTCTTCTTCTT
>JADRCH010000027.1:8066962-8088764 GCA_019843965.1 Rhynchomys soricoides | reverse complement strand
TTCTTCTTCTTCTTCTTCTTCTTCTTCTTCTTCTTCTTCTTCTTCTTCTTCTTTCTCTCTCTCTCTCTCTCTGTCTGTCTGTCTCTCTCTGTTTCAGTGTTTCAAGTTTCACATTTAAATTCACTTAAGAGTTAGTTTTTGTGACAGGTGATATATTGGATAGATGGATCCATTTTCTAATATCTTTCTCTATATTTTTTCTTCAGTGATTTGTTTTAATCACATAGGTCTTTCTTGGTCAGATTATGTTTTAATACATTTTTTTTGAGACCACTACATGTAGGATTGTATTTATGGTTTCTTTTTCTTTTTTTTTTTTTTTCTTTTGGTTTTTTGAGACAAGGTTTCTCTGTGTAGCCCTGGCTGTTCTGGAACTCACTCTGTAGACCAGGCTGGCCTCGAACTCAGAAATCTGCTTGCCTCTGTCTCCCAAGTGCTGGGATTAAAGGTGAGCGCCACCACTGCCCGGCTATATTTATGGTTTCTTTTTAAATGTTGTTGGTATATTAAAATTTTATGATTTTTACAAGTTATTTCTGTATCCTGTCATATTACTAAAAGCGTCAGTCATTTCAAGAGGTTTTCTAGGTAAAACTTTTGAGATCCCTTCAGTGTAATAGTATATCATTTGAAAGTACAGATATTTTTACATGTTTTTTCCTGGTTGTATCCCTTTGATATTCTTCTCTTGCCTTACTATTTCTGCTACTTTTTTGAACAATGTATTGGAAAAGAGAGGGGATAGTGGACAGTTCTGTTTGATTCCTTATTTTAGTGGAATTGTTTTAGGTTTTCTAAATTAAGGAGGATGTTTGTGTAGGCTCCTTGTATATAGCTTCTATTATATTGAATTTTTCATTTTTATAATTCTAATGACTTTCTAGGACCTTTATCATAAATACATGTTAGATTTTTCAAATGTCTTTTGTGCAGCTAGTCTTTGAGTTAATTTATATGGTTTAATACATTTATCAACTTGTGTATTTTGAAACACCTTTGGAACAAAGTCAATTGGTCATGATGGATAATACTTTGAAGTATGGGTGTATTCAATTTGCAAATATTTCACTGAGGATTTTGATTCTATGTTCATTAAGGATATTAACTTGTAGTTCCTTCCTTCCTTCCTTCCTTCCTTCCTTCCTCCTTCCTTCCTTCCATCCTTCCCTGGCTCCTGAGCTGGTGCAGATAATTATATAAATGCAGCAAGATCGCTGGGTTCAACTGCTCTATAAAGCAGCTCTTGATAGTTTGCAGTAGTAACTGAATAACTCTAAAGGGAGAGTCATCAGAGCAGATTTGGATTTATGGAATCGAATAATTCATAAAGAAAGCCTTGACGGCAGCTAAGATACATCTCTTTGCTTGTCTCTTAAGGCAAAATTTAATGGTGCTTCTTCAGCTCCCTTGGCTTGTGTTGTAAGAGAGCTGGCTTTGAACTGTTTCAGCCATGAAAATTCATAAACAGAATTAATATCACATCAGACAAGGTGGCGTCTCAACCTTGGCAGATCAAACACTAGAGCTATGATTTCCTGGCTATAACAAAAGTTTCCAAAATCTTTCCTCTTGTGGTAATTTTTTATTTTGATAGCGTCATCTAAAAACTAAGTTAATAAAAAAATCTCTTATTAAAAAAAGTGACAATATGATGGGTATTGAACCCATATGCCTTGTTATTTGATACAAGATGGATTTCCTTTGTGACCATATGATAAATAGTTGGAATTTTTACTATAGTGACATTTTTTAATAATCATGTTGGACATAAGTTTTTACCATGCAATCATTCATTTAAAAAACAAAGACAATTTAGTGCTTTTTATTATATTCACAGAATAGCACATGCATAGCTATCATAATTCTGAATATTCTCATTACATTCCCAAAGAAATTTTGTGTTGTCTAATCATTACCTTGTGGCCCATACAGATACAATGTTGTTTTTTTTCCCTATAGATTTGTTAATTGTTGACATTTATATGAACAGAATCATATCCTTTAAGTTCATAATTCATTTATGTTGATATATATGTATATCAACATATCTCTTCTTTATATTAGTCTCTACTATTCATTTTATAAATCTAGCCAATTTTATTTATCTACTTGTTGATGGACATTTAGGTTATTTCTACTTTGGGACTCTTGTAAACATTACCTGTGATATTTTGGTTTGTTTGTTTGTTTGTCTACATATGTTTTCATTCTTCTGGCAGCTGGGCAGGACAAAGCCTCTCTCTCCATTGGTTATTAGTACTATAACCTCAGAGGAAAGAGCTTTGTGAATCTGTTTAAGTTTTGGGAGCTTTCTGAGTCTTGGAAGTATCATTCAGTTATTAGAATTTGTACTTCCTGAGATTTGTAAGTTTTGTGTGCTTTCTGAGCCTCAAGGAACCCCGTTCCAGAAGAGATATTTTCAACTTACCTGTTCTTTTGCATTTTTCATATTAATGAAAACAGTACAAATTTTCAGGAAAACAAAACCATATGCAATATTCCTCTTCTTTAAAGAAAGAGTAAGCATGTTTATCAGGGCTTCAGAAATTTGACCTAAACCACATTTTTGCTGTATTTTATGACTCACGCAAAATTGGTCAGCCCTGAAATGATGTACATACAAAGAACATTATATGGACTGAGAAGGTTATTATCATATACTTAGTAATAGATATTCACACACACACACACACACACACACACACACTCACAGCAAAGAATAAGAAGCCATGAATTTGAGAGAAACAGAGATGAACTAAGGAGAAGGAGTTGAACAGAGGAAAGGGAAGAAGAAAATTGATGTAATTATACTTTGATTTCAAAAAAATGAAAAATGTCTATAAAGCAGTTTTTTTTTGTATACTTTAGTATTTTGACTCTAGAATGCAAGTGGAAAATATTCTCCAGTTGTGTGAAGAGTAACCTAATTAAATTAAATGAGCATTTATAGTGCAAATAATATGTTATTAAAGATATATGATGTTAAAACTCTGAGATAAGCATAGAAACCTTTGCTAAATCATCACAAGCTGTGTTTTTATAATTAGTTCAACTATCCAGTATGCTGAGGAATCAAGGTTTCAATTAAACCATTTTTGCTTATATCTTTCAGTAATGGCAAAGTAATAATATCCAATCTAAACAATCAATTGTCCATTTACCAAATACAAACATATCATCATACTCTTCCAAGATACAATGAATCTTATATCGCCTTTCAAGTCATAATTCAATATTCACTAACACTCGTTCGCTACCCTTTTTATTGTGGGTATTCTTGAATTTGCAACACAGCAGTTAACATTGAGTATCTTAAATCCTTCTTCAGCTGTATGTCTCCCCAGATATGCCATATAGCCCCTCTTCTTCCCCCAGCCCCTTTCCCTCATACCATCTCTTCTTTCTCTATGCCACCTCAGGTTTCCTTCACTCTCTCCTTAAACTTTTCTCTTTGCTGAGATATTCCTTCCCTCCTTCTCCAGCTTCTCTCATCTGGCCATCTGCCTGTGTTCTGCACAATATTGCACCCTGCCTTTACTTTCAGGGAATCTTCTAAGAGTGTAAACTGATATAATTTATTGAACAGCATTTATCAACAATAGAACTGCTGACATCCACAGCATCCTGCCCTGAAAGACTTGAGTTCCAGCTGCAGTTTTCTGTTTCCTTTCTTCCCAGAATGAGACAAAATGAAAACTTTACAGCATCATTATAGATGTCTGAAGGCATCTAAGCTGATATATTCAGTGTGGACTGCTGTATGGAATGCAGCTGTGAAATGAGCTAAATTTTATTATTGCAGGTAAAAGAACAAGTGTAAATTTATTCAAATGAAATCCTTTGCAAGCATTACTCTATGTAGACCTTGGAAACAGTCTCATTCTGTCTCTCATACTTTAAAGATTTCTGAAGATACTCTATATCTCAGGACATGTGACAACAGAGAAGGATGTGAGCTCTTCAGGATTCAGAACTCTGTGTAGGTTTTTGTTTTTGTTTTGTTTTGCTTTGTTTTGTTTTTTAAATCACCAGGGAAATACATTTTTAAATTTGAAATCAGATCTGTGCTTGGTTCATTTTAAACACTGGACTAATATCAAATATTTCTTGATAATATACAGTAGAAGTGACTCCTAAATGCACCATTTTATTGCCCAAGTAGCAAGACAATAAATTTTAACTTAGAAGAAATGTGAAGTGTTTATTATTATTATTATTGTACAACACACACCAGTGTTATAAGTTTTGCATATATGTGTATGTGTGGTAGGAGGCAGGGAGAGCCTGTTGATTAATGTGGAAAGGAAACTTAACTTTTAAATCAAAGATTGGTTAATGGACAGAAGAAACATTACACACAATCACCAAGTTTTAAAATATTAAAAACCAATATAATGTACTTAACACTAACATTATATATCACATAATATAATCTGAATGCCTTCTGAAATTTGAAGTACACCAGAGTCCTTGCTAATGACCAAGCATAAATGGCTCTCATGGAATTGTGAAGTTCTGAGAGAAATTTGTAGTTAGTACAATGTACAAGTGAGCAAGGTTTGATGAGATTTTGTTTTTCTAGTTTAATTAAAATGTAAGGCTTATTTTAAAACATCAAAATTTTTCTGACTGTTTCCTTCCAGTCAAAACTTCACTCATAGACAGATCTTGGGGACTGAAACTCAAAGCATTTGTTGGACCCTCATGCCTTCCATAGTTTCGCCCATGCATGTACTTGCATATTTCCCGTTATTTGTTATGTTATATTAATTCATCTAGGTTAGGAGATTAACAAAATGTGAAGATGAAATGCTCCTTTATCTTTTACCCTATCACCCTGTCCCTATTTTAATGCTGAAAATAAGATGTTGATACTAGCATTAGTGTGCTGTGCTCTACGCCTTTGTATTTATGACATATACCTCTGACTGAACTCCGGGCTGCATACTACTGGTTATGGGACATATGGACACAGGATTTGGTCTCACTCTCTTTCACTGATGAGCTCATGTCTCTGAAAGAGATGCAGAGGCATAACAGCCATAAATCAAGATAATTGGGGCTATCAGGAAGGCATGTTTGAAGTGCTCTCAGGATACTGAAGGGAGTGATCTATTACTTTGGGCTGGGGACCAAGACAGGACTGACAGAGACATTTACAATTTGTCCTGGGCTCTAAAAGACAAATAAAAAAATTAAATTTGAAAGAGGAAGGGCTGTTGTGTCAAGGAACGCAAAGTGCAGAAGTGTTTACTCCACTCAGAATGTTCCTTTTCCTGCTTGTGTGCTAAACATGTCTCTGCTGGGCTTCTCACCAGGCTTCCAGAATTCTTCTGCTTCACCTCTAGTTTACAGAGCTTTATCCTAAAGCTGATATGTTTATGTTAGCAGCTATAATCTGTTCCATTTTCTACTTCCTGCTCAGCATTTCAGTGTTTCCATGGGGATAGTCAAGCTTCAGATACTTATTTCTTTCCTGGTCCACTGCTTATCCAATGTCCTTGGTTTCTTGCTGTTTAACTTCTCCTCGATGTCCACTGTTCCAGAAACTCTTTCTTCTGCATGATCCTGGATGCATCACACAGCTAAAGTTTCTTAGTAGCTGTACCTTTCAGCTGTTTTTTGTTCTGGAGCCTAAATCACATCCATTTTACTGTTTGGTACAGGTAAGGCCTGCTGGAAGATCTAGTGAGAAAACAAATTTGTATGACACATGAGAAATGCACTGTTAGCATCTGCTGTAGACCTTAGAATGAGCAGAGGGCACAACTTCCCCAGTTCTTTTAAGCAGTCCATTTTAGAAAAGGCAAATGTTTATTCAATGTTGTAAAAGTGTTTACAATGTTATTTAGCACAGTTAATTCTGGTTTCTCTACTTCACAAAAATATAATTTCACACATTCATCACTGTAATTATCAGACTGTAATGTTTTTCTCCAATAAGTGAGCTATGTTTTTAAAAATTAAGTTTTTGTAGGTACCACACCAAGAGGGGAGGGTAGTGGTGTTTAGTAAAATTTGATAAGTAGCTGGAAGAAAAGCAACAGCCATCTTCCCGATCTGGCAGCATATGCATGGACATTTGATTCCATCTAACTAACACCTCTGCACGTTTGGTATGTGCTTCTTTCAAAGCCCCAGCACTGATTTTGTAGCTGTACAGGTTTTGTACCATACTACATATATGTCTATTATCCTTATTACTACAATGGAAACTTCCAGAGGCAGGCACTATATCAGTTGGTCTCTTCCCAAGCATCTTTTACATGCTAAGTATTGGTATGTGATTAATAGAATTGTTGATGAATCTTCCTTCAGAGTGCATAGCTATGTATCACAGAGCTTCACTTTATGACACTCAGATGCCTTTCTTGTTTCATTAAGTATCCACCAAAAATTTGTCATTCTTTCTAAAAAGTATATGTCTTCTTAACATATGATTGCATACTTGCCATTGTTTTCTACTGACTTTGCATGTTATATTCTTCTTTCTTATAGACAAGTTTCTGTGGATTAAACTCCTGTAGTTCTTTCTCCTTGTATGTCTGAGGTTTTGCATAGGATACAATAAAGGAATTAATGAACATGTTCAATGTTCAATAAAAATTATGACATTATTATTAATATATAATTACTATTAGTCAGGAATGAAGATATCTACAAAACTGCAACTGGACATAAAAGTTTAAAACCTTTTTCTAGCATGTTTTCACATGCTAGAAAATTCAAGGCATTTCATTTCACACCTCTTTCTAAATTATCCCTAAGAAGATAGATCCTGAATATAATCACAGTAGCTCAGAAAGCAGAAAGAGGTTCTGCAGGGCCCCAGGGGGGGCTCTCTGAAATGGTACTCATGTAAGGTGTGTGGAGAGAGTGTCACTATTGCTTTAATGATGCTTTTTGTTATCATATGTTTTGATTTGAAGTTTAGAATTACTGGAGCTAGGTAAGATCCAGGAAAACAGGCTTATAGAAAGAAGATTCTTTAAAGCACATGTGCGTGTGCACACACACACATTCTTTATGTACATATTTATATTCTTTATATATATATGTATATGTAACATATAAATGCTGTAACATAAATATATGATACATATATGAAAGCATATACCTATCATATATTTACTTTAGCAAATCATATATATATATATATAAATATATATACACACACATATATGCATGTATTCAGATTTATAGATTTTTACTTCTAGCCATGTATTCACTGATGCAAAATTTATACCAGAGAATATTTTAAGCTAGGTTTTAAAAACTATATTCTAGAAAAATAAAACAAATAGTCTATTAATTTCATACATAAGTTAATGCTTCTATAATTCATGTTATCTTTAAATGGTTTACTTAAATAAGTTTTGGCTTGCATGGAGCTAAAAAATAGTACTTATTATTACTCCCATTTAGCTCATGGTTGAATAAATTTCCAAGTATAAGGCAAGGAATTTGTTTTCCCTCTCATGCTCTGTCTATTTTCTTGTCTTTTAGTTCTCTTTCCATATCACTCACATGTGTAAGAAAGAAGAGCTTTCCTTGATTAGTAATATAACAAATCCCTTCTGATACCCAAAGTGTGTGTGTGTGTGTGTGTGTGTGTCTCAGTACCTTTATCTCGCTCCTTTATCACAGGACACTTCTTGATGAGGAGCTAGTTGGCAACTATAAATATCAGTGTGAATAAATTTCTCTTTGATTGTTTTCTAACCCCACTCCCTCACAGGTTCTAGGAGATGAGATTTATATGTTATGTGGCCATTGTCACACCTATATTATTGCCACAGTCCATTACAAAAGGCAATGCTACAGGATGAATTTTGCACAACTTTGCATACAAAAATGTTAAAACTATACCTCAAGAACATTGCTTTTGTCTAATCATTTTGTGGTAAACAAGAACTTTCAGTAGCTGTATGTGCCCTTGCCATTATTAATCATAAAATACTAAACAGAGACATACACACAGTTCAGGGAATAAACATTATTTCATTCTCCTATTGTTGTACTCAATATTTTGTTCAGGCAAAGAGTCATATCTAAGGTCTGGAGCTAACATATAAGGGGAAGTATAAAATTCCAAGGGTGTTTGTTGGGTAGGGCAGTTAAAGTGCTGAAAGAACAATCAGGAAGTGATCTAGGGAGTGCCTGACAACTGCATCCTTTCATCACTGGCTTTATACCAGGAACTGACCCCTAGCTATGGACTGGCCCATGTCCATCTCCAAGAATATCCCTGATAGTTTGTTCACGTCCCGGATCAGGCTGGTCACCTGGAATTCCTTGTAGTGGATTGAGTATTCAAAAAGTGTTAAAGTAGCATTGGTTTATCTTATTGATGGTGGTTTCTTATATAACAAGGCCTGAAATATTCTTCTTTTGACATTTCTCAAAATTTTAAAGCAATAACTTGAATGTAATTTTATTTGCCAGATATAATTGTTGTCTTAGAAGTTTATTGCTGAATAAGCTGACCCATTCTAGTTATTTCTGAACTCTGGATGGCTGGTTCAACTCAGCTGTTCTGCCTGAAAACTCTTCTCTAAGCTGACTGATGCAAATTGGCTTCTTTGACTTCTCACTGAATTGTTCTGCTTGCAAAAACTGACTCAGAACTCCATGAAATGAACTGCACTTACAGCACTGACTTTAGGAATGGGATGGAACTGCACGAACTTAACTGAACTCCATTGCATTGAAATGAACTGTACCTAATTACACTCAACTGAACTCTCCTGTGTTGCCTGAACTTAACCAAACCACACTCACTCAACTGTCTTCCTCCTGACTCACTCTGCCCTCCTCTAAACTAGTTTCTCTTTCCAGTCTGTTCTCCTGAGAGTTGGGCATATCCTATTTCTGACTGGTCTGTCAAATTCTTTCTCTAATTCTTCACTTTGTAGGTCCCTCATTTAGATATCACTTTCACACATGGCTACATCTGTAAACTAACTTTACCTTTATTGTTTGGAATTAAAGGTGTGTACTAAAGGCTTGTCTGAATTCCAGCCAGATTATACGGTAATACAAGGTATTTCTGTATTCAGGCCAGATCATATAAACCTAGAAGGTCTTTGGCCGAGATATCTTGCCAGAGGAGTCATATTGTTGGATTAAAATTCTTCTACAAACAGCTATTATAAAATTTTGTAGAATAATATTATTCATGGATCTCAGAATAGTTTTTACATCATGTCGTGGGATTCTGGGTAGTGTAATCCATTTCTAATAAACCATATATATTTTTACATGGACTGTTTTAATTTCTGGTTGTTTTAAAATAAATATTAAATGTGAACATGTCATATAAAATTAGTTCTTAAAACTATTTTTACCTATAAACTTTATTCTTCACAGAAATAAATAAAATTTAATTGTATAAGTTGAGACTCATACACAATTAAAAATAAATATTTTTAAAATGTGAAATGGTAAATAGAGGGAGACCTGCATGATATTGTTTAGCACTATGGAGAAAGCATGCATGAATTATTCAGCTGATCACAGGGTACATCCTAATTTGCTGACAAATATCAAATGTAAACCTCTTCTCACAGAGAAAGTTCAGAATTTAAGTGTTAGAGGTCGAAAATGAAGACAGCAGCATTTAATTCTTGAAGGTCAAAATAAAAAGGACCAATCACTGAATATTTGATATTTTGCCCTTGCAAAATCTGCAATCATCCCATAGGGCAATTATAATTCATAATATTCTTCTACAAAATAATTTATTAGCTGCAGTCAAAACATATGAAATATTAAGATCTATGCAGGCTATAGCTGAGCCATATTTTAGAAACAGTGATACATAAATAATGTTGAATATAAGTAGATTGCAACCAGCCTTCTCTGAATAGAAATACTGAGGGGCTTGATGTATTTTTTTTCAAGAACTAATTTATTTCATAATCATTTCTCATATAACAACAATCAGTCTTCCTTATCAAGAATAGTTCTAATTGCCACAGTTCCCATTTAAAAGAAAAATATATGTAAAAATGTATTACCTATTTTAATATGTTTTTAATTGAAATAGAATTACTTGACTTTCCATTCTCCATTTCCTCTCTCCACCCTCTCCATGGCAGCATCTCTCCAGCCCCTCTTACTCTTCTGCTACATCTATCTGTACTCAAACAGTAAATAAAGAACAATGTTTAAGCTAGTATTTTAGTAACTAGTTTAACAGTGATAACTTCTATTTTTAAAAATCACTTCCAAAATAGTAATAAATTCTAACCATTCAATAGCATTTACCTAATTTGCGGAAGTGGATGGAAATATTGAGAGTTTAGGAATGGTGAACTAGACAAAATACCTGCAACTGTAAGGTTATGGCTGACTTATTAGGGAATCATGAAACACTGCAGTTTTCAATATCCTAACTAAATTGTTCAAGAACTGTGTAACCAGCCTGTAGAGCAGCACAGAGAGACCTCTTGGATGGATATCAAACTGCATCAAGCACCTACTAAACAGATAATAAAAGGCTTTAAGAATCACCTACATTATTTAAAGCATTAAAAATTCTATGAACCCAATAACCTTTTCATTTGTAGAAAAGGAAGAATGTGATGCCTTAATATTAACTAGGAACTAACTAAATGTTACAAGGTATCATAAAAATATAATTTATCAGCAATAGTTGCTGTTTTGGCAAATTTAATGGACAGAGATTAAATACTATGTCACTTTCCATGAAACAAATTTAATAACTGTCTAAGAAAAAATTTAAAAACCTGTATTTTACTCATTGTGTGTTTGCCATTTACATTTACATTATTTTGTGAATGTTCATTCATATTAAGAAGTTTGTTTTACTGGTTGGCAAGCAACTGATGATTTTGAAATGTGTCATAAGTATACCTGAGCCTGGTCAATTTGTAAAATAAGATAGATATTCTTTTATCTTAAATAATTAATATTTAAGCTCATAAATCTTCACAAAGAGAAGCCTATATATTTTGACCAGAAGAAAAACAATATTCAAAATCCTTATTTTACAAATATTGAAGTTAAGAAATACCATTCTACTTAATAATAAAATAGTCTTTAGATATAAAGCAGAATTATTTAGTCTATTCATTTCTATTTCTGAAGAATAAAATGTAAACCAGTAATCTTAGTAACATCAAAAATCTCTAGTTGTCTGATAGACTAGATAATTTAATCATCCTACAACTGTTATGAGTACAGAGTCTAAAAAGAATTGTCAGCTTTCTAGTCTCTAACTGAATATATTAAACTAAGACATTTTAATCTATATTTTGGAGTGTATAATAGAATACTGGCCTTTAGTCCTGCTGGCTTTAAAACCATTGAGGACATTGTAGACAGTTCATATATCTGGACCCTGTACACCTCTGATCCATCTAGAGAAACAGACCTGGTGATTATCTATCTATCTATCTCTCTATCTATCTATCTCTCTATCTACTTATCTATCTATCTGTATATCTATCCACATACACACACATACATGAACTTCAGATGACTATAATGCATAATAGTAGTTGAGCAAATATCTATACTGAGCAAGGTTGGGCTGCACATGTTTTAATTCCAGTGTACAGAAGGCAGGAGAATCCAAAGTTGTAGAGCTGCCTAGCCTGCATATACTGTATGTCCAAAAGGTAAAAGTACCAAAAAGAAATAAATAAAATAAAATAGGAAGAAGTGGAAGATGAGTAAGGAGAAGTGGGAGGAGAGGGAAAAAGAGCGAAAGGCTACAGTGGATTAAGGTTCCAGCTAGCATCATCACAGCATACAGTTAGTGGGCTCTTTATCTGGTGTGGCCATGCAGGGAGGAAGAACCTTCACTGCTTTGACATAACTGCTACCAGAAACACTGACACTCAGGCTCAATATACAGCATTGCTTAAGGAGAGACACTCCAGTCACTGTTTCTTTACCTGTTTTCCTCCTTTTCCGTCTTACAAGCCTAGCCTCTTCCCTTCTGCTTCTGTTAATTCTGAAGAGAATGTTAGATTAATTTACAGCTTGAGACATATTTTTGACCAAACAGAGAAGAAAGCATAAGATTGAAACTTGTTGAAGGATGTTCTACTCTTATGTGTAGCACTTGTTTTCAATTTTGCTTATGTATTTACTTTTTCTAAGCATTACTTCCCTCACTATAAAATATTGATGGCGATTCCAAGCTTAAAGCTTAATGACTTTTAGAGATATGACTCCCAGCCAGCCAGCATGAGAAAAGAGGCATTGATAGACACCCCAGGCTAACCAACATGCTCTGTCTCAACTTTAGAACCATGCTTCCTTCGGATTGTCTCAGGAACGTGCTTACTGCCCTCTCCCAATCCTATCATCTAGGTAGTCTCTCTTAATTTCTTCTACTTTTCCATTTATCACAAATGTACTTTAACATCTGCATAATTATTTTATTAGCATATTTGTTTTTCATAAGACTCTTTTCTTACGGTTGGTCTGTAATTTTTTTTTTCTTCTTTGCAAGCGGGGGAATGGAACCCAGGACTTCCTGCCTGTTAGCCAAGAAATTAATCCCTGAGCTGCAGCCTCAAGTCTCATCAATGAGTTTTAATCAGGACGGTTTGATTGCCCCAGCAAATGGTTATATTATATGGTTCTCTGGCCATATACATATATATATATATATATATATATATATATATATATATGTGTTAACACACACATGTATGTTATATATAAATATATAAATTATCACTCAATTGTTTTTTAATCCAGTCTCTCTCCCTTTGCCCATCTCATTTATTTATTTGTTTATTTATTATTTATAACTAATTCTCCCACATACCCTGAGCCCTTTCCTGCTGTGTCCTTACTTACCTTTTCTCTCAGTAAATGGCCCATGCACCCCCAACTCTCAGATTCATAGTCTGAAAGCCCTGAGCACAGAGATGGGGTATATGTTTCTCAAATTTCTTGTTACCAAAAGTAATGACATTGGCAAAGCTAAAGTTTTGTTATTATATGAACCCTCCACTTGATGATGTTATAGGGATGAAGTCTAGACACAGTTATCTTGAATTATAGTAACTTTCTAGCCACTGAAAAACCATTCATCACTTTCCATTCCCTCTATCCCTATCAACAATGATTTTCCTTTCTGCTTCTGATCTTGACTCCTTTATATGCCATATGATAGTTTGCTGCAAGATTGCAATCCTTATGGCAATCAGTATACCATGTGTTTGTGAGTGTGTATAAAATGACTTATTTATGTTTAAGGATGAATAATATCCCACTGTACATGTAGATGCCTACTGCTCTTGGACAAATGTTTCCTTTAGACAGTGTTACAACAAATTTTACAATTCTGTGCAATCTTATCTTTGAGAATTGTAATGAACTGACTGGAGTTTTGTCTGTAATAATATCTACTTCATAAAATAATATTTCTATATTTTACAAAAGTGTGTAATTTTGTGTTTAAATTAGGTTAAAAAATAAAATTGTGTCAATGTGTATTAGTAGAAAAGACAACCTAAATTAACTTGTGTTTCCTTAGTTAACATTAAACAATACAGTTGAATATTTCAGAATAACAACCAGAAATTTGATCTAAGATGAGAACTATTTAAGATGATCAAAACCTTTGGAGTAAATCATCTTTATTTTCTTACTAAATTTATTTGAGATTTTACTATGTGAGCTGTAACAGTTTCACTGAGTAGACATTAGTGTCCTGATGTATTTCTGAACTCAGTCATTTTGGAGCATGATGCAGCTTAAAGCCAATGCAAATTAAAAGAACATATCCTACTTATTCTTTAACATTTTATGATGTTTACAAAGTAGTAGGTTAGAATCCAGTTCAAATTAAACTTTGTACATTAAGTAAATAGAGAAATGAATGAAAAAAGAGATCCAACCATTTTCCTGTGTTCAGTCAGCATTCACACAGCACTGTTTTACAGAGCTGTTTTGGTACCATATTTACATTTTATTAATTTTGATTTGACAAAGCTAATGCAAAGATTTAAGCTTCTCATCCGATTTACCTGTTTTTACGCCAACTTCTCAGGAAGACAGAAAATGTGCTCAGGATCCTCAGCTCCATCCTTGTTTATATTTCAAAAATGCATAAAGACATTGATCAGATCACCTAAATATTGATAGCAATGGGTTTTAGAAATAAGAATATCCATCAAAAGCACATGAAATGTATACTTTTTGTGCACGTTTTGGTGCTACACAAACTAATGAATAATAAAATGGCAAATTTGCAAGTATAGTAAAAGATGACTGGTAATCACATTTTCTTCTGGCCATCTTTAAAAAAAATTGTCCAGTGTTGCACAGGCTTCTCATCCTAATGTGCTGTTTCTGTCCAGTGTCTCTGGCTCTGCTGGTATCCTTTGCCTAGGCATTAATCATGGTCTTGTATTTTGTTTCATTCAGTTAGGTTGGATGTATAGATGGTTGAGTTAAGTTTTCTGTGCTAACTTGTTAAAAGTATTGGACTCTTAATAAGTAAGTAGTACTAGACGACTGTTAATTTAATTTTAATGTTAGTCATAGTAAACTAACTTTTTTGAGGCTGATGTGACTTTGGGAAGTAGAGTCTATATCTATGTAGCATATATGATGTATAATCCTTATATCTAAAATAATTCAGTATTTTAAATAGTGTAAAATCTATAAGCATCTATAGTTAGAGATTAACATTAAGAAAGCACAATGATACAGAAATTAAATGAGCAGAAAATTGCATATTATTTTAAGTGTATTATCCAAATCAACCTCAGTATTAAAGAATACAAATTCATTAAATTTAATAACAAATTTTTGTATTTCTACTAAACTAGATGGACTGAATACTTATAGATACACATTGTATGTGTTTAACTATCAACGAGTTGTTTTTGAATGGCTTTATATTTGTAATTGAGAGTGTTCTTGGGTTTTGTAGGAAGTCTACGTCTTGGCCTAAATAATGTTATTTATTGATTAATTAATTGGTTTGAAAGGGATAGTTATTTTTGGACTCAGAATTCAAATTAAAAGTCAATAAATGTTCTCTGGCATATGTTGAAACTGTTATTCACATTTAGCTGTTATTAATGTTATTCTTGTTGCTGTTATTGTTATTTTGAGACAATCTTTTCTAGGTATCCTAGGCTGACATCAAGCTTACCTTTCTATTGCTCCTCCCTCCTTCCCTTCCAGACACTGGAGGCTTCATCACACTAGCTTTCATATTTCTATTTCCATATTCAACAGTATTGGTATTTCCATACCTCCTCATTAACAGTAATGTTCTTCCCACACCTCTATTCAGCAGTACTGTTATTCCCACACCTCCTCATCTAGCAGTCTCATCTTATTTTCTAATGCATATCACAAATACCATGAATGCATCTCTGTAGTTCTTTTATTTATTTTTATTTTGTTTTGTTTTTGAGGCACGGTTTCTTTGTGTAGCCTTAACTATCCTGGAACTCACTCCATGGAACAGGCTGGTGTGAACTCAAGAGTTCCATCCCAAATGCTGGGATTAAAGGCTACTACAACCTGGCATCTCTCCAGTTCTTAAAATAGTCAACAAAAATGTAAATATTATTAAGACTTTAATAAGTAGATTAAGTTGAAAATAAATACATACAAATCCATATCAGTTCATGAGTATCTATCAATAGCACATATTTTGTATACATTTTGTGGACATGATTAGTTGCTATTAAAACCAACATATAAATTAATTAAATAAACTATAAATCAAGCATCAAAAATGTTATAAACTATACATTAAAATTGTTATTCAACATTAGTTATTGTTATTTTTATCATGTCATTATTATTTGGAAATAAAGTTGCCTTTGTTATTTTTACAATAATTATGTAAATAAAAATGGAAAATAATCTGTTTGTTCAAAAACTATATGATAAAATAAATAGCCATACATATTATGCATGGGAATCATTCAGAGCAAAGCAGGAATTCAGTGATAAAATCTATTACATTTTGTTGAAAATCCTTAAAAAGAAAGGAAAAAGAACTCAATACAGCAGTAAAATACACTGGATCCAGGATGGGATAAGTCACAGAAATGAAACTTCCCCTCAAAATCATATGAAAGTCTGGTGCATATACTCCAAGTTACTGTTGATTTTTGCATGAATTCTACAAAGTTAATTTGAATTTTTATGTAAGAGTAAGTACAAGACATATGCAGTATACTCTTTGAGAAGAAAAATTGAAGAATATTTATTTTATATTACTATATATTAACATTTAATGAATATATTTTATATAAAATGTATATTTTGGCATAGGTGTTGTGGGGTATTCACTAGAGAAGATTGTTCAGATAAAGATTTAAGTCAATAGAAAGTCATCATTATCAGCTGGAGACTAAACTGGGTGTTCAAGATACCAGTGTAGCCCTGAGCCTCTCTCAGAGTGAGCTTTTAAGCATACAAGCACACACACACACACACACACACACACACACACACACACACCAAACTGTAACAGTAACCAACAGTACCCAATTAATGCTACTCAAATGATCCCTGTGGCTGTGGTGGTGCTCCTTGATACCCATTCCAATGTTCTGGGTTCTCCAATGAAGTACACATACACCGCCTTTATATTTTGATATGTATTAAACAGCTCAATGGTAAGACCACTTTCTAACCTCTACATAGCTACTCCACCCTCTGATTTCCCCAAGTATTACTAAAATTTATATTCCATCTTTGTTGCTCTAGACCCAGTTGGGCAGCCCTCTTGGGCTGCAGTCCCTGACTCCTACATGGTGTGGCTATGTTCTCCATCCTGCCCCTCTCCAGCATGGCCTCTTGGTTCTCCTCCTCCCTGTAGAACTCCCCTTCTTCTTCCCCAGCCTGCAAATCCTAAAAATCCTGCCCCTGTCTGTCTCGGTCAGCTGCTGGCTGTCTACATCTTTATTTACCAGAACCAACTGTGGGCAGGGTCTTTCTGTGTGTGCGGGACACTGTAAACAGGCTTTGGGGAATTACAATTAGCATGAGAACACAAGCAGCTACACCAAACAACCAAACAACCAAACAAACTTGTTCTGGGTTTAAAGCATAGAAAAACAAACAAAGCAGAACATGTTCAGTTAACAAGAACTCAATACAGCAGGTTTTTAGTTTTTAGTTTTTTAGTTTCTAAGGTTTTTAGTTTTGGCAGGTGGTGCTGCCTAATGATGAGTTTTACAGCCTGAATAGTATTTCCTTCAGTTGTGCTAAGGTCTCAGGGCCTTGTAAGATCTGTTCTGGCCTTTTTACAGTAACAATAAAAACAAGAAAGTATATGAGGAAAAGGTGTAATCCAGAATTAGATTCAAAGAAATGCCAAGATAATACATTCATGAACTCCCATGCTTTAAAGACTGAGATAAATGAAAGAGCTTATCTGTGCTTGCCAATGTGCCTACACTCTCAAACCTTTGTAGGTACTGTTACTATTTAGAAATATTATTATTATATCATTATTATAGATACATGTTCAATAAAGTTTTAGAGAATTAGAAAGTTGTTTTGGCAGAGTTTTATGATATCATGTGAGCATAGTAAATAGTACATTTTATAAAGATTTAATTTTATTTTCAAATGATTGGACATATATAAAATTTGATGTTGGTCAGATTTATTCAATTATTTGCTATCTCTTCAATTAGATATTTTTAACTCCATAGCTTTACTCTTGTCTTCCAAAATGTCATATTTCCCAGGACCTGTTTCTGTTGTGTTTTGTTTGGCAGTGCTGGTGATCAAACTCAAACCCTTGTTCAGACTAGGCAGAGACTTTACCATGGAGCTATATTCCTAGCATCTGGGACACTTGCTCCATCAGTTCATTGTACCTTTGTGGCAGTTTCAGTGAATTTTGATCTCCATCCCTGCCAGAAAGCAGACTGGAAATGTAACAGTTAATGGTAAAACACCAGGGCATTAATTTGTAAATGTTTGCTTCTTTTATGGAATAACATAATATGCTTGAATTATAAACAAATCCTTATTTTTAGGACTATCTTGTAAACCATAAGTCATAAGTTATAGTGGATGAAGTTTACAGGTGATGATAGCTGTTAAATTTTGTTTTCATCTGCCCATACACAGAAAAATAATCTAAAACCATCTGTTATTTATATGCTGCCAACTTAACTGTGTGATTTTCTATGTATAGGATAGTATTATCTTTTTAAATATTTTTGAAAAGCCATAAGTGGCTCACTATTGCTGGTGGAAGAAGAGAGATCAATGCCATTAAAATCTTTCTGTGATTTAAAATATAATTTTATTTTCTCTATAAGATGACAAATATGTACATGTGTATGATACATGTACATATTTGTATGTGTGTATGTGCTTGTTTGTTTTTGCCAACCTGATACAAACTAGTTACCTGCGAGGAAGGATCCTCAACAGAGAAATAACTTCCTTCTTACTGGCCTTTGGATATGTCTGTGGGGCATTTTCTTGATCAATGGTTGTAGTGGGAAGACCAAGCACAGTGTGGGCCTTGTCAACTCTGGGTATGTAGTCCTGAATTCTATAAAATGCTAGTTGAGCAAACCTGTGAGAGCAAGTCAGTAGGCAGCTTTCCTCCATGATCTCTGCTTCAGTTCCAGAATCCAGGTTCCCATCTTGAACTCCTGGCCTGGCTCCCTCAGTGATGGACTGTAACCTGTAAAGGAATAAGCCCTTTCTTTCCCATGTTTCTGAAGCAAGCTAGGACAATGTATTATTTTAAAATTTGAAAATGTAATTAATTTTCTCCAGAACACTGTAATTATTTGAAATGAGAGAGCAGATCCCTAATGTTCTATAAAGCCTATAGCATTTTACAAAAGCAGTTAGCAGTTATAAACCAAAGGACTGATAGCATGCTATCAAATTCTAATCTGTGTGAAGAATAGCTTAACCACAAACCTTCTAATTTCTAGTTATAAAAATATTCAATGCATGTCATACAAATTACTATTTGTTTAAAGGGCTAAAGTCTCCAAAAGCCAATGATAGTGTTTATGAGACATATAATTGATTCAATTGTTATTAATGTTTATAAGAGTGAAATCATGTTTCTATTCCATTTGTGTATCTCCACATATAGATTATTCAAAAATAAAGAAAACTCTGTTTACAGTACTATGATAGATAGAATTTGGCTCTATTTTGAAGAAGCTAAAATGGCATGTGGAAGAGAGATGGGGTTGCCACTGAAAAACATCTTCCTAACCAAAAGATACAAGTTTTGAGTGGTTTTGTGGGGATCAGCCTCTCATTATTGATTAAGTCTTCAGTGACCATATTACAACACACTGGAAAATTAAGCGAGCTTAAATACTGATGCAGACCCCTCAGCAATGCTGCTTCGTCCATCGCTCTGTGGATTAGTGAGTGATTGACCTGAATTAAATCCTGTATCATGTTGCCTGATAAAAATTGAAGTTGAGCAGTAGGCGGAGTGGATGTATATAAAGGAGTGTACTTTCTTCTATATCTGGTTGAAAAGACAGTGCTAATGAGCACGAATTCCTGAATAGAGGCTTGATATAGATTTGAGATCAGACAAGGGATTGTTATTTAAATTGACTTAAAAAATTCTCAATTAAATTATACCAACCTACCAATATCTGTGTAAGCAGTGAAATACTACTAAGTTTTCAACTTCTAGGAGAAGTCACAATTCTTACCCAACTCTGTTGTTCATCATTATATTTATATGGTCAAAAACGAGGTAGGCAGTTTTATCTATGTATCTTAACTTTGCAGACATTTTGTCTTCTGAACTTTGTGTCAACAAATTTAATAGAATGAAATGCATCTAAATATAGTGAAGTACCGAAACTTGTTTTAGCTCAGCTTTCTTCTTTTACCTCATTATTTAATATCTATCGATGATGGAAAATGTGTTATATGTTTTGCTTGTTCCCACCATAGCCTGAACTTTAGGCTACATTTTGATGGCTAATCTAATGATCTGATAGAGAACAAATATGCACATGTTCTTTATTTTTACTGCTTTTTTCGTTTTTAAAAAATTATAAAAGTACATGATGAAGCTTATGCAGACAGCAGTATTAAACATTGGAGGCCATGCTCTTAAGGTTGATTTAACAGTTCAAAGACAATATACATAAATTTATATATGGCATCTTTTTACCTGGAAATTTCAGTGTAGTGGCATTTTACCTGACTTTTGAACGTACTATTATCTCATTTAATGGCTCAACTATTATATTCCCATTTTATGATTTCTTTCAATATAATACGTTTATTGGTTATTTGGTGATCTCATACAATGCATTCCCATCACTCCTACTTTCCAGTCCTCCAAAATCCACACAATCCTGTGCTCCCCAAAAAGATAATTAAAAAAAAAAGGTTTAACCTGTACCGTCTACACAGTCACTGGAGTGTAGTTGCATTCTCAATGGTCAGACTCCTAAGGAAAAATGAGCTTCCCCACCCCCACCACCACCAGTAGTCCTCCACTGTGGTTTGCTATACTTCAGTATTCTATCACAATTTTTTCAGAGTTCGCTTCAATGGTCTCCCATCTAGGTTGTTAATCCCCTTTATGGGTGTAGGAATGAGGGTCATCAGAGAAGCCTTCCTTGGCTATCCATCTCAACCATGAGTCTGTGGTTATCAACATCACTGCCAAAGATGCCTCCCTGTCTTCCACAGAAAGACATCATAGACTTCCTTACAGTATCTGTAGACAGCGTGGATCACAAACATCCATCTAACCCCCAGCTTCAGAACGTGCCACAGAACTCAGTATGTTCCTGGTGGCAGCCCTACCTAGGAACATCAACATGGTTTCAGGTGGCTGCACAGTTCTCTGTAGGGTTATAATATAGGCCACAGACATCAACATGGTCTCTGGCTGCAGCAGAACCCAGACATGGGTACTAGCAGCATCATGGACCATGGACATCAATGTGGCCTGAAGTGGCAGCACAGTCTACCCATTTCTGTGTACCTGCCCCACCGCACAGGCAGTATCATGGCCCACTGGCATCAACTTGACCTTGTACATCAAAACATAAAATTAAATACAAACTAGACTATTAGTAATAATTTATTTTTCCTAAAGTAGATTCTTGAAGGGAAGACTACATTGACTACCTGGACTGTTAATTTACCATGGGACTTTATTTAGAGACCTCACTGTATAATACACCTTACAGAAAACTGAAAAGACAGTTAATGAACCATTGGAAGCTTCTCACTATTCCCCTCTGGTCACTGGGGCACATCTGATACTCGGACTTTGTAAACTCCTGGGGTGGAGAATAATGAGATGGGGGAAAATAAGATGCTTGTAAGAATGCCAGAAAGCTATTTCAACATTTCTAAACTATCTAGATTTAACAAATGCTAGTTGCTAAGGAACCTGGATGGTAGCTCCTGGTGAAAATCAGACATGGCACTGTAGAGTGTGCTCCTGATCATTATGTAAACATCAAGAATTTACATGGTCTTCAATTATGTGTTGAGTATTCTAGCCAGCCAATTAAATTGAGGAATAGAGAACTAAGGTCATTTCCTATGACCCAAATGGCAGAGAAACTAACTGTAGTGAAGTATTCTCTGATTTTCACATGAACACTATGGCATGTAGCATATAAACATTCTTTCTGTGTCTGTGTCTATGTGTCTCTGTGTCTGTCTGTCTCTCCTCCCTCCACAAATGTTCACATATCCATACACAAAATAAAAATAAAGTTTTAAAATTATTAGGAAGAGTTTATCCAGCTTGAATATATATATATATATATATATATATATATATATATATATATAT
>JADRCH010000027.1:8031350-8063985 GCA_019843965.1 Rhynchomys soricoides | reverse complement strand
TCTCTCTCTCTCTCTCTCTCTCTCTCTCTCTCTCTCTCTCTCTCTCTCTCCTCCCTTCCCAACTCTCCCCTTTCCATGCACTAAATAAACTCTCTTCTATACTTTCAAAAAAGGAAAGAAAACAATGTGACTGAGGGCTGAGGAGATACTATGATACTGTGGTCTCAAAGTACTTACTTTGCAGGTGCAAGAAATCAAATTTTATCCCTCTTACCACCACTCCCAAACAAACAAACAAAAACCCAAGCATCTCAGTGCTAGAGATGTAAATAAAGGTGGATCTTTGAGGATCCCTGGCCAGGCATACTAGCCTAATTAGAGAGGTCCTGCCTCTGAGTAAGCATGTTTCAGGAAAAGGTGTATGGTGCTTGAAAGAATACCACACCCAAGGTTTTCTACTGCCCTTCACATGGAGGATAAATACACACACACACACACACACACACACACACACACACACTCACACCTGAAGTGGAGAGGAATGGATATATGAAAATAGTGTGGCAGAAATGCAGAAGTAAAACCAGCTGTATCATTCACATGGAAAAAGAAGAGACATTGCTTTCATAGAGAACTTAGATTCATAGGAATCCCTGGACTATTCAACACAAAGATTATCCTGAGTTCAATATTTGTAAGATAAAAGTACACATCAGAGGGAAATGGAAAACAAAGGAAATCAACTTTGTAAGCAAACTACGTAGGTTTTAATTTTGTATATTACAATTTTGAAGCAATTTAGGATATTTAGTTGCAATTCTAGGAGGCACTGAAAACATGAAGCCAGTGTTTGCAGGACTGTCATAATAGCTGAGTCTGATTAGTTGTGTAAGAGAATGTCAAACTACCTTTCAGGATTGCTGCATCATTTTGCATTCTCACCAGCAATGAAGTTTGTGTTCGTTAGTTGGTTGGGGATGTGAACATACTTTTAATCATCTTATAGCACTATTCCATTGCTCTAATATAATATTCTCTAATGATACATGTAATGGTTTGTATATGCTTGGCCCAGGGATCGCACTATTAGGAGGTGTGGCCTTGTTGGAGTAGGTGTGTCACTGTGCACATGGGCTTAAGACCTTCATCCTAGCTTCCTGAAAGCCAGTCTTCTAACAGCCTTCAGCTGAAGATGTAGAACTCTCAGCCTCACTTGTCTGGATGCTGCCATGCTCCCACATTGATGATACTGGATTGAACCTTTGAACCTGTAAGCCAGCCCCAATTAAATGTTGTCCTTATAAAAGTTGCCTTGGTCATGGTCTCTGGTCACAGTAGTAAAACCCTAACTAAGACAGCACAATACTGAGAAAATTTTATATGCCTATTTGTAAATCAGTATATTTGCTATAGTTATTTTTGTTTAGGTGCCCATTTTAAGATTACATTGCTTCTTCATTGATTTTTAAGAGGTCTGCATATTCTGGGTGTGCTGGTTACTTCACATAAAATAGAGTCACTGGAGAGCAGAACTGAGGAACCAGCTCTATCAGACTGTCCTATGGACATTTTTTATTGAGCATTTTATAGATTAATGATTGATATGAAAAAGTGCAACCTTCTGTGGTGATGCCCTCCAAGAGCAGGTGGTTTGGGGTTATACAAGAAAGTAAACTAAGCGAGCAAGAAGTTCAAGCCAGAAAGCAGCTTTCATCCATAGCTCTTGCCTCTGACCTGCTTTAGTCCTTTTCCTGATTCCTCTTAATGGTGGACTGGAACTGGGGCATGTAAGCTAAGCAAACCCTTTCTTTCCACAGTTTCTTTTAGCCATTGTGTTTATCACAGAAAAGAAAGCAAACTAGAACAATGGGTAACCATTAGTCATGTACTTTGCAAATATTTTACTCTAATTTTGACTTCATATTCGATTAATGGGAAAAGGACAGAACCTTATTATAATGAAGTCAGGACTGCCAGTTATTCCACAGGTTTTATCTTTAATGTTGTATCTCAAGCACGATTTTTGATGAAACGTTACTTAGATTTTCTTCTGTTATTATGTAGGCATCTTAACACTTTCTATTTTGCTTTTTTACTTAATTTGTAATGTTTGTTTTTGTTTCCATTTTTGCGTGTAGGTATCCAGTTTTCTTCAGAAGCATTTACTCAGAACACTGTTTTTTTCTTTCTTCTATTTCTTATTTTAATTTTAAACACAGATATCATACAATTCCAAGATGAGGTTAGCAGTGCTGCATCTCAGGAAGAGTAGGTTAGTTCGACGTTCTCTTAGCTACTTCTTAAATTATTCCTGAAATTCAAGAGCTTTAATTTTCTAAATTTTAAGTATGTAGTGATTTGAATGAGAATGACCACCATAGACTTTTATATTTGAATGATTGCTCCTCCTCCACCTCTAACCTACAGTTGGAGGAATGATTTGGGAAGGATTAATAGGTGGCATTGTTGGAAGAGGATGACACTAGGAGTGGGTTTTAAGATTTAAAACACTCGGCCATTCAAGTTTGACTGAGATCAAAAACTCAGGTGACAGCAGATGTTGGCGAGGATGTGGAGAAAGAGGAACACTCCTCCATTGCTGGTGGGAATGCAAGATGATACAACCTCTCTGGAAATCAGTTTGGCGGACTCTCAGAAAAATGAGCATAATACTACCTGAAGAGCCAGCTATTCCACTCCTGGGCATATACCCAGAAGATGCTCCAACATGTAAAAAAGAAACATACTCCACTATGTTCATAGCAGCCATATTTATAATAGCCAGAAGCTGGAAACAACCCAGATGTCCCTCAACAGAGGAATGGATACAGAAAATGTGGCACATTTACACAATGGAATACTACCTAGCAATTAAAAACAATGACTTCATGAAATTTGCAGACAAATGGATGGATCTTGAAAATATCATCCTGAGTGAGGTAATGCAGTCACAAAAGAATGAACATGGTATGTACTCACTGTTAAGTGGTTATTAGTCCAAGAGTTCGAAATACCCAAGAGTCACTTCACAGCAACAGTAGGGCGGAGTGGGAGGTCCCAGATGGAGGACTTGGAGAAGGGACTGAAGGAGCTGAGGGAGTTTACATCCCCAGAAAGGCAGCAACAGTGGCAACTGGCCTGACCCCTTGATACTCCTGGAGACTGATCCACCAACCAAAGAATACACACGGAGTGACCCATGGTGCTGGCCACATATGTGGCAGAGGAGGGTCTTGTTAGCCATCGGGGGGAGGAGAGGCCCTTGGGCCGGAGGTTGTTAGATGCCCCAGTATAGGAGAATGCCAAGGAGGGAAGAGTGGGCGGGTGGGAGGGTGGGGCAATACCCCCATAGAGGCAGGGGAGGGGGAGGGAATAGGGAGGTTCCAAAGGGGAAATCTGGAAAGGGGGAAACATTTGAAATGTAAATAAAGTATTAAAAAAAATTAAAAGTAATTTAAGAAAGAAAAAAAAAAGATTTAAAACACTCATTTCATTCCTAGTGAGTCTTTCTCTTTCTGCCTGGCAATTGTGGATCAGCTAGCTATAAGCCCTCAGCCAATGCTTTTAAAACATGCCTCCCTGTCTACTGTCATGCAAGCTTCCTAACCTGTTGCCCATGAACTCTACTATCCTCCCAAGCCATGATCCCAAATAAACACTTTATTTAATAAGCTGACTTGATTATGTTGTTTTGAACATCAATAAAAAGTAACTAAGATGAAGTGTTAATAACTAATACAAACTTTCTAGAAACTGTAGAGCCAAGTATTGTATCTTTTGGTATTAATTTGCCTGAAGAACACTACCTCATGACCACTACTTAGTGACTGTGAATGATTGGGAAAAATATTATAACATGCATGCAATAGTTTAATGTAAATGTTTCAGTTTAAAAGAGATCAAAGAAGGGATCTTCCTAGTCTTCAATGTTACCACAACCAAGTTACACTAAGTTCTGTTTCCACACTGTTTCTAAAAAGGTGCTTGCTGTTAGGAAGATGTCTGGGTAAGGAGTTCTGCTTCCACAAAATCGCCTACTAAGCTCCACTTAGCCTCAGCTTCATCAAAGCTTTAGACTCACATTTTAACTTTTTTTTCTTAATGTAAAAACTATCCTAAGAGAGGTACTGCACTGACAGGCTTAAAAACCATGTTCCAGGCAGAAAAAGTGAAAGGGGCGGGGGTGGGGGGAGGCAAAAATAACCTCTCCTAACTAACTACGCTCCTCCTTCTATTTTATGAAAGAATATCCACCCTGGGTCCCCCCCACCTCCCAGTGCTTTATTGGTTATAGCTGTGAATCCCAGCTGTTCCTGACTGTAGGTAGGATGCAGAATTATCTGTTTTGTTGCTTCTGTAAAAAAGAGAGAAAAGAAAGAAAGGGGCCTATGGTGGTTTTTACCTGGTTGGGCCATTGTCTGCCACTGTGTGAGGCTGGAAAAAGAGAATGATTGTGAGGATGTAAGGCATTTGAGCACAAAAATGAAGACTCTATTCAAGAAGGAACAATGAGAGATTCCAAAGAAAAGATAATAATTAGCAAAACAAATTATTCTCAAGATAGAGAAGGAAAAGAAGGTTAGATTAGTTATGCAGAGTTATTCCATAATGCCAAACCAGTTTAAAAAGAAATTACTTTAAATTGAAATGGGAAATGAGATTCAAGGGGGAGTAGAAAAATGTCTTGAAAATTTAGTGCAAGATGAATTAAAGATTACAAACTACCCAAGGAGCACATCTGTGTTTTAGAGAATTATTTTGTAGCGTGAACAATTGTCTATTATCTTCTCCACTGTTGCTTTTGTAAACCGATACTGACAGCATGTGAGGTTCAGTGGAGTTCAGGGTACACTCGGTCTTTGTGACTATGAAAGTAGACATGGCAGAGAGATAATCTATATAGGTGTGTTATGGTATGACTTTAATAAATAGTCATACACGTCTTGAATGTAGAGGAATAAAAGTATGATGGGTTACATAAAGCAATAAGAGTGATGGAAGAACGATTAATAATGAAGGTAAAACCCTGGTGAACAATAGGGGAAAACAGATGAAAAAGACTGGTGCAGAGGAGTTTTAGTCCAGCAACATGGCTGCTCGGGCAAGGGATCACATTCAAAGATATGATCCAACTGGAGTGTAGACATGCCCTGGATATACACTTTTAATCCCTAACAGTGAAGGTAAGGTTAGTTTGTAGAAGGAAGCATCTATGTTTGAAAGTAACATCTAGTTGAGGGGCAGACAAAGTGACAAATCAAAGAAAGGTTTGATGGAATAATTCATAGATAGGGTACATCTAACTCACAAAAGAACAACAGGGAAACGGGGGCTACTTAAGAATAGCAAGAGATTAAAAAAGGGGTGTGTAGTGTGTCCGATGTGGTGTGTGTGTGTGTGTGTGTGTGAGTGTGTGTCTGTCTGTCTGTCTGTGTGTGTGTATATGTCAGTTTTACTGAAACAGGTTATAGAGAAAACAGCTAGACACAGCTGAAGACAGAAGGAGCCAGAGAATTACAACATATTGCCAAAATTAGTATGAGGCCAGACAGAGCAATTCAGTGAGAAGCCAAGAGAAGCCAGACTGAATCAGTCAAATTGGAAGGTTAGATTGTATGGAGGATGGAAGTTTCCAGGCCTAAGTCTAGGGATAGTTAGAACAGAGAAGGGCACACTCTGGGCTCAGCTGAAGCTGCATATTGTCATAGCTTGGGTATGGTTCTCATCTCATCAATTCATCTGTGGAATGTTTCAAACTTTGTTGAACATTATTTAAGAGGATATTTCTCTTTCTTAAACAGAAATATGAAATAAAATGCAGTCTTCATCAAAATAGGAATGAGATCATAAGAAGAGAAAGATAATTTTAAAAGTCAAAGTGAAGTAGAATTGAATATCAGTCATGAAGCTTATAGGGAAAGTGAGGCTGGTTGGCCAGTAGGGCTTGGACTATTGTAGATTCTGAAGGACATAAAATAATGCCAAGCAACTAGTTAATTTGAATAAATTATATGACCCATATATTAATAAATGTTTGAACCAAACAGGAATGCATTTTTTATTTCTAAGTTCATTCATATTCTCTTAAGAGAAAAGAAGAATGTTTTTGTAGGGAGAGGCAAAGATTTTCCCCAGAGAGTAAATCTCAATTTGCTCCTTTTTGCTGCTTGTATTCTCATGCTAATTGCAGTGTCCTGAACATAAGAATGAGGGACCCTGCCCCCAGTTGGTTCCGATTTGTAAATAAAAAGACTGCTCCTCCCCCCCACCCCCACCCCGTTCCAACTGGTAAATAAAAATGCTGATAGCCAATGGCTGGGGAGGGCAGACTGAGGTGGGACTTTTATAATTCCTAGGCAAAGGACTGAGGGGCAGAGGAAGAGAGACAGTTGCCATGCCTGGGTCAGATCAATTTGAGTAGGATTAATTGGGTTCATCAACAGCTCCTTTTCTGCAAATTGTAGCAGAGCACCTCATAGAAGTCAGGGTGTGTGTGTGTGTGTGTGTGTGTGTGTGTGTGTGTGTGTAGAGAGTGGGGGGAGTGTGTTCAGCTCACAACTTCATCTTGAGGCATTCATCCTGTACTAGTGGCTCTTGCTCACGGCAGGGGGTGTGGGAGGCTACTTATTCACATGTCCACAAACTGGAAGCAGAGTTCTTAGCCCTCAAACAGAGGCTGAGGCATAACCAATACCTCCCCTCCCCTCCAGCTAGGCCCTCATCTACAAGTTTCTTAGTTTCCCAAAACAACACCACTAGAGGACCAAGTGTGTGACTCACCAGTCTATGAAAAACATTTCACATCCAAACTGTAACAACATGAGAGGCAATATTCCCTTCATATTTTTGGTTAACTGCATTTGTTGTTTAATATGAAGAATAATGTACCAAGTGATATCCATGCCCAATCAGACTTCCCATTTAGTTCACTAAATAATTAATCTCAAACTGCCAATCTCTGTATGTATTTGTCTTCTCTGAAAACTTTTATTGGATTATGAACTGTTTAACCTGGTTACATCCTAAGTTACAAATGTTGGGAAATTAATGCTGCTTGGAGCAGAACTCAAATAGTAGGTAATGAAGATTGGTGTGGAATGTCTCAGCTATCCTGCTCCTCACTGGAACTGCCACGAGGTGAGGGTTCTACTTCATTCTTGTCTTCTCAAAGGAAAGAATTCACCTGAAGGGCACACACAATTCAAGCAGAAGTTTATTTGGTAAAGCAAAGGATAATGTATGGAGAGAGTGACAGAGATGTACAGAGAGACTGAGAGACTGAGAGACTGAGAGAGACACACACACAGAGAGAGGCAGAGAAACAGAGAAAGAGGGACAGAAATTGGAGCAGGCTGACCTGAAGAAGGTAGCAGTTTGTTGGGTTTTGAGTTGCAAATACTTAAAGTAATATTTTCTTTAAAAAATTAATATATATTTCCATATTTTTCTGCATTCCCTCCCACTTCCTCTTTTGCTCCCTGTCCACCTAACTTTTCCTCATATTCTGGCCTCTTCTCCACTTAAAGAAAATGTAATAGTTAATATTTATGAGTAGGTGGCATATTCCAAATCATAATAGGGCTGGAGTTTCCTTTTAGAGAGTGCCTTCCCATAGTCCTTGTTTTTTGTTTATTTGTTTGTTTTAGATACAATGCCACTTCATAGTATAGGATGATCTGGGGCTCATAATCATCCCCACTTCCCCAGCTTCCAAACTGCTGCGATTACAGGTATAAACCACCAGACCTAGCTCCCAAAGAGGTTTCAAAACCACAATACAAAGTATACAATAATGAAGCCAGGGTGTTTTGAAAATGAAGGGCCTCCCTAGAGCTCATGTGTGGTGGGACTGTTGGGCAAGGTCCAGGAACATTAGTTTCTGATATAATGCAAAGAATCGGGTTGTAGCTTTAAGCATGTTTAACAAAGGATTTTGACAAAGCACCTACCATTGTATGGATGAGGTTTTCTTGGTTAACCTCTTATCTAACATGCACAGGCCTGTACTTGGGATGACTGGATTGTGTATTTGCACTGGCTTTAGACATTTCCCTAGTGGGATTAGACTTTAATTGTTTCTAGTCATGGGTAAATTATGAAAGCATTATTGACTGTCCCCTTCTGTATATCGGTTTCTTATCCCTGCACCCTGCTTCCTCACCAGAAAATAAAGTATGCACACATCATTGTATGAACTTCTGCTTCTAAAAGTGCCCAAACAAAACAAAATAGCACAGGATTTTTTTCTCTTTTCACTATCAAAATTCAGTAAAATAGTTACCAATTATGCAACTAAAGTTGAAAAAAATACCACTTCAGCATTAATTGTAGCAAAGAATTCCATAATACCTTAACATGTGACAGAGAAATCCCTAATAGTAGAAAAGTCCATCCCTTTTGATTTCTGTAAACAATAGCATCACACACACACACACACACACACACACACACACACACACATACTACAATAGACATATCATAGCTGAAATATCTTTAATGCTGCTCAATTAAAGACTCACAAAGTTTCTTCAGCATACTTGGTGTATTTAATTGATGACCACAGTTCACTCCAATTTTGAAAATTTCAACAATACAGAGCCTTGGGCTCTGCTCTGTAAGTCATTTCTGTAACCCACAAGTCATCGATGTTCTTCTTTCTTAAATGAAGTTTCAATTCATGAATTTGTGGACTCTATAAGATGGTAGGAATGAGTGGATGTTTTTGCAGCCCCTCCCCCTGCTTCCTGTGTGTATGAGAGTGTGTATATGTGTGTGTATATGCATCATATATATGTATATGCACATATATACATATGTGTATACACACACACATACACATACACACACACATATATATGAGCAAGTATGTACCTGTGTGTGAGTGTATATATGTTTGTAAAAATTAAGCCTTTCTTTGTATCTTCTGCAATAAGAATTTTATCATAGACTTGTTTCTAAAATCAGTTTTTCCTAATGATTTGCAACATAGACTGAAAATTTGTGTCAATCTGTCAAATTTTTAGAACCATACAGATGCATCAAATTTTTTTCTCAGAAAAATTCAAACTGAAGGTTCTGGATTTTCTTTTCATTCTTAGAACTGAAATGGTTCAAAGCAGATGGGAACATTGCTACTTGTCAAAAAACATTATTTTGAGTAAATAATTTACCTTGTCTAGTTATACCTGCAGCTATTATAGTACCACTTGTGATTTTGCCTCCCACCCTGGCTTCATTTGTTAATTTCTATAAATCATTTTTACATTGCCTTTTTAGGAGTAGCACTATAGGTACCTGGTGGTTATTTGCCTGGGATATTGCTGCGGACCCTACAGCACACAGAAAAAGGTCCTGAAGTTAGGGTTGTCAGACTCAGAATGCATAGATTATAAGTTAAAATGTTCTGGTGTTCTACATTTTTAAATTGCATGCTCTTCTTTAAATTTTCAGTAATTGGGAAAATGTAGAAACATGTTTGAAGGAAATTTTTCCAGTTGGAACTTGTTAGAAGCAATTTCTCAAAAAGAGAAATTTTGTCAATATAGAGCCAGATTCTAAATTACATTTTGTTGTTTATTTTTACTTATTGAAAACAGATGCTCAGTGACTCTAGAAACAAGAAAAATGTGTGACTGGACAGATATTTTAATTATGAATACACCTCGGTTGTGATAATATCTATTATAATTGTAGAAAATACATGAACAATTTATGACATTGTATAACCAATTTTTATTGCATTGGATTTTATTTTGAAGTAATGGTTTCAAAATAGTCTATCTCTCCACCTCAAAAATTGATTTACATGGCATGTGCTTAAAATTAAAGTCTTCTTATATTTTTCATTTAGCTGTACTTCAAAAATTCAGTTGGTTAAAACAGTGAAACTACCAAGTCATAGTTTCTCTGATTCAGGAATTACAAGGTTAAATTATTTGGAATTTAGATTTAGGTTCATGGAAATTTGTGAGATTACTTCCAAAGTTTTAGATGGGAAAATGCATTCTGAGTGCTTGACTGTATCTCCAGAATTCATGTATAAGACAGCCCACTCCGATTCCCAGTAAGCCATAGCTAACTGCTGACAAGGATCTGGGCTTATCACATGGACATATATATTAAGCATCCTCAAGTATGATGGCTAGATTCCCTCAGAACCATTGATGCATGAGAAAGAGAAGCAAATCAGAATACATTTTATGACCTAAATACAAAAGTCATATATATAAATTACATAATATTCTCTAGATGCTTGGGTTACTTTTATTCTGTGTGAAACAAAATTGTACAAAAACACACTTAAGTGTTAAATATTTCTGTTCCCTAAGTGCATATGTCCATTTCCTAATGTGTAGGTGCTAGGAGGTGTGGCCATTAGCAGATAAATGGTTGGAGGAGGGGACTGATGCCCTTCATGAATAGAATGACTGACTCTAAAAAGACACAAGGTCATTCACTTTCTCTCTAACTGAGGCCATTAAGGATCCTAGGAGAAATTGTACGTTGTGGTTTGAATGAGAATGGCCTGTCCCCCATAGGCTCATATATTTGAATGTTTACTCACCAGGAAGTGGAACTATTTAATAGGAAGAAAAGGATTAGGAGGTGTGGCCTTGTTGAAAGAAGTATGTCATAGGGTTTGAGGTTTCAAGAGCCCATGCTAGGGCCAAGTATCTGTCTGTCTCTGTCTCTCTCTCTGTCTCCCTCTCTCTCTGTCTCTCTATCTCTCTCTCCTCTTCCCCCTGCTCCCTGTGGAGCAGGATGAAGAGCTCTCAGCTATTTTTTCAGCACCATTTCTGCTGATGTGCCACCACACTCCCCGCTATGCTAATAATGGACTAACCTCTGAAACTGTAAGCAACCCTCCCATTAACTGCTTTTATAAAAATTGCCTTGGTCATGGTGTCTCTTTATAGCAATGGAACAGTGACTAAGACAGAAGTTGGTACCAGGCCAGAGTGAGTATTTCTGCGACAGGTTTGAGCATGCTGTGACAGGTCGACCATTTAAGTGAGGCTTAATGGGCCATCCTAGTAGGAGCATAGAAGACAGTGCTGAGGGTAATCTGAACTATGGGAGGCCATGTCAAGAAGTTTCAGAGGTAAAAAAATATAATAAGTGGTCTTAAACCCATTCTTGTAATATTTTGGCCAAGAAAAGTGGCAACTTTTTGCACTTATCCTAAGTCTCTCCCTAAGAATAAATTGAAGAGTTTTGGATTAATGGCATTGGCAGAGAAATATTGACTGTGTCATGTGGTTACCAGTGGTTACTCTTATCCAGATCTATAATGAAAAGGAGCAAGCTGAGCCAGTAAAAACACAAAATGTACAGTTTGAGGATAAAAGGAACACCAGGAAATATAACATTGAAGTCAAGTCCAGTGCTCAAAGAGATAAAGTTCAATAAAAAGCTTGATGCTACATGGAATAAAGGGAGTGTGGTCCTCAGGGCAACATCCCACTCAGCTACCAACTTTTCAAAAGGAATTAAAGAAAAACTTAAGCTCTGGAGAAACCCTCATAACCAGAAAGTAGATGCAAATGTACTTGAATGAGAGGGGCAAGTTTCAGCCACACCAAGCAGAAGAACTTGACAGCTTTGGCCATGTGTTTCTGGCTTTAGAGTCAAGAATACAAAAAAGGTGTTATGGAATCTTCTTCATGGCTCAAAAAAGCCCTTGAGGCCAGAAAACTGTTTCTTCACAGAGAATCAGAGGCACTTGTGTGAAGCTGTGGAGAGGAAGCCTGGATTGAGTTGGAGACCCTAAGATGTTGGGCATGCCAGAACCATGGGATACCTGCCAAGGCAAGCTGCAGACTGGGTGATGAACCATTACAAGAGAGAGAAGTATGTTGTAGTCAACAAAGCTAAAAGGATTTGGAGATCTGAAAAGTGTTTTGACATCAGACATGGAGATGCAAAATTGGAAGTTTACCCTGCTGGTTTTTGGACTGGTTTTGACTCAGTATTTCCACATTATGCTTCCTTTTCTCACTTTTGGTATGATAATGTATATTCTATGCCATCATATGTTGCAAGTATGTGGTCTGCTCTTTGTTTCTAAAGGGGTTTTCTTGTAAAAAAGATTGCCTCGCTCAAAGAAAAGACTTTGAACTTCTAAGCAATACTGAAACTGTGAAAGACTGTGATGACGTTTGAAGTTGGACTAAATGCATTTATTGTTTTGCATTATGGTCTGGGTACAAGCCTTTAAGGGCCAGGGAGAAATATGGTGGGTTGAATGAGAAAGGCTCCCATTTGCCTGTATACTTGAATGCCTACTACCAGGGAGTAGAATTCTTTGACAAAATTATGAGGATTAGTAGGTGTGGGTCTTTTCAGAGAAAATTTATATTTGGAGGTGGATTTTAGAACCATGGTAATAGACCAATTTCTGAAACTATTGGTATCCCCTTAGTTAAATGGTTTATTTTATACAAGTTGCCTTGGTCATGGTGTCTCTTCGCAGCAATAGAGTACCAATTAAGACACTGCATACTGAAAACCAGGATCTGAGAATAGTGGACTTAGATCTGGAATCCATATCCACAGAAGCCCTGAAAGCGCTTTTCTCAGACTCCTGAACTACACAAAATGCATGTTTATTGTGAAATAGACCTATGATAATTTGTTATAGAAGTGTAAGGTAAGGCAGAGATAGCAATGATGAGGTGCCTATAACCAGAAACACCTGCTGTTTTGGTACCAATACTTATACTGTGATAGACATGATAAAATATGTTTGATAGCCAAGGTTTTACGTTCAAATTTTTATATATAGATTATGTTCATAAATTATTTAGTTGTGTTTCATAAAAGTTTTGTAACTCAATGCTTGAAGTCTTGGAAAGGAAAAAAAAACTAGAAGTGGGGAAATTAATATGAAATTTAATATTCAAATGATTAATATAAAGTTATGAATAGTCTATAATAATATAATTGAAATATAAATATTAAGTTAAAATTGAAATAATACTCAAAAGACAATGAAGACCATTCATATGGAACAGAAATAGATCTTGCTGTGGTGAGAATGATAAGAGAGATACACAAGTGAATAGATAAACATTAGGTAAAAATAAGTACTGATGATGCTTCCATATCTGCTTATAGAAAGAAAGTGTCCTTGAAAAAAAAAATCAAAGACACGAACACAGCAGTGTTCAGTAATGTGTCTAGTTTTCATTCATACCACCATGATGTACCATCAGACAAAAAAGTTCAGAGAAGTAGCCAGAGGAGTGGGAAACATGGAGAAAAAACAAAGAAGAACAGAGCTAGAGAACATAGTTTTAAATTAATTCGTGTTGGAGACTACTAAAGTAGATGGAGAAAAGAGAGAGGAAGATAAGGAAGAGGGATGGAAGAGAGGGAGGGAAAAGGAGAAAATGAAGAGCTGGAGGAAGAGGGAAGAAAAGAGGGAGAGAGAAAGAAAGAGGGAGAGGAAGAGAGGGAGACAGACAGACAGACACACACAGAGAAAAGACAGAGAGAGAGAAAGACACACAGAGAGAAAGACGGACAGAGAGAGAAAGACAGGGAGACAGAGAGAGATGCCTCTGAATGGAAGTGGGCATCTCTGGTAGGTGGATGGACTACATCTTTGTAGTAAGTTATAGGAAAGATAGAGTGCTTACTGTTTTCTAATTGAAATAAACAGGTTCAGTGAGAACAATACTTTTCTCTTCTTTGATCTTGACCATCAGATTGATCTTCAGCAAATCCTTTACTTTCACTGTTCTCTTCACATTTGTTATAGATTTAACCTAAAATATTTCTTACAGTATTTCCTTATCAAAAAGTTAGTGATTCTGAGAAGACCACTACCCAAAAGTGTCCTCTTTCCTCTATATTTGCAATAGACAAGTAATTCCCCTGTGCCTGAGTGTGCGTGCACACACACACACACACACACAGAGACAGAGACAGAGACAGAGAGAGAGAGAGACAGAGAGAGACACAGAGAGAGGCAGAGAGAGAGAAAGACTAACAAATACAATAAAATTTAAAAAGTGTATATAATTAAACTGAAATATTAGGCAAATGTTTAATGTTTCAACATATAAGAAAAAGCTACTTAGGGAGGATGGCACCTAAGTATCTCAGGGCCTCCTGCATGCTAGCCAATGAATGTGCTGAGTTCTACTCCAGCCCCTAGTGCTACTTCTTTTTGAAAGTGTTCTAGGCTACAGTTCAGTGAACTACACTAGTGTTGTCTTTCCTAACCTCTTCACTGAGAACCCTCGGTATTTGTTGTGAGAACATTAAAACCTCATTGCTATAAGGCAATGGGCAGAAAGCAAGCTTAAACTGGTAAAGACTTCCTGGGGAATGGAACTGCATTTTCAGTATAAATTTCCAGACATACGTATTAAACTCTGTGTGTAAAGGATCCTATATGGTATCTAAACGTGTGGGAAATGTTACACTTTAAACCATAATTTAAGACTAGTAGCTGAAATACTTCAGGAAAAGATACTTTTGATCAAGGGTATGTCTCCTTGGGGGCTCGTAAGCCTTCTTGTGAGTCACATCCCATACTAATATATCTTGAAAATAAAGGAAAGTGAATCTATAACAATTTTTCCTAGAATTTGTTATTGCAATCTCAACTGTATTTCTTAGGACTGTTCACATGAGTGCTTATGTGCAGCTGGACTTTTGGATACTCTATGGGTTCCCTTTTCTACCACCTTTTCTCCACCCCTATCTCTTCCAAAACCCAAACACTAGGTGAAAAAGAAGGAAAGCTAGAGGGGAAAGGTGGTGTTGATGTTATTAGACTACCTCCTGCTGATTAGGGGCATTTATATAAAACATCAGTTCAGTTTCTTGGGACAAGATTGATCTTCGTTGTCAAGATATCTCTAACCAGCCACCAGCCAGCAGCCAGCAGCCAGCAGCCAGCAGCCAGGAGCCACCAGCCACCAGCCACCAGCCACCAGCCACCAGCCACCAGCAACCAGCAACCAACAACCAACAATAGCAGCAACAGCAGCAGTGGCAGCAGGAGCATTAGCAGGGGCAGTGGGAGAAGCAGAAGCTACCACTGCTCTGGGGACTCTAGCATTTTTAGACCCTCTATAGTGTCCCCAGAATTCCAAACGTCATACACTTGCAGGAACTATCTGCAGCTGGCAAAAAACCACACCTCTGTCAGAGCACAATGTAAATCATAGCCACTTGCTGTGGACAATCTAAAGCAGCCCTATGTCCTACACCTGGGATAAAACAAAACAAAACAAAACAAAATGGAACAAAACGTGTTCCTATAAAATTTCTATGTTTTTAAGGAAACCAAAATTCTCACTACAGGTATGCCTAAATCAGATATTTAGTGTTGATGATGGAGAGATGGCTCGGGGGTTTAGTTAAAAACTGACTTTAACTTTGGTTTCAGGAGACCTGACCCCTTCTGGTCTCTGAGGCCATTGGGCATGCACATGATGCAGAAACTTACAGGCAGGCATACGCCCATAGACAGTAAAATAAAATAATAAGAAGAATCCATTTGGTGAATTCTGAGTGCCAAATGCATTTTTAAAGCCAGTTAAAACTATATCCCTAAACTGTTACTATATCTAACACATGAGTGTAAATATAGTAGGGGTGTAATTGAAATGACTCCATAGTGTAGTGAATTAAGGATTTTAATAGGAAAAAATATAGTAGACTCAAAGTTATCAAAAGCACAATTCCTCCATCATTTTTAAATCCCTGGTAAATATTGATTTAATCTGGGTTTGTAAAAATTAACACCACTGAAATCTTGCTTATAACCATGATCTTTAAATGGTGGTGAATTTGACAACTAGATGGATGTTTTATATAAATATTAATCACCCGGAACACACACAAATAAGATTCAGAAGTCAAGATCTTTTTTCCTTTCATGAGTCCTCTTTAAGAGGGAGAAATCTAGTAACAGAGGAGAGACTGAGTGTAGCCAAATGCACTTACTCATGGATTCTGGCTGAAATTCATCCATGGACACAAGTTTATGTATGTGTGTGTGTGTGGGGGGATTTAATCTACATATAAAACACAGCTTTGGCATACCATCCCAGTAAAAGAAAATCTTTTCCTTTTTTTTTTTTTTTTCTGAGAGAGTTTTTTCCCTTTTCTGCTTGTTCTTATGTTCTTCTTTCTGTGGTGGGACACAGGATCATAATCATTATCCCATTTCTCATACCAAATACTACAGCGAATACAGTGAATCTCTCAAAACTGTTACCACATGGTTCCAGTTGTCCCTTTTGATGGTCAGTTTGACTATGACATCACATGTTGTAAAAGAAATTAATTTTTAAAGAAATTGACCAGGGCACTTCATATTTCACTTTGCATTTTCTACATTACATTATCTCTGATGATTTCCTGTCATGCTAAATAAACACTAAATCCCATTCAGTGCTCAGAATCATAAAATAGATCTGGTAATACTTCTTATAACAACTAAGGGTATCCACCAAAAGAATACCTACCTACATGAAATAATGTGCACCAGCTACTTCTTTGGGTTAAATCAATAACAAAGTCTTTAGAGATGTGCAAAAAGCTGGTCATGATTGAAATGCTTCATATTTATTTGAGGTGTGGTGAGAGATGACTAGCAATCCCAGTTAATAACTTCCAGCTCTCTGGTGGTTAAGATTTTTGATAGACAGTTCCACTGAAGGTCAGAATGCATACTTAGCTCTCTTCAGACATTTTTGTGTTTTTCATTTCACCCGATAGATACAGTGTCCATATCTTCAAAAGGCTTTTTTTAAATTGCAAATTGTTCTTGAGAAGCTGTATGATAAAATCTCATTTTACAAAATGTATCTAGCTGCCAAATGGGAAAAGGCAAGAGACAAAGCAGATGTGGTGTTTCGTCCAGTGTAACATGAATTTAAAGTGGTTCGAGCATTAAGTTATGGAACAGAAAACGGGATTGATTATAAAGAAGCACCATCTCTATTAACAAATAAGACCGAGAAAAATTGATCAGATAATAAAGCAAGGGACCTTTTTATTTGTTTGGCTTTTTCTCTCTCTTTGGGAATTCTTAAACATTATAAAGCCTTCAACATTTTCCTTCCGGGCATTGTAAGCACAACAGATTGGTGTGTCCCATGATTGAGACTGATTTTTCTATGCAGATTGAGTCTCCAGGGCAAAATTCATAAGTGAGAGCAGCTACTTTCACAAATGTGTTTGCTGCCCCGGAGGAGAAAATGAAGCATATGTCTCAACTTTCATGTTTCAGATCTTTGATGGACTGGAGACAGCCCCTCCACACCACGTAGACACTTACCCAGAGAACCATGTGTGGTTTGCCTCCCTGAAATTGTACCTCCCCTGGGCCAGCCATGAAACATCTGCTTCCCCTTCAGAAAAAATTCACAAAGGAAGCCTGCTTACCTCTCAGCTTATGTTTTAAAAGGCAGACATTGTTGTTTTAACTTAAAAAAAAAAATAGTGAATCTTTATAATTACATAATGGTGGCATTTGCAGACAAATTTAGAAAATATGAAAATGTTTCATTTTTTAAAATTGTTCACAGTTGTTTTTTATTTTATTTTATGAGATGTTTACTTTCATTCTTTTCTCTTTTTTGAACAGTGACAAAGTATATGTAATACAGATTACTATTATAATCTTATTTTTATTGATTTCTTCATTTTTTATTTTTCTGTGTATATGTATATATGATGTGTATCTGTGTGTATGTGTGTGTGTGTGTGTGTGTATATGTATGTTGCATATGTGCGTGTGTGTGTGTACGTATGCGTGTGTATCTCTTTGTGTGTGTGTGTGCGTGTGTGCATGTGTCTGTGTGTGTGCGTGTGTGTGTGTATGTGTATGTTGTATGTGTGCATGTGTGTGTGTACGTATGCGTGTGTATCTCTTTGTGTGCGTGTGTGTGCGTGTGTGTGCGTGTGTGCATGTGTCTGTGTGTGTGCGTGTGTGTGTGTATGTGTATGTTGTATGTGTGCATGTGTTTGTGTGTATGTATGTGTGTGTATCTCTTTGTGTGCGTGTGTGTGCATGTGTGCATGTGTCTGTGTGTGCGTGTGTGTGTGTGTGTGTGTGTGTGTGAATGCAGACCCACGTATGCCACTGCACACATACTGAGTTCACAGGATAATCTCATGAGTCAGTCCTTACACAGGAACTCTTCCCTGCCATTGGTACCTAGACTAATTGGCATCAAAGCTTTCAGGGACTCTTCTGTCTTCTTCCATCTCATTGAAGGAGTGCTGGGAATACAGATGTCTGCTTTACAAAGTATTATGTTTAGTATTAATTGTCAGTGATAAACTAGAATCACTCAGAGATGGGCCTCTTAGGATGCCAGTGGGGGATTTTCATAATTGTGTTAATTGAGTTTGGAAGACCTTCCCACTATGGGTGGTGTCATTCCCTGCCTTTGATTCCAGACCATTTAAATGGAGAAAGAGAACTGAGCAGTAGCATTCATTCATCAATGTGACATGACCAGCTGCTTTAAAATCTTGCAAATTGACTTCCCCACTACATAGGGTACCCTTGAACCATGATCCAAAATAAATAATTCCTCCTTTAAGTTGTTTTTGTGATAAGATTTTATTACAAAAACTGAAAGAAAACAACAACAATAGCAACAGCAGCAACAACAACAAAATCCTAATACCTATGGGTTCTAGATATATGAACTCAGATCATCATGCTTTGGTGGCAAATGGTAAACACACTGAGCCATCTTCCCATGCTATTATTATTTTCTTAAAGACAAGATTTCTGTAACTAAATCTTACTTCAAAGGTCTGATAGTTCAGCCTCATTTGCCACAGTGATGCAGTAGAGGCATGTGGCACCAGGCAGCTTTTTTGGGTATGGTTCTCTGCATTAAGCCTACTCACATTTCTGTGAACAAATAACACTATCCATCTTCAGAAATGTTGGCTTTATGGATTTGAAACATTGTAGCATAAATCTCCATTCTTCTCTAAACCAAATCCCTGTCAATCACCATTCTACATTGAGTTTATCTTTTTTTTGATTACTTTACCTCAAGAAGATAGTTATCATACTTATGTTTTCAATGGCCCTTCCTTCCTTCTTTCCTTCCCCTTCTTTTCTTTCTTTTATTTTTACTTAGTATAGTATCTTTCAGGTTTATTTACATTGCAATATGTGCTCAAACTCCTTTCAATACTAAATAATACTATATTGAATGTATTTTCCTATTCATCTGTTTTCACCCACCACTATGTAAATGACATATTCCTGCCTTTTGTTTATTTGGAGTAATGATGTTGGGAACACAGAAATCAAAGTGTCTGAGCTTATTCAATTCTTATAGGTAGGTACTCAGACACAGGATTGCTGGATCATATGGTCATCCTATTTTTAATGTTAGAAAAATATTTGTGCTCTTTTGCCTGCTCATTCTTCTATTTTTCTATCTTAACTCTTCTTACTTTAAGAGGTTCAACTTCACATCCTCTTCACCTCATATTATTTTTAGAATATTTTAAAAAATAATATTTATCACATTACATTGGTTGATAACTTTTTTATAAGTAAAGGTATAATAATCTTCATCTTATATTTTCTTACAATACACCTCCAAGTAGAGATTCCTTATCATAAATGCATACTCTAGTCTGAACATAAGCACACACCAAGGCACTAGTGCGTGTGTTTGTGTGTTTGTGTGTGTGTGTGTAGGTGTGTGTACAATGTTCAACATGACCTCTCCCTTAGTACACTTGAAATGCACAATGCTGTGTTGACCTTTTTAATAACTGTAGATGCTTTTAGGACACAGCTGGATGAACAAAATAACTCCACATTTCTCCTTCTCAGTCCCTGGCATCAACCATTTTGTTCTTTGCTTCTAAGATTTCTCTATTTTTAGATAAGTGAAATCATATTGTATCTCTGTTACTGACACTAGATTATTTCACTTCGTGTGCTGATTCTTGTTATTACACAAAATAAAATTTCCTCAATTTTGAAAGCTCTATTGCATTACTGGCAAATTCTTTTCACAAAGTTCCCATTCTAATTCATCCTCTCACTTCCAGTGTTAAGTTGTCGTGATCACATTCTCCAACACTGATCGATATTGTTATTGAAACCCGGGTGGTTTTATTGTTAAAATATTATCAATGTGCTAATTATTGTTAGGTAAAAGTCTAACAAGTTTCATTCATTAACTTGCACCTGAGAAGCATTTTATGAATGATCTCTCCAACCCCCCCTCCCCGTTCAGTTCTTCCTGCAGGATATTTACTTTTCTGTTCACATCACTAATGATTACTGCTTAGTTCTGTTTACTTCTGATTATTTCATGTGGAAAGCCAAAACTCTTTGTGTTCAAACATGTGATTTCTCTCTTTTGGGTAATTATTTATTAATTCTCTAATTGGTATAGAGTTTCTCACTGTCTATCATGGTTATTAGCAATAACTAAGTTTTGACTTTATACTTAACTGATAGATTCATGTCCAATATAGCTGGTTTTGCCTCTCTTATTGAAATGAGGCATCTTTTAACATCTCAAGAAGATTCTTCTGTTCTTTTCACACTATCATCGAAGGTATCTTTATTGTAAATAAATACCAAATTCTTACAGCTCTGGATTTCAGACTCTTTAGAATATTTTATTAATATTATTCTTAAGTTTTTTAATGAGTAATATCATTTAGTTATTGCAGCTTATTTTCTTTACTATTTATGAAAAAACCTGATGTGGTTTCAGTTTTTAACTTCTTTGAAATGTTTTTGGCTGTTTTTAAATTTCCTTCATGATAAATTTCAGACTTACTCATCTCTCCAGGAAAAGGAAAGTCACTTATATCTGTATTGGTATTGCATTAAGGTACCTGAAAATAATGGCTACCATTATAATTTGGCTTCTACATCTCATTATTCACAAATTATGATCTGATGACAACCATATTGTTTTTCAATATTTAAAATGGAATTTTTATATATTGAATATTCACTAATATTTCCAAATACTAGATATAACATCTCCAATGACAATATTGCCATTTAATATTTTTAATAAATATAAAATTTGAATGCTTTGATTATTGTTAATTTATTAATCTATATATTTGTTGATTTTTTGTTTATAAAATTCAAATTTGCCTAGTTTTTATGAAGTTGTGTTTCACAATTGAGGAGAAATAGTTGTAAATATGTCTACTAGATGTTTTATACCATATACATTTTCTATTATATTCAATGTGATAGAGAATTTTTAATAGCCAATGTTTGTTTAAATACTTTTTATATAATTTCTCACATTTGAAAGATCTACCAGTCAAAGAATATTAAAAGCACACATGTTAAGAGATACTTGTTTCAATAATTTTAATACATACATTTTAAAATTACATTAGGCAAACTGACTCAATAGTAATTACATTCAACTACTACATTTGACATTTAAAAATACAAAAAATATTACAAACAATGTCACAAATGATTTTGGGTATCTAAGATATTTTATTAGTTTGAGTATAAATATTTCTAGGCCATAATATTGACTTTACTTTAGCATTTTCTCAGTGTACATAGATACGTGACCTTTTTTCACAGGAAGTAATAACATGCAGAACACAGAAACTAGAATATCTGAAAGTTTTGGTTATGTTCAGTTTTGTACAGGTTTGTACTGTGTTTTGTCCTTGGGTTTGAGGAGAGAGTTCTAAGATGTCAGTCATGATAAAGTTCACAAGTCACATGGAAGCTATAAAAACAAAACCAAGTTAATACATTCCCTAAACCATCCTTATTTTCCTTATTATGTGTCTTTCCCCTTTTGTTCTTCATGGTCCTTAATCTCTGAGAGAATCCAGGTCATTTGTGCTGTAGGACACCCTTTATTCTAGCAGACCTTGGTGGCAGAGATACATTTATATCCTACTTTGCTTTTTCCATATATTAATTGCTTGAATAGACAGAAAGGGTCAAATATGTGTAAGCAGAGTCCACCCTGACAGTTAGTCATATGATCTTTATTAGGACAAATGTTTGAACCGACACAGTTCATTCTGAAGCCATCTTTTGTTAAAATGATAAATGAGGATCTTGGGGGAGTATAATCTGGGATTCAATAACCTGCAAATTTGCCTTGGAAAGTTGTATCTTATTTATCTCCTTTATTTATCCTTTGGGGCAAGTAGTTGATTTCTAAAGTTTGGAACATCCAAGGTATATGTGTTATTGATGAAATCTCTGTTCAGATCTGATGACAATTTAATACAGAGCAAAACTGGATTGAGTGACCTTTGATGTAACTGATGTTAGCCGTACTTCATGTTAAGTGACTGGTCAATTTATCTAAGTTATAGGAAATATTGTGATTGTTAAATAGACTGTCATAGTTAAAAATACGCATCATTCATCTTGAACTGGTTCACCACACAATAGTAATAAGAGAAAGTCAAGGGGCAGAGCCTCATAAACCCTTTAAAATCCAGTGTCCCTCCATACAAAAGTAGTTATATTATTTTTAGCTTTTAGCTACATACCCATAGACCAGCTCACAAAAAACACACTGCATATGAAGAATGAGAGTATCATTTATTCTGTCATTACAATATTAACTGTTATTGTAAAATAAACATAATCATTTTTTAAAGATGGGAACACAAACCCAGGAAATTATCCATGTATGTTAAACTGTGCAGGTTCTGGATATTTCTAAGTAAGAAAAATTAGACTTACTTTCCAGCAAAGGTATACTTGTTTCTTGCAGATGGGAGGGACAAAAGCGTAGAAATATAGCCAGTTTGGGAACATGATGGAAGAGTGTGGTAACACACTTGTGTAAAGCTGTACAACGAACACAGCCTTCCTTCAAGGGGCAAAAAAACCTATGAAATGCATATAGTCCTGCAGATATCTCAAAATCAAATTAAAGTACTGATAGCTAGAATTCTTCCTCTACATAGGTGACACAAACCACATATCTACTTACATGTGCATTACTGTAAAAAAAATAGTTGTGTCCCAGGTACTAAATATCAATAGTTTCCAACCTGCTTCATTTGCTGTTATCAAATGTCTTCTGGCCACTTATAAGAATAATGGAATGTGACATTCTTTCACCTATTGACTGGAATGAAACACTGACTCTGCCATGTCTTGCTAGGTCTTTTTAACTTTAAAGTGAATTCATAATTTTGTTGGGAAGCATAAAAAATAAGACAAGTTTAGATAAGCACATCAAAAGTCCATTCTGTAAGGCTGGAAAAAAAGGAAGTAAAGCTTAGGTTAATCCTTTGGAGTAAAATTGAAGTTAGTAAATCCTGAACTATTTTCTATTTGCTAAAATATATTTTTCTACAGCTTACATGAATATTTTCAAATATGCAAATGTTATAAAAATGGTGTTTAATTTCTGGTGGATCTTTGTATATTACCCATTCTTTAAAAAAGATATACATTATTTATCTTACATAGTTCTCAGTGTTTAGCAGCATCTCCCGTCTCTCTCACCTTTTAGGGTCATTACTGACTTTCTGTAGTATTACATACTTTCAAGCCATTACGTGGTACATTAGGGTTTGACAAATTGCCCTCTTGAAATTCTTATTCTATTTTTATAGCTTTTCCATTTGACTTAATGAGTTAGGAAAATTTACTTCACTTTACTTTAATTGCTTTATTAGAAATGCCATATTTTCCAGAAGACTGGAGCTGAAAAACTGTCTTTCTCAAGTCTCTTTTAGTTCCTACATCAATTAATTTACTACATTACTGTAGCCCCTAATCACTGAAAATTATAATTTTAACCCAAATCAGGATAGTTCTGATTCTTCTTCTTGTTTATAGAAAAAATTATGTAACTGTAAGTCCTTTCCTTTCTGTTTATTTTTTTATCCATTTAGCTTATTTACTATATGTAAATAACACTTATTTAGTTTCAAATGTTGTTTAATTATGAAGATGCCCATGTTTTCAAGCACTGATCTTGTAAGTTCATACTTTCCTGCCTCATATGCCTTATCCAGTTTAAGGTCTGACTGAATAATTCTGCTGTAGTAAATAAGATATCTAAAACCAGTAAGTTAGTAGTTATGTCTTTAAAATTATCCATAAGGTTTATCTACTATGTTTGTGTGCTTTTTAATTAGGAAGAAGAAATACTACAGACAGGGATTAAAGTGAACAATAATATGAATAGTTAATCAGTTTCAATTCTTTTAAAGGTTTGATAAAATCTGACATACTCATCCACAGTTAATATTAGTCATAATGTTATTGTGATGCTTCCATCCACAAAGCAAATTTTAAGGTATTGGCACAATTGATAAAGTCTTTCTTGTACATGTCGCATCTAAGTACCAATAAAATGTGCAACTTATGAGACTATTGATAAGAGCTAACACAATTATTTAAATATAATTTTCCTGGAAATGTAGAATCTGTATTTAATGACCAGCATTAATCATTGAAGAAAATTAAGTTTAAAAAAAAAAAAGTAAAAAGTGGCCTGAAACATGTTTATTATTTAAATTCTAATTGCTAACATTCTTTAATTATCCACAAACTTACCTTTTTTGAATTGACCATTTTTAGGTATGCTGCAACATTTTATGCTTCATTTCTGTGTCAAAAATATAGACACATACTCATTTATTTATGCATATCTCTACATGTTTATCCAAATGTACACACAAACACACACACACACACACACACACACACATACCTAAGACTCACTGAAATATATTGTTATCAGTAAATACAGAGGAGAGAACATCTAAATCAGCTCATTTATAGCATAGGATGTCTCAAGATCTGACATTTTATTTAAGAGAGCAAATTAAATAAGTTGAGAACAGATAATTATATAATTGAGGGTAGATCTATAAGAAGGCATTTATCCAACTGAGGAATAGTGTCTGCACATGTCTGCTTGTGATACCTGTTTACCTCTAAGCATCTACCTTACAGTTTATTTTCATGAATGAATGGGATGACATTCAAACCATTTGAATGGTGTGTGCTATACAAAAACAATGTTTTTATTTTTGTTGTTTCTCCAGGACTTAATTGATTAGATGCTAATAAGACAATGCTGTTACACATATTTAAAATGTGTCCTTGGCAAAAGTAAAGGGCCCTTAGAAAAGGTCAACTTGTAACCCTCAGAAGACTTTCAGCTGTAGATGTTAGGGACGGGAAGTACTGCACACACCTCTTTCTTATATTAATGTGGTGGAAACCCTTTCTGTATTCATTGAGATTATACCTTTTTATTGAAAAAGATCCTTGATAAAATATCTTTATGACCTAAATTCTAGGAAAATACATTTCTCTATAAGTGCAAAGATACTATACTATGCCCAGATCTATAATGCCAGGACAACATTATATCACATTCCTTTGATTAATAGACTTTAGGTCTCTTCTCTCTTAAAAATACCTTGACTTTTATGTCAGTATAGCTGCTTGTAAGTGTTGATCCACACTTACAAGCTTACTTACTTAGCTAAAAATGTAAGATAATGCCTTGTTTTATTTTTCTCTTTTCAGAATAAAAATCTTTAAAAAATTGTTTGAAGCAATTGAATTTTTCAAGTTTTTGAAACAATAATCAAATATTAATGCCCACCTTCCAGTTTTTGTTTATTTTTTTATCTTTTAATCATTTTTGCTTAATATATTTATTGTTTTTCAATCTACCACCTTGAAAAATTTGTATTAAAATTATAAGTACTTAGTTGAGGAGTTTCTGTCTTCTAAACTAAAACTAATTAGAGAATTAACTAGCAGGTAAGTAACACATTAGCATTGCATGCACTGAGTGTATAGAAAGCATCATGTTAACATCATGTGCCCATAGCATAGGATAAATTTAAATTGTGCAAGCTAGCTTTAGTTAAATGCCATTATTTCAACTGTTTGGTTTTACATTGCATCCTGCATGATATTATTAGCACAATGCGTGCTGAAACCAATTGTACTCCATGAAAGTCATAATAAGATTTACTATAAACCATCCATGAAGGGGACATTTATAGATGTCATGATTGTGTGAGCCTAGAGACTGTCATGCTATATTTGGCTTCCCATGAGGCTGATTTTCTACAATTTTTCTTAGAAATTCAGGGAATGAGAGTTTCACAATGTTCATAAGATTTCACAATGTTTTCATTTGTTGACTGTTACTTTGAGTTAGCAACATTCACATAAAGATGATCAGCCATTAATACTTGCAGATCTGTCCTTTGAATATAATTGGAGATTTATCTTTGATCTCTTCTCTTTTATCTGCTACAGAATTAGTCACTGTGATAATGCTGAAATGACTAATAAATATCATGGAATGTTCTTATTTTCCACAAACATTCTATTTGTGTCTGCAAAATATTCTATTTGTGGATATGAAAATCTTACAAATATTATTCCATTAATTTATTGGTTTTCTAATTTGGACGTTTTATCTTTAATATCAATTTCTTTACTGATTGCAAAGCATTAGAGCAATGGCAATAAACCAGCATAAATTCCTTTAATGAGTGATAAAGATATTTCATCAGAAATATTTATCAGAAGGGCCAGCGATATGGCTCAGGGGAGAAAGCTGCTTGCCACCCAGTGATACAAGTGTATCTGACTCTACAATGTTGTTCTTTGATCTCTAAATGCATGCCTCAACACACATGCCCAGTAACACAGCACACATATACATACAGACAACAGTAATGAATTAAGTGAAAATAAAAATAAGTAAGTACACTACAGAAACAAATTCTAAAATCTTTATCCTCCTAAAATAAATGCCTTAAAATTATGTATAGAGATAGAGATAGAGATATCTAACATCTACCTACACATAGTTATTGCTTCTCCAACCTTGTATAAATTCTTCATTATACACTTTACCACATGATTCATTTCGATTTTGGAGTCTGAGAACTGATAAATTCTCAAATATCCTGAGTCACGATTTCTTTTCCTATGTCTTTCTTTGTGTGGTACCTGCACAGAATGTCTCCAGATATGGCACGCCTTTTTATTATTTTCTCCTTGCTTTGTGTGCCTGTGTCACATTGTGTATCACTGCTACAAATCAATAGTATAACTCATCAGTTCTCTCTTGTTATATCCAGGTTTCTCTTTAGTATTCTCTCTGACTTTCAAAAATTAATTACATCTTTAATTTGAAAATATATTTTCAAACATTCACACATCCTTGGGATAATATTTTATGTCTTAGAATTCCATTATTTGTTGTCCTTACATACCCAAGCTCTGTAATTTTCAAATTAAATTTCAGTAGTGATCATTCTTTTCTTTTGAAACTCGTATTTCCTGAAACATTGTTATGGGACTTCTTTGATACCTGAGCTTGAACCACGTCTCCAGAGGTGACTTGTGCTACTTCTCTCAAGTCTTAACTCATCATTCGTAGATGAACAGTCACGTCAACAGCATTATGGGCCACAGCTTTGAAAACTGTAGCCTGTAAATGAAAGTAATGCTCTGTCTGCCTTGTGAACAAAGACACCAATGTTAATGTTCTTTCCATGTTTAATTAAATGTTACAATGGCAGGATGAATAGGAACAGAGGCCATATGACAATTGAGTCTCTGAAGAAATGAGAAATTTCCATTTCTCACTACTATTAGGTTTTCACAGCTACTTATATGTTTAAAGTATAAACAACATACAATATGTACAATTTGTAAATATTTTTCCTATTCTACATAACTATTTAGTTGTTGATTACATCTATATTAAAGAAAATTTTATATGGTGGTTTAGAATAAACATAGTGGGGATTTGAAATTTGAATTTCTAGAAAACCAAAAAAAATGTTTTTGTCTCTGTTAATTTTCATTTATTAATAAATTTTCATGGTAAGTAAACAATGGGATCAAAGTTAAAAGATCTGTATTTAAAATATCAACATTTGTAGGAATAGGTCTGAGATTTTAGACACAACAATTAGTCCCTGAATTTCTTCATTTGTAAGTAATGGTAGTGATGGTGTCTTCCATGTAGGACAGGACTACAGAAGTAAACACTGCCATTCTGACTGTAGTTAAAATACACCAGTCAGTGCTTAAGCTTGATGATTAGGTTAACAATGAGTCTATGGCATATCCACTCTAGTATTCCCTCCATTTGGTACCTGTCTTAGTCAGGGTTTCTATTCCTGCACAAACATCATGACCAAGATGCAAGTTGGGGAGGAAAGGGTTTATTTGGCTTGCACGTCCATGCTGCTGTTCATCAGGAAAGGAAGTCAGGACTGGAACTCAAGCAGGTCAAGGAGCAGGAGCTGATGCAGAGGCCATGGAGGGATGTTCCTTACTGGCTTGCTTGCTTCTTCTGGCTTGCTCAGCCTGCTTTCTTATAGAACGCAAGACTACCAGCCCACAGATGGTACCACCCACAAGGGGCCCTCCCCCCTTGATCACTAATTGCGACAATGCCTTACACCTGGATCTCATAGAGGCATTTTCTCAACTGAAGCTCCTTTCTCTGTGATAACTCCAGCTTGTGTCAAGTTGACACACAAAACTAGTCAGTACAGTACCTGATTAATTACTATGCTTAAATACGAAAGCAGATATGATAGATATGAACACCTTTTGAATAAATTTAGTCCAAACTTCTCATAGAGTGGCTATACCATTCTACTTGTAATTATCGTTCCAATTTCTCAGCAGTGCTTTATAACTACAGCAGCTTTAGGTTGGTTGGTATGTAATTGAATGTTTTCTGAGCATTTACTGGGAGTAAAGCACTGCAGCTTTACTTAGAAGTGAGACCAACTTCCTGAACAATACTACAGCTTTAAGAAGCTTACATACTCTGCTAACTATAGATAAATGAAATCCTCATACATTTGGTGTTAGAAGGCATTACTCAATAACTAAAAAGCACATTATTTCCCTTTAAAGTTTCACAAAACTACTAAAATAGCTTAAGGCAATATTTTACTCTTTGACACAAAATACTATTTTAATTTCTCATTGGCTTTTACTTTAATAACAAATATAAATATAGAAAGAGGAAAGCAGGACAAAACATTGAATATGACTGCTGCTGGAGGGAAAGTAGTTTAGATAATACGGTTCTACAGCTTTGGCAAGAATAAAAAATAAATAAGTATTATAGAGTCAATTGAAAAGAACTGTGTTTCTGCACGTGAAAGAATACCTTCTCTATTTTTTCTTTGCAAATTTTCTATAATATGTATTGATTAATTTAATTTCATTAGCACTAGTTTGCTTAACTTTGAAATTTTCATTTCATTTACTCTTGGTTCTTTACTTATAGCCACTTTATTGGAAACACAAAAAGGTCCCCGATGATGAATAAGAGAAATTATCTTGTCTATATTTGTTCTCAGACATTATAGTGTACGTCCCTTCAGAAATAAGGACAGTTTCTGGGCACTCAGTAGGGGAGCCTACAGACTGGGATCTGGCTGAACCTAATCTAGGATGGAGACAGAAATAAAGACATTAATGCCCAATACATACATATATAGAAATATTTAAACTTATATAGGATATGTATTTAGAAATATGTATATGTGTGTGTAAAATTGTACCCTCATTTATTATTAAAATATCATTAGGTAGAAACAACAGAAAAACCCAGCTTTATCCATGAGTTTTGCCTGTGTATTAAGGAACAGATTGTGTCAATGAGAGACATTCCCGATGAGTCTGATAACATGCAGAAGGTCTTATCAAATTGTTGTTTTTTAAAATAATCTCTAACTTTGTAAATAGAAAGCAATTTTATCCCCATTTATGGCTAATACTATGAATTTTTCCTAACCAGAAACTCATTGACCCATTGCTTTTCTTTCTTCAATATTTAACTATGAAGACAACTTTGATCAGTTTGCACCACCCTCTTAGACAATGGTTTGGAAACTATTCCTTTGAATTAGCTTTGTTTTCTACATGTTCAGTTTTTCTGAGTGCAAAAAAAACCTCAAATAGTCATGAGTCTCCTACATCTAAATTCAATGCAATATATCCACACAGGTATTATGAATGTCAGTACTTTATTCCTGTTTATAGCATTTTGTAAATAAACCATTATTCTCTTATACATGGACACTGAGTCTTTGTCAAAGTAGACTAATATCAATAATATTGTGTGCAATATTCTTAGATATGTTTGTTTAGCTTATTCAGATACATGGCTATTGCTACATTACAGAACTGCTAATACGTTTTATGGATAAGGAATTTGGAAATGTTTCATAATATAGTATAAATGTATTAGAATTCAATGATTAGTCAGAATTCTAAATTATAGAAAGGAGTTTTGGTGCACTATCGAGTTAATAAGTGAAAGTGTTTAATTATAATTAAATAAGAAATCATAGAAAATCTGTGAAAGTAGCTGCAATTAGGTAGTAGTTACATTTGATCACTAGTGTAACTTTTTTACCTGCAGTTTCTATCCTCTCAATGTCTACAGTCCAACAATATGTGTATTGCCTCACATTTTATTCACAACCACATGTTATAGAATCACATGTCAAAAGAATACTGATATTGGATAATTTTCATGTCTGAGCAAATAATTTCAAAGAAGAAAAATGCCTTTGACCTCAAATTTTGTTTTATTTCAATAAATACATGATCGCCATGCTACAAAGAATTGTATTGTAAAAATGGTTGATTGTTTTTCAACTTTTAATTGTTCCATTCCAATTGTTTAACTGTTCCATAGAAGTGAGAGTGATCTGTGTTGGAGTAGCTGCTCAGTGGTTAAGAGCACTTGCTGTATTTGCAAAGAACACAAATTTCATTCCCAGAACATACAGCATAGCTCACAACTGCCTGTTAAAACAGTAGAGGAGGATTTGACACCCTCTTTTGGTCTTATCTAATATCAGGCACAGACATAATGCACTTACATACACATTCAGGCAAACACTCATATAGATAAAAGAAAAATAAAATTAATCTTAAAAGAAGAATAAGAAATAAGAATGGTTTGAGAAACTATCCTCTACTCTCTAATGATTTTACTTGGTATTTTGGAACCTTGGGATATACTATATTAATGCTTTGTATTAGAAAAATAATAAACAGGAATATGTGGTTTAATGTCATTTTAATCTATGCAACTGTAAATATAGGTTGAAAATTCCAAGTAAGTCTAAAAATAATATATGAATAACTTTGTTTTACTTTTATCATACTGTTATTCATGTTTTTTTTCTAAAAGACACAATGTATACTTACAAGTCCCTGTTAGGAAAACACTGTATTGACTGAAATCTCATTAAACATAGGCAAGTATTTAGACCCTAGTCCCTAGAGTAGAGGTCTCCCTCCCAATGCCCAATGTAAAGAGTAGCATTCATATTTTATTCTCACTGCTAATATCCTTAGCTGCTCATCTTCCTTCTCTATTCACATTTACTTCTACATTTTCTTTGTACAGTTGTCATGGCTGCACTTCTCTCTAACACAGCCATTAGTAGTTTATTCCAGAGCTTAAAGAACCAGGAGAAACAAACAAAACCACGTTAGTTTCTGTTATATTTAATCATATCTCAATGCCTTTATGATTTATTTACTGTGTATTTTTTCTTGTTCTTGAATGTCTACTCCTAATATTACTTACACCTTCTTCATAAGTACACTGAAGACTTCACATTTTCCATCTTAATCGAATGGGACACTGAGAATGTCTCTTCACTTCCCAAATCACTTCCACTATTCCTTGTTCATGGATGTATTTCTCTCTTGAATTCCCTCAGTTTCACATAAGTTATACCTGGGAGGCAGCCCCCATCTTGTCTGCCTGCATTTAGTCTTGGTAAAGTACAGATTCTAAGGAATTCCATTAGCTTTTTTATGCATAGCATCTCTTAGAATATTTTTCAGACAAAATTCTTTTATGTTGATAGTTGATGACAACTGAATCTGACTCCATAGCACATTAAGATAGAAGGTCTGTTAGGATCTTTCCTTTCTCTTAATGTTAGTCATTATATAGTACTGCTTTTAGAAGTTTTATATGCACACCACATTTGGGCTTTGTGTCTTTACAGGGCTACTTGTAAATTTTCTATTAACCTTTGAAGACACAGGTCAAGGAAGATCTCTCTCAACTTTTCTATGATCTAGGGAGGCAGATTAAGTGTTCCTGTTTGATGCAGACATAATATCACCTTCATTTCTTTATTATTGTGCAACTTCTTTTGTCTCTTCTTGAACTCTTTTCCAAACTCTTGTCTCTACCCCAGAGTTTATTGTCAAAAAGAACAAATACTGTTCTCTAAAATAAAAGTCAATCATGTTTGAGAATTCTCATCTATTTCTGACTTTTCTGAAAAGAAAATTTAAATTTCTGGCACTGATTTTTAAGGACTTTGAGATTTGACCATGGCTGCCTCTCTAATTTCACCTGACAGGTGCACATCTGATTTTATATCCAGCCCTATCTGTCCCTCTTGATAGCTACTAAAGCAAGGTTCAGTTCCATCAAAATATTTCCAAAACTGTTTATTCCTCTGCGTTTATTAGGAGCCTGCTCACCTCGAATATCATCTTCTCCTACCACTCTCTACACTTGAACTCTCTATTTCTCCTTCTTCTCCTCCTTCTCCTTCCTCCTTCCTCCTTCCTCCTTCCTCCTTCCTCCCTTCTTCTTCTTCTTCTTCTTCTTCTTCTTCTTCTTCTTCTTCTTCTTCTTCTTCT
>JADRCH010000027.1:7889433-8031340 GCA_019843965.1 Rhynchomys soricoides | reverse complement strand
CTTCCTCCTTCCTCCTTCCTCCTTCCTCCTTCCTCCTTCCTCCTTCCCCTTCCCTTACCCCTTCCCCTTCCCCTTCCCCTTCTCCTCCTCCTCCTCCTCCTCCACCTCTTTCTTCTATTATTGTCCTTACATTATGTTGGTATATATTCACTGACATTGTTTCTACAATTACAAGGAAAATCATTTGAGGTGAGGGTCTGTGTACTTGTCCACACAGTGTACAAAGTGCTAGGGACACTTTTGCCATGCCATAGTGGTACAGTGCATAAAATATTCGCGATGGATTGATCCCACTCCTCAAATGCATACATTGTATCATAAGACTTATTATTTCAGCTATGTCACATTTCTCTATCCATAGCCTTTTGCTTTTTTCCTTCCAGGACTCTCTCTCCCCTTTCAGCTTGGTCTTTAATATTTGCCTAATTTTAACAATTGTCTTTTGCTCATGTCCATGACATCACATCCATGATTGCTCTGTACCTCAGCCTTCTACCTCCCCTATTCTCATCAGATTCCTTTTCCTGGATTTGTAGGTAAAAGTTCCAAACATACAGTGTATGATAAAATCACACCTAAGCTTCTAAAACTGGCATCCAGCAATATTTTGATTGGAACATCAAAGTGAAGGATTTTTAGACCTGCTAAAACAGGGATGGGTACTGGCATGAACCTGGGAAAATATATAAAAATTATTTTCATGTTTCCTTGATGACTCTTACATAAATTCTTTACAATCATAGGCAGAGTCTTACAATGTCCTTACATAGACTCTTATATAAACACTTACATAGGAATCTCTTGAAAATAAGAATGATCTTTACTTTTAGACATTGATGAATTTTACTTACAATAATGCTTACTACATAGCAAAGCTAGCTATGCATTCCTTGAAGACATATGTTGCTATATTTTATTTTACTTCTTTTAAAGATTTATTTTATATATGTGAGTATACTGTCACTATCTTCAGACACACCATAAAAGGGTATCAGATCCCATTACAGATGGTTGAGCCATCATGTGGTTGCTGGGAATTGAACTCAGGACCTCAGGAAAAACAGTTCACTCTCTCAACCACTAGCCATATCTCCAGCCCATTGTATTTTAAAGATAAGTTTTAAAGCATGTTAGTAGACTGGATTTTGAAGGCAATAATAAAAGCATAAAAATAGCAGAAAAAATGGAATTCTACTTTATGAGAAAAGGTAGGTTGTGAGAATAGGTATATTGAGGAAATAGTTTGTTTTGTTTGTTAAAGTCTTTATTAAATTTGAGATGCATATCAAAATAGAGAGAAACCTAGTTACTTAACTCATTGGTAATGCTTGCCTAGCATGAATGAGATCTTTGGCTTGATTCCCACTCTGCCACACCCAAACCTTTCGAGCCATCTACAGGTAAAGCAGGTGATTCAAGAAGTACAAGAACAGTTGGGTCTGACTATATCACCTTGGAAATCATCCACATGGAACTGATGAGTAGCTGTTCTGAATAATGAGAGTCAGTGATGGAGACTGTAGAGGAAAGGGTGGGCTTCCTCAAGGTTATGTTGGTGATCAAATATGTGAAGGAAGTACTTGAATAATAAATGGGATCGGTATCAGCTCAGAAAACCCCAAGACTAAGTTCTCAGCACAAATGAGGTTTATTTGTGCCAGAGGGGCAAAGGGCAGGGAGTAAGAGGACAATGGAAAAGGGGAAGGGAATTAGGGAGAGGAGGAAGGAGTATCTGTCCCAGATGTGAACAAAGGACTGCCTCTGGATAGAGAGGAGTAGATGGGGCCCATAGCCAAATCATGGTTTATAAAGGTAAAGGGATTATATATTTAACTTTAATTGGGAATCTTAATTAGGTGAGCCATTGGGGGCTTTTGATTGCTGAACTTCAATATTTTGATAGTTGGACCTTGTTCATCAGCCTCAGGAGGAAGAAGTGGCCAAATAAGGGAAAAAAACCTTTATGGCCATCTTTAAAAATGTAACCTAATTTTTTTTTTAAAGCAAGGCAGAGGGAATGGAGAAGAGCAAGACCTGCCAGAGAAACATTTGCCAATGCTCGAACTGGCTACAGTTCCTTCAATAGGAGATTAATATCATATGCAAATATTCACAAAGTAGAAAATGTTCTAAATCAAACAGAAATAAGGCAGAAAGACAGGCAGAAATAAAATGAATATATAACCAATTAAGTGGAAGAATCCTCAGACTTTTTGGAAGAGAAAGCTACTTGGAATGGAAGAGAAAGAGTAGTCTAGAGCACCAACATTAATAAGTTGATACAGTGTGCAGAATCAAGGAGATAGATTATAGATCCATCTAGAAGTAAATGAAGTATTTAAATCTCTTTGAGATAGGTTATGATTAAATAATTTCAAACATCCTTAAACAGACTTTTAGGTCAAGATTAAGCATGTAAGTGTGTATAAAATTAATTTTAAATCAAGTATTTTCAAAATGATTTTAGAATTTATTAGTAACGTTTTCTTCCCCTTCTCTAAAATATGTATAGTTGTCTATTGATGATTTCCAGTGAAGAGGAAATCAAATAAAAAATTTAGAGTTTTGTTCAAATCATATATTTTAAGTTTAAGCAATAACATTTACTTCTAACTTGAAATTATAACAAGTCAAATGCACATTACATATGCCTTCATTACACGCATTTGTTAATGAAAACACAATATTAATCATCAAGCTTTAAAGTAGATGACACAGCTGGTTTCCTGAAAATAATAACCTCTTCTCTTTTATTCACTACATTCTATTCTCTCAATTATATTGCAGAAAGTAGTAGACCAATAAGCACAGCAAGAACTTCTTATTGAAAGCCATTGTGCATGACATGGCGATTTGCTGCATAATTCTTTCCTACTGAGCTTCTGATGTGGGTAGCAGGCTCCACTGACATCCTTTAACTGCCACACCTGTGGGTCTTTGTACATTGTTGATTTCACCATCACACTTCCCATGGACCAATTCTTGCAAAAACTGCACGGTAGGGTACTAGAGCCAAGAAACTCTATAGGACATGTGATCCTTCTAATTGGCATTTTGGGTCCAAACACTTTCCATTAGACTGATACAAATAGCTTCAGATATATGGTTCAAGCCAAGGTATTACCTACTCAAATCTTTCCCTGTCTGTCCCTGTCAGAAAAGACAACTAACTGTATAAGAGCACAAAGCTCTCTCAAGTCCCTTCCTTTTCAACCCTCATGAGCATACCCTTCCCACTAAATACGACATATTATGTTTTTTCTCATCACAGAACTTGATTCATGGAAGACTCAATGACTCAAATCATATAACCATATTAAGACATCACATTTAGGTTTTTGTCTTAAAGACAAAAACTTAAAGTTTCTACGTTCATGCTTTTAACTGGTATTTGTATAATTCAATGCAGTTTTTTTTTAAAGCCACATACATATTCAGATAAATATGTAATTGTTGTACACAATGTCCCTAAATGATCGTTTTCCAACTTTGGCTTTATTAAAAGATTTGACTAAATATTCAATTGCTTTAGAGTGTTTTTTTATGCTGTGCATGTGATGTTACGGAGTGTATGTTTATCTAAAGCTCTGAGGCACTACAGTCGTGTTAACATGACTGGTTTTAAGGTATGCCGGCATCCAACCCAGTGCTTTGTACATCCTAGTTGAGTTCTGAACCAATTTAACTACATTGTCAATCATATTGTATCTGAAGTAATAATAAATACTTTTAAGACACAGCAGTTGAGACAAGTTTCTGACACTTGACAAAGATTTGCTTAAACAAGAACTTCGAGATGGGACTAAGCATATGAACTAAAGCATAAGAGCAGGAGCAAGCACATGAACAGCTTTTCCCAAGGGGCCACCTTCACAGAAGCAGGGCTTAGACACTGGGAATGGTAGGGAAGTAAGTGATTCTTCCACTGATATGTGACTATGTTTTCTCTGTCGTCCTTCCCTTATTCAGTCTTTTACTAAAGCTCATGTGGGCTGGCTTTATGACATTACATGTCTCTTCCTATGCATTGCAACATGGTCTACAAAGCCCAATACCTTCTAAGGAGTCCTTCTCTGTAGTATTGGACATTTCAGTTTCTTCACTAATATTCTGATGTTCTTATACTCCATTGGGTTTCTCTATACCTTGATTCTGTGATTCCTTTGAAGATAATTAGAGGATTTTAAATGTGTGTCTAATAACACTGTTATGTGGGTTCTTGGAAGTGAAATACTATTGGTTGCTTCTGCATAGTAGCATCAAATTCAGTTTCTTTGCATGTCTTCTGTTTTGATAAAATCTAGATCTTTACTATTTATGTAGAAACCCTGAGAAAATATGTATGTGGATATATGCATAATTACGTATGCATATATAATTATATGTGTGTGTGACTTTAAAGATAACATTTATGTGACTTACATGTTAATATTTTCACACATCAGTATTGCTTTGTTATACTATTATATACTCTGTAACTAACTATAACTGACATCTTTGACTCTAAGTATGTGTATACTTTGAAAGCTTACAACAAATAATCTAGACATAATTTGCATGTCTTTTGATAATATTTTCTAGACAACATTCTTGAGTTTCTTTCTTTGAATAAGGGAAAGTAAGCATTAGAGAAATATTACAAATATATCTAGTTTTATAAATGTAAACCATTTATGTGCTAAAAATTTCCATAGCAAATATTGTTAAACTGCCTCATATGTGTTGCCTCGAGTTTTTCAAGAACAAATTACCTTTCATAATGTGAAAATAGTTTCATCTCTGATTACCATGAGTAAGTCTGAGTCACCTTCATTATCCAAATTAAACTTCATTTTACTCTCTTTTAATCTAGCTTGCCCAAAGGGAACTCTGTCCTTCATTGTTCTAATTTAATCAATTCACCTCAACATATCAAATTTGTTTTCTAAGCAATGCAGTAAATAACCCACCCATCTCTGTTTCTATTGCTATAATCAGGCCTCCTACTTCTTCTTAGCTACATACATGATTGTACCTCACCTCTCTCTGAACACCGTGCCAACTGAACTATTCTTTAAAATAATACAAGTCCTAGTTATTATTCAGCACTCTCATCCACTTAGTCTTTAGGATGTTGGGCAGGTTTCTTCCCATGGAATTAATGCTTTCTGTTCCTGCTGCTGTTTCCTTCCCACTACTAATCTGAGGAATCCAAACATATTTTGTAAGTGAAAAACACATGTTGCCCAAAGAGTGCTCTGTTTTGTTACTGTTTTTTTTTTTCTTTCATTTTATATATCCTTTTTCTGCACAGTCAAGCATCTCTACTTGTTGATTATTCCTTGAGTTAATGCATCTCTTAAGGATGATCGGAGGAAATCTAACTTTTCTGGAGTCTTTTCCCATGAATGTTCACTGAGAATCACCCCTCCTAGTTTTGTACCCCTCAACAGCACAGGTATATTGTCAAATGGCTTCTGATTTTGTGTATATCCGCATATCCTAGACAACCATCTGCCTATATGGAAAGATTGTCTTTGATACAAACATCACCAGCACTCCAAAACTGGCCTTGAGATGTACTAGACATCAAAGTTATGAAATTAATAAAAAAAATCCTAGACCACAATTATCAAACTGATAAAATATAAACTACCATCCACTAACAATATCTAATTAGTTTAATAATGTGCATATTAATGCCCATTTAAAAGTTAGATTTGACTTCTCTGTTTGGCTTTCCTATATTTCCTTTCTTCCTTTCTTCCTTCCTTTCTTTTCTTCATTCTTTCTTTTTCCTTTCTTTCTTTAAACATGCTTTGTGAATCAATCAGAGTAAACTCAGTCTCAAAGAAACAAGGTAGGAGCATATTTTTATGTTCATGCATAGGGCTTTCTCACAGAGCATATTTGAAAAAAGAGCAATTAATAAAGATGACAATATACAATACAAAAGCCACAAAGAGTACAAAAACACTTAACAAGTATTTATGAGTTTTCTTACTAATAATAGTCTTGCCTCCTGAGAAGATATGAGATTCTCATTTTTTTCCTTTCTTCTTTTTCTTTTTCTTTTTTTTTAAATTTTTATTATTTACTTATTTATTTACTTTACACTCCAAATTGTATTCTCTACCCAATCCGGTCCACTCTCTGACTGTTCCACATCCCATACCTCCTCTCCTCCACCCTGTGTCCACGAGGATGTCCCCACCTCCCACCCCCCTCACCCCACCTGACCTCTAAACTCCTTGGGGCCTCCAGTCTCTTGGGAGTTAGGTGCATCTTCTCTGATTAAACCCAGACCCGGCAGTCCTCTGCTGTATATGTGTTGGGGGCCTCATATCAGCTGGTGTATGCTGTCTGTTTGATGGTCCAGTGTTTGAGAGATCTCGGGATCCAGATTAATTGAGACTGCTGGTCCTCCTACAGGGTCGCCCTCCTTCTCAGCTTCTTTCAGCCTTTCCCTAATTCAACCACAGGTGTCAGCTGCTTTTGTCCATTGGTTGGGTGCAAATATCTGCATCTGACTCTTTCAGCTGCTTGTTGGGCCTTCCAGAATGCAGTCATGATAGGTCCCTTTGTGTGAATGCTCCATAGCCTCAGTAATAGTGTCAGGCCTTGGAACCTCCCTTTGAGCTGGATCCCATTTTCGACCTGTCTCTGGACCTTTTTTCCTAAGGTTCTTCTCCATTTTTGTCCCTGCAGTTCTCAGACAGGAACAATTATGGGTCAAAGTTTTGACTGTGTAATGGCAAACCCTTCCCTCACTTGATGCTCTGTCTTCCTGCTGGACATGGACTCTGTAAGTTCCCTCTCCCAATTGTTGGGCATATCATCTAAGGCCCCTCCCTTTGAGTCCTGAGAGTCTCTCATCTCTCAGGTCACTGGTGCATTTTGGAGAGTCCCCCCCACCTTCTACTCCCGAGATTTGCCTATTTCCATTCTTTCTGCTGGCCCTCAGGGCTTCAGTCTTTTTCCCTCACCCAATACCAGATCAGGTTCCCCTATCCCCCACCCTGTCCACTTTCCCTACCAGGTCCCTCCTCCCTCCTCCCTTGTGATTGCTTTCTTCTCCCTCCCAAGTGGGACAGAGGCATCCTTACTTGGGCCCTTCAGCTTGTTGACCTTTTGAGTTCTGTGGACTGTATCTTGGGTATTCTGTACTTTTTCTTTTTCTTTGTGGCTAATATCCACCTATTAGTGAGTACATACCATGTATGTCCTTTTGGGTCTGAGTTACCTCATTCAGGATGATATTTTCTATTTCCATCCATTTGCCTGCAAAACTCAGGATGTCCTCATTCTTAATAGCTGAGTAGTATTCCATTGTATAAACGAACCACATTTTCTGTATCCATTCTTCTGTCATGGGACATCTGGGTTGTTTCAAGCTTCTGGCTATCACAAATAAAGCTGCTATGAACATATCAATATAATCTCTATGCCTTAAGGTATAAAAATCCCTATCTAAAAAAAGCTAGAATACCTATCTCTTTGATATTAAGAAACTCAAACTATCACAGTAACATTCCCTTTGAATTTGTGAGTTCATGGATCAGTTAACATGAGTAAATGACATGCTCATGATGATAAAACAGCTTTATACTCACTAATTTTATATTGTTTCAAAAAGAAACAGGAGAGAGGACACATCTTTTACATAAAATACAAAGCAATCCATTAGACACCCATCCTCCTCTAAGATAACATTTAAATCATGTCCAGAATATAGGCTACATTTTATGACTTATTTCCTATCAAATTAATGGAGTGTGGAAAGGTGAAATAATAACCACTCAGTGGAGACCTCTGACAAGCCTGGTAGTGTCATATCCAGATGAACATTACTAGTGTTACCATGTCAATAAGTACATTTCTCATACGTTGTGACAAGAATCTTCTGATTCTGATATATTTGTTCATAAAACCAAAACAATACAGGATAACAATAAAAAATACTAAACAGACCAAAATTAATAATTTTCAAAATGTGCGAAAATTTACTGCTACTCAAGACAGACAAAATTCTCCAAAAATAGAGAATGTATGAGAAACTGGCTCAACTCACACAGATTCTGATGCCCAAAATGGTTAGGCGCATAGGGGATCCTGAATAGTTTGTGCAATTGGAATATGCTAACGTGGAAATGTAAATAAAGTCTGAAAAGTATAACATAAGTGTTAGCTTCTTCTGATAGATGCAACAAGACAATGTAAGATGTCAATATTAGAGGACATTGTATGAAATTTTTAAAGGGATTTTATATACAATCTTTGTGACTCTTTATTTTAAATAAACATTATATACAAAATATAAGATACATGGAACAATTGACAACACCAAGAGAGTGCAGCTTTCAGTTAATTAAAAGGACAATTAAGCTTGGTATCATAAAAATTGATTCTAACATATGTTCATCTACATATTTTAATTGAAAGTATATAAATGAGTATCTATTATCCAATCTTTTGATGCAAGGACAAGAGGTTCTCTTTCATTTTATTCCTGTGTATGTTCATACACCTGCCTGAAACTTTCCCTGGGAAAGAGTGCATATTTTAAAATTTCAGAAAACCAGTTACATAAAGAATAAAAAGAGCTCTCCTTTTAAAATCATGTTAGGAGGACAACCATATTAATATTTATCTACATCTGCCAGTAGATATGGAGGCCGCTTCCATTTCCTTGCTTCTGTTAATAAACTTAAGACTACATAATAAAAACCTATTATAAACCATGATCTGTATGAATTTGATTCAACAATAGAGAAAAATGAAATCTGCAGGAAAAGGGATGGAACTGAAAAGCATTAGTGAGGAAATCTAGGCTCTTATACGTGTCTCATATCCACTGACTCTCATATCTATATTCAGGATGAAAAACTATGGTCAAAGCTGGGAAACTATAAAGAAGCCCCTGAAACTAGAAAAGGAAAATATGCTCTATAAGATGATGGAGAAAAGAGTGTAACAAAGATGACAAGGACACATTGTATGCAAAAGGGTGTGATGGAAACGGGACACACTGTGGAGTGGAGGGAATGGGTAGAGATATAACGTCCCACAGATGGGGAACTCAACCACATGAACTGTTACAAAAGCTCCACATATATGGAAAGTCTCATAATGAAACAAAAATAAAACATTTCAAACATTTGTCTGCCAACACTCATCATGGAATGGCCAATCGAAAGGTACATAGATTATTTCTTGCTTCCTTAAAAATCTAACATTTTTATCAGAAAATCATCCAACAATCACCACAGTTCCTGACATCCTGACATTGTCTTTCTTGGCCATGCTCAGTGTGTGGCAACCGGCCTGCTTTTTAAGGGGCAGCATTTTGGGAGAGCCCTGTTGATCCAGTCAAACATTCAGGATCATGGCTTGCTTCTTTAGTATTGGGATGCTCTACAGTCGTTCCTTATTTTTGTCTATGATTTCAAGTTTTAAAAACTAAAAATCTATGCAGTTCTCTATGGACAGCTGGAATGTTACACAAACTGGTCAAGGTGTACTTTTTTTTTAAATATTCCTCATCACGGTGCACAAATTTGGACATTTCTCACTCTACCAACAATACTTGAAGAGTTTTAATGTGCCTTTCTTCATGGTCTCTACATGAGGTGATGATAAAGGGAACAGATAATATGTACTAAAGGAAATCTGTTCCAAGAAAACCCATCACATATTAAGAGATGCATTAACCAAAAAGACAAATTTTAAACCTCAGTGAATAGTGAATTGGACTCTAAAAAATGAATGGTGTCTCAACTATTTGATATTCTCAAGGGAAAAATACTACATTGCTTTCTATTGGAGTTATTCTAATAATTGTTGGTCACCCAATGAGCATGCATGATGGAAATTTGATCTCAGACTTAGATAAATAAACTCCATCGGTAATAAATTTATTTTCAATTGATATACATTTCATGTCTCAGCGATAAGGTACTGGTGAGATCAGATTTGGGGTCACATTCTAAACACCACAATGATTTATAAGTGAGCTGCCTTGTAAAGATAACAGGAGCCCCTAAAGCATTGCTAAATATCTCATTCATTAGGGCTGTAAAATATGTGTATGCTTTCATAAATGTTAATGAAGGAGACTAGGTAAACAAATGTCACTGAGTATAAATTAGACCTTAGAAAGGCAATAAAATCATAAGGCTCTTCAATCTTTATCCATCAAATAAACGTCTTTCCTTTGAGTGGAATTCTTCCACAGAGTAGAACTCTTACTGCTAAGGTATACCTCTAACCTTGATGGTAATATCATTGAATAATTATATTCCAGACTAGCAGTTTGCATTGTAAGCCTCAATGAACAGGACTATCATGCTACAAAGACAGCCATTAATTAAGTATGAATTACTATATTTTAAAGTGCTGTCTGTGGAAGGAGAAATGCCACCTTTAAATGAATGGTTTCCTCTGGATGATCTGGCCTCTGCCCACTTGAGAGGTGAAGGTTATAAATCACCCAGGGTGGCAGCAGCAGGGATCCTCATTAATGGCAGGCCCCATTCTCTGACAGTCACCACAAGTGCAGATAACATGCACAAAGGGGTTCCTTTCCAGTTGAAAGGATGTAAATGTTCTGCGAATTTCTTAGAAATGACACAGAGTTTCTGGGTCACGCAGGTAATTGCATCATCAACTGACAATGTAAAGAAGGGTTCCCAGAAAACATGACAATAAGACATCAGCTGTTGCCCTATGGGTTTGAACTGAGGGTTTTTATAACACTATTGGGTCTATATTCTAGGAAGGAATGCAAAGATGACCTCAGAATTTATTTCCCTTTGAAGGGACAAGAAAAAGTGGAACTAGTAAGCAAAGAATATGATTTTCGCTGGATTAACCAGTGAAAAGAAAATAATAACGTTAAAAACTAGGGTTATTTATTTAGCACCTTATTTCTTACCTTATTATACTAAAAAACTTGACTGTGGATATGTTTTTCTTTAATTTACATTCCTACATATATTGCATCTTCATGTGCCAGCTTCCACTGAAACCAGTGAGGTGATTATCAAGGACAAGTGAGGTTTGACCTTGATATTTCAATCCATCAGAATTCCAGAAAAAATAAAAGCAGTGTGAATTTAGGACATTTGAATTTGAGTCTTAGATTAAACTTTGTGTAAGCAAAAGAACATCTACCCTCAGGGACCAGCACCTGTATATTTATATAAAACAACACCAGCATTACTCAATAGAAAGTTGGGACACTTGTTTGTATGGTAAGAATCACTAGAAATATTGTGTGCATATTAGCACTGGAAGTAGTAACTTATTAAAAGTTAAAAGTGGTTTTATAAATACTATTACTGAGAAAAAAACAAAAATAGTGACATAAATAATTTGGAATTGATATACAAATTTTAATTTTTTTCTGTCACCAATGTAGTTATTGAAAAATTGATTTGTATAGGCATATGCATCTTATCATCTACTCTCTGTCTTCCTATCAATTTTAGCATTAAAATAAAAAAAAAAAAACCCTTTCACGTTTGTTTGGACCAGTGAATGCTCAAAGGTTGTAATTCTTAAAGAAACAGAATTTATCTCCATGTGTCTAATTTTTCAGTTATTGTGCAAAAATATTAACAATTATATTGAAGGAAGTCATTGATGACCTTATATGCAATTTTCAGTTTTCAGTGCACACATTCTCTCATTCTCTCTCTCTCTCTCTCTCTCTCTCTCTCTCTCTCTATATATATATATATATATATATATATATATATATATATGTATATATACACACACACACACACACACACACACACACACATGCGGTGTTTTGTTTGTGTGTGTGTGTTCCTATAAAATTAATCATAAAGTTTATTTCAAAACCTATTGATAGTGGAAAAGAAATGACTAAAGATGCATTCAAAGAGTGGCTTTTCTTAGCAAAGCTTATTTAAAATGATTGTTTTCTTAGTCAAAATCACAATCCTAAGTCATCTAACAGAGAAAAGCAGCATTTCATACTATCAGGAGGAAAGGTTAAGATTTGCTTGCACAGTTAGCACAGAACATAGACAACAGATTGAGTTGAGCAAAATTTCTGAGATTCCCACTTAATAAATGGAAGTACCTTTCCTTCTATAGTGGTCTTTTTATATAAAAAATGTTATAGCAAATGCAAACAATTTAATCATTCAGCAAGTGTTTTCGTACTGTTTACCATGTGACAGGCACTTGTGAAGTAATAGAAAATAATTGCTGGACTCTATAAATTTTATATTCTAGTCAAGAGAAGCGGGCTCTTCAACTGTAGAGTTTCATCCATGGAAGAGCAGATTACTTGCTTCCTCCAAGGATAATCAAGGGTGGTGTGCTTAGAAGAATAAGGAAGGTTTATCATATTGCTGCCAGGCACATGGTCAGATTTCTTCTCCCTGACCCTGGCTCTGAAGCCATTGATCACTCACTCCGTCTGCTCACCAAGGTTTCGAGAGTAATACGCACACATTACAGCTCTGCTGTTCTTTTTGTTTGTGCATCATGATTTTCTTCTTCTGTATTTCCTTGCCCTTATGCTTATACTCTGGAGTTGTAAAAGAGGTAACAGTCAGAGGTACATCTATGGGCAGGAGCAGATGAGAGACAAATGTGTAAAGGGTGGGAATTTCCTTCTTTCTTCTTTAGGATAAATTAACTTGGACTGGAATAACTCCTGTCATCTGAAATGCTACTTTCCGTGGTACCATCAAGGTGATAGAAGGACCTAGCAGAAAATATATTCTCTTGCCTCGTTCACTCTCAGTATCTGTCTAATGCATGCATTCGTATTTTATTGATTTCCAAGAACTACTATGACTACTTAAATGTGCAATACCATAAACATTCTCGAATCTCTATGACCTTTTCTTTTGTCTTCTTCTTTTGTTGAAGGGATTCTGAAAATCACAGGTTCCAGGGACTAGAGTATCTGTGTATTAAATTTGGAGGCATATTTTATCATACCAGATGGGTCATTAACATTTAAAATAAAGACTAACACAGAGAGAAGTTAAAGTTATCAAAGTCCAAGAATCTAGTAACTAGAGGAGTATTTAACTCAAAAACAAATATGATTGCTCACTGAAGCACAGTCTTACTTTAAAAAAGAATAAAACATTGCTTGTATATCCTTGGCTATGTTCTTTTGGGGCAATACTAATAACAATGTTTGTTGAGATGATATTATGTTTTATGCATCTTAAAATACTATGTGAAAATTCATTTTGGATATATTATTTAAGTGATCACAGATACCAACATTCACAAAACTAAGACTCTTAACAGAAAAAAAAAGGAACATCAAAATATAGTATTAACTATATATGTAAATATATAAATTTTATAAATGTTGCTATATACATAAAGTTCCATAAACACTCAAAATGAAATATGGTGCTTAGTTCATTTTTCTAATGCCATTATGCTTACCATGATGAGTCATGGAAGACAGCTTAAATTCTCTCAATGCTATTAAACACAAAATAATATTCAATGATCATCTTGGCTGTACTTCTTACTGTAACATTCTTAAAAGCCACAGTCATTTACAATTTTATTTTGATGGTGAAATATATATATATATACAGACTAAATATACATACAGATTTTATATATATAAAGATACACATACACACACACACACACACACACACACACACGCTATATATATATATGGCACTGACACATTTGAAGACAGAGCACAAACAATGCTTTCATGGATTCTCTATTCTCTATCCCAACCCTCATGTGTGCTCTGACCTTCCCAGAAGTCACCACCTGCCAAGAGCCCAACTCTTCATTTACATAAATCTCCAAAGAAAGGTCCTCAGTACCATCCCCCATGGCTGCCCCACGTAAGACAGCTTCTGTCTGCAAGAAGCCACTCCAAGCTGTGCGAACTGACCTCTCCTGTTCTCTGAGACTCTCATATTTAAAAAAAAAAAAAAATGTAAAAGTCTCCTTGTTATGTCAGCAAAATGAAGTAGATGCTACAATATTTTCAGAGTCATTTTTAACCTTGTTTGAAAGTCAAAGTGCCTTCATGACTTATGATTTTTGAACTTGCCAATACATATGGAAGGGTTGTGGGTATACTTAGTTTTTCCTTTTTCATGTAAAAAATATACTAAAAAGAGCACACAGAGTCTTTTCATTAAATCATCATTATACAGCTGACCAACCCTGAAAATGAAAGCTTAAATGAATTCTGCACTGTATTCTTAACTGTATTCTATCAAATATTTTAACTATTAGATGGGCAAAATAGTTTAGTTTAATATATATGTGGACCTAGTATTGTTAGTTTCTGTTATTTAACATATCTTAAACTTTCTATATTTTTAGATAATGATACTATTATTTATGCTATACATATTAATATTAAAAGCATCTATGTACAGAATTTGGAGCTCATTCAACTTAAGATAAACTGAAATTTGAATTATAATTTATACATGTAAAGATACATTGTTTAGCTTTTAGATCTGTAGATATTTAATATGTGAATATATTAGAAAGTTCAAATATTACAATTTCTTTCATAAAATATAAAAATGTGAAATACACTGACATTTAGGTATCATAAATTAAACATGGTTTCATATTCTAGCATATTTTATTCTTACTCAGAATATTTTAATGTGGACATTCGTTGTCCAACTCTTAAAATGATAAGGATGTACAATCAACATGCTTATATTATAAATTATTCTCTTTTCTATTAATTCCTTTCCATGAATTATAATTCTATTATCGTTCCAATAATGAATGTTAATAGTTTTAGCATCATGTTAGACCACTTTTACTTTTGTCTCTTATGTGTTCAGAGGAAAGAAAAAGTAGTTCAGTGTTTCTAATCTATATCCCAAGTGCCTGCAGGGTTATCAACTATTCCACACTGTCCCCCATCTCTTTAACACGTGTATAGACAGTTTTCCAGTACAGAAATATACACTTTGGCTAGAAATAAATGTGTGTGTGTGTGTGTGTGTGTGTGTGCGTGCGTGTGTGTAATGTTTTACACATACATGAGAAGTAAGCAATATTTCTCTCTGCACCAATATCGCATTAAAGAATTAAAAAACTCCATTTTGGAATAGTTTGTCCAAGAGTAAACCAGAATTTGAATTCTCCACTTCCTTCCCTGTATCTTCCATCTGTCTATATTCTCTGGTTGCTGGGTTATCTGAAACGTGTCTGTTTTACTTGTGTGATCTATTCCTGTTGCCCATTGTGCTGGAGTAATGTTTCTGTCCATGGTGCCTGTCTTTTGTACGTTACCTGTCCCTAACATAAGGCTTTGCTCTATATTTATGAAACATCACAGTAAACATGATATATAAACGTGGCATTTATACAGAAATCATCAACAGAGTATTGCAAGGAAGAAAGCCACTTTACTGATCCCTTTTTGACCTAGAATAGCACTCAAAACTATAAACAGATATTATCACCTATGCCTACATATTGCTTCCATTAATTATAAAGTATTGTCTTTGTTTCAGGTTGCTCTCAACCTGTTGACAAAAGATTACCACAATGCACACATACATTATTCTGGCTCAGAGGCATGGAAGAATGCATAATTGAAGATTAAATTCATGCACTTATAAACTCCCATTGCATGGGAAATCTAATGCAGTAAGGTTGGCTACATTGGTTTCATAAAGGCAAATTAAACTTAAAAACTATGAACACGTAGTAGGAGAGCAGGCTAAGTACATAGTCTTTAAACATATTAATTAATTATTTTATTTAAGTGCGTAATCTTAAGTGATCTCAAGGCATGTTTTTAACTTGGCTGCAAGGTCTGTCTGGCAAAAGTTCAGTCTCTTTAAAGTCATGAAATGTCTTCAGAAAAACGTATTTGCACAGCTGTCTGTAAAAGCGAAGAAAACCCTTTGTAAAAAATGACCCAGAAACATTCCAGTGAGGAAAAGCATAGAAGCCTCAGTCAACAGGTAGAAGGTATTTGGGGCTGTCTATGTGAACATGGGCAAGGATTATTTAAAAATAGGGTTTTTTCTTATTTGTTTGTTATTGTTTACAGAAAGTGGTTGGAACTTATGACCGCGAGAAGGTACAGCTTTTAACAATTAAATTGGTTGGATCTGGTCCTCTAAGCAATAAAAATCAGTGCAAAAATTTCTTTAATATATAATCAAGCAGAAAATGATTTTCTACATACATTATTAAAGTACTTTCTTCCCATCTTTGAACTCTCATGTTTCAGGAAATGTTGCAAGACACTGTGTTCTTATCTGAGTGAGAATGAAAACTTTATTGCATCGGAATCTCTATCCGTGGAAACAATTTCCTTCTTTAGGGAGCTTATCTTCTTTAAAAAAGAAATACTATCTTACCAAATACTTGTAGCAAAAGAGAGATCATTGTCAGTCCTCTGAGAGAAAAACAAAACTAACGTAATTCAATATTTAGGAAGAAGAGGCCACACTGGACTAGACAGTAGCAAAAGGTTATCGTGGCAGCACTGATTACATGGAGCAGTTGTCACAAGAACTAGGTGGCTATTTCAGGATAAACTGAGAGGCACTTAGATCCCCATGCATGAGGCACGGCTTCTCACTATGAGGACGACTTTGTCTGTGAGGTATATAAAGGTCAGGGAAGTGATGTTTAGATGACATTGTGGATACACATAGTTTTTGCTGCCTTACTTTTCCCCTATTCTATAAGAGAGAGATAGATGTGTTCAAATGACTAATGGTCTGCATACTAGAAATAATTAACTTGCTTGTTCAGTGTGAATGATTTAGGACAGGGCAAGGTTTTAAGTTAAAGGCTAATAAATGAGGCCATGTCATGACATTCTTACCCATAAAAGTGTAAATAGAAACATTTCTCAGTGGGAGGGTGGACCAAGGGGGGATGGGATGTAAGTGTAACTGGGGTACACTGTAAAAAAATTCCCAACAATTAATAAAAATATGATGTTCAGAATAAAAGATTTTATGATATGGAAACTAAGCAGATATGGCAGTCAGTCCTGCAGAAGTCAAAAAGAGAATACAAGAGAGAATGTTGAAAGCAGAGATCAGGAAAGAGGTTCGTAGGAAAAGCCTCAGAGCCCTGAGAAATCTGCCTTTGGGAAGATGAAAGGAAACTGCTGAAAGAAAAAATAAAAAAAAACAATATAAAAGCCAGACACAGGAACCACGCAGGGATAGGGACTAAGGATGGGGATAAGTCTGGGAAGGTCAGGAATGGAGCATTAAACTTCATTTTGACAACACATGATTTACCTTGAATTGCAAAACATCTTTGAATATCTCATGGGTCACATTTTGTAAGAGAAAAAAGACTGCTTGTGATGTCTGTAAGCTTGATTTCTACTGTACCCAGAACTGTGTCTGCTTGGCTGTTCTTGGCTACATGCCTTCTTACACAAGGCTGCTGATCTCTCAGCACTGATCTAGTAAAGGACTTGGTGCTTTACTCTTGACTTCCTGCTCTATGTGAAGCTGCTTCTTGTGTCGTGGAGGGTGCATTTCCATCCCATTCATTTTATCATTATTGCAGCCAGATCAATATCATCACTACTTTTCTCTACCTTCAAGACCCACATGAAATGAAACACAGGGTCAGATAAAGTGGCCAACATTACTTTTGAACCTATGTCATGATGTTTTGCATGTATTTTATATGTACATGTATTGTAAATTTTTATCTCAAATGTTCCCTACCATTATGATAAAGATTTGCTAACCAGTGTAGATAAGTCAAAATCCTGCCTTTTGGAGCTATCAAGTGATATTTCAGCAGTGGGATAATAGTAAGACTGACAATGACTTAAAGGGATACATAGGTCTCCCTCTGGTCACTCAATTGCTTCTATAGCTATCAGTCCCACTTGAAACACCAACTATTTCCCTGCAGAGAAATCAAGCACCTGTGACAGGTTAGCTTGCTAGCTGATAACTAAATAATTGGGATATCCTGAGTGATTATCAATATAGTGTCATATTGGTGTTAATTCACAATTCTGGGTAAAAACATTAACCAGTTCTGTTAGCTACTTTATACTCACAATGTGTTATACTTTTGTGTTAGATGTGTCTTCACCTTGATGTACATGTTTCTTTTTGAAATTGTCCTTTCAAAAGAATCTGTATACCATCACACACATCTGTATGTATCACATACTATAGGCTATGAACTTTGAAAATAGTTCATCCATAGACATAGAGGTTCAATCACAGTCCACATGCCATAGCACAGGCATGTGGACTGTGCTACCTAAGGTGACTTTCCTATCTTACCATAAGGTCACTGTCATAGCCTCTTATATGTACACTTCAAGCTATAGAGAAAGATAATTTACTCCAGATTGAAGGGTAGGCTGTACTCTGTAGATGAGTTGTGAACATATTTACTTTTTTTGCTGTTTTAGTAATTGAAAGGACAACTACTACTAGTGTGCATGTTTTGTTTTCTGTTTTATACAAAAATGATATGTTATGGGCAAAATGAAAAATGTATTTTACGTTAAAGTGTGCTTTGAATATGTTGAAAGATGAAAGGGCATTGAAATAGAAGTTGGAGGAATAATCCCTTTCAAGTTAAACTCATGAATAAAAATTAATTTTGTGTTTAACATGGTTTCACCCACTCTGTATTGTATCATGAAGTGTGCCACATGGTTGACTGCACTTGGTTTTCATTATTCTGATTTTCGCTCTGGATTGTAGTTCTTCTATTTACATTTTAAGATTAGGGTTTTTCCACCCTTGAAGAAATGGTTGGCAAATTTAAGACATGCATTCTAAAGGGATTGCCAAAATTTGTGTGAGTTGTCTTCCATTAAAAAGAAAATATATGTTCATGTATTCAAAAAATAAATATGTACCTGTGTATTTGATGCTAAATAAACAATATAATCCCTTTAGTGGATTAAAACAAGGTCTTTTAGAGAATTTCTAAAGTCACTTGAGCAATTGATTACTCTTTTTTTTTTAAAAAAAATATTATTCTATTATTTTATGTGTGTAATGATTGCCTGAAAGCAACTATCACATGTATGGTTGGTGCCTGTGGAAGTTAAAAGATGGCTTCAAGCCCCCCTGAGACTAGAATCACAGACAATAGTGAGCTGGGAAATGAATCTCCAAACTCTAAAAGAGCAACCAGCTGTTAACTGCTGAATCAACTTTGCAGCCTATTTTTTTATTTTGGCATAAACTTAGACATTATTAACTAAGGTTCCTAAATTACATACCTCAACTTTTTGATTCAACTTTTTTGTAAGTATGTAAGGATTCCACAACAAAACAGGTAAACTCAATAGAAGAATATTGCCCAGGTCTGCAAAATCATAACAGCAAAACAGATTCCCTCACCAATTGCAGCAAATGTTGCTAAGGCTGTTTCCTACATTGCAAACCATAAAGTTCTTTAATCCAGCGTCTCTCTTTAGTATTGTCAATCACTTTCCTGGCATACCAATGGGAGGACTTTTCATATATGGTTTCCTTAGCTTCTACAATTCCTAAAATTCTTATTTTAATCATTTTAAAATAAGTTAATAAATTCCATTTTCAAACAGAGACATAGATAGTATACTTCAGGACTTCATTTGATTAGAATACAGCATCAGATAGATGATTAAATATATTTACTTTTTTTCATGCCATCTTCTGAGTATCATTATGTGGAATGTCTGAGAATTTATTATGTTTTTGTTCATAAAAGAAAGCTTTCCAATGTGCCCATAACTGTGATTCTATGAAAGTGATTAATATTGAAAAGAACCACCAAAATATATTATCATGTAATTGATATTTTGAGACCACTCTCTATATTATTACAGAATATGTAATGATGGAATTTATGATTGGTCACATTTGTTTTTGAAATATTTTGAAGGTTAATTATAATGATATTCACAATGATTCTGGTTTTGGTGAAATATTTTTATCATCTAGTCATCCAGGGCAATATATTTATTCATATTTATACTTCATAATATAACTGAAAACTCACAAAACCGGACAAAAATGTGGAGAATCAACTCTGCCAGTTTCATGTTACCTTGTTAAAACAATCTTCCCTCTTTTTAAAGGTTGTTTTCCCACACATTTCAAGCCTTGAATTTCAAAGTATTATGTTATGCTTTATATTATATAATCATGAAATGTCTTTACAAATACTCTGGAAAATTTTAAGTCACTAAAGCACAGAAATACAGGAGAGGACTGAGCACATCTTTACATTAAACAAATCTTGGCCATCCCTCTGAATAGTGTATGTACCAAAAGGACTGAATGAGACACCCAGTGTCAGCTAGTGTATGTGTATTGTGAACCTTTCAATGCAGTTATTTCCAGATGAAAAATGTATGAGAAAACCACGTATGATGACATCCACATACAATTTTAGCACCTGGTAATCTGAAGGAAGAGATCCATGCAGTGCAAGGACACCAGGACTGTAGAGCTTTACTAGGACCTCTTTAGGAGCATAGTAAGACCTCACTCAGAAAACCAAATCTAAAACCAACTTACCTGAAATACCTTGAAACTGTTTCGCAGTTTCTGATCCCATGGGTGTCAGGCAGAGTCAGCATTTCCCAAGCTGTTGAGTATTCTGAGCCCTCTAATCCAAACAGTCAACATGGAGTTAGCAGAACTTACAGTGAATCTAGACTTCCAGCACACACCTTAGGAAATGTGCTTCTAATGTAAAGACAGCCAGAAATAAAGAGTTTTCTAAGATACAAATAAAAATTACACTTATATACCCTGAAATGAGCCAGGGGCTATCTCAACAGACAAGAATGTATCCTCCTCCTGCAAAGAACCCAAGCTGATTCTCAGCACCCACATCAGAGGTCTCATAATTGCCTGTAACTTTAACTGTAGGTGATCCAATACTCTTTCTCTTTTTAACGCTGTAGGCATCTGCACTCATAGCTGAGCATGTGTGTGTATGTGCACACACAGATACAGACATACACAGACACAGACACAGACACACACAGACACACAGACACACACACACAAACACACACACAAAAACAATAAAAATAAATCTTTAAAACTGACATAAAGTTACTAAGCCATTTCAGAGATAAGATTAAAATGGTTACATACACTGTAACTATTAATTTTACACTATTGTATAAACTCAAAATAACAGATCTAATCCTTTAAGATCTTATCATCACTAAAGAACACATCTTACAGTTATAGGAATACTTGTAAGTATTGAGAAATGTTCTGCTGTTTATGGAATGGAAATATTAAACTTAGTTCTCAATAACCCAGTAAAGTATGTTGATGGCCTTTCACATTAATGACACATGGAGTCTCATTTGATGTTGCATCCCTGCTCATCCTGTTAATTTGGTATTAGTTATATATATTGATTTATTGATTGTGTTAATATTCAGAGCCCCAAAAGTTTTCCAGAAAGCAAAGTAAGTGATTGTATGTATTAAAAGTGTGATCCTAGAGATGCTTTGTTTATTAACTTATAGTCAGTAGATAGCAACACTGTACATTGTTGTAACCACTTCATTCCTTTACTATGAATGTTGGTATCATAAGATTTATTGATAGTGGAAAAGAGGCGATGATAGGATATTACTGGTATTAATAAAAATGAAAATCAAGTGGCATAAAAGAAAGTAGCAGAGAGAAAGTAAAACAAAAAGGTTCTAAGAAAGGAATGCACAATGAATTCAAGTTAGTAAAAACAGAATGTCTAACGATTCCACCAAAAAATCTCAGTGGCAACCTCATGAACCCTTTACTTTCTCCTTCCTCGTTAGTGCCAAGCTACTTCTCTTTTGATTTGGAGTGTTAGACTGCATTTCCTTAGAAATGCAATGCTTACCTTGTGAAATAACACTAGCCTTCAGAGCACAAGAGTAGATGCTGAAATGATTTGGGAGCTTCTGAAGTGAGCCTAGGAGCCTTGCTGCTCAGCCATGGAGTGTCATGGCAGTGCTCAGCAACAGTGCCCCAAACCACTGTTTTTTCATTACAAAGCAGAGGCTGGGGTAGAAGATGGGAATTATTATTAGATGTCGGAAAAGGTGATCTAGAAATCATGAGACCCTTCAGGCATGGAGCACTTGTGCTTTATGATTCCCTAGTCAGTGCTATTTCTTCAGCCTATGGAAGACAATGCAAAGGGAAACTATAACGTCAGCATACTTACACACTGACCAGCGTCCATGTGGTACACACAGACACGAGCCAGGGTGGAGAAACCATCCATCCACATTGCACAGATCCTTGATTCAGGTCTACCATGAGGGAGTCACAACCCATTTAGGATATCAGCACAATCACCGACCACCTCCATCAACTGAAAGCAAAAGGGCGGAAAGGGAATCATTAGGGTGAAACAAAATCAATTCTGGGCATCTGTCTGCATGCAGACCTCAGGCCAAAACAGATTGAGTAGTGAAAAGCAGACAAAAGGGAAATCCTGGATTTCATTGCACAGCTCCTATTATGTGACTAATGAACCTTTCATTTTAAATCAGTGTGTTTTACAGCTGCACCTCATCATTGTTTCTGAGACCTAAAATTATGATGTGTGGCAGAAGTTGCAGATGAGGTGAGGCGTGATGGATTGTCATTGTCAAATTATTAATAGAAAAGTTCATTTTCTATTAGGATTATAAAATATGATATTTTATTCACAGCTCTCTTTTGAACTCTGCCTCCAGCTTCCAAAATCAACTATATTATTCAATGACACACAACTTTGCCAAAAGTAGCTTGACAGTCTAACTACAAAACTTTTTAACTCTCGGTTTTGTTTGTAGAAAGTATTTCACAAATATTTATGTTCATCTTATTGTTGTGTTTATTTTTTGAAAGAGAGTCTCACTATGTACCCTTTACTAGCCTAGAATCTCATATGTAGATCACGATAGCCTCAAAATTATAGGAGATATGCCTTCATCTTCCTGATGAGTGCTGGGATTAAAGACATGCAACACCATGTCTGGCTATAAATATTATTTTTAATGATGTTAAAGTATAATCAAACTCTTGTTTATAGCTACATGAAAAAGATTCAATTAAGAGAGTTTTATTCTGTGGAGACTGATAAAAATTTGTTCTCTGGGTACTGTTCATGATATTATAACATGTAAATACTGTAAAATTTATAGCATTAATTAGCAATCTCTTATAAGTAATATCTTAAGATCCACAAATGGACACATGACCTTAATACATGAACATGGATCTTATGACTTGAACTAATTCATGGATCTAATTATACCACTATTTCTAATTGTAAAATTCAGAGAAAGTCAGTTCCACTCATAAAATTTATACAGTGGCAAAAGTATACAGGAGTACTAAGTAGGTGTATATGTGTCTAGTTTGTGTTTGTTTAAATGGGAAAGCTATCACGACCATTTTAATTTGTAAAAATAAGACTGTCTCAAATCTAAAGCAGATTCTTCTTTATGGGAGGATCTAGAGGGAAGAAAGAGTAGGGAGAAATGGTGTAATCATATTGTAATCTCAAAAATTGAGAGAAATAATTTAAAAGTAAGTAAAGCTTAAAATTTAATCCCAATAAATCACACAAGCTTCAATGATAAATTTTAAAAATTAATTTCTGTTTTTATGTAACCCTTCTGACATTTTAATTTCCAATCTTGATTTTAAACTAAGGCAAACATTCATGATACAGTGAAGGACAAGAGCATTTCATCAGAGATGCTTCCATTCAAAGCCAAACAAGTTAAGTATGTCATTTAAATTTTAAACATTAAAAACATTTTAGAAAAGAAGGTATTTTTGAAGATATCTGTGCAGTTCTCCTCACAGAGAATGCAACCAAGCCTTGAAGAAACTGACTCTTATGTATGATTTATAGAAGATAGACCTCAAGTTTAAGAACAAAATGTTAATTTCCAATATATTTCTTCTTTACATGCATAGTTCAGCAAAATATTAGCTCTACCTAGAAATTAAAGACTAGGATTTATTGATTGATTGATTGATTGATTGATTTTTATTGAGTATTTTTGCATTGATATTCATAAGGGAAATTGGTCTGAAGTTTTCTTTTCTTGTTGGGTCTTTGTGGAGCTTTGGTATCAGTGTAACTGTGGCCTTATAGAATGAATTGGGTAGTATTCCTTCCGTTTCTATTTTTTGGAATAGATTGAAGAGTATTGGTATTAGGTCTTCTTTGAAGGTCTGATAGAATTCTGCACTGAACCCATCTGGTCCTGGACTTTTTTTGGTTGGGAGACTATTAATGACTGCTTCTATTTTGGGGGGGTTATGGGGCTGTTTAGATGGTTTATCTGATCCTGATTTAACTTCGGTAATTGTTATCTGTCTAGAAACTTGTCCACTTCCTCCAGATTTTCCAATATTGTTGCATATAGGCTTTTGTAGTAGGATCTGATGATTTTTTTAATTTCCTCAGAGTCTGTTGTTATATCTCCTTTTTATTTCTAATTTTGTTAATTTGGATACTGTCTCTGTGCCCTCTGGTTAGTCTGGCTAAGGGTTTATCTATCTTGTTGATTTTCTCAAAGAACCAGCTCTTGGTTTTGTTGATTCTTTGTCTAGTTCTTTTAGTTTCCACTTGGTTGATTTCAGCCCTTAATTTGATTATTTCCTGCCTTCTACTCCTCTTGGGTGTATTAGCTTCTTTTTGTTCTAGAACTTTCAGATGTGCTATTACGCTGTTAGTGTATGCTCTCTCCAGTTTCTTTTTGGAGGCATTCAGAGCTATGAGTTTTCCTCTTAACACTGCTTTCATTGTGTCCCATAGGATTGAGTAAGTTGTGCTTTCATTTTCATTAAATTCTAGGAAGTCTTTAATTTCCTTCATTATTTTTTCCTTGACCAAGTTATCATTGAGCAGAGCATTGTTCAGCTTCCATGTGGATGTGGGCTTTCTGTTATTGTTGTTGCCATTGAAGACCAACCTTAATCTGTAGTGATCTGATAGGAGGCATCGGATTATTTCAATCTTCTTATATCTGTTGAGGTTTCTTTTGTGACCCATTATATGATCAATTTTGGAGAAGGTACCATGAGGTGCTGAAAGAAGGTATATTCTTTTGATGCAGGATGAAATGTTCTATAGATATCTGTTAAACCCATTTGGTTCATAGCCTCTGGTAGTTTCACTGTGTCTCTGTTTAGTTTATGTTTCCAAGATCTGTCCATTGTTGATAGTGGGGTGTTGAAGTATCCCACTATTATTGTGTGAGGTGCAATGTGTGCTTTGAGCTTTAGTAGAGTTTCTTTTATGAAAGTGGGAGCTCTTGCATTTGGGGCATAGATGTTCAGAATTCAGAGTTCTTCTTGGTAGATTTTTCCTTTGATGAGTATGAAGTATCCTTGCTCATCCTTTTTGATGACTTTTGGTTGAAAGTCAATTTTATCTGATATTAGAATGGCTACTCCAGCCTGTTTCTTGGGGCCATTTTCCTGGAAAATTGCTTTCCAGCCCTTTACTCTGAGGTAGTGTTTGTCTTTAACACGGAGGTGCATTTCCTGGATGCAGCAAAATACTGGGTCCTGTTTATGGATCCAGTCTGTCAGTTTATGTCTTTTTATTGGGGAGTTGAGACCATTGATGTTAAGAGATATTAAAGAATAATGATTGTTATTTCCTGTTATTTTTGATGTTGTTTATATTGTTTGTGTGGCTATCTTCTTTTGAGTTTGTTGAAAGATTACTTTCTTCCTTTTTCTTGAGTGTAGTTTCCCTCCTTGAGTTGGTGTTTCCCGTGTATTATTCTTTGTTGGGCTGGGTTATGGAAACATACTGTGCAAACTTGGATTTGTCATAGAATATTTTGGTTTCACCATCTAAGATTATTGATAGTTTTGCTGGGTATAACAGCCTGGGCTGGCATTTGTGTTCTCTTAGAGTCTGTATTAGATCTGCTCAGGATCTTCTAGCTTTCATAGTCTCTGGTGAGAAGTCTGGTATAATTCTGACAGGTCTACCTTTATATGTTACTTACCCTTTTCCCTTACTGCCTTTAATATTCTTTCCTTGTTTTGTGTATTTGGTGTTTTGACTATTATGTGATGGGAGGAATTTCTTTTCTGGTCCAGTCTATTTGGTGTTCTGTAGGTTTCTTGTATATTTATGTTCATCTCTTTCTTCAGGTTAGGGAAATTTTCTTCTATAATTTTGTTGAAGATATTTACTGGTCCTTTAAGTTGGGAGTCTTCACTCTCTTCTATACCTATTATCCTCAGGTTCTGTCTTCTCATTGAATCCTGGATATCTTGGATTTTTTGGGTTAGGAGCTTTTTGCATTTTGTGTTTTCTTTTACTGTTGTGTCCACGTTTTCTATGGTATCTTCCGCACCTGAGATTCTCTCTTCCATCTCTTGTATTCTGTTGGTGATACTTGCATCTATGACTCCTGATTTCTTTCCTATGTTCTCTAACTCCAGGGTTGTCTCCCTTTGTGATTTCTTTATTGTTTCTATTTCTGTTTTTAATTCCTGAATGGTTTTGTTCATTTGTTTGATTGTGTTTTCCTGTAATTCTGCCCTTTTGATTGTGTTTTCCTGTAATTCTTTAAGGGATTTCTGTGTGTCCTCTTTAAGTGTTTCCAGTTGTTTATCTGTGCACTGCTTGTATATGGAGGCAGACAGGGATCTCTGGCCACAGTTGGAATCAGCTAGGATTTATTTTTAATTATTAGTTTTACCTATTCCATTTAAACTTCAGTATTTGGCAGATTAATGCTGTAAAATCACCACCATTTTATTACCAGATAGAAAAGCGATCATACAAAACTGCACTTAAAAACATTCATCTCCCTCTAGGCATTACATGGGTAGATAAGACTATGATCTCCTGTTTCCTAAAGAAATGTTGAAAGCTGAGGGTGTTCGATCCCCCAGTATAGGAGAATGCCAAGGAGGAAAGAGGGGAGTGGATGGGTGGGTTGGTGGGGGAATACCCCCAGAGAGGCAAGGATGGGGGGAGGGAATGGGGAATTTCAAAGGGGAGATCTGAAAATGGGGAAACATTTGAAACGTAAATAAAATATGAAAAAGTAAATAAACAAAACATTTAAAAAAAGAAAGTTTGAAAGGTTAAATGGCTTGCTTTTTCGGCTGTTCCTTTGCTCTCCATTTGAAAGAGTTTCTTTGCCATGCATCATATTGGCATGGATACTAGAATATACACCTTGTACAGATCATTTCTTTCAGGTATACCTTCATGTACTATGACCATATTCACTACCTCCTACCTCTTTTGTCTAGACTTTCTTCTGCATTTTTTTCTTTAACAGGTGGCCTACCAGAAAGGTTCTTGTAGAGCTTAAAAGATAAAAAGTGGCCAGGCTGTTTCCTTAGTTTAGTTTGGGAGGAACTTCACAGGGCCACTGTTGATGACCATCCTCAGTGTCCATATCAGGCTGGGTTTTCAATGTTACATGTACTTGTATACAGTCGCCTTGGTTTTGTACACTAGTGAGGCAATGTTTTCTTAAAACAACTATTTTTCTAAAATGTAAAAAAAAAATCCATTTTAAAGATCAATATTGTTAAATGTTTCTAATAAGTTAAAAAACTCTTTACTCACAATAAAGTATATGCTTAACTGATATATTAAATACATTATATGTATACATACTGATACATATCATATGTGCTTTATTTTCTAATACATTTTTCCTTGGTTTTGGTTCACTATATCATTCTCTACAACTAGCTTTACATCATTTAGTCAACATAAAGCTGTCTGCTGTCAATCCCAGAATAGATCAGACAAAAAATTGTTTGGAAATGAGACTTTCTAATATTGGTATAGCTTATGGTCTACTTGGCTAAAAGAAGACTACACTGTATTGACCTCTGTTCAAGAAATTGTTATATTATATGATTTCAGTGTGGTATTCAACATCCTTATGATGTTACTTTTTATTAAATGGCACTTTCAGTTTTCCACACACTAGGACAAGCAGTCTTTTGCTACACCACATATCTTATTTTTATCTCTTTACAAGTCATGTGGGCTCAGTGTTTGATCTTATCCCAGTCTGTAGATCATTACTGCCTGTATTCCTTTCATTACGCTGTGGAGCTACCCATCTTCTTCTGTCTGTCTTTTGCCAAACCTTGCAATTTTTCTTGATTATATCTTTGTTAAATTGAGAACCCATTCACAATGCATCATCTAGAGTGCACAAAACTCTCCAGTACCTCTTTTCACTCAAAATCAGAAGTCTTTACAGTGATCTGCAATGTTTCTATGATTTTACTTGTTATGAATGAAGCACAAAAGTCCTACTTACTCTTCAGAATATTATTTTTCTGAAACAATTAAACATTGCTCTTGGCATTGTGTCTTAGTCAGGGTTTCTATTCCTGCACAAACATCATGATCAAGATACAAGTTGGGGAGGAAAGGGTTTATTTAGCCACACTGCTGTCATCACTAAAGGAAGTCAGGGCTGGAATTCAAGCAGGTCAAGGAGCAGGAGCTGATATAGAGGTCATGGAGGAATGTTTCTTACTAGCTTGCTTCTTCTCCTGGCTTGCTCAGCCTGCTTTCTTATAGAGCCCAAGACTACCAACCCACAGATGGTACCACCCACAAGGGACCTTCTACCCTTGATCACTAATTGAGAAAATGCATTACCTCTGGATCTCATAGAAGCATTTTCTCTACTGAAGCTCCTTTCTCTGTGATCACTCTAGCTTGTGTCAAGTTGACACACAAAACTAACCAGTACACATTGTTATGTGCTCTTGTGAAATTCTCTCAATGATGTAGCACAAAGGTAGCTTCTTTCTTTCTACTAAACATCTTCACACACTTTGAGCATAATTGTAAATAAAACTAATACCTACCAACCAACCAAAAGACTTTTAAACATGACATTATCTATTTTCATTGTCTACTTTATTTTTCTAAGTATTTGTTACATACTAGCATACATTTTAATATACTTTTAATCTAATTTATTATCATCTTCTTCCTTATAATACAAGCTAACTTTCACTCCAATGGAGTTTATAGGGCAGCTGTTATCCAGTAAATAGTCAGTTAAAACTTGGTGAAAGAAAGAACTAGGTTAGATCAAGAAGAGAGTTTATTTTGCTTCATAAATAAATATTGTGATCTCAGCATTCAGGGAGGCTGAGGGATGATGGCTGCTATTAGTATAACACCAACTTTGTCTACATACGCAGTTCAAGTTAGCATAGGCTACATGGCAAGACTTTGTTTTAAAAAAACAAAAGCTCAAAAAAATGGGAAGGGCCGGGCGGTGGTGGCACACACCTTTAATCCCAGCACTTGGGAGGCAGAGGCAGGTGGATTTCTGAGTTAGAGGCCAGCCTGGTCTACAGAGTGAGTTACAGGACAGCCAGGGCTACACAGAGAAACCTTGTCTTGAAAAACTAATAATAATAATAATAATAAGAATAAGAATAAGGAGAAGGAGAAGGAGAAGGAGAAGGAGAAGGAGAAGAAGGAGAAATGAGAGAGGAGAGAGGAGAGAAGGGGGGTTGGATAGGGAGAGGGGGAGCAGAAAAGGAGATAACAGAAACAGAGAAAGACAGAGATAGGGAGAGAGAGAGGGAGAGGGAGAAGGAGGAAGAGAGATTGCCTTGATCATATTTTAAAACTTATGTGAGAAGTAAGAAAAAGTGATGAAGACCAGAGAAATGTTGCTCACAGCTTTTCCAGATTTCTGAGGAAACAGACATGACAGCTAGAGAGATAGTCATTATGTGAAGGTTTGCAGCAAAGTTTCAGCTCAACTATGAGTGAGGAATTTTGTCTGATGACTATTTAGTCATTGGATTACAGGATATATACAGATGCTAAGGATAAAGGTCAAGAAGGGAAATGATTTGTGGGAAAATTTGACATTTTCTTGGCAAAGAATCGTGCAAGCTGAGTGGGAGGACAGAGTGGGACCTCTCGGCAGTTGTGACAGATGTATTAAAGTTTGCAATCCTGTGCTGGTTCAGTAGTGCTTGTCTGAATTCTCACAGGGTTTCTCAAGCAATTTAAGCTGATCTCCTTTAATCATGCCAGAGGGATATAATAAAAGCGCACTGAAGCAAATGAATTTAGTCCTGAGACAAAGCAGTAACTAGTAACTGCGGTTATGGGCATGAGATTTAACTTTATTCAATAGAATATGAAAACAAAATAGTTAAGGAGAACTGGAAGATCAACAGAGTCAACCAACCTTGGGGTCTCCCGGAGACTGAACCAACAACCAAAGAGCGAGCAGGGGCTGGACATTGGACCCCAGATATGTGTAGCAGATGTGCAGCTTGGTCTTCCTGAGGGTCCTCCTAACAACTGTAGTAGGGGCTGTCCCTGAGTCTGTTCTCAGTCAGTGGATCCCATTCCCCTAACTGGGCTGCCTTTTCTGGCCTCAGTGGGAGAGGATGCACAGAGTCCTGCAGGCAGTGGGGCAGGGTGGGGTGAAACCCAGGATGGGCCTCCCCCTTCTCAGAGGAGAAGGGGAGGAGGGATGGAGAGAGGAGCTGTGTGAGTGGAGACTGGAAAGATGGGGGCCTGATACTGGAATGTAAAGTGAATAAATTAATGAAGAAAAAAACACGCTTCTAAAGGTTTTTTGTTTTTTTTTTTTTGTAAAAAAAGTTAAGGAGAAAGCAGAGCTTACTCTTTCAACAAATGTCTACCTAACAACTACCATGTTTTCATATGTGTTTGAGATATACTGAAGAGACATGGTTTTATCCTTTGGCTTTAAGGTTATGATGATAGAGAATAACAGGAGTGAATAAAATCAATGTATGGACTTTCTAGAGCAGAGTTTTAAAGGTAAAGATTTAGGATGAAAAAGTAGAGTAGGCGTACTTTGTTATGTCAGCTACAATATAGTCCTAGATTTAAGGAATAAAGTAAAGGAATAGATGAGAGAGAGAGACAGAGAGAGAGAGAGAGAGAGAGAGAGAGAGAGAGAGAGAGAGAGAGAGAACCCACCCAATAGGACTATTACTGTTGACAACAGCTTTAGGATACCAGGTGGTACATGGGAACATCAAAATCACTTTGATGATGGTCAAGTGTCATTGGAAAAACTTAAGTTGTGCAAATTATTGATGAATAAAAAGAGTAATGTTTTTTAAAGTAAACTTTAAAGGGAATTTACATTGAAATTTAAAGTTATAAATTGTTAAACTTTATATTTATTTAGATTCTCTGAACAAAATCAAGGTCAAGTCCAGGTGATATATCACTTTTAAGTCTGTTTTAGAGTACTATAAGTCACACCTAAAAATATATATACTTATTTTTCATTCATTTGATATGTATGTGGACTTGTCCCACATGAGTTTTTGTGAACTATTTGTGTCTGAATCAAAGGAAGATGTCAGATACTCTAGATTTAGAGTTACAAGCAACTGTTTGGTGCCAGGCATGAGTACTGGGAATCAAATCAAAGTCCTTTAGAAGAGCAATAAGCACTTTTAAGAGCTGAGACATCTCTCCATCCCCTCTATACAGGGTCTCACTTTACAGGGAATTTCTCTATCACTCTTTAAAGGGAGATGTACTGTGTGAAGATTTCTTATCAGTTAATTTTTTGGTCAATTCCGTATCCCAGTTAAATACATTCAGTATATAAGGATCTATTGATTGAAGCACTCTAGCTACAGATGAATGGCTAAAGAAAACAAAAGTAGATATTCATCACACTTGTGTTTGTCAACACAAGCTTGGATATATTACTTGCAAGTCCCATGGAATATTTAAAAAGCTATAAATTGTGCCATGATTCAATCTGCAAATACTTTAAAGAACAGTTGGGTTCTCATTATGAGAATCGTAGTATTCCTAAAGTGAGAATAATAGCTCAAATTCATTGTGAATTGACATACACTGTGGTGTGTGTGTGTGTGTGTGTGTGAGAGAGAGAGAGAGAGAGAGAGAGAGAGAGAGAGAGAGAGAGAGAGCGCAGATAGGTAACTGTTTATATAGATGGTTTGATTTGTTTTTGAACAATAGGAAGAAAATGACTGGTGAGAAAAAGTATGAAAGAGAACACTGAGCCTTAGGGAACCTGGTTGTGTGCAAGACCACAGACTGGGATTCACCGTTATGGTTGTTTACCCATCACAGACTGCAAGTTTTCACTACTATCCCGATATATGCATGATATAATTTCTTATCCATCCATGACTATCTTTATGTGCTTGACTAAGGCGATGAGACAAACAGGATTCTGGGGTCTGAAATAGTCAGAGGCATTAGGACAAGACAAAGCATCAGAGGATTTGTACTTACACCCTCAGGTATATGCAAATCATAGATGCTAATGATAATGGTAACAAAAATGTTAACAACAAAATTTAAAAAGCATGAGATATGACTAAAATATTATGTGAAATGAATGTTTGCTTTCCATGACACCCAGTGGTCCAGTAGTCAAAAAGCATTTGCTCCCTCATTGGCAGGTTACCAAGTTCTGATGAGTGTTCCTTGTTCTACAATCTTAGTCATTACACATTTGCTACTCAAGCGTACAGGGTTCCTTTATGGGTTTTATATTTATTAATTTATTTATTTGTATTTATTATTGTTATGAAAATATTGCTCTTTTTTATATGGTTATAGAAACAAAAATTTTATATGACTTGCAAACTATATATATTTCCAAACTAGCTCTGGTATCACAGCATGTTTATGATTACTATTGTTTTGTTCTCTGGGAATGAAGGAGGCTGTATCTCAGGTTTGGGGTTGTTTGTTTGTTGCAGGGCTTCAAAATACTCAAACAAAAGCAACTTGGAGAAAGAGGATATTTGACTCCTACAATACTTCATAGCTGGGATGTCACACCTCCTATGAGGAGCCTGAGGGAACTCGCTATATGATATCCACAATCAGAAATAAATAGCATTAAAGATGCATGCCCATCATGGCCCAGATGCTGCTTAGTAATGGTGTTCTCAGTAGCCAGTTGGTTTTCCTACCTTAGACAAATCTAGATAATCCCTCAGGGACACTTCCTTCCTGATTGAGTTTTATATGTGTAAAGATGAAAGTTAAAACTATGCATTACCAGGAGTCTAGCATATAAGCTATAACACACCATTGCTACCTTAGAGACAGTACAACAGAGTGGGAGTTCTGTAGAAAATTGTTATATTATTTGATTTAAATCATATTATAGCCTATCTAAACAGAGAATTATTGTTTTTTAACCTAAGTGGTACTTAGTTTCAAACAAAGGCCTTAAAATGATACAATCATTTTAAATTTTCTTTGATAAACAGAGAAGTTAAGAGACACATTAACATTTTCATATAACATGCTAACTAACTTCATTACTTGCACAGTGAAATAAGCTAGTGAAACTCACTTAAATAGAAAGCTTAAAGGCATTTTAAGTCAATCATTAAGATTATTTTTCTCTATTTGTAAAATTGTTTTAACAAATAAAATTACTTGTACGTTTCTTTAGAGTATCCTCTTAGAATTATCTTCTACCTGTTACAGCACGATCCTCTCCACTCCTCCAGAAAAGGAGCCTCTGCTGACATAATGAGTTGTTTCTCTACTTCTAAAAGGAAACAACTGGATTTTCCTAAAATGGAATGTAATTTGTATGGCTTCAGTATAGTGATCTATTTCTTTCAAACACAGTTGTGAATTCTTGCTTTACTTTGCTTGACTAATGAGTGCATTGAACTCATGAGCCAATGTTTATTGATTGTAAAGAGTTAAGTTATTCAAGCAACTTTTCTTTCAATGCAAAGCATAGGAGAACTACAGAAACAACCAAACACACATTGCATAGTGTCAGGGGTGGGGGACAGGGCTAGGGAAAGGAGGGGAAGTTAACTTCTATATTGAAAAAGATAATTTGACACATTTTTGACAAGCTGTAGTATTTGTTTTTGCTGTTAAGAAATTACTTCTTATGTATTTGATAAACAAGGTGTGGCCTGGACGAAAGGTTTAAACTTCTGGTTAAGAAAATATTCTATATTTGATAAGTGAGTAATGGATGTCAGTAGATTTGTCTAACCTCCTATTAGTAAATTCTAAGAGTTGATCTTTGTTCTTCTTCATCTGGCTTCTAACTGGCTTAACAGCAAAGTGCTGTCCAGAAGTGTGTTGATAAGGACTCATGGCTTTGGAGAAACACAATCCATTTGGAAGACATTCATTCATACTTTTCATTTCATTGACTGGGTTCATGGAGGTAAAAATTATTCAGAAGCAATAGAAATGTTAGTCTATGAACATTCTTACATAGAAATATAAGTGTATATGTCACATTTCATCCTAGGCTGAGAATATTCAAGTTGGATGAAACTTGTACAGATAGAGTATTTCTGCTCTTTGAATGAATTATGCCCTCTCCTATGACTTGCATGCTAGGAAATATTGAGATATTGGAGGTTTTTAGACAATTTACAGGGACAGCTTATGTATAAAATAATCTTCTACCCACACCAGTATGAACCTTTATCTGAAAGTAAAATTTAGTGATAGAATCAGGTAGAAAATGTGTAAGTAACAAATGTTATAGCAATAGATAAGGATATCTAAAGAAAGGCAGAGTCAAAGACTGAGAGAGAAATTTGAGACTCTGCTTGGTCTGTGGCTCATTAAACTCATCCAGGTCATGGATAACTAAGAAATTTCTAAAGTCCTGGATTATAGAAAATAAAACTATTGATATTTATGGGAAAATACCTAAAAGTTGGTGATTAGATTACTGATTATATTTCAAAATATTGATGTTTTCTAGAGGTAAATGTTTTGAGTGAATGCTGGGTAAGGTTTGGATGATCTACAATCCCAACCCCCACATTGGAAAGATTATCTGTTGGTTTCCCAGGTTTAGAAACTACAAGAGAATATTCTGTATCCAACCGCACTGTGTTGTGGAATTTGCTATTTATTTAATATAAAACCTGGTCACAGGGTTATGGTGAATGGAGCTGTCATTTTGATGACACTGTTATTCTTCTCTTTGAAAAATATGTTCTTTGTATCTGGCTGAGAGATGACCTAGAGACATGAAGCATGGACACAGGTCACCAGTTTTCCTGGGTTTATATTGACGTGGTCTCCTGTTGGAGGCTTCTTTCAAATATTTGTCTTCCCATGGTGACTTCTTAGGCATGAAGAATGTTTCAACTGGAACCTGTTTGTTCTATGCCTGTCTTAGATGACTCTGAAAGTCAACTATTTCTAGTGACCAAGGAACCAAATAATGGGAACAAACACTGGAAAATTGGCCTTGGAGCTTTTATTGATAGAGATGCAAAGGCCTTGAAGCTTTTATAGATAGAGATGCAAAGGTCGTAAACAACTAGTTTTTGTCTTACCTTGGAGAGTAGCATGCTGGTTGACATTTGGGACCCTTTCTGTTCTAAGTGGTTAATGTAGATGAAAGTACAGTGACTTTTGTTGGTAGAATGATAGGGCTGTCTTCTGCTAATTCTTACTCATTTGTTGCAAGTTCTGATTTTTTATTTCTTTAGTAAACATTATGAGGTATGGTAGCTATATTTCACCAATGTTGTACATATACATTTATTATCTCATATAACTAATGACAATCTTATCTCCTGGTCAATAAAAATGTTAATCTCATGATGAGGAAAGAGAGGGTGGTAAAACATGATGGGTAATTGTGGGTTAATACAGAAAGGCAAATAGATGTAAAAATAGAAATATAAAGTGATTTTATGAGCAGATTTCTGAGCCTATAAATGTCATATTTAAGATTGAAGCAACATTTAAGGAGCTTCACCTACGAAGGATGTCATGTAAACCTGAGCAGGGGTAAAGGTATAGAGTCTTTTATTCAAGTACCACACAGGTGGTACTAGGACACATCTGTCATATTCTATAAGCTCTGTTGGCATGGGAAGGTGAGTTGAGAAGGGAGTAGAGGCCGAGAAAGAGAAAGTGCAGGGAAGGACAGAGAGAGAGAGACAGAGAGGGACAGAGACACAGATAGATACACACAGAGAGACAGAGACAGAGAGAGACAGAGAGATAGAGAGATAGAGAGAAAGAGAGACAGAGACAGAGAGACAGAGAGAGACAAGAAGAGGAGAGAAGATGCCGATGCCAGCCGGTAACACAGCCCCTTCTATAATAAGCCAGGCCTACCTAGCTGTTGCCAGGTAACTGTTGAGCAGAGCCTACAAGGAATGCCAATACCAAATATGTTATTTGATCAAGTAAAGCAACACACAAACTTATCCTCAAAGACAATATTAAATGATGGTCCTGTAATTTACTGAAACTCTGTTATCTATTATCATCTTTTGCCATTTTTCTTATACCTTGAATAAAACTCCAGTAGTCCAAAAACACACAATAGTATAGAAATGTATAGGCAACAGAAATTTAGTAATTCAGAAATACTTTTTGGCTTCTTAGGTGAAATCAAGTGCTTTTCCACCTCGGAGCATTTTGCCAGACATGATCAGTCATGCTTTCTTGAGAAGTAGGTCAGCATTCAGTTTCTCTTTGCATTAAAATGCAGAAAGAGATTGTTAATTCATCATGCAAGATTCCAGTAGGGGATACCTCTCCTGGATTTGACAACTACCCCTTAATCAGGCCCTTTCCCCTCTTTATGACTCAACTTATGAATACTGCTGCATTCTTTTGTAGATGGAAATTTATGTAATCGTTCACTCACTTTCACTTCTGAGACCTACCCTTGATGACTAGATAAAACAAAGCCAGTTACTGGCAATCTATTCAGATCCCTCTACATGGTTTCATTATATGAGAATTTGGAAGAGCTTGTATTTACTTAGAAAAATCAGTGACTTTAACTTGACTACATTTAAGGTCTCCAAGAGACATTGCTCAGTCACCTTATCTACTTTTCTATTCTATCACTCTTGCTGTATAAATATATCTTGTCCTTTGTGCAGTGTTGCTCAAGGAGATTTTGCCTACCACATCAGCATCAGAATTGCATGGAAACTGGCTACAGGACCTCATCTCAGACTCACTCAATCAGAAGTATTTCACATGGGGTCCATCAGTTTATATTTGATAAACATCTATGAGATTTTGGTGTTTACCAATGTCTCAAAAACACTCTGTTACTTATAATAAATTTCTTATTTTCTGACATGGGCATATTTTGACCAAAAAAAAAAGTATCTTTTCCAGAGTCAGATTGTGGGACTAACGCATTGAAAGTCACAAGAGGGTTAAGTACAGTAGCATTGAAAATATATGGATAGCATGTGTCTTTGATCAGTCCTTTAAAAGTCAATGCTCAGCAAACTTGGTTCCACCTGTGTGCACTTATGAATGTGTATTTGTTTTGATTCAATGCAGAAGCCAAAGAACCTTCAGCTTAACTCTCCTTTAGAAAGGGAGCAAGCTTTAACTAACAGAGTGCATTGCACTTATAAAAACGTTGCTGTTCCTTCAATGATTTCTCAGCCATCATTCCCTTCCTATGTATTTGCTTTTCTGTTGATAAAAACAAAATATGTCTACAAACTCTGAGTTCTCATTTCCATTAATCATTTAATATTCCATAGTCAATGTTAGAATAACCTACTACATATTTGTCTGCCCTAAACCCTTATTTGTTATGTTTTATAATATGGCAAGTACTGACTGAAAAACAGAGCAACAGAGACAGCAATGGAAAATGATAGAAAAGATATTCCTCCTGTTTCTTACATCACAACTATGAATTATAGCTATAAGATGAAATCTGAATCACAAGTGATTCAACTCACCATAATGCCTTTACCAGGCCAAATTTTGAAACTGATAAATCAGGAAGTCTTGCAGCCCTCCTGTTCCTGCAGTGCATAAATTATGACTATACTTTTTATTATCTCCGGCTGACCCGGTGATAGCAGTGCACCTTTGGGTATAAATTTATATAGTTAAAAAGGAATCATTCATTTAAGCAATGTCCATTGTGAACTCACCGACTCAGAGCATCTTGAGGAAGAATAAGATCAATTTCAAATTGAACCTCTGCTATGTAAGAGAAGAATCAGGTAATCAAATAATTTTGAAAAAATATCTCAAAGATTCTAAATCCATGTGTTACTTACAGCTTAGCTTAGATGTTATTGTTCATTTACCTTTAGGACTTAATATGTAGTGTAGTGTAGTGAAGTGTATAGTGAGTTGAAAAGAAATTGTTCAAAGTATTCTCTTCTTAATTTTCTTGATAACATTTCATAAAGTTCCTATGGCATAAGATTACATATTGCTAAAATTTAGGTCATTTCCTACATTCATAATTGGTTTGTCTGCCAATGTAAAATATTTAGACAACTAAAAATTCTGTTAAGTTATATTCTGTGTGTGTCTTAGTTAGGGTTTCTATTGCTGTGAAGAGACACCATGACCATACCAACTCTTACAAAGTAAAACATTCATACTTGAGGCTGGCTTACAAGTTTAGAGGTTTAGGCAGGAAGCATGGTGGTGCACAGGCTGCTGTGGTGCTGGACATACCCTTTCAACAAGGCCACACCTCCTAAGAATGGCACTCCCTCTGAGCCTTTGGATGCCGTTTTCATTCAAATCACCACACTGTGTTTTAATATCATAAGGTTTTATATTGGTTGGTCAAAAATATTTGGAATGATTGTGGTGGTAGCTTATGGCAGCATAGTGGACCATAAAGTGTGATGCTGTAACTTTTCAGGTGAGTATTTCATAACATCATAGTGTGGTAAGGGGCAGCAGCACTCTCTATTGAGTTGGACTTTCTAAATCAGAAGAAGCAGGTATTTCAAAGACAGAGTGGAGAAAATATATTTCACAGAAACCCAGGGCTAGGGTTCAATTGAGATGAGATTTATTCTTCTCAGCACTCGGGAGGCAGAGGCAGGCGGATTTCTGAGTTTGAGGCCATCTTGGTCTACAGAGTGAGTTCCAGGACAGCCAGGGCTGTACAGAGAAACCCTGTCTCAAAAAAAAAAAAAAAAGAAGAAGAAGAAGAAAAAAAAATATTATTGTTCTTTATAAGACTTCTTTTCGGCATTGAGAGGACCTTGTTCCTGGGGGACTAAATGACTTGTTTTCAGTACCTTGTGGCTTTGTGTTGCCTTGTACTTTGTTTTCCTCAGGTGTAGATTGCATCAGAAGTTTATTATTATTATTATTATTATTATTATTATTATTATTATTATTATTTACATTTCAAATGTTATCCCCTTTCCCGAAGATGCTTTCCTGTTAAACCTCAATAGCATAAGAAATATAAGACTCCTCTAGCAGTAAGTATATATTCAGGGCACCTTCTCAGTATTTCATTATTTTTAAACACGTGGATATGTTTTTATATCTGTAGAAACTTTCAGAAAAGCTCATCTGATAATAAAATATGAAATAATCATATCTACATTTATAAAAATGCCAACAATCAATAACAAATATTGTTAAGCAGCATAGAGGAATAGTTATAAAAGTTCACCATCATCTTCTCCATTGTAAATATTGTCCGTCATTATGTTTTCTACAAAATGTCTACTGTCTTTACTTTCAGACTTTGAGCCAGGCCGGTCGAAGATTAAGAAAGCAAGATTAGACAATGTACTAAGATGGCCCTCTAGACTGCAGAAATAGGTTGAAAAATACACAGGGGAAATTACAAAAAAAACATAAGAAACATGTTGGTGTCCTTCAGCCAGTTTTGCTTCGTGTTCTTAGAGAGCTTCTGGTATTGTAGGGTGGAGATCAAGAAATGATCGGGTAAGAGATAAAGTGAGCCGATTCAAACTTTTGTCAGTCTGCTAAGAAATAAATCAGTATCAACCAGAGAGATTCTTGAATAAAATATTTTCATTCTATCTGATTTTTCATTTTCAAGGGTTATTTTGGCTCCAAACAAATGAATTTCAAAGGAATATCAAATCAGTGTTGAGAGATGCAGATGTCTAGCCGATAGTGTCCCACATGCTGCTGAAGGCTTTAGAACACACTCCTCTGGGTATCGACGGCTCTGGTTTGGCTCTGTGTTTTATATGAATTAAAAATAAAAATATGAGCTCTCCCTTGTCTGGGAAAGCTCCTAGTCTCTCTGATGGGCTTTCCTGCCAGGCACACACACTGGAGGTTTTTGCAGAGATTATAATGATAGAATGTATCAATTTGAGCTAACAAAAGGGGAAACGGGAGTCAGCTGGGGCGCCTGTTCTAATAACACGTCCAGGGTTTCCCACCATTGCTCAAGCCAACAGTCTTATAATACTGGTGGGATAAGCAGCCCACACTCTTGGCATACTACACAGGGTGTCAGGATAAACAGAAGCTCTGTAACACTTTAATCGTTCCATAACTGAGAGGCAGTAATGAAAGCAAGGGAGCAGCAACTCCAGCAAAGACAAATACTGGGATTGCCTTCCTGATGTGACTCCACGTGGGCATCCATTCAAAGAAGCACGATAAAAGGAAACTGAGACACTCATTTATACATGAGAATTCAGAAGTGTAGACTTTGCGCATAAGGACAGAAAGGAACACTTCACTGTCCTAGCTCAGCGTGACCCACTAGTTCTTCAACGGAGTTGTTTGGAAAATTCATCTTATATTTATATTTATATTTTCTCTAGGTTGGGCTCTGATTTCCCACGTTTTTTATTTATTGGGGAACAGTTGTGTGTCAATGAGGTATTCTTGTGCAGATCCTGAGGTGATGGCATGGCTGCCTGGTATCTGCAATGTTGAGGTAATGACAAGCAAGTGAAGAATAACTTACTAGCCCACAAGCTGTCGCTTCTTTAGACTCTGATAGATAGATACATTTTAATGATTTTCTGTAATCTCAAGCTTAATCGCTGAAAGTGATTAGAGCGCGTTTTATCTGCTCTGTATTATTGCAAGTGGATATTGATGCACTTGATTTAAGAAGCAAATGTGTTCCCACTAAGCAGTTGATAATTTAAATGCATAACAGCTCTGTGATTTTGATGATGTCAGTGATAGCAAGATTTATGAAGGAGGTAATCCTGACTATCAGCATTACTGAACACAAGCAAACATGGTTTCCCATCTTAAAGGACACAGCTTACTAATGACAGTAGTAATTGCTAAAGCATGGCAAGTACCTTTGCAAGCACACACTTTCTGATGGACGTGGGTTTTTTTGTTTGGTTTTGTTTTAACTACTGTGTGCCAATTCAAAGTCTAGTTCCGGCTTCAAATATCCTTTCATGTGCCACTAAAATAGCACTCGAGAACCAATTAACAAGAGTGCACAATGAATTAATGAAAAGTGTAACCCATGTCATAGAGACCCGAGTGCCCAAAAGGGCAATATTCACAGTAGTGAGCATTTAGACAGCTGTTATATATTATGTGCTAATTTTCTTCCTTCAGTCTGTGCTGTGAGCTGGCTGAAAGATGGCTTTGTAGTAGGAATTCCTTTTGATACTGGAGCAATATTTAAATCATCAGCAATATTTGCTTAGGGGTGGGGTGAGGAGTTGTTTTAGTTTGGTAAACTGCCTGCCACATTAGCTTGTAGCTCTAAGTGTGATCCCTGATGTCCACTGGAAATGCTGGGCATGGTGATGCATACTGTAATGTTAGCACTAGGGCTGAGTAATATAGGAACAGAACATACTTATTCCAGAAACTGTAGGCTTCACTCTAGCTGGCCAATGAGAAGAGAGAGAGAGAGAGAGAGAGAGAGATCCCACTTTAGAAAATAATGTTGAAAATGATAGAAAATGACAACAGATGTCAACCTTTACTGCCATACTGCCACACACATGTGCACACACACACACACATTCTCACACACATGCTCAAATGCATACGTGTCTCACATGCACATGTGCACACACACTTTATATAAACACAAAACTTACTAAAAATTAAAAACAAAAAAAAAAAGCCTAAAACTATCATTTGGGCAGTATCTAATAGCTTGTGGACAAATGTACAAATCATTTCTATTGGGGCATCAGTTTCCAGAGCATCTTCCTGTAAGAAGAAAATGAGTCATTTGCAACGTATATCAACTTAGAAAACCTATAGCAAAACTAAACTACAAAATTTTAACCAAACAGATATCCTGTGGTCAATCTCCCTGCATGCGTTCAGTCTTCAATATTACCATGTACTTCAACGTCTTTTTGGTGTCACACATATAGAGGAGCAATGTTACCCAGACTGAGACAAATTCACAGAAAGGAGAGTGAGGCTCAAGCAGACCACACTGTGACAATGACTGCTAATGTCAGCATGATCCAAACAGAGCAGATGTGACTGAGTCAACTTTCCGTAGTAAGAAGAGCCCTTAGTTAATTTGAAGAGCTTGGTTAATTTGAGCATGTATTTGTCAACATATTATAATGCATAATAATATGTTTTTGAATTATTTATTGTGTACTTACTCATCTATGTACTTTAAACACAATTTTAGATGATTTTCCTGTTTCTGTGACTCTTATTAATTGAGCGTAATCATGATGAAGTTTGTGTTACATTTAGACTATTATATCTAAAGATAGCAGGGTGAAATTCTTGATATTTTCTAATGTCTCAGCTTGCATCTTGAGTTTTGGGTTCTCAATACTCTGGAGTATCAGCTGATGACTAGTTCATGACAGTCTGCCATTAAACAAAAACTAAGCAAATCACCTACTAACAATCTACCTTTACTTTGGAGATTTCATTGAGCCCAGGCATATTTCATTCTCTTTAGGGTGTCATGTTACATAGTTCCCAAGCAACCAGACACCTTGTTGAACTATGCTCCAGAGGAGAGTGGTTTCTTAATCTTCCCTTAAAGGGCCATGAGCAGACATTAAACTAAAGATGCTTTTCCAAGAGGGAATTAGCTACAAAAGAAGAACTAAAAAATATACATAGCACAGTTAATTCATCACCTCAATTAACCTCAGTTTATGAAGTTTATTATTTAGAAATGTTTCCAAAAGGGCTAATGTGAAAAAAATCTCCCTTATGAGGCTCAAACATAGCTATTACTCAGCCATTAACACTTTTCATGTATCTTGAGTATCTTAATTATATATAGCTCCTTCCTGCTCCTTCCCATTGCTTGTCTGAGTAATTCACTGAGCATTGCTTGTTTTTATGTATTATCTTTGTATCTCTATTACCTACTCTGTAAAAACACCTAATTTATATGATGTTATAATTTGCTTTATATGATTTAATTCATGTTTAGTAAAAAATGCTTATTTATAATTGCAGGATCTACTATATTTTTACTAATACTGCATTTCTTCTTTAAATTCCATATTTAATTGGAATGATATTTTTTGATTTGGGACAGTCTCAGAGTATTAGAAATAATGATGCCTGCATCAGGAGCCATTATTTCTAGCTCTGCTTTAGAGTTACATTAAAAGTTCAAATAATTTGTAGGTAAAGCCCCATCATCATTGTCTTTCTTCTGTTAACTAACTGTTGGAAGAGTCTTTCGGTGCTTTGTTCTTCTCAATTAAACACTTGCTCTGTGTATAGAATTAGAATAAAGATTGGTTTATGCTTCAAACACACCACTAATTAAGTGATGATCTAATGCATTCTGAAACCTGTTTTGTTTTCAAGTCAAAGCCTGTGTCTGTTGCCAATTATACCCCAATTAATTGCAGTTTCAGTGAGAAATTCTGTTTCCTTTCTCCCTGCACTGAAGGAGCTGCTTGAACAGAAGCTTCTCTGATCTTCCAGCTTTGCATATCTTTCTGAAGTGATAGGACATACAGAGATTCACTCATTGCATTTCAATAGGTTCTGTTGTCCACTGAGCATATTTGATCAGTGAGTTAAGAATATATAATGGGTGTATTGAAATCAAAGGGAAAGAGAAGGTCAAGCACAGTCAGATACTATAATTCATATTTCGATTTTTGTACTCCCTGAATCAAATTATTTTATATGCATATTTCAAACAAGACATTATGCTACACACTACAGTAGTATATGAGAGTGAATCTTTATAAAGACTTATGAAATGCAAATACCTTACAATAATGTCAAATAATAACTCCCAAACAATAGTGACACTTCTCACTTTAATAAATGGGTAAAACAATACTACAACTTGCAATATATACTGACCCAAGGCTTAGTACTGCCACTGCTACTTACTGAATATAAAACATGCAAATAAAATATCTCAAGTCTTTAGATCATGTAACATATGGATACTAAATAATGCACAGAGGCTTGAGTTTGTGAATTAATTTGAAGCCATTTCTGTAACACAGTAGATAAATGCTTATATCTACAACCACCAAGTTAAAGTAAGTGGTTTCTAGCCTCAATGAGCTCCAAACACATCTGAGAAGCTGTGATAATTGCAAACAATGATGCATATGGTAGTACATTTGGGGAATTTTGATATTGAATCATGGGTTATTTAGATAGCCCATTCTGATCTTGAAAAAATGACTAGCTGAGTGTTGCACCTCCTTTCACTGTATAGTATTTGCTTCCAGCATACTCACACAGAGACTCTTCAGTAGAATTTCTTCTTAAGAGAGTTGCCAGAGAGGTAAGACAAGAAAAATTATGAGTGTCTCCCTAAAAAAGCCAGGTAAATCACGTTATGTTAGCCCAGCACCAGAGGCATGAGGACATTTGAAGAAGAAAGAGCAACCAAATATTTTTGCAACCAAAAGATCAATGATTATACTTGCAGTTAATGCATACTGAATACCTAGCATGAGCCATATTGACATCTAGATGTTCTACCTTTGTACTTACATCCTTTAAAAAGGTCTTCTGAGTTGGCTACTTATCACCATTTATAGGTGGAATGGTTAGAAAGAACATTCATTTTGCTCTGGCAAAAACCATGACTCCCTGAGAAACCAAGCTCCTGACTATTCAATCAAACACCAGATTGTAGGCTGCTGAATATGAATTTCTGGAGATATAATTAAAATTTCAGGTTAATTAACACAGATACGATTTTCCTAGTAGTTTTGCTTGACAGAATCGTGTAAGCATTTTTCCATTAATTTATTTATCTATTTATTCACTTTACATCACAATTCCTGCCCCTTCCCTTCCCTGTCCGCCACTCACTCTGTTCCTCCCCCAATTCCTACTCCCATTCTCATCTGAGAGGGTTGAGGTCCCCCATAGGTGTTTTCTCAGGTTGCAGTCAGGAGAGAGAATATAAAATATAGGCAAGAGGAAGATTTCTAGAGGTATTAGCACTTAGATGATAAGCAGAGGAGATGACTACAGGCCATTCCCTTCTGGTACATACAAAAAAAGGAAGAATTGTGCTTATATAGTATCAAAGACTTTGACTCTACATTCTAAATGAGTGTCATGAAGAATTTTCCTCCAGGTTCCTCACATTATCACACTTAATTGAGGCAATGTCTTAATTATGGCCTTGTTCCACCTTGAACAGTGAACTCAGCAACACAGAACTAACTTCTAACTATAGTACTATGAACTGATAACTGGGTATGATTTTTACAGTGATTTGTTAAGCAGCAATTAAAAGTTAAATATAGTCATGCAGTCAGTGAGGGTGCATGCTAGGAAGCATTATGGAATTAGAAGGTAGATTAAAACACTGAGGCAGATTTCACACCCAAAAAGTACTTGTGGACTGGGGACAGAGGTGAAGCCTAGAAACAATAAGGTGGCCATGGTAAGTAACTCGACATGGGTGGCCACCTAAAGGGAGAAAATGATCTGAGCTGTCCCTGAACTTTGAAAGAGACTGAGGAAAGACTGAGCCTGGCTGAGAAGAGACATTTCTCTACAGACTACTTAGCATCATGAGAATGCTATCAGCTTGGAAACCAGCAAATTTTTATTACCCAGGAGGTTCTTAGACTTGCTGAGTGTGAGTTTCCAACTTAGACCTAATAAGCTGGGATGTGCCTATTAACAATTTTTCACTAGTATGACCAATTTGCATACTATTTAAAAAATACTGAACTACAGGAAAACTAGTACTGTATACACCTGTCAGCTTGTAAGTAGTAAGTACAGGCTCAGGAAAAAAGAAAACCACCAGTTGGAAATCTTATTTGTTCCTACTGTCTATCCTCTGAATGAGTTACAATGATACAAATGGCTTACAGTGTTCTAAAGAGGAAATAAATGAAGTGTACAGTAAGAGGAAATTGATTTGCAAATCAGTGAAGAAAGAACTGAACAAAGAAAATATAAATGTTGCTTCAGCTGAATGGTATATGAAAGATCTGATAAAATATGCATTGAATGGTATGTGGTCCAACATATCTTACATGGCTCACATCAAATAAGTGGCTCTGCATGTATTGTGTTTACATACATCTTGAGTTGAATGCAGATTTAGAAAATTACAATTAAGAGAGACCCTACAAAGTCTTATTACATGCAGAAATTTGAAAGCAAATTGTACTCTGGCAAGTTCTGCAAACACACCTTTAAAAGTAATCAGAACTATGAGAAGAAAGTTTTCAAAATATATTCCATGAATCAGGAATATATTTTCATCTTCATGTAAAATAAAATTAATAAACTCAAATACCACATTTCTTTACAGAAGGCTTTGCAAACAACCTAGGCAGATAAATTTAAATATAGAGAGTTCTTTAAAATTGACATTTTTTCCAAGTAGAGACTGAAATTACTTGTAGATGAAGTCTGCTATTTTTTTCCTTGGGCTGTGGAGCAATCATGAATGCAGTATTACTTGTTAGGCAGATAAGACAGCCAGAGCAAAAAGCCATGAAATCCAGAGCATACAAGCCATATAAAAGATTGTTATTAAGATCAAAATAAATTATTGCAATTTTCAGAATTGATTGAGAAACTGATTTGGTCCTTATCTATTTTCAGAGGATGTTGTATATAAACATAAGTGAAAACATGCCAAATGTGCTTTTACCATGATAGTTCTTAAGACTTTATATATGAAGTTCTTGCCATTTTGTTATAAGATTTATTTTTCCCTTGGCTGTATGTTCCTAATTGTTCATTGGAACTAATAATCTTTGTGCTAGATATGAATATCTTCTTATTGAATGGATATTGTTTATTAGAGGAGAACAGGGTTTCATAGCCTGCCATTATTTTCCAGAAGTAATAAAGTAGATCCAGTACTCCAATACCAAATGGTTTAACTATTAGTTGAAATTCGTTAACTGGGTTTTTAATACTGTTATTGGACAAAAGAAAGCATTCTACTGAATCAAATTTCCTACCTTCTAGCCCATAAGTTGGACACTTTCCAGGAGCTGATCTAGCAAGAAACATATGTGTAACCTATGAATAGAAGATTAATGACATAAGCATGTTTGTGTGTGTGTGTGTGTGTGTGTGTGTGTGTGTACACAAATAAAGTTTACATGACTTTTTAGGAAATTTGAATAAGATACTGTGTATAACTTTAAGAATGTTGATTCCACTGTCATAATGCTGTATCAACTAAACCTGGATCCCTCAGAGCTCACAGAGACTAATCCACCAACCAAAGAAAATAGATGGGCTTGTCTATGGTCCCCAACACATATGTAGCAGAGGACTGCCTTGTCTGGCAGTCTGTCTGTGGGAAAGGATGCACTTAATCCTGTAGAAATGTGATGACCCAGGGAAGGTAGATGCTGGTAAGGGTGAAGTAGGGGTGGCGGGTGGGGGGAGCACCTCTCCGAAGCAAAGGGTTGGGAGAAGGGGGTGAATAACTCAGGGAGGGAGGGCCAGGAAGCAGGAGCAACATTTGGAATGTAAATAAATAAAATACTTTAATATATATGAAAAGAGAATGTTCTTTTACACTGTTGTAATGCTGTCTTTACGTAAGAGAGATTTGGTGTAGGTTTTTTCCCAAGGCAAGACAAGACATGGCAGGCACAGCAACTACCTCTATGTATTCCTTCTGTGCAACACGCTGACACTCCCATCACTGCAAATTATAGTCCACTTTAATAGCATAGTCTACTGACATGGGAACTCGCAGTCAGTTCTGTGGTATCTATCACACTTCAGCATTGTAGGTGTCCCTCTGGAGAAATGATGATAACACAGAGCAAAACTATTCCATTCTGTAACTGAGTATAAGTTGGAAGACAATTGAAAAGTTTCATAATTTATTTATTTGTTTATTTAATTAGTTAGTTAGGACAGGTTTCACACCAGGCCAAGGGAGTAAAGATAAATCGTATTATGTGATATATATAATATACACAGTTATGTATGCTCTTGAGTTCACAAGAATGTTGATAGAGTAATTGATTAATTTATTAGTAAGAATGATAGATGAATAATAGCAAGATTTACTTCACAGAAATTAGTATATGTTACAGTTGGGAGGGCTCCAATTAATGCGAAATTTTAGGTTGACACTCATCTTGATTAGAAAATAGAAATCTATGATAAGCCTGTAGATAGATGAATAGGACTGTGACGTTTGTGCTTATTTGGTGGGTTTGTATAGGCGATGAACTTCACACAGTGAATGTCAGCCAAAAAGCGAATTGGTTCAACTGTGAAAATAATTAACCATAATTACTTTCAGGATAACAAAAACACTCAAATTTTAATAATTATCTAAGCATTATTTATGCTTACTTATGATTTATGTTTCAGCTATACTTAAGTATACAGAACTTTAGAATTAGTGGTATCAAATTAGAAAACTCAAGAAAATCTTTAATGCCATTAAAAAAAAAGTGAGTATTCCAAAAGACACAAAGCTTATGTTTTTTTAAATAAGATTTTAATAGATATTTTTTTGTTATGCTTTATTTTGCATTTGTGTAACTAGAAAGGCATTCTTCTTTTGTAGCTTTTATCAGGGGAGGAAATTAAATATATCTATATACATAGTCCTAGGGAAAGAGTTGAAAAATTTGAAACTATTTATATGCTTGCTTTACTCATGTCTGTGTGAGACACCATTTTTCAATGAGTGACAAAATCCAATTTGTGTGTGCGTGTGTGTGTGTGTGTGTGTGTGTGTGAGAGAGAGAGAGAGAGAGAGAGAGAGAGAGAGAGAGAGAGAAAGAGAGAGAGAGAGAGAGGAGAGAGGAAGGAAGGGAGGGAGAGAGAGAGAGGGAGGGAGGGGGAGAGAGAGGGGGAGGGAGGGAGGGAGGAATGGAAGGAGGGAGGGAGGGATAGGGAGAATGTGCAATGCTGCGATATAAGCTGGGATTCCATGCCCAGAAGTCATCCTCAAATAACCTGAATTCATAGGTCTTATTAACATGACAAGGATCCATTTACTTTCTTGCTCCAACTTTCCATATTGGGGTTTTCTGTCTCTTAATTAATTATCTGCCCCCAGGGCAATGTTTTGGTGTTCTGGAATTGTAAAGGCACAAAAACATCAACAACAAATTCAATAATATGTCAACGCACCTGTATACAGACATGATCACATTTCAAAGCCCTTTCATGTAACACAAAGAATACACTTGGGCTGAGAGCAGATAGAAAACCTGACCTGATTCTCCATTTTCAGGTAATTATTTGAATTCATTAAAGCTGTTAGTTTCTATAATTAACATTGTTCTGACTTTACAGTACTATTTCTGAAATCAGCAAATCCCTCCATCTTTCTACTTCCTTTCTAAGTTGGAAGATTAAATGTTGTTTTGAACCTAAATAGAATCCTCTCAGAACAGCTCCCTGATGCAGAGAGGAATAAAGGTGTCTTTGAGAGAGAACTTCAAGTGCAAATTAACTTGAAATAATTTAACCTGAATGTGGAATAATTCGCAGCCTTTCTTCAGCCGCATCTGTGGGAGTTGCTTCTGCAGGCCCAGGTGGGGGAGTTGCTTGGTGACTTGCTACCTTGTCACATCTGTCAGCTGTAGTGAAATGGAAAATACAGTAAGAGGTAACCTTACAGAGATGCAGGACATCCCTGCAGGATCTTGTCTATTTGCAGCAGCAGATAAATATGGGAAAGTTGAAATGAAATATAATGTTTTTCATTTGCCAACTCATGCAGCTTGAAAGAATGGAAAGTAAAAGCAAAAACCACTTCTTAGATTCATTCCTTCAAGTCTCTAAAACCAAAAAGCTCTCACCTATCACAATCTATTTTCCCAATTTTTTAAAAAAATCAGGCCACTGTTGTCTGTGACCAACCGAATTTTTTTTTATGCTTTCTAATTCTGAAATATTTTACGAGGAAGTAATCATGACATCTCCTTTAGGTGTATTAGGATCAACAAAATTGTATTTTTAAAACAACTGATATCACACGGAAACAGACATGCAAGCCATCTTATAAAACTGACTTGGTTTGCAGAAAGCTGAAATTAATTAATATTATTAAGCCATTTACAAAAATAGAATAAAATTATAAGCACAGTCAACAGTTCCCATATGGTGAGAGAATGTATGCAGTAATATGTAGATGAGTCTTTTAGGATCAAATGCTAGAGCTCTTGACACAGGCAACAGCATGCATTACTGACTTCAATTCACTTACTTGGTATTCTTATTACTTCCTTTCCTACTAAGGCACCTAAGTAAGAAACTAGGTGACCTTCCATAAGGGATTCCCAAATGCACAGTTCGGTATATATAGGTCATTAACTAGGTAGGAAATTAAAAACAATGTCTCCCTCATCTTGAAGGTTTATTTTTAGGCTATGCAATGAGTAGACATATGAGAACACTTTGTAAACTGTAAAGGGTCAATAACAATTTTTATCCTGTGGTTGAATCTAATAAGTAAATAAGAAATAAAATTCTTCACATCCTTTGCTTTGATTTTTAACATCAACCCTTTATCTTATTACTTATTCTCCTGTTATTTATCTTTAGAGTCATTAAAGAAATATTTTGTCATACACCAAATATAAAATTAGACAGAACATCATACAACACATATAATTATATCAATCATCATTATCATTAAGAAATTTGTATTTGCAAAACACAGCAGCATGCAACAAATATAACAAGTTGAAGAGAATGAGTGTAACGAGGGGCAGTGCGCAAACATAGAAGAATGTTACGTTACTATATATTTTAACACCAAAGATTATCATATTTATTTGGTCATAGTTTAAATAAAACTTAATAAAACTCACACTTGGGAATGGCATCAGAATCTACTGTTAAATCCACAGGAATGGCCAACAATTTGTCCTGGCCAAATTCCCAAGTTCTAAACCTACCACCTTTATTTAAAAATTTGATTTTGCACACAAAGCCCTTAGTTGAAGGTTTCTTATACTTCTGGCTCAAACCATAACAGTGGGTCCATATTCTATGATAGCCATAATCAGTTGGAGCTGGATATGTGCTCTCTCCCTTCACTGACTTAGATCAGTTCTCCAGTGCCTGTAAAAAATATAAGTTCTCAAGCTTTGTTGTATAAGATGGAATCTTGTTTAACGTGTCCCTTTCTCTCCACACTGCCAAATTGTCACCACCCTGTTTCCCCTCCCTGTTTCCTTGTTTCAACATACCTCAGGAGCTCTCCTTTACATTGACTTGATGTTTGCTTCTTTCAGGTATTCATCCTAAACATATTTAGTGGATGCATGTAATTGTCTAATATTTTTCAATTTGTTAGTATTTATTGTTGTGATAGTTCATTTGATTATTAACATCCTTGGGTTAAGGACAGCTGGGAGGTGAGTGATGCTTACTTCTGAGTGTGTCTCCAAAGGCTGTTTCAAAAGAGAGTGAAATGGGAGAGAAAAACCCATCCTAAATATGAATGATGGCTTGTATTTGCTTGGTCCAGGGAGTAGCACTATTTGGAGGTGTGGCTATGTTGGAGTAAGTGTGTAACTGTGGGCGTGGGCTTTAAGATCCTCATCTTAGCTGCCTGGAAGTCAGTGTTCTGCTAGCAGCCTTCAGATGAGAATATAGAACTCTCAGCTCTGGCTGTTCCATGCTTGCCTGGGCACTGCCATGTTCCTGCCTTGATGATAATGGACTAAACCTCTGAACCAATAAGCCAGCCTCAACTAAATATAAAAGCCCCAACTCTTATAAGAGTTGCCTTGGTCATGGTTTCTATTCACAGTAGTAAAACTCTAAAACAGATGCTATTTCTTTGATCAGGGCTATTGACAGAGAATAAAATTAAGAACGAGAAAGCCAGTGTAATCTTGGAATCTCCTCTGCTTTCTGACCTACTGTGACAACTCCACCACAGCCTTCCTACCACAATAACTGAACCCACTGAAACTGTGAACCAAAGTAAACATTTCCTCCCTCACATTACAGATGCCAAATATTTGGGCACCAAGGAGAGAAAAGCAAGTAATGCCAACCTGTATCATTGTTGCAAAGCTATGCCTCTTCTTGATTTACTCACTGCCCATCAGCCTCATAGGTCCAGATACCCACCCACCACTTCTAGGTCCTTTTTTTCACTCCACCTATTCAAGGGTAACACATCTATATTGTGAATGCATTCATTGTCTTTTGAAAAAACACACTGTGCTATTTCATTGTCTGGTAAATGACCTCCACATCACCAAATGGCAGGTGAAAATCTTCCTCAGGGGCTCACAGCTCTTCATGCTTGCTCCATTCAGCTGGTACCCACTGCATAGGAATTCATTACATCTGTCATTCTCATTTACATGATAAACACAGCAGCCTTTCAGTCCCCTTGTCCTAAGTCAATGCCTGCTTTATCTCTTTCCTAGTGCTGAAATGTCTCTCTAAAATATGGATTTTTGTCATGATAGCACTCTAAACTTAAAAGGTCATTAGTTTGCCACTATACTTAAGATGAACTTCAAACTATTTAGCTTGCCTTTCAGAATCCATTTCTACCTATTCTTTTATTACTATGACTCAATGTATCTTTGGAACAGTCAGACATGAAGGTTATCTGAATAAATCAATAAATTGCTCATTCTAAACTAAAACTCCACATTTTCTTTTATTTATTTATTTACTCTCTTTACATCCCTATATAAGCCCACCCTCTCCTCCCAGTCTCCTTCTCTCACATCCCCTCCCTCAAGCCCTCCATCCCCTTCTCCTCTAAGAAATGGGAGGATGCCCTGGGTAACAGCCCACTCTGGCACATCAAGACACTGCACACCTAGGCACTTCCTCTCCCACTGAGGCCAGACCAGGCAGCCCAATTAAGGGAGCACGATCCACAGGCTGGTGACAGATTCAGGGACAGCCCCCACTCCAGTCATTGAGGGAATCTTCATGAAGCCCAAGCAGTATATTTGTTACATGTGTGCCATAAGTTTTCATAAATTCTAAAACACCCACTTCTCTGTTTTTTGGCATATCATCTCTTTGTCACTATTTCATATTATTCAAGGTATGTTATGATCAGCAAGAGATGGATAGAAAACCTAACTCCATGCTGTGAATCTATGAACCTTAAAGTCCAATAGAGTAGAGTTAATGTCGCATTCCATTTGAGCATTACACATAAGATTATGAGAGTTTTAGTGGTCTCACTAGCTCTTTATTTCTCATGTGTAAAATATGAGTAATAATATTTAAGTGAAAGATCGTTGTCTATATTGAATGAGACAGGTTAAGAGTTCTGGCACATAGCCAGTAAATATTCAACTTTTAAATGTTAGGTTTATATTGTAGGATACATTATGTTATCCATAATATGTAAATATTATGTCAAACAGTCCCTGAGAAATTGTTTACATCCCTAATTCCTTGAAAAGACATCTAAGAAAATTTAAAATGATAAAACATTGATTCTAACATATTAGGATTGTTGGGTTAAAATACTGGAATAGGAAGCATATTTAATATTTAAATTCAACTACTGTAGATGAATTTAAATATTATTCATAGTCACTTTCCACGATATGGTCCAGAAATGAAGCCTTTTCTGATCTCTGTAAACTGTGATAACCCCAATGAATGGGATGATGATATATGGCTTATGGCTTGTGAAATCTTATCTTCATTTTGAGTTGATGGGAATACACTTCACTGTTCTCTTGTATAAGTGCCTTTATTGGGATTTTACCCTATGCCTGAACCACATGAATACTGAATGGAACAAGGAAACCCCATAGTGGAGATAATAAAGTTTGTATTCTGTTGACTGACATGTAACAAGAAAGAAACTTAAGGAAGCTATATCTAAGTATTGTTGTATCCAGTGGTGATCAGATTGTTGCAGAGGTCAGACTGTGGCTATTAGTGGCCTGAGAACAGCAGACTCGAGTCACCTTTCTTCTTCAATGTTCGTAATACATGGAGACATGCAGCAATTATTGAAAATAATATCCCAAGAGTTGACACTATAAAAAATAAAAACAGATGAAGTCACCGGCTATTTGGATTCAGACTTAGAGAAATAAGCAAGATTCCCAATGGGATAAGTTTCTGAGAAAGAGTGGAAATTTATTGATGATTAACCTGGTCCAAAGCCATTTGATGCTTTCATTTTACTTTTCTTCACTGTATGCCATCAGATCTCAATGTGAAAAGTCTTCTGAGTATATTTATAAATGTAATGAGTGGGTTGTTGAGAAAACTTTTGATGCTAACTACATAATTTCTCTTAATTTTATGGAGAGCTGTACAAAAATATTTCCTGAACTATTATAAGTTTAATAAGATGAGATATCATTTTAGGCAAGTTCATACATTATAAAATATTTAAGAGATAATGTTTATAATGTTGTTAATAATGGATATAATCCACAGTATCAATTCTCTTGTGTTCAAAATGATGAATACATACATACATCACATAATCTGTGCATGCATATATTTGTATGTGATTTATATATGTATGTGTATATGTATATCATTAGCTAACAGTGACTCTGCAATTATTAGCTATGTTTTTCTGATTAAAACAACAAAGAATAAAGATAGACACAAAGAAATAATTCTAACCGAAATTTATTTAACATTGATTTTCTTGTAATATATATTTATTTATTATGTGTATTAATATATAATGTATAAATATATATGTGTGTGTATGAATTAATGTACATATGTGCACTATATTCATATCTGGCTCCTACAGAGGCTAGAAAAAAGTGTGAAATACCCTGGAATTTACAGCAAACTCAAGACCGCTGCAAGAACAGCAAGTGCTATTAACTATCGAGATGTCTTTCTTGCCCTAAAATTCATTCTTACTCAGGCATAAGCACTAGCCTGATGAGTCATAAGGAATGCATTCAAGATTTCACTGGCATATTCTCCTAGAAAACTTGCTATAGTTTGAGACTCCCTTTATTTTCAAGATATGTTCATACCTAAAGATGTGACACACAGAAAGGCTGAAGAGCCCTCTGGGGAGTCATAGACTTGTTCAAAAGTATCTGTTCCTGAAGGATTTCAACTGCTGGGCTTAAATTATTGCTTGAAGTATAACATTTCCCACAAGTTTAGATACCATGTAGAATTTTTTATGCACGCCATTTCATACTTACGTCTGGAAATCTATACTGAAAACACAGCTTCAGGATTTACGAGGCTTTTCTAAAGATGCCTCTATCAATTTAAGCCTGCTTTCTTTACAATGTCTCATTGCAATGAGTCTTTTATGTTTTCATAGCAAATGCTGAGGGATTTTTGTGGAGGGGTTAGGAAAAGGTGTCAAGGGAATCGTTCACTGAACTATGGCCTAGATCACTTTCAAAAGGAGGGGTACTAGGCGCTGGGGTGTACCTCATCAGCACACTGATTGACTAGCATAAAGGTTTCCCTGAGAGACTTTCCCAGTACCTTGTGCCATCTTCCCACATAGCTTTCTTTCATAGATTACATACATTGAACACTTGCCTAATGTTATGGGTTAATTTCATATATGTTAAATTTTTGCTCCATTGGTTTTGTGTGGTGTGTTTGTGTGTGTGTGTGTGTGTGTGTGTGTGTGTGTGTGTGCGTGCGTGTGCATGTGTATAAGCACACACATGCCATAGTGCAGGTAAGGATGTTAGTAAATAATAATTGGTAATTGGTTCTTTCTTCCTCAGTAGGTCCCAGAGATTGATTTCAGATCATCAGGCTTGTACTGCAAGCAACATTACCCCCTGAACCTCCTTTGAAGTATATGTCTTTCACACTCATTTGCTAAAATGAGAAAATAATGCTTTAAAATCAGTGGCCTAAAATAAGGCTGTCCTATTTTGCTATGGGAAGTGACCGAGAATTATTTATGAAAGAGTACACTGGTGTCTCTACTCCTAGCTTCTACATCTTTCAGAGATGATCTTGAATTCTGTTTTAGACCCCTCTCTCCTTATTCTGAACTGGAATTGATACCTTGGCAGTTCATCAGGTCTATCAGATCATTGCCCTTAAAGACACTACATTGAATGATCTTTCTAGTCTAAGTTGTGATTGAAATTGTTAGCTGCTCCTCTTGCTTTCTAATTCTGTCTTTCAATGACATGTGTGGATCTAAAAGGTTCAATTTTGACCTACTGCTTCTGCGTGTTACACTAGGATATACCATCTCTGAAAATCCTATGTTCTGATGCTAATGATAAGTCTTTAATTTTAGGAGAAATGCTAGTTTTCCTATTTTTTATTATATATATATTATATTATTTTCATGACAAATTTTCACTTTTATTTGAAGTTTAATATCCACCAATGTTTTTCTAAATTATTCAATGTAATGATCAGGTCAACAAGTTACTCATTAAAAAATATAATATGACTTTTGAATTACATGTGAAGTGTTATAAATAGAGAATCATAACATTTATATATTACAGTTTTAAACAGTCTCATAGAATATCGATTTGTATGTATTTCAAAGAAGTATATCCTATGGACCCAGGAAGCCTTTTCTTGTTGCTGTTTCCAATGCACTTCTTCTTGTCTTTTAGTTAATCTGACCACATCTCATCAGCAACTCTCCCTAATGCCCTGAAATCTTATTAAATTTCCCATCATTTTCTCTTACAACAACACACACTTCTTATTGACAGTAGTCATTGCCACTGTAATTGTCAGTGAACATTATTATGAATTATTGCATAAAAGTGCTTTGCTATTTGACTGGATTCTTGAGAACACAGACAGTCATGATTTTTGTTCATTATTACGTCCTTAGCACCAACTCTAGTGTTGTATCTTCCAGTTTCAAGAAATGTCTCAAATACATGTACTTGTATTCACTTCCTTCCTTAGAAACATCCTGACCACACATGTTAAATAGACAAACTCAGCACAGGATGGCCATGTCTTTCATGCTTACACATTGTTTCTTCGCATATTTCTGCCAAAAATATGATGAAAGTATAAGAAATAGATGAAAAGGTCTATGGCTCTGTGACTATTTGTGTGTATTTGTGCGTGTGTGTGTTTTAAAAGGCTTCTTGGTTCTTGTCTTTCTATCTTCTCCACCTATCTGCTACTCCTGGTTTCCCTGTGTTCTCTCCTGTGTAACTGCATTCACCTATAGCAATATTCTTATAAGGAAGTTGTTATCCCAGGGAGTAAATATAAGAAAGCATAAGCTGTTGTTAGTGTAGCACAATTAGGCTTTGTGATGCAGAACCCCAAAAGGACTCAAAGGAGCTTCCATCTTCAAAACAAGTTAGTTTCAATTTAACACCTTCCATAATATTAGAGTAACTTCCTTCTGTTACAGTGTACCAATGACAAAGAAGTAAATTTAAAAAAGAGGGTTAGATTGTAATCAACATTACACATAGGTTTCTAGAAATAGTTTGAGTAATCATCTTAACCCTTCATTACAACACACACACACACACACACACGCATTTCTCATGTAATATCAATCTACCATTCACATTTGGATTTGACAAAGAGCAAATACATTAAAAATAGAAGAATAGATTGGAATATCTGACTGTACCTCCAACGCAAGTATATTCCTTGTTTATCTATTCATCACTTGGTTAGTTTCGATTACTTTTATTAAAGATAACCAAAAGAACAGGAAGGAAGACATTTAATCATCTAGTATAACAGATATGTGATTTATGCTGTGGAATGACAGATTGAAAAATATGTACGTCTTCAGGAATTGAAGTTGAATAAATCATGTGACATTTTTTATTCTAGAATTGTATGGTCCTATTAAGAATTTAAGACTATATTTGCTATTTAATGTGAATACTCTGCAGTTGATCCAGACATAACATTTTCTTTAAAATAGAATCAAATTTATAGCTTGGCATAGTTCTAGTAGCAATCAAAACTTTGAATTAAATGTGGGCAGATATAAGCCCCCAGAGCCTTGCTTGGCAGGCAAGTTTAGTCATTTTGGTCCAGCTTTGACAGTGGTTTCTTACTCTTTCCAAATGGATGAGGTTTTCCTTAATTGGAATTGGCCTCATCATATAAAGCTTATCTTCACTCTATTTACTATTGATTTCTAAAGGTCTTGCCTCTTACAGTTTTTGAAAACATGGTTTAACCTTCTTCCCTGAAGGAAAATTACAATTGGGGATGGCATTTCTATTTGCTAAAGTAACATGACTGAAGAAGCAAGAAAACAATGGCCTGAGATGGTAACCTGTTGTCCCTGCAAAGATGTATTGTATTTATCACATAATTTTTAAAAGCTATGGTTTTATTTTTAAATGAGAGACAATAGAGCAGAAAGAGACACAGAGAGAGAGAGAGAGAGAGAGAGAGAGAGAGAGAGAGAGAGATTGTTCTTTTATTCTTTCAAGAAGCTTTTGAAACCTTTGCCCCATAGATTATGACCAAGGTCACAATGGTCATTCCTACTCCCCGTATTATCCGCTGTATAAAAGAGGGTGGGGGAATACCCCCATAGTGGCAGGGGAGAGGGGAGGGAATGGGGAGGTTCCAAAGGGGAGATCTGGAAAGGGGGAAACATTTGAAATGTAAAGAAAGTATATTAAAAAAATGAAAAAATACTTTAAAAAATTAAATTAACCTTTTAAAAAAATAAAGACTGATAATCACAAAAAAAAGTGATAATTTTTTCTACTGATAAATACTCCTCTACTTTAGTCAATTACAGAAAATGTCACTTAAGGGAAAAGCATTTTATCAAATGCTATGATATCTAAAGTAGTCAGTGAACCAGTGAGTGCTTCGACCTACATAATACTTATCATTCCAGAAGCTCTAATTTGATCATAATTACTGGACAAAGTTTGCCAAATAAGAAGTTCCCTTCCAGGCTCTGGAGCTTCACCTTCTATGTAGCAGCCCCAATCTAGTCCAGAGCTCACCCTGTCATCACCCACAGTCTAATTCAATACAGAAGAGAAATCTTCAAGAGGTTACCTTGAGAGGAGATATAGAAAAAAATGGGAGAAAAACAACCGTTGAATCTGTCTTTATACTTCATGTACATAAGTCCCAATGCAGTCTGTCATTATATCTTTTTGTAACCTAAGCTTTTACATGTATCCCATTTTCTATACATCTTAAATGTTCTGCACATATTTTCTTGCTTTCATATAAAAGGAGGGCACTGAAGTTCAATTGAAGTGCAGCTACTGAAAACTCTTATTTTCTTCTGTCATTTCAGTTTCTTAGCTGCCCAGTTTCACTTCTGTTCACTGTTTCTGTTCTCTACCTCTTGAACACCCCCATCCGTCTCTCATTCCAAGTGCTTGCTTGCTTTTCTCTGTACTTGAAATGTCATTCTTTATTTTGGTTTTTAAATCTTATCCCTTGAAGGCTCTCTCTCAGAATCTTCGCACGGGGAGGAAGGAATGACAAGGCCTGTTTCTAACCCATTGGAAGGCAGTGAGTTCCAAACCAGAATGTACTTTTTAATTCCTGAGACATGATGAAATAATATTAATGACTCAGTCCCAACATCTAGAAAGTTCCAGAGGTCTGCTGGGTGAAGCCTACTCATCAGTGTTATTTAGAAGTTCTGAGATAACACAAACTCACAACAAATCTCTACTGTGACCCCTAGGAAGTCTCCAGTCGTTTTCCTTGTCCACTCCATAACCAGCAACCAGACACAGCCTAGCAGATGTTATCATTGATGGGATAGGAGTGTTTGAATTGCTGGCATTACAGTATCTTTCGCTTGCCAAACTATTACACCAAGAGGACCAAGAAATGGTCTCAACAACACTGTGAAGGCTGAATTGAAAAAGACACTTGAAAGTGGAATAGCTCTTTTGAAGTTCAAAGTCAAATCCCAGTTTCCTTTTCCTGTAACATAAAAAAAAATCTCTTTTACTACAAAGAACCTTTACCATTATCCAATTCATATTTAGAAATGTGACTATAAGCACTTTGTCTGTCTGTCTCTGTCTGTCTCTGTTTCTCTGGTTTTCTTCTCTCTCTCTCTCTTTCTCTCTCTCTTTCTCTCTCTCTCTCTCTCTGTGCTTGTGTATCTTTTATAATCAGATATTACCTCTAGATCACTAAGGTCAGAAGTTAGTATGGTGAGCATGCAGTTATTCATGCTTACCCAACCAAAATGACTAGTTTTAGGTTGAATTATATCAAACCTTCCTTTACTTGTTGTGAAAATTATTTATTTATATATATATATTCAAATTGGCAAATTTGGTACATTATAGGACCAAAAACTATGGTGACTCTGGCAAAGCACCTCCTTGTAAAAATATAAGTAGGGTATAAATAAATTCCTCAACAATCAAAATATTAACATTTTCTTTTATTATTTTAAATATAAAATTCAATGCAAAAATTTTCAAGAGCAAAATATAACTTTTTATTATCAATAGTAAAATATTATATCATTGCACTCTATTCTCTTTCCTCTCTCCAGCTTCTCTCATTTCCCCCAACTCCTTCACCTCCGTTCACATTGCTGGCCTCTCTTTAGTTATTATAGTTAAACACACACATGTGTGTAAAAGCATAAATATATAAATGCAACCTGCTGAGTCTGTTTAGTGTTACACACACACACACACACACACACACACACACACACGTCAAGAGGTGAAAAGTTCTTTTCAGGTAACTAATAAGAGGGCTTGTCCCTCAAAGATTACTTACCCCATTCTCAGCCTCCCTACTTGACTGTTCTTCTGTGTCTCTCCTTTCTTCAATGCGACTCCCCTTTCCATAGTAGCATGTCTATTCGAATCCTCAACATTAAACTCTTGCTTAAGCAGCCATATTGTTGAGATACCTTGGGTGAAATTTCATTTCTAGAAGATAGCCTCTCACAGTTGATTTCCTGTTCCTCTGGCCCACTCAATGTTTCTTCTCCTTCAACAATGTGCCCAGTGAAGGTTAAGTGATAGTCACTATTGAAATCTACTTCAGAGTCTACAGCAAAAAAATGAGTACCTCTTTAGCCAGAAATTTTTATTTTATGGTTAAATTATTCCAGAATCTTATAGATGGTACAAATATTTGACTAGCATTAGTTCCTATAACAAAATATTTTATTATAATTTTACATCAGTGAAGCTAGAAATTATTTGACTACTTATCAAGAAAAATTATTCAAGTCAGTTTCCTCCACTGAATAAACAACACAAAGAAACAAAGAAGTAAATTCTAGAAAGATAGTTGATGAGTTTGGTTCCACATAAAGAACTCTGCACCCTGGAAAGCACTGTGCACCTGATGACTTAATCAATAAGTAATATAACCTCCCTCAAGTACATGTGACCATCTCATATCATACTGAAATTCTCAGCAAAATTACAAAACAAAACAAAAATTATAGAGAACTGGTGTGTACTAAAAGTGAAAAAAATGATATTTATTCTCTTATATAAGTCATATAATGTATCGAGGACATAAATATGCAAATATATTCAAATACAAGAATACCAGAGTGAATCCATGAGAGGGTTCTAATAGTGTAGGAATAGCAGTATATCTAGTGGCAAGCTAATAACTTGAACAAGTTTGAAAATGGGCAGTAATTACCTGCTCTTTAATAGAAAACAATGAAAGCTATAGAAACTTGACAAAATATAAAATAAGAAACTATATCCAGAATTTGGCATACAACATCCCTTAGATGTCTACAAAAATGTAGAAAAACCACACATCTGTAATTGGCAATTTAATGAAGAAATGAGCCAACCTTTAGTGCACTTGTATCTGGTGTGCTAGAAGGCCTGGGATATTTTATGAACTGGAACAAAAATACATATATAAAGGTTAGGAATGAAAGAGTATTCATCATTCTAGATGATGTTATCCATTATAGTTGGTAATATTTACTTTTTTAAAAATGAAAATAAAGCATAATAATAGGTAAGAATAAAATGTTCATCCTAAATACTGAATTTTCCACACTCTTTATAGCTCTTCATAATGCCCTGGTCCCTTGAGATTCTGAGAATTAGATAAACACAAAATGAAAAAACCAGAAACTGCTATGGAAAAAGTTAATCACCCTAATTTGATTGCACAGAATAAACTGTGTGCAGAGCATTTCTTTGCCCTAGAAAGAGTTGTGATAGTCCTAAATATTTACTTCATTGACCCTCCTCTCTGTCTGTTTTAATACATTACATACATTATATCGTTCCAGCTATCTAGAAACAAAACTAATACCACAAAAAACAAGCTGTTTTATGTGACTTTCGTTTAAAGGAGGTCTAAAACTGCAAGTGTGTTTCATAGCAACTCTGCCAAGTGCAAATTACAGTGAAAAATTAATGAAGCAAGGCCAGTTCCATAGGATGTTCTCAGCAAGAGGATACCTTATAAACTTCAAAACCTCATGGCCATAAAAATATTCTATTGTTCTTATAAATTGAATATAGAAGTGTTGATTTCTAAACGAACTATTTATAGCTCTGAATCACTCTTAAAACTGAGAAGCAAACTGCTTATTTCCTAGGAGTTTGTAATGTCTTAGAAAACAAATGCATTAACGGCCGGGGGCACAATCAGAAGCTGGCCATTAAGCTTCCCTCTCACTTTGAAGATTTATTTCACTAGTGCTAACAGGATCAGGAAAGCACGTAAAAACATTTGTTAGCTCCGTTCCCACTGTTCGCCCTTGAAAGTCTGTTAATGCTCTTTGTTGCCCTCAGGAATTCCACAGACATGACAGGAGTGCTCACCATTATCTCTGTAGCCTCCAGAGCTACACAATAACACTTCTCATCAAACTTGAAGCATCAGCAAACTTGTTAAATCCTTTGGAAAATACACTCCTTTAACAGGGCTAGGGAGTCACACTAGCCAAGGTCAGTGCTGTGCTGAAAATGGAGTGTTTGATAAACGTTATTAGACTAATATCACAGCAGGAGAGAGTTAGAAATATTTAGGGAGAGTTTAAGAATTAAGAGCAGGTTATTTTAGGCCAGGAGGATCTGAAATCAAAGGGATGTGACTGAATTTCTGGAAATAATATTAGCGCAAGGACTTGAAATACAAACTGTTGCAGTGTACACTGAGACTGTCTACAGCGCTTTGATGGGAGTCCCTCCGCTGGATTGCTTTCGTTGAGTAATCAGAGTTCTCGAAATGTCTACCTTGGCTATCATGTAAGGTCATGTCTTTGGGTTAAAGTCAGTTTGTCTCCAGGACGGCAGTGTTACATGTGTGCTTTTACAACTGGCACAAAAACCATCAGCTTATTGTAGCCCATTAATATTTAATCGTATTGTTTATCCATTCGTTTACCCGTTTACCAAAGCAATGCAAACATTATGCTTACTTATACACGTACAATTTTAGAACTCAGGATCTAAACAGGTTGTGCGCTGACTGGCTGATTTGTCTCCTATCCCACAGTCACATGTCTGAAAGCTTTCCCCTTTTGCCTGCTCAGTGACGACTGCACAGGGCCCTGTCCTGTCTGTCCAAGAGAACCTGATGCTTGAGCCCTGAGTGCAGCCACTTGGGCTTTCCAGAACCTTCAAAAAAAGTAGGCTTCCAGTTCATTTCCCGGTACTTATATCTCATGCTGTAGCCAAATTGGACTCTTCAGTCACATGTTTATCCAAAGATCTCTCTTTTTGTCTTCTTTATGATTTCTGCTTCTGCCTCAACCCCTTTATTGTATATTGTGCTATGGAAATTACATTGTTTCTATTTCTCATCCACGTGTTTGCAGAGGTGTCTGGGGGATAAAATGGTGAAAACCCTTGGAAACTCAAGAAAGTTTCAGTAGAAACTATATCCTTAGAGGATTGATTATGATGTAAAGAGAGCACTTTTTAATTTTTTTTTACTATATGTAGAACCATATAGGCATGAATATTGTGTATGTGTCTCAGATAGAAATATTAGCTTCTTGTTATGCATGGATCATTTCCATTAAACATTAACCAACTTGTTAATAATTAATATCAATTTAAAATACCCAAACCTCCATTTATATAAGTTTAAAAAACAAATGTTTAAGTTTGTATACTCAATAATTATCACCAATGAGCAAGGTGGCCCACACTCTCTAATTCCTAAGACACTGTTCCTTACTGTTGGCATTCATACCACATTTGCTTCTCTTTATAATTACATATCCTTTCACTTCCCAGACTATTCCTCAAGGGCATATTGATCAGCTTGACCTTTGTACCTCTAGCAAATGCATGCTATCACAAAGAAAAAGCAATCTTAAACAAATAACAAAATGTTGACTCCAAACTCACTTCCATAAGTTGTTATATACCATCACACTAAAAAATTCCTCCTTTTGGAGGAGATCAGTAATGTGAGCCTTTTCCTTTCCTCTAATAAGGTTAGTTATCTGTATGAATAATTTATCTTCAGGATAGCCTGTTCAAAATCAATGAATTCATATATTAATACCTCCCATTCACATTTTTTGTGAAGCATTTGTGTACTGGAGAATCTCTGATTCACTAATATTAATAGTTTGTGGGCTAGGAATGGTGACGTATTAAGTGATAAATCACATGAAATAGATACAGTGTCAAGCCTTGACACGAAGTAATGTGCTGAAAGCCATACCCTAGATGTGGGTGAGGACATGTTCATTTAAAAGCACTATTTCATCGTACTTCTATGAAACTGATAGTCTCTGGTTGGTTAGGAAGAATATGAGGCACAGGAAAAGATATTCATGCCTGGACCCTGTGTACGATAACTAGCACTGGGAACATTCTTTGGCTTTTAATAAGCCCTTCATTAGCTTTTAATGAAATATGCAATTTGCTTCCACGTTCCCACCTTTCTCTATCCCTCCAATTTTGGAGTTGTCATTTACTGACAATGTAAGCCTCTAGATCTCTCCAGGGCAGGCCCACTCACCACTATGGTATCTTTTACATGTTCATTGTTTGGTTAACTCATTCATCTACTCTCTTGTAATTATGCAGATGTACACTGATACCAAAAATCAATGATTCCATTTCTTTTGGGAGAACATAACAGATCATCCTTTGAGACAGAGAGAGAGCTTCACTGAACTAAATGTATGTAGTTCTTGGTCCTATTTGCCATCAGAACCCAGCTTTGCCTTAGAAATTCTATTTCATTTCATTTTCTTGTATCCATGGACATAAGCAAAGCATTTGGCTCATTACTCTCTGAAATCCCTTCTGACTCCTAAGCACAAGAGGTGCATTCCTGTAACAGTGTTTGTGAAAATTAGTATAATTGTGTTTAATGATAACCTGGGGCACTTTTTCAAATAGTTACTTTCAATGAAGCAGATAAGCTATTCCTTTCGCCTTTTTCTCTTAAGGCGAATCTGCCCATCTTTAAAAATAAATCACACTGAATTATGAAAATATCAGTAATTTTGCATAACCCTCAATTTTCTGCATTTGAACGTGGATGAGATACTGATCACAAAATACTCGTCTCTTCTGTCACACTGACTGTCAGTTAAGCTCTAGGCCCCCAAGGAGAATCTTCTGTGAAGCCACAGTTTACTGTGATGTGGTTGTAACTACCTCACAGCATGCAGGTGCCTTCTCTCTTTCTGCCTTGCTCCATTCCTCACACAAGTTAATGCCTGTTGATACTTCCATTCTCAGAATATTGTTATCAATGAAAACAACGTGTGATTGATTAAAACAACTATTGTAAGTAAGAACTATGAGAAAGAGAACATTGAAACACGTGCGTTGTAGGGTAAGACAATATTGAATCTGTATAGATACAGAAATGTCAACAAAGTCTAGGATGTCTTATATAATGTTTAATGAACGACCCACACAAGTCCACACATGTCTGCACTTAGTAGACCTGAGATTTTAAATAATGAAACTATCCAGACTTCACCAGTGGGAACCCACACTTTGGTTGTTTTGCACAATATTCAAAAAGTAATTTTAAATGCAGCAACCAGTATGAAACTCAAAAGCTTCGATTGCGTCCTTAATGATTTTTTGTTTGTTACTATGAAATGAAGTATTAGTCTTCATATTTTAAAAAAGAAATGCTTATTTTATATGCCTTTTAGTATATTTTGTGTTGTTCCTTTTTGGGAACATTTAAATTCTGTTCTCAGTTTTAAGGGAATACACATGTCATCCACCACTCAACAACCACTGTGTTTTTGAGACCTAATTCCTAATACAATACTACCCAACGAAATGTTGAGTTGTCTTCAACTCCAGCTTCTTTAACAGGCAGAAAAAACAAACCCCAAACCCCATGTAGCTTAACACCAATGTAAATTAACGCTTGACACTTATTGAAGACCTATAAGCATTTCCCCGAACAAATTGCAAAAATATTGTGGTCTTTTGTTTTTCATTTATTCCTTACAATCTTTTGAAGCACCAACAACTAATTGAGGATCAATACAGAAAATAACCTGTTTGACCTCTTTCTGTTAAATTAGAGAAGAGTTAAAATAGAAAAGCACTTCTGTGGCACAAAAACCTTCTAAAGAGGTTGGAAGGATAGTGGCCCCACAGTCATGTGATCATGTGTCCCCACATGCTGTCCTTTAAAAGCTTTTATTTTCTTTTTAAAATCCTTCTGCATAGCAACTTACTTGTGTACCTTAGAGCACTGGTAGGATTATAGTAACCTGTTTTCCTCCCTTTTCCTGTTATCTTTCCTCTCCTTGTTTCCTTTTCCCTTTCTCTCTCCAGAGGGAATCGTGCAGGCTTTAGGAGGTACAAAATATGGTCTTAAGCCTGCAAGACTTTCAGACTCTCGTGCTGTGCTTTCATCTGTGGACGCTACAGTTCACAGAGCACTCTCACTGGTAAAATGTGTTTTATGTGCAATTAGAGATTACCCAAGGATAAAAATGCTGCAGACTACTCGTGTAAAAATATCATGGAAGCCTGTAATAATCACAATATAGAAAAGCCCTGAGAAGGTAGGACAATAGTATTTCAGTGTAGTAAGTATGGTAGACCTATCAACAGAGGTTCAATTAAGGACACTATAAAAGTGCAGTTCCCATTTGCCTTATTTTTCTCGAGGGTTTTAGGTCTCAACCCCACCACTTATTAGTTCTACCCAGACCGTATTTATTGAATTTGTATGCCTGCAAAGCTGTTCTGCAGCTGGCAGAGTCTAAAAATTATTGGTAATTAACATTAATGGGCAGGAACATTTTCAGTGGAAATTAAAAAAACAAAAAAATCCTTTGGTGCCAGGCATAGATCGGCAGGCTGGCTCTTCTGGCATTCTCATTCCTCCTTGGATATAAGCTTTGCCCTGTGCCCTTATTTATGCAGAAAGAACTGGGGGGGGGGTTTGGGGGGGTTGTTCTTCTCATGTTTTATTGGAGATCTCAACACACTATGCCACCAAGAAACAGCTACATAAACTCTGATTGACATCACAAAGCCTTTGAGGCTGTTCTACCTGTAAATTGGTGCCTTTGGCTCCTGCATTGTGAGATTCTGCTAGAAGTAACAGACCAATTTAATACTTGAGTCACCCTTTCTGGTTTCTATGATTAGGATCCATCTCATTAGAAAGTGACACTGTCTTATTGATTCCACTCTAGCCCTGAAAGAGAAGATAAGAGAAAGAGTGAAAATGTGACAGAGATAAGAGACTCCCAAGGTGATCCATGGGTGGTGTCCAAAAGAAAGGATTGCTTCTGGTCTCATTGATGGGTAGTGGGAACCTTTCTCTGAGCTGTGGGAAAAAAAAAAATCTTTTAACTGTATAATTGTTTATTTGAAAATCTATTCCGCTGCACTTTGCGGGGGAGTAATGTCATGCTTTAGAGGCATGGTTTCTTTCACATTTTCTGTCTGTGTGCAAAGCAGATTGCAGAGATGCTACCATGGAAAGCTACACACAATCTCTCATCAGTTCGGTGTCTGCTTTGTGCTTGTTGCTGAGAAACTAAAAGTCAAATAAGAATTTGTATTTCTAGGTCTTTTCTTTTAAAAGAAAACAATACTCAATGTTTGGTCAATTTAAAACATACAACATCTCACTGAAAACTGTTCTGTTATTCTCTTCTCTTCTAAGAAAACGAGTGTGTTTTCCAGGGTTTAGCAACTGATGCAAAGAGAAAGACAGAGTTAAACCTGAGTACCGACACTAACCTAAATTCCTCTGGAAGCTAGGTTTCTCTCTGTACTCTGTTCTGACTATTTTGGGTTATGTTTTGACATTATTGGAGACAACATACATAGATAACCTTTGAAGACTCTCTTGTCTAAATTCTATTTTAACACCTAAACTCTTGGTCTTTTTTAAGATATGTCTAATATTTTTAAAATGTCAAATCTCTTTTTATAAGCCCATGTCAGGTACTGAAATCAATAAAACATGAATAAGAATAATTTAAACTAAGGATTGAAGCCAGAGAATACTAACATACTAAGTAGAATGTGGACAAAGAGACAAGGAAAGGACCACAGACTGCATTTGGACTCTGTGGAAGTACCTCAATGCTACATTCATTTGAAAAATACATTTACCACGAGTCATTATTCTTTTAGCTTTTATAAAAGATGGTGATTTTCTTACATCCATAGCTAGCCCTTAGCATTACAAAGCCTAGGTTGTTAACCCTGGTTGTTTTATTCTGGTTAAGACTAGGCCACATATTTTTTCCAAGCTGTACACCACTGCTAACAGCTCTACGGTGCTAGTTCAGGGCCACAGTTTAAGAACAGGTAAATGGCTTAAGAGTAAAGGTTAAGACAGGTGTTAGAGTCACTCACTACTCTGCCTTCATGTGTGACCATGATTTCAGGTTTTCCAAGCAACATTGCATTAGTATGTCTCTGGTGTTTTCGGGCAGGATTTTACCTCTAGTTTCTCTGTTTAGGAAAGTTGATCTGACCTGACAGAAGTGAACGTCAGCATGGGAATGGGACAGTTGCTTGAAAAATATATTTATTGCCAACTTTCTTTCTTACGATTATATCAAGTTGTTTTTCACATCTACCTACATTAAATATGATTTTATAGTATATGCTGCAAATTATGGATTCGATGTTTTTTTTTCATAAAAACATTAAGAGATGCAATCATGGAGCCTGGAGTTATGGCTCAATGGCTAAGGGCGCTTAATGGCCTTGCAAATAAGCAGGGATCAGTTCCAAAAGAAAGAAGCCCTCTCATTAGGCAGCTTTCAACTGCCTGCAAGTCCTGCTCTAGGCCTCGGATGCCTCTGGTCTTCCCAAGCAGCCATAGTCATCTCCCACACAGACACAGATGCATACATAGTGATTCTTTAAAAAGTTCCCATCTTATTTATTATTATTATGTTTTATTTACTCAATAGCTATGACATAACTGTATATCGTATATGTCAATATACATATACATGCATGTGGTTATGCGTTTAAATATCTGCCTACACTTCTTTCCCTGTTCTTACAAATGTTTCCCCCTTTCCAGATCTCCCCTTTGGAACCTCCCCATTCCGTCCACCCTCCTCCCTGCCACTATGGGAGTATTCTCCCACCCAACCACCCACTCTTGTCTTCCCTCCTTGGCATTCTCCTGGACTGGGACATCTAACACCCTCAGGCCCAAGGGCCTCTCCTCCCCCTGATGGCTAACAAGACCCTCCTCTGCCGCATTTGTGGCCAGCACCATGGGTCCCTCCATGTGTATTCTTTGGTTGGTGGTCCAGTCTCCAGGAGTATCAGGGGGGTCAGGCCAGTTGCCACTGTTGCTGCCTCCCTGGGGATGCAAACTCTGTCAGCTCCTTCAGTCCCTTCTCCAAGTCCTCCACCTGGGAACTCACACTCAGCCCTACGGTTGCTGTGAAGTGACTCTTGGGTATTTCAAACCCTTGGGCTAATAACCACTTAACAGTGAGTACATACCATGTTCATTCTTTTATGACTGTGTTACCTCTCTCAGGATGATATTTTCAAGATCCATCAATTTGTCTGCGAATTTCATGAAGTCATTGTTTTGTATGTAGAGAAGCAGGCAGGGTATCATTCCTTTATTTTCTTTTTTTATTTTGTTTTTCGATATTCATCTTTAATAATGATTTGTTTTTACTTTATATGCATGAGTGCTTAAAGCGCCTACATGTATGTGTGTGAACCATGTGCATGCCTGGTGCCTATGGAAGCCAGAAGAGGGTGTTAGGTTTCCCCAAACTGAAGTCACACACAGTTGTGTGTTCTGGGACCTGAACCTGAGTCCTCTGCAAATATTACCAGAGTTCTTAACTGCTGACTCTTCTTTTTATCCTATCAAACTTTATCTTTACAAATTGATTTTAATAAGATGTGAAGTTTTAAATTGTGTAGTAGATTTCTAACTAATTTATATCAGCTTGACTACACTGCTGCCTCTTGCTCTAATTGCAAGTAAAGAGTTAAGTACACATTTACTTTATACTTAGACTGATTATCCATTTAGAAGTAGGTGCTGTCAAGCATGAGAGCAAAAATACTTTCCCACTGAACTCCAAGGACTACCTGGTGTTTCCACAGGACCTGATCAGTAGGCACTGGACATTCTCAGCTTGTTGAAAGCAAAAATAAATTCATAATTTTATAGTAAGCCTTTCTCTATTAACCCATCATACCTAAATGCATATGTATTCATCCATTCTGACGAAAATAATTCCTTTAGGAGAGTAGTCGGCATAAATTATCAGTGCTTATCAAATACTAGTGTGCAAGGTGACCTGAAGAGCTTTGTCTGCTCGTAGGATTCCTTTGGCTTCTCAGAACAGAGCAAGTGGATAAAAGTTCATGAGTGGCTTGGATTTTACAATTCCACATATGATTCCAAGTTTTATGGGTGTCTTTTAATATTGGGATTTCCCAATAGAGTAAAAGAGATAAGCCTCTCATGTTCAAATGTTGATACAAATCAGCAAAAAATGGGTAGTAGCTGAAAAGGCAAATTATCAATGAGAGAGATGTTTTTAATATTTTAACACACTCACATGTAACAAGCACCATGTCATTTTAAGAAGTATCTCCAAAACTTTCAGCCAAAGCTCACTATTCCCTACTATCACCTACCTGCCTATGTAAAACTTTCTCATCTCACCCAATCTCATATTTCACTCGTCCTTCTAGGCAAAGGTAATATTTTGAATTCAGTATAAAATATAACAAATAAATCTTATACTTGCTCATTTTCTTTACAATGTAAATAAAACTTATCCTACATTGCAGGATCTGTGGATAAGGTAGGGAAATGGGTTCCCTCATGAATAGAATTCCTGTAATTCTTTATATCATGAATCTGAAAGAAACCATAAGATCAGAGTATTTCATAGTATAAAATTATGAAACTTTGTTTATCTCAGGATTAGAACATTCCACCTATGGAAAAATGAGGAGAGCCCTTGAAGCAGTTCAGATTTCCTTTGAGAGCAATGAATTTCACAGCTTAGAGGTAGTGTTTGTCACATGGAAAAGGCAAGATGTTTTCAGACAGGGAGCAATTATGAAAATGTAAAACACTCTTAGGCAGAACTTGTGACACTGAAGAAAATGCCACAGAAATAATGAGTAGGCCATTAGCGGCATCAGAGTGAAGATGGGAGATAATTTGAATTCCATCACTTCTTACAGTCATATGGTCACAAGCATATTAGCAAGTGACAAACAAGTCTAAAATAAAATATATGTGATAGACACAAATCTTCCTGATGACAATCTCCAAGAAAAAGAAGTAAACCACTAGGAAAACAATGTAAATCTTTGCTAAATTACTGTTGTCAATAATAGGTAATAGCCCTATCTAAATGGCAGTAGCCACGTTTTACATTTTAATTACCTAATAACTAATGTCTCTGAGTAGCTCCTAGAATCTGAGATTAATTTCAGTTACAAGTTTTCTTAACCTTTAAATTCATTTTTCTCACTAATTAACCGTATACTTAATGCATATTTCATACTAGATCCAGTGACTGACCTTTGTGGATGCTGGAAATATCACTACAGTATCTAGTGTTCAGTTTTCATTACTGTCACCTTTGGAGTGCTACATGAACTTGCTCTTCTCAGTCATGCCCTCTACTCTCTAGGGTCTCCTTATAGAAGGAATGTTCAGAATCTTACACTATCTTGTAGAGCTCACCAAATATTTACTAGTGGACAGAACCAATTACATATTACATGCATTTTGTTATACTTTTTATTGATATGTTTACACTTCAGTGGGAACTGCATGAGGAATAAGAGCATGTGGGTCTTTGACTGGTTTGAAATCTTCCTACAGATATAAATGGAATAATGAGCAGTGGAGGGTGTGGTGGAGAAGCATGTGAAAGCATGTAGGACAGGTCACAATAGAGACCTTCCTGAAAGCAAACCACATGCTGAAAACAGACAAGCTTCATGCTGGGATATTAAGGACATCCTAAAATGCTCTACACTAACCTGCAGCTTACCTGCCCTCATTCCAGATGGGCGACAGCTCATTGATTCAGCTTTCCCGTTCTCTCTCCCTTGTCTCAGTGCAGTGCCTAACTTTAACCATTTGGTTTATATTCCCCATGTCTAGTACTTTCCACTCAACTGTTGTGATTCAACAGTGTGATGTCAACAAAACCTCAATGTCCATGACTGCCATTTGCACCTTTCAATCAGAGCCCCATTGTGTCCACAAACCTGCCAGTTTCCAACATAAATCAAATGTCTTTTTTCTTCCTCCAGTTTTCTCTATGCTGGATATAGCCACAAAACCCATCCTCCTGTTTTTAAAGACTACATTAAATCGAGCTGTATGGTGAAGAACATTTAGAAGACTATATTCCAATGTAAAATTTAGTGCATGACATTTTTTACCACTTAGGTAACAAAATTTACCCCCAAATTTACTGAAATTTTCTAACTAACAATTCTTTTTATGTTATAGTACATGTATGTTTTGTTTTTGTTTGAGATGATGATCTCCTTATGTAGATAAATTGGTCTGGAGATTGAGATCCTCTTGGACTTCTCCTGACCCAGATATGTACATATTACAGGACTGTGCCACCACAGTTAGGAGCACTCTTTACTATATTCATATTCCTTGCTACACTTTTTAAATGATGATAAAAATAAACTTTATTTTTCCCAGTCAAAATCTGCTCAGAATTTCCAATAGTGTTAACATGATGACCTGAGCAAAAGAACTCTATCTCCTCTTCAATTTCAGATATTTCTCATCTCAGAAAGGTGTTGAGTAAATAAAATAATTTGTGTAAATATGCATTGGCAATATTTGCATCTTGACGTTCTAGACACATACATTAATTTATGGATCATAATTAATTAATTGCATTCTAAGCTAATTAGAATGGTTATTTCCATTTAAACTGATATTGTTATAACTTGAGATATATATATATATATATATATAAAATTTAATTTCAAAATACTCTGATTTGAGCCTTTAAAAGAATACTTGTTAGAGGACACAGTTATGAAAAATGAAATGAAACATACAACCAAACAATTATTGTTAAAAATGTCTCAGAACAAAGCTCATGTGAGCTCACAGAGATGGAAACAGCAGGTCCAGGACATGCATTGGTCTGCACCAGGTCCTCTGTGTGCATGTATTATAGCTTCCAGTTTACTGATTTTATGGGATTTTTGAGTGAGCAAACTAGTGGGTCTCTGCTTCTTGCTCTTCTCTTGGGCTCTTTTCCTTCTGTTAGTTTGTTTTATCCAAATTCAATACAATGTGACAGTTTTTGTTTTATCCTATTACATCTTATTGTTATGTGTTATTATTATATCTAAGAAGCCTGTTCTTTTCTAATGAGTGACAGAGAGTGAACCTGGATGGAAGGAATGGTAGCTGGGAACTGGAAGGAGTAGAGGAAGAAGACACCAGAATCAAGATAAATTATATGAGAAAAAAAAAAATCTATGTTCAATAGATGTTACACACACACACACACACACACACACACACATTTTTAACTGATCAATGTCTCCTGCATTAGTCACCAAAAATGAAAAACTCTAGGGTAAAAGCAAAATAAATATTAAATGGCTGGTAAAATCTTTATTAAAATATAGATAAACTAATTGTGGACTGAAATATCAAAATACATTTATAAACTCAGGACAGAATCTTTATAGAACAATATTAAGATGCTTATCTATTTTGGTAATAAATAAGGTGAGGATATCCTACTGAAAGTTGCAATCGTCCTCAACCTAATTCTTTGAAATATTCAAGTATTCGTATTCAAATCTTTATCATAACATCTAGTTATTAACTTTGCTTGATTTTTACCTACCATAGAAATATAAATCTAAGTTCCAGCAGATATTTCCAAGTCCTTAATAATACAAATTATTACTTGAAACTCTACATTCAATTTCCTTGTCACATGGAATTTGGAAAAATTAATTTGGCTCAGCCAAGTTAATTGCACATACAGATAATATAAAAATTGCATCTGCAAACACTCATTTATCTACCAGATAATATGCTGAAAATTTAATGTGTCAGATACTTTAATCATTTACTTCTGTTGCTAAAACTTTTAACACAGAGTGATAGAAATTTTGTGGATATTTTAAAAGTACACAGCGATGGATATGGCTGTTGATTAACATAATCACGAAAGTTTTGTTTACTATATCATAAACTCATAACTCTCATATGTTTAAGTGAGAATAGTCAGTCTTCAAGCAGTTTTTTATTTGTTCTTCTTAACAGTTCATTCTAATGAAGGGAGACTTACTCCAATGACCAAAAGGGGAAAATGTCATTCATTTATGTTCTTCTCACTCCTCATCCTTATTAATTAGTATATAACTTTAAAGAAAAATTGGTCCTGCTTTCTAGGATTGATTTATTATATGCAAATATATATCAAAACTTTATATATACCAGTAAATTAGTTTTATAAGACATGAAATGTAACAGCTATGTAGACATTTGCTAATTCAAGTGTGGGTTAAAATATCATGAAGGAGCACGTAATAAAAATGTTTCTAAGTGTGTAATGAAAACATCATAAAAGTCCAAGGGCACTCACTTCCACTTGAGCTTTATGTTCTCTTCTGTAGAAATCATGGCTACAATTTTGAATTACTGGTTAAAATTCCATTGTGTTTTTTTCAGACATGCAATTGGCAATGGAACATCATCAGACGATGAAGTTAGGGTATATTATTTCTAATGACTACCTACTTAATTTCTGAGCACCAGAGTGAGATGACAGCTGTTGCATATTTGAGTTGCTCAGTACCTCTTTTGTGTTTAATAAGACAAAGAAAAATCTATTAAATCTGTAACTAGACATTCCTTTTTCCTGGAAGGTTTCAAATAAATTGCCTTTAGGTTTAAGGAACTGTAGAATTCCCTAAAATTTCAAAGTTGTCAGTCACTCTCTAGAAACTTACACATAAATTGTTATGTCATGAAGGGTTCTGTAGATTTAAAAGGACTGTAAATATGAGTGTAAAGTGTGGCCTAGTGCTTATTGCAATTATATACACACATATAGTGAAAGTATATATAAAATGTACACAGCACATGTTTACCATTTTATCATGTTTGAATGAATAATTCTTGAGTATTATGACTCATGCTGATACATTACCATTATCACTTTCCATGTTCATTATGGGTTCATCATGGCAAACTGAAGTCCTGTATTCATCACTCAGTAATCCCCAGTATTTCCCTTCCCTTAAGCAACAGTATCATCCATTTTACCTTCTTTTCTACAGATTTATGGAGGTTCAACTACATGGGTTCATATAAAATTTGCCCTGTTAAGAGCAACTATTACCAAGCTCTGAGTAACATTTTAATTTAAGACCTTACTAGAAGCTAACTATAGGTCCATCAGGTACCTTCCAAATGTCTCCTCAAAGTCCTTTTCATTACAGATTCTTTCCACTATCCACTTTCTTCTAACATGACAATTTTATGTCTTACATTTTGCTTATGGCAACATAATTCCAATAGACATTATAATGTCAGTGGTAGTTGCTATAAATGGACACAATGTGATAGCATTGTTCTATGTAGTAGCCAAACAGTTGATTGTATCACATGGTTTTGTCCAACAATGAGACAGTGATATGTGGTCATCCAAGTTGACATTTATCATGGATATTGTTTAGCCTCATGTGTTGGCAGTGTCTTTACCAGCATGTGACTAGAAGACTTGGAGGATACCTGAGCACTAGGTCTTGTATCTTATGTGTCTTTATTATTACTTAATTCAAAGAATACATGTGAGAGTAAAAAATTCAACAATGGACAATGACAGTGAAAAACCACTAGTATTCCTACTCATCTTATTATCTAAAAAATAGATATTTTAATTACAATAGTAATATAACTTATTAAGGAAATAAGTTCAGAAATTTTGTACAATTAGAGACACTTATACAGGATGCACTGAACAAAATGATGTTTTGCTAATTTTTTTAACTTTAAACAAAATCTTATTACACAAAAATTGTCAATAATTGGATACTTCTCTACTTTGTACACAATCATTCCTATGCTCCACAGAAAGGCTACTTCTGAACTTCTCATGTGGTTACACAGAGCTAGAATCCTGATGCTAACAGAACAGTAGAGATGCATCAGTGATGTAAGTTGAAAGCAGGACACTGATATATGGCTTTTGTACCCAGAATCTGGAATATACATATGTCCACAGTAAACCATTATACATTGACAATAGAAACCAGTAACTGATGGTTACAGTGATCAGCCAGCCTTCTCTTCAGTCATTTTCTTCAGCTGACTTCTCTGAAGTTATCAGTGAGTTTCCTGTCCTTCCTTGGTAAGGGCAAAGCACTATTCTAGGTCTTAGAACACGCTACCTGCTATACCCTCTCCATTCCACCCATTACATTCACTCCAAGGTCCTTCTCTTCTTTAGGAATTTCTGACACTAAAGCTTTCACTGCAATTAGCAAGGAGGCCACCCTAGCAGCATCCAGTAAAATAGTTCTTACAATCTTTGTTGGATCAATGAGTCTGTTTTCCTTCCACCATTATACTAGCTGGTTTTGTGTGTCAACTTGACACAAACTGGAGTTATCACAGTGAAAGGAGTTGAGAAAATGCCTCCATGAGATCCAGGTATAAGGCATTTTTTCCATTAGTGATCAAGAGGGAAGGGCCCCTTGTGAGTGGTACCATCCCTGGGCTGGTAGTCTTGGGTTCTATAAGAGAGCAAGCTGAGCAAGCCAGGAGAAGCAAGCCAGTAAGAAACATTCCTCCATAGCCTCAGCATCAGCTCCTGCTTCCTGACCTGCTCGAGTTCCAGTCCTGACTTCCTCTGGTGATGGACAGCAGTGTGGAAATGTAAGCTGAATAAATCCTTTCCTCCCCAACTTGCTTCTTGGTCATAATGTTTGTGCAGGAAGAGAAACCCTGACTAAGACAACCATATTCACAAAATCTCCAAACATGGCATCATAACCAACTTCTGAGGGAATCTGCAGAATTTTCTCAACTATCAAATATCCTTCAACACCTGAATTCTTAACAACCTTCATTGCAGAAATTTTTTGTGTTGTTTTAATAATTTCTATACCTTTTTTTCTGATACTTATTAGCAGGTTTTAATGAATCCAAGGCTAGGATGCACAGAAACAGACACCACCTCCTCCTAGAACAATTCCTTCTTCAACAGCTGCTCTTGTGGCACTGAAAGCATCTGTCACTGTCATTCTTCTCATTCACTTTCACATCACTTGTCCCTCCAAGCTTCAACACAGCTACTCCATCTGAAAGTATAGCAAGTTGCTCATTCAGCTTTTACTTTTCCTATTCACTAGTTTTGAATAGTTGTCTAGCTGCTCAGTGAATATGTGTTTCACTTTGAGCTTTGTCACCTTTTCCTTACAAAAGCATGTCGTCATCTTTGGCGACAATGATCTTCCCAACTTTTCCTAAGTCATGAGCTTGACCGTCTTCAAGGTTTAGATCCAACCACTCTCCTCCAAACACTGCACCACCAGTAGCAATGGCCATACCTTGAAGTTGGTTCGTCCAATTGTCCACAAACACTGCAGCTTTGACTGCTACAACCTGAAGACCAACTTTGAGCCTCTTTGAAACCAGTATGCTTAGAGCTTCTCCCTCAACATTTTTAGCAATTATGACCAACGGCTTCTGATGAGCATTGGAAATTTCAAGAGCAGGTACAATGGGCTGGACACTAGAAATTTTCTTTTCATTCAAGACAACATGGGCATCTTGGAATTCACATTTCTGACCTTTTAATATGTTAAATAAATATGGGGAAATATTTCTTCTACCAAACTTCATGCCCCAGTAATTTCTAGCTCATCATTCCATCCGTCCTGCGACGATGCCCTCTCTTTCAACCTTCTTCATTGCATTTGAAATGATGTTTTCAATGTCTTTGTCTCCATTTGCAGGACTTGTAACAACCTGAGCAATTTCTTCAGGGGTTGCCACAGGTTCAGATTGTTTCTTAAGTACAACAATTATAGCATCAACAGCAAACATCAATCCTCTCTGAATTTCCATAGGACTAGCCCCTTTGCTGATCTTCTCAGAGCCCTCCTTGGCAATAGACAGTGCCAGAACAACAGCAGTGGTAGTGCCGTTCCCAGCCTCTACACTTGTGTTATTGGCAACATCCTGAACAAGCTTAGCACCAATATTTTCTATATATCCTTTAAATCAATTGACTTTGCAACAGTGACCCCATCATTTGTTAATTTGGAACCTCCCTAACTCTATTCAATGATCACAGTTCTGTCCTTTGGTTCCCTTGTTACAGCTACAACATCAGCTAAAAGGTCTACATCTTGAAGCATTATGGCTTGGTTGAGTATCCTTACCAAAATTTAAATCTTTGTTACAGGCCCTAGTGAAATGAGGAACCAGTGCCCAGTACACTGGTCTCATTTGGAGAAGAATTGTGAGTAGTAGAAGCATTTCCGCATGGCGGGGGGTGTGTGTGTGTGTGAGGGGGGCATACCAGGTGAGGGGGTGAGTGCAGGATGGAGCACAGGACCAAGACTTTACTATTAATGTAGGTGTATATGGATTAAACTTCAAGGGTCTGGCTGGAGAGATAACTCTGTTCATAAAGTACTTGATTCATAAGCATAAACACCTGAGCTTTATCTCCAGTACCCATGTGTATATCAGGCACAACAGTGGTAGGACAATCCAATGGGATCTTTGGCCAGCCGCCCTAGCTAAATTACTTAGCTTCAGGTCCAGTGTTAGACTCTATCTCAAAAAACTGAGGTAGATAGTGATGGAGGAAGATACCCAGACCGTACCCAGATGGAAGAAGAGGCCAAGAATTGACCTCTGGCCTCTAAATACAAACATATTTATAGATACCTATATAAGAAATACACAGAGCACACACTTGATCTATGCACATGCTCATGGGTTTGTGTGTTCTTGCATGCACAAACACACACACAAACACACACACCACTCATACAGAGAGAGGTGAAACATTATTGACATTACAAACATAATTTTCCAATAGCCACTTTGGGAATACCCAAATCTTAAATTCTATGATATTGGAAAACAGCTCCAGTGGGAAAAACCAACACTTACAAAACTTGAGCTGACCACCATTTGAAAGAGAGCCTATGGTTTGTTTTGGTTTTACAAGCATAATAAAGGTTCCTGATGGATGAAAGAATAAAGAAAGTCAGCAATTTCCTATGTTCCACTTCAAGCAAATTGAGCAGACAACAATAGAAGTTGTGCTGGTCAACTGCATAAAATATCTAATGTCTAAGGGCAAACATATGCATCTGTAAGGAAGTTTCTGCACTGGGTTAAATGAAATAGAAAAACTCATCACTGGTATGTTCAGGTCAGTTCCAGAGGCTACACTTTTATAATAAATATAAAGAACCGAAGCAAACTGGGCACACCAGAATGTATGACTTTGTGCTTCCTGACTATGTGACCAGAGGTGTCATGGCACCAGCAGGTGTCATGCCTTCCCAGCCATGACAGACTGTATCGTCAATCTGTGAGCCCAAATAAACCCTGCCTTCCTTAAGTTGTTTTTGTTGGGTATTAAGAAGAATAACTAATAGAAGAGTCCAAGAAGAACTGCTTAGTTCTGTCCTGTGGACTGACAGTCAGCTCTATAATGAATTGCATGAAGCATTCATGAAGAAAGTCTGTGGAGTAAAAATCAGGCACTTATAGTGGGAAATTTAACTGCACATGTTCATATTGACCTTCCCTTAATGCCCTTTCCAGTTTTACTCTGTGCCTTATTCCACAGCCATGGAATAATGCTAAAATAAGCTATGTCTTTGTTTCAAGTTCTACTTTCAATAAATAGAAGAGAGCACATGCTTTTTAAATTTGATTAAAAAATCACTATATCATCAGGAATTTATACTGGGGATACTCATAATTTTTTGTCTATTTAATTTTTTAAAAAACAAAATATCCTCCCATGCAATACATTGGGACCATAATTCCCTTTTTCTCCCCTCTTCTCCCCTCCCCCACCTCTCCATATGTGTGTGTGTGTGTGTGTGTGTGTGTATGTGTGTGTTTATCACTCAGAACAAAAACTGTTACAATGAACATGTATTGGAGTGGAGTGATCAGATGGGCTTCTATATATTTTATTGAAAAATAATCAGCTTGCAACATGAATTTTAATTTTTTTTAAATTTCCAAACACTTTGGCCCTCTTATTTGCTTTAACAGAGAGTAGCTTAACAAAATTATCATTGCTTTGGCTGGGCATAATTACAAATTACTGTAATAAAAAATTGGGAAATGGAGGCAAGAGAATGTTTAAAATATTGTCACATAAAAAATGTGAATAATTTTTGTGAGAAAAAGGCACTTAATACTTTGTAATGATATTTCACTTTTCATAAGATGGTGGGAATAAATGGCATAGTTCATTTTATACTATATTTTATCAAAGTAGAGCCTAGAGCCCAGAAGACTGAGTAATTTTCTCAAGAAGTATCAAACATGGTAGATCCTAAAAATAGGTTATTGTATTTAGTAATTGTTAAACATTTCCTAGTTCCTGGTTTTCATTCCTTTTCTCATCAGATTTAAGTGTGTTCCAATTCTGAACACTTAATTTGATACTCTTATAATTTTTATGAGAGTTTAATTAACTATTGAAGATGAAAGCACATTTGACTTCCATGGTAATTGCTCCTTATCCACCAAACTGATTTGTCATTTGAGAGTTACACTTTAAATTAAATTTAATAAAATTAAAATTCAAGTTAAAGGAGCTCTCCTCCTCCTCTTCTTCCTCTGCCTCCTCCTGCTTCTTCTCTTCCTTTTTAGAAACAATGTGCTCATACAATACATTCCCATCATAGTTTTCCCTCCCTCCACTCTTCCCAGCTCCCTGCCACCTTCCCTCTCCCTCAGATCCTCTGCTCCTCTGTTTCCTCTGAAGAAGATAACTTGCCTCATAGAGACAATCACCAAACAGGACAGAACAAGATACAATAAGACAAGGCCAAAGCCCTCACCCTGAGGCTGTATAAGGCAACCCAATAGGAAGAAAAGAGTCCCAAGAGCAGACAAAAGAGTAAGCAGTCCCCTTAATCTTTAAGTAAGGAATCCCAGCAAAACAGCAAGCTAACAGCCATAACATCTACACAGAGGACCTGTGCATGTAAGGCTATGAAAATATTTCAAGCCACACAACTGTAGCACAAACAACTGTTTGTTTGTTTGTTTGTTTGTTTTGTTTTTTGTTCTTTTTTTCCTGTAAACCTTTGGCATGTTTCAATGAGCACAGGGCAAGCAAGATTGTATTACTGCTCTAAAGAAGAACCTGGCAATATCAGAGATAGTTTCAGGCCTTTATTGAAGCTAAACAGTACTCAAAGGACTAGAATGAAAATAAACCAAGTGTGGGCAGAAGGTGAAATAAACAGAGAACTACGCCAGCAGGAATCAACATTTGGAGCAACAGTTATTGAGAGGAGAGAGGGATGTCTTCATAAATTGCCATTAGCAGGGATAATTGGTACACCCTCCAAGGGCACATCCTGTAGAAGAGCAGGAAATTGCAAAGCCTTGAGCCAAATCGTATGTCTATCCTTCCACACATTCATCTTAGTATTCTTTCTAGTACCAAAATGATTGGAAAATAGCTGTCTCTTGGGAGAATATCAATTGATCCATGACACAGTGATGGAGAAAAGTATTATCTAAGTGTGGCTTAGGTATAAACATAGAAAAGCAGATTAAGTGATTCTGAGTAGTTAAATCTGTATATAGATAGTGAAATTATATTATTTTATATACTATGAAATATAAATGATGATTATAAAACAAATTTATCCTAATCTTGTGTAGATATGTAGATGTACATAATTTCCCAGTAGGTTGTCAACAACATATGAAGTTATTTAGGATTGAGAAAGACATTCTCTACTTAGCACGAATTCCATATATTTTTTACATGCTCGGCTTTAGTAAAAACCAAATGGATACACTTTGGCTATCTGTAAATTTTAAAACATAATATTTTACAGCAAACAAGACTTGGGAATTGGTGCATAACAAAGCTCAGTAAATGCTCCTTGACCTAAGCAGGACATGCTAGTCTAGAATCACCTTTGGGAAGGAAAACATATTGTCTCATTAGAAAGATGCAGATGTATTTAGCCAAATAAGAACCTGCCTCATTTAAGAGTTTTATAGCAAACAAGAATGGAGAGTAGTTTGCATAATTTTCTCGTGTTCCTTTAATAGTGTTTATCTTTTATAAGGCTCGTTAGAACAGTTGCTGGCCACCTGTCAATAACATGGCCTTTTATGGACTCAACCTTTACTGTTCTAATGCCCTTGACATATAAAATCAACAGTCTTAGAAGAAGAGAGTGTTGAGCTTGTTAAGACAACTGCTAGTTTTGAATTTAGTAGGCCCCCTTTTTTCAAACGAAAGAGAGAAATTTGAATTCATGAACAAAAAGATACATTATAAAATTGTCTCTCGTAAAGTAAAATAATCCATGTATTTGTGTATTGTTTCAAAGTTGGTATAGAGTTGCATTTCATATGCTAGCTGCATGTAAACTAAGCTAAGTACCATTCACGTCATGTTTTTGTCTCAGTGTTACTTAATTTTACACACATTCTACTTGGAAATAATTGCAAGTAGTAATGACATAAATGCTTTGTGAACACAAACAGTAGCTTTAACCTATAGAATAAGGCACCTAATGTTTCTTTCTATATTTGCATAAAATCTGTCAAGCTCAGTGTTTCACACATATTTATTGATCTACATCCTAGGCAGATTTTGCATGATAATGAATAAACACAGTCCTACAAATCTGTACACAGGGAGACATTTCTATTCATAAAGTGATAGTATCCATGTCTTAAGGGAGAAATTTGTTTATTATTCATTTGTCCAATTAGATTCCAACTTTTTCTAAATTATCATGAACAAAAAGAAATGCAGCAGGTTTCCACCCATGGGTAATTCCTCTTGTTCTTGTTAGAAAGCACATACAAACTGCACCCCTTCTCCACATCTTCTCACTCTTGGTAATGTTAGCTGTGAGGCTCACTTTTAACCTTTGTGCAGACATATTTGATGTGGTGTGTCACTATTTCACATCATGCTTGGCAGTGAACTTTGTGTTTCCCTTAATAGAATTTGCATACTTTGTTTTCAAGATGTATTTTAAACCCTGCTTGCTCTTAGAAACAGAGTAGCTAATTGGGTTAACTATGCTTGGTTGTCAAGAGCAATTTTAGATGTGGTCTTCATTTGAGGCAGTGTGTGATTATTTCAAGACTGCTTGGAGGGCATAAGTAGACAGCCATTCACTGGGTATACTGTGGTGAAAATCTGATCTTTCATGAGAGTAGTTAATTGGACACAATGCCATACCCAAGGTGCAATGAAAAGATAAGACAGCAGTTAGAGCATGCAAGGTGGCTGAGTTTTTAATAATGCTTGTATTGCCACTACTGCTTTTGCTGTTACCCTCATGCAAGTTTTTCCTTAGTTTCACTATAGGTCTCTGTTGCATTTTCATGGAATATGCTGTCATCTAGTTCTCCTAGTGAGGATATGTAAAACTGAACAGTGTTATGTATAAGGAGTCAGTAAGAAGCTGTACTGGATGTGAACCATATATGCACTTGTAATTTCCTTTTGTTTAGTGATTGAAATATCTTGAGAAAGAAATACAAACTATGAAATACAACTAGTTGTCTGTTAGTGTCAGTGCAAGGTTTATATTTATAAATATAATCAAACATATGTGAAAGACAGTCCACATATATGTATAATATTAAATCCAACCAAATATAAAATCAGAGACATATTGTATGCTTACATGAGTGTCCTTATGTACCATAGGACCATGTACAATAAATATATACAATGGAAAATTTTTAGTTAAAAATTTAACAGAAGAGTATTAAACAGAAATATTCTTACATTTTTAGTAAGTTAGATTCACAAAAAATGATATCATATGTTTCTGTGTATCAAAGCATCAACTAGAAATTTTTAAAATTCCATTGTTAAATAATTTGTTTTCATTGACTGTTATATAGATATCTCTTAGGAGTTGAAACATTCACTCCTGGGCAATAAAGGGAGAAGTGTACAACTCAGGAAAGTGATGAAATATGATTTAAAAGCACAGAAAGTTATAATGCTTACAGGACTGCTGCTCATCTTTTAAAAAGCTTTTTTTTATTAAAAATAATTCATATAATAAATTTTAACCATATTTTCCCATCGTGTGTCCTCCCCACCACCTACCTACCCAACTTTATATTCTCTCTCTTTCTCCATCTCCTTCTCACTCGCTGTTTCAATCACTGGAGCTCTCTGTCAACAGACAAGACACAAACAAACAAAAAACAAGAAGCATATGCACAGCCCACCCCCACAGAAACACAAAATCAAAAATCAAAATAAATAAGCAAAAATTTATCAGACACAAAATGCCCAAACAAAGCAAAATAAGATAAAAACTATAAAAGATCATTTAGGCCATTTTGGGTTGGTCAACTACTCATGAGCATCAGCTAAACCTAAAGTGTTGTTTACAAATACAAGTGAGACTCTATTGGAGAAACCTGATTTTGCCTTTGCCATTGGGTATCAGTTGTGGATAACTTCTTATGGACAGGAGCCTGTGTTTACTTACTCTGTGCTAAGACCCCTTATGCATACTGGCAACCTCTTTGTGAGCTCATATGAGTATCAGTTCTGTTGTGTCTGGAGGACACCTGTTGCCTTGGAGCTGTCCATCCCTTCTGGCTACTACAATCATTCTCTTCCACATAGACCCTAAACCTTGAGAGGAGAGCTTGAGGAAGACGTCCAATCATCCACTTTAGGACTTTGTGCTTCAAACTCTCTCACCTGTTTCACCTTGTATAGTTGTGGGTAACCCATTGCAAGAAGAAACTTCTCTAATGAGGACTGAGTGATATACTGATCTATGGGTATAGCAATATGTCACTAAGAGTCATTTAGTTGCTATGTTCTTTTGGCAGTATAATAGTATTCGAATGTTATTGGAATAACTAACCACTTTCTAATTAGAATTCCACAAGACAGAACAAATACCTGACACTGCTAATGTGACTGAGAACCTGAGACTAGATAGATCATGGGACTTGGAGAAAACATACTATTATTATTATGCTCTAGGACCATAGCTCGTGCCCACTCTTATATGAGCTGTAAATGACAGCTAGCAAGAGGAAACCCGCTTATTTGAGGAGCTGTCTGCAAAGTGAATGGAGAACTCTAGAGATGTAGTTGGATGAATTTTTTAGTGTGAAGCTGTTTGTGAGTCATCCACATATACTTTTGTTAGTAACTCCAGTGAACTAATTAGTTCATCAAACTAGCCTTGGGTGGAACCATTTCTCTGATCTTTCATTGGTGCCCTATCTGAGGTTAATCAACTTTTATTCATATCTCTTCATGAAAAGGAATGCAAAGCCAATTAACCAGTCTTTATAGTGCGGTCAAGACTATGAACATTTTCTACAAAATTCTTCTTTTGGTTTTATTCTGGGAATAAAATACTAAACATTGATTAATTGGTCTAATCTCATAATTATTGTCAAGGATGAAAAATAATGGCACATCAAAAAATTCTCAGCCAGGCATTGTAGCACAGGCCTTTAATCCCTGCACTTGTGAGGCAGAGGCAGGCAGATCTCTTGTGAGTTCAAGGCCAGACTGGTCTAAAATGTAAGTTCCAGAACAGTCAGTGCTACACAAAGAAACCCTGTCTCAAGAAAAGAAAAATAAAAAAAGAAAGAAGAGAATGAAAGAAGGAAGAGAGAAAGAAGGATGGGAGGAAGAAAGGAAGGAGGGAAGGAGAGAGAGAGAGAGAAAATCTTAGGTTTTGGATTTAGATTTTGAGTTAGCACAAGGCACCCATACTTTAAAATATCAACTGAGCAGCATGTAGTTTAGCCTTGAGTCTAATATAAATGTGCCTTCCTGTGGGAAATAGAATAACAGTTTGTTAAAACACAATGGAGAAACTAAAATTAAAGTTATGTGGAATTAATTCTAAAGGTTTATACATTCTATAAAGTTTTCTTATTAAGATGCAGCTTACATTTTAAGATTCTCAGATGGAATATTTTGCAAGTCGGCAGGAAATCATCAAAAGTATTGTAGAAGAATATACAGAGACAAAGTAAAAATAGGATTATAATATCATTCATTAGGTACTTTGCATTGACACTATCAACAAATTCACTGTCTTTTTTATTTATCAATATCTGGGCAAGTTATTTTCTGAAATTTATTTTGAATCCTTATACAATTTTATGTATAAATTTAATGAAATAATATTTTGGATAGACCAAATCTATTACTATTTTAAGTGATAAGAGGACTAATTAGCCCAATATTTCAGATAACTCTCACTTCAGTTTACAATTTTATTGTGTCACTTGTAAGAAAGACAACATTATCAGACATCATTTTGTTTAATAAACATAGATATTATAAATGCATTCTTTGTATTTCTTCTCTTGCAGACTAACAGTGTTCTGCACAGAGGGCATCCTAACCTAAAGCTCTAAATGTAGGCTTTATTGGAGTCCATGTGTCAGAAGAGTCAGGTCTAAAATGCAGCTAGTTTTATTGTTCATTCAGACTGTGAATTTAAAGAACCAGCCCCATTTCCTGTCCTGTTTTTCTGTGGCACAGAATGAGTCCTTTGCCTAGTTTAATGGTTTCACTTCTTTTTCAACCTTCAGCATCTTGCATTCTTTTCTTGTAGAAGTAGGAATGAGGGAAAAGGGCAGCAGCTGTGTGTGTGTGTGTGTGTGTGTGTGTGTGTGTCTGTGTGTCTGTCTGTCTGTCTGTCTGTCTTAGGGAGCCCTATGACCATCATGTGAAACTTACCTTCTTAGGACTTGTTGATGACAATCAAGGTCATCAAATATGTCCTCATCTTCATGACATTTTGAAAATCATGTGTTTAAGTGCTGTTTGTGTTTATTCAAAATTCTAAAATGTATTTTTAATTTAATACACCAGAATTTGTAAACATCTTGAAAACAATATGAATTGTCTTCGAAAAAGAAATAGATAAGAAATATATACTTGGTGCCTTTTCCAGTCGTCATCAGAGAGGCTTCCTCTGGCAGCAGATGGGAGTGGGTGTAGAAAGCCACAGCCAGACATAATGCAGAGAGCATCTAAATCGGAGATCCCATCAGACCTCTGAGCTTGAGCCTCTAGAAACCTGAAGGGAAAGGGAGAGTGTAGGAGTCAGAGGGTTTGATGGCACCAGGAGAACATGGCTGCCAAATCAACTTGGGAGGGCCAATATGACCTCACAGAGACTGGAGCAGCAAAGATGGTACCTGCATGGGTCTGCACCAGCTGCTCTGTACATGTTATGGCTGTTAGCTCAGTGTTTCTGTGGGATGCCTAACAGTGGGAGCAGGTGTGTCTCTGGCTCTTTTAGCTACTCCTGGGAATTTTTTCCTCCAGTTTGGTTGCCCTGTCCAGTCTCAACATGAAGGATTTCACCTTATCTTATTGTATCTTGTTTTTGGCATGCTTGGTGCTTGTTTCTTGGAGGTCTGCTCTCTTATGAAAAGAAAATGGGTGGTGGGAGTGGATATAGGGGACAGGGGAGGCACTGGGGCTGGGAGGAGTGGAAAGAGGACAAAGTGTGGAAATTGTTGGATGTATTGTGTGAGAGAAGAAACTATTTGCAGTGGAAAGAAAGAAAGAAGGAAGAAAGGAAGGAAGGAAGGAAGGAAGGAAAGAAAAGACAGTGCCTACTTCAAAAACTGTTCTAGAATAGAAAACCCCTTTCATACTCAAACGATTGACTCAAGTGCTCCATAAAATACCAACTTATTCATATTTAACAAATGAATTCATTGAAAAAAAATCAAAGTCATTGCTCAACACAAAAGTCAGACTACTGAGAAGTTTTGTTTCTTAGCTTATTAAATTTCTTTACTCATCTCTATAGTTCACTGAGGTTTCTTTTTTATTTATGGCAAGTCCCCTTTTTTAAAAAGGCTTTAGTTACCATGAAGCTCCAACTTTAAATTCTATCCGCAACACTGTACACAGATATTAGACTTCTATCAATGTAGCCTGCAACAATAAAAAAAAAAAAAAAAGAAAAAAGAAAAAAACGAGAAGAAGGTGAGGGAGAGCATTTTCTGCAAAATAGTTAATTACCCAGGCAGAGAAAGCCTGGAGGAAAAGGCTTTCATGAGGGCTATTTTCTTTACCACTTACTAAAGCAGAGTTCAGGGTGTGTGACAAGAGTAATGGGTTTTCACTGTGACTAGCTCCTGACGCCCTTTATGAGTAACAATCTCTATCTACCTGAAATAAAGGAAATGAATCAAACTTTTAGTAATCCCAAAAGGGGCCGAAGTGAAATTGCCCCAGCTGTTACCTTATATAGACTCCTTGACACAGTTCCCTCTTGTAAAAGTACTCAGGGACGAGCGTTACTTTCCAGTCGTCTCATTCAGAGACCTACTTTATAAGATGTCGGCAAGTTAATGTGCTAAGGCTAGAGACGTCTTTCTAAAATGGGAATAGAATGTCACTTTCTTCCTGTAGCCCTGATAACTAACTCTTGTGCTGTTTTATAGGTCCCTGGGGACGGTGCATGGGAGATGACTGTGGACCCGGTGGCATCCAGACTCGGGCTGTGTGGTGTGCTCACGTGGAAGGCTGGACAACATTACATACGAACTGCAAGCAGGCTGTGAGACCCAGTAACCAGCAAAACTGTTTCAAAGTGTGTGACTGGCACAAAGACTTGTACGACTGGAGGCTGGGACCCTGGAATCAGTGTCAGCCTGTGATTTCAAAAAGCCTCGAGAAAGCACGAGAATGCGTGAAGGGGGAGGAGGGCATCCAGGTAAGAGAGATAATGTGCATCCAAAAGGACAAGGACATTCCTGCAGAGGACATCATCTGTGAATACTTTGAACCCAAGCCCCTCCTGGAACAGGCCTGCCTCATCCCTTGCCAGCAAGACTGCATCGTGTCTGAGTTCTCACCCTGGTCTGAGTGCTCCAGGACCTGTGGCAGCGGCCTGCAGCACCGCACTAGGCACGTGGTTGCACCGCCACAGTTTGGAGGCTCTGGCTGTCCCAACCTCACCGAGTTCCAGGTATGCCAGTCCAACCCCTGCGAGACAGAGGAGAGCTTGTATAGCTTGCAAGTGGGGCCCTGGAGCGCATGCTCAGTACCACACTCACGTCAAGCCAGGCAAGCCAAGCGTCGTGGCAAAAACAAGGAGAGAGAGAAGGAGAGAGGAAAAGCTGTGAAGGACCCAGAGGCCCGTGAGCTCATCAAGAAGAAGAGAAACAGAAACAGACAAAATAGACAAGAGAACAAATACTGGGACATCCAGATTGGGTATCAGACCAGGGACGTGATGTGCTTAAACCGGACTGGGAAATCTGCGGACCTCAGGTAAAGTCTAATTACCAATAACATAGCTGTCTCCTGTCTGCAGAAACAATAGGGACTTCAAACTCACTGTACTGACTCCTGGAATAAACATGTGACAGATATTCCCTAGTGCAAGGCTTATGAGCTTTGGTAGATCTCGTGGTGGTGGCTTTATTTTGTCCATGTGTAGACCCCACCCTATTTAAAGGCTTCCTAGCCTATGAATGATTCTTTATGACAAAATGCAACTTCTTGCGAAGGACACATAGGTCAGTGGTAGAGCACTTATCATTTAGTGTCATCTGTGAGGCCCAAAGTTCAGCTCCCAGCACCGCAAAAACAAGACGACAACACTGCTTCTTTAAGCAGTTTTTTTTTTTTCCCCTACAAGAAAAGAAAGTAAAATCATTTGGAGCTTGGAGTATTGGGATTTCGAATACAGATATTTATCTGAGTGAGTTAATAGAATAAAGCACACTTGTAATCTCTCCAAGTTTATAGCATTTTCAGAATTACCCTATAAACAAAACCCGCTCTTAACAACTACCTGGGGAACCATACCTAAGACTAATATTCTCTCACATTTTATAAAACAGAGTAACTCTCTCCAGCAGGAAATAAGGTAGTAGAAGGTATTTAACCAGGAGTGGCCTAACTTTGAAAATGTAATTAATTGGCAGCAATTCCTATATGGAAATCATTTGGCAGATTATCTTCTGGTACGTAATGACTACATTACGAGAAGCTACCTCATGTATGATTCATTTGTTGTGGAAATGGCATTAAGTGAGGATGAAAGGAAGGCTAAGATGGTCTCTGGATTGGCTAAAGTTTGCTCTTAGATAAGCCATACTATCTGGGAGTGGCTTCTTGGTATCATTTGCATAATTGCTTTTCCTGAAATATTTATGAAGTTATGATTTGAACTGAACCTAAGAAATTATAGCATCATCCATCGGAATCTTATATCCTATTTATTGTAGCGTTGACTTTGGGTGTGCTATCTTTCTTATCATGCAGTCTGTTCTCTTGAGTAAAGCCATAAGATCAATGTCACAGATGCCTCAACCCATAGGGCTTTGTAGAGCAGCTGGATACTGTTTCTTCTTGCCCCTGGAAATCTTGTAAAGATTACCATTTCCTGTTTACTTTGGAGGCTGGAAGCCTGATTGTGTGGCATGCCTGCTGTTTCTCAAATAACCCACTGGTTTATTTTTTTCCACTCTCCCTATCTTTTCTCACCTGTTCTTGTTTATTGACTTGATTACTGTGGATTTTCAGATATAGGTGAGAACCTCTTTGGGAGAAGTTATAGGTTAAGTGAATGAGTAAATAGAAAGGCACAATCCATTCAACGAAGACAAAAGCTTTCTCTCATAATACTATTGTTCTGTCTGCCTCTTACTTTACTTCATCATTTCATGGTACTAGATGCTGACCCTTGGGCTGTGCTTATGCTGGGCAAGTGCTCTACCACTGATCTGCCTGCAGTCCTACGCACTGTTTTGAGCCTACTTGCCTCTTTTTGACCTTCAGTCCGTACATTTCCTAGCAGCTGCACTGTAACTCACATTGCCCTTGGTAGCCTCTTCTCGATCCTGCTACTTTGCTGATTGTGCCTGTTTTCCTGGCTTCCGCTAGCCAGGTTCAGTTCATGTGAGTGTGTGCGTGTGAGTGTGTGTTCGTACATCCATACTGATGCACTGCAATCCACTTCCTATTTGGTTCTTTTCTGACAGTCTTGACTCTGACAACTTCAACCCTGTCCCCTGGAGGAGTAGTTATTTTAGTGGCTTGGCTTCCACTGAGCGATTGAATGAGCCTCCAGGGCAAAGTTGAGTTGACTCATGCTGTCACTGGGTTAGCATTCAATGGAGGTTTAATTTAATGTCGAAGTGTAGTTAGGTGTGTAGCTTCAATTGCATAAAGTCTAATATTCACATCAGTTGTGTGACTTAAGGAAATATACTTAACATGTGGGAAATTTTGTCAGCCACTTGCATCCTTACATACATTTTGTTCAAACTTTACACCACTTTGTCAAGGAAGCCAGTACAATAAGATATGAATTAACAAAGAACCACAAATCAGGGATTCAATCATTGAATTTAAAATAGCTTTCATCTCATTCTTTCTTTATTATATAAGAAGTTTAAATAATCATTGAATAATACTAGCAATAGTTCATTCCAGTAACTAAAAGAACTTAGCTAAATAAGCCTAGGAATCTTTGGGAGCTTCTCTATAAGCCAATAAAGTGCTTCAAAGAATTGCTGCTAAATTGCAAAGGCATAAACCCTGCTTTCAAATCGTCCTTAATCAATAGAGGTCAGAACTGCAACCACAGTTCATTCTTTAATGGCAGTAAGAACAGCTCAGCCTCGTACCTCCACTGATCCGGAAGTTTTGGACAACGTGGTAGTCAGATGTAACAGAGATAAGAAACTTGGACATATACTTGCCTTGCCCCTCCACGGACACTTAAAACCTCCATGGATTCCTGAATCCTCAGTGGCGTGAAGGTGCTATAGAAATAATATGCTTTCCTGGTCAGTATTCACTCCACACACTTAGAGGAAACGCTTTTTTAAAATTGTGTGGTCCATCTTTGGCTAATGCTCAAAGTGTAACCAGCTTCAAATAGACTTTACTGGCTTATACGCACACACAAGAGGTTTATACACTATCATCCTTAACTCTTTCCTGCCCCGCCCCCAAGCTACATTTTGAACATTTAAACAGAAGCAAGGGAGTGCAAATCTGTTCATGTAGGCAAATGAACAATTTACACAGCAAATATAGTTGTCAGAAATATTTCTTACATATACTAAGGTTGTCTTTTTTTTTTAAATGAGTTGTTATCTAGGGTCATCTTGCAACCTGACAGAATAATGCTTTTCCTGATAAGAGCACCAGGGACTTAATGGCAGGCCAGGACTTAATGGTGGTTGTGACCCTGAACTGCCCACTTGAGCTGCCCCTTTGAGGCGTGTTCTTTGATATGGGGATAGGCCTAATGGCTGGTTGTAAGTCAGAGTTGTCTCCTTTTGTTATGGGAATGAAGCCTAATTGAAGGTTTGTCTTCTGAATAAATGTTAGCAGAAACTTCAATGGTGGTACAAATTTCTCTGTTTCTAACAAGCCTGGTTAGCACACTACTCATCTTCTAGTCATCTTGGAGGCTGTGCTCTTTAGCTAAATACTACTGTGTATAACATAATATTTCCTAAGCAAGTTTATTAGCAGATCCTGTATAGCATCAATTTTATGACTTCAAGTTTCTCCTTCATCAAAGGGAATGAATGGCATTTCCTTGCTATATAAAGCAAGGACTGGCATAGTAAAAAGCATTGCTCAAACATCTTTGAGTTTTGTTTAAAAATTTTTAAAGGTTAAGCTTGAGCAAGGACACTCACTTTCAGCCCTGTCAGGCTGTCAAATGTAGTATGTGATAATTCTAAGTAGAAATTAATTACCAATTCACTTGCTTGTCATAAAGTCTCCCTACCCTTAGGAGAACATATATGCAAATGTCATTCTACTGGGAGATTGTGTGATCTGGGTACCTGGAAATCTTCATATTTTTTAAATATATTCACATTTAAAACAATTGGAAGGGCATACTGAATTCTACACCGCAGTAAAGATTAAAATTGTGACCATCCATTGGTGAGGATCACCACACGTACAAGAACACAAATTTCTCCCTGTGCAACAATGACTTTTAGTCAGGTTTGAATAGAATCTTATTTGGGCGAGGAATCAATGAGATAGTATGTCAAACATTTATCTAGAAAATCAAAACTATTAAAGAACAATGCAACCCAAAACTGGAAGGGAAGTCACTGTTCACACAGGGGCCTAGGACATTAAAATGATGATCGGGAGAGACACAATGGCAGGCGGCCAGCTCCAGCCTCCAGTGAGCTCAGTCCTAATCCCACAATTCTCCAAGAGCCACTTCACTCCAGAATGTGGCTTGCTGAAGGGAAGAATCATCTGCATATTAAAGGCACACGTTTCTGGAATGGCTAGGAAGTGTGCTGTGAGTAAAACAAGACACAGTAAGTGGAAGTACTTGGCAACTTTTGAAAATACCTTCCACTTAAATGCATTTTGTTTTGTCACATTTTCTCACAAAGGCAATTAGTCGTAATTACCAGCCCATTGGAAACATTGCCAAGAGCTGTGGGAAATTCAGCCCATAAGATTCCTGAGGGAATATGAATGAATTTGGGGTAGAAAAGGATTTTTGGTGGTTAAATCAAAAGAAGTAGATCTAGCCAGCATTGGGAAAATTGCATAAAGCAAACACATGTACAAATATAAACCGTGGTGAACAAATAAAGACCAGAACAATATAGCAGAACATGCAGAAATACTGACACACTGACCTATATGTTTCTGATTTCTGTTATTAATTTCATTCTTGTTTATATCTCTAGAAAATAAGCCATTGCATGCCAGATGGCAGGGAATAATGATTCTTACATGGCTTCTAGTTATTTATTTATTTATTTATTTATTTATTTATTTATTTTGTATTTTTTATTACTTTTTTTTTTCAGTTCAGTTGTTACCCACCTCCTTATCCACCCTCCCACAGTTCCTCATGCCATTCCTCCTACCCCTGGCCTCCAAGAGGATGTCCCTCCACCCAGGCCTCCCCACTTCCTGGGGCCCTGTTTTTTTGGTTTTTTTTTTTAACGTCAGAAATTTTGTAACACAACTTCTGCTATATTTAATTGTTAATCACAAAGTTATATTGCTGTTCAACAAGATCAATGTCATTATGTTTGATTCTTATTTTACCTTAAAATACCAGTTATAAACAGATCCAGTATTTGGTTAGAGTTGTGCTATGAAACTTGAATATAGACTGTGCATTGTGCTGAATGCCTTTAATCCCAGCCCTCAGGAAGCAGATAGGCTGATTCTCTTAGTTTCAGACCAGTCTGGCATATGTAGAGAATTCAAGATAGCAAGGGCTCTATGTAGAGACCCTGTCTCAAACAAGCAATCAAGCAAGCAAGCAAACAAACAAACCAAATAAATTAATTAATTTTAACTAGTAAACATGAATATAAAGCTGTAGGTTTGACAGCAGTCTGTAAGCTCATCAAAACAACTAGAGGACTTAAAATAATAGATAATTGGATAAAAACACCAAAAAAAAAAAACCCCTAAAAACTAAGAAACAAAACAAACTAACAAACAAAAAATCAGAAATCAGAGACATATAGGTCAACTTGTCAGTATTTCTACACATTACTATATTATTCTGATCTTTATTTGTTCACCACCATTTGTATTTGTACATATGTTTGCTTTATGTAACTTTCCCAAATGCAAAGTTGGTGAGGGAACTCAGCAAGTAGAGGTGTTTCTGGGCAAGCGTAGCCAGCTGAGCTTGATCTCCAGAACACACATAAAGAAGGAAGGAAAAGAATTGACTTATGTCAGTTGTCCTCAGACTTCCATAAGCAGACTGTGACATTCACATCCTGTCCTCCTCTCTTGACCCCTACCCACACTTCCCTGTGGGTGTACATACACAATAATAGGAAGAAATTTTTTTAAAAAGGCAAAGAAATGTTATCTAAGCATAGACAAATCTATGGCCTCCACTCAGTGGTATTCAATGCAGTGATAAACAAGCCATGTACATTTTCTGGAATGGAGAAGTATTTCTATAAAACTGTACACAGGGAAGGAGAGTGTGATACAATTTCTAAAAGCCTTCCAAATTTTGGGATCCCAATGAGCCTTCAAACAAAAAAGTGTCTAATATCACGGACATATAATCTTGTATCTCTTTCTTAGAAGAAAACTCATTTGTTTTCAGCATGTGCTACAGATCAGCTCATTTGGAAGCAGTGCATATGGTGTCCCAGCACAACAGCCTTGGCTGTGCCTGTGACGTTTCACTCACTTGAAGCACTTACTGTCTGGCTACTGAGGCCCTTTCCCACACTAAGACTTTGAGAACTGATGAAATTGCAAATTTAATTCTACCCTTACCAAAAAGTAGGGAGAAAATTACCTCCTATTTAAGGAAGCATTGACTCCTTTTAGGTTATTCAGAATCCATTTATAAAATGACTGCTTCTCGTGCATACATAGCAGGCTTTTAGATTTACAATTTTTCAATAGTATCCAGTGTTGACAAGCCTGTCGGATAGTCCTTTTCACATCTTGTAAGCACACCCTGGCTTCCTCTTGATTATGCTGAGAAACAGCCACGGGACAATTTCTTCTTCTTAGCGAGTAGATAGTTAGGAAGAAAGACATACTCCTCTCACTCCGAATTTAAGTGCTATCGAGAAGGTGCATGCCAGAGTTATGAAAGGTCCAGCCTCAGACATTCTCACTCTGCTTCTGTGTGTAAGGGTCTCTGGGAGACCCTAGTCCTCTTTTTTTCTCTCCTTTTTGGATTCTACCAACAGAAGGGGTGATAGCATTCCAGAAAATAGGAGAGAAAAGTTGGATTCCGCAGTGGCTGGATTTCTCTAACAAAAGCAAAGCTCTCCTCGGTTCTAGATCCATAATTTTCCAGTGCCCAGCTCTAATGAGCTTCATCATTACTAGGTAATTTCTCTTTTATAAGTAATCATTTTATTAAACTTTTCAAATTAATAAATATGAGCTTGAAGCTTATTTTCTGCTGCCCTACTAAGTGACAGAGATGTGTAATAAGAAAATGTCAGAACCACAAAATGCAACACTGGCACACATCAGAAAAACAAAGCAGAATCCAATCCTAGGATACTATTTTTTTCATTGTAACTAATGTGCTGCTAAAGAACCAACATTGAAGCGCCAAAGGAGAGGGCATGCTGGCAAAGAACAACCAGGGAAGTAGTGAGTTCTCCAATGAAAGGAAGTCGATGAGATCCAGAATCCCGTCCAAAGGGATGCTATTACTAATGCTGAGTAGGTTGCACAGATTTGAAGAGGTGAAACAGAAAGAAAATGGAAACAGAAAAAATAACAGTTCTGACATTTGGAGGCCAATGTGAGCTCATTGTGCAGGAGTGTCATGTCCACAGGCTGTTCACATATCAGGCTAGGTTGAAGTGGCTGGAAGAGTCAGCACCTGCTGAAACCTATAGAGCTTGAGAAAAGAAGCTTAAATGTTTTGACTTTATATCCCCTGGGTACAAACAACTCTAAATTTATTAGTAATGAGGTGTTAGCATGTCCAAAGGAGAATGTGTGTGTATGTGTGTATTTATTGATATGAAACAAATAAGAAGTTATAAAAGCATGTTGTGTGTATAAAATCAGAATAATTAAGCTTTAAGGTAAAGAGATTAGAAAATAATAGCTTGAAATCATTATGGATTTATTTTGCATTTGACAAGGTTCTTTTACTATGCATATGTGTATCTATGCACACGCACTTGTATGTGAATGTAAGCATGCACATTTGTGTGTGCATGTGGAAGCTAGAAGATCAACCTTAGGTGTCCGTCCTCAGGTATTGTCACCTTGATTTATGAGACAGAATGTCTCATTGGGTTGGAGCTTGCTAATTAAGCCAAAATGGCTGGCCACATGCCCCAAGGATCCATCTGTCTCTTCTTCCCAACACCATGATTACAAATGTGCACTACGATGCCCACTGATTTCAGATGGGTTCTTGGGATAAATCTAAGGCCCCACTGGTGGCACAGCAAGAATTGAACCAAATTGTATCTTCCCAACACCTTACTTGCGTTGTGAGTCAAACCACATTAGTGTGTCTGTGGGGGGGCTATGTGTGTGTTGCAGTCACTAAGGAAGCTTATTATAATTCTCAATGGATATTGATATGTTTTAATTCATGAACTGGGACCATTACAAATAATCCCAGTAACTTGTCTTTGAATCTGACTAGATTAGTTCTTTTCAACCTTTTTATAGAGTTGCTCCATAGCCATTGTGTTGGTCTCCATTGTCACACTGTTTGCCTGTGCCCAGAGTGTAATAGTAGGAAATAAGTAAAGCATATATTTCTCTACAATTAGTTAGAAGGAAACACATGCCCATTCCTGTTCCTGCTGCCATGGCTGTTTGCATTCATTTCAAAATAGAGTTCTCAAATAGTGAAAACAAGTGCTAGAATCATATATTCTCCACTTACCTAGTATTGGATCCAAAATACCTATTGTGGTCAAAATTATAAGGCAGGGTATCTGCTTTTCTGTGTTCAAGTCCCCAGTTAACATCATTTGTAAATTATAATACATTTCTCTTAAAATTTGTGATTGAATTTATAGGTAACCACATTTTCCTCTTTTCATTCAAATTCTTTCTACTTCCTTCTGTTCTTTTCTTCAATTTGATATCATTCCTTAAAAAAAATATAACTAGCAAACAAATGAGTAGCTGACCCGTACTTCATATATAAGGACATTGGTGAACTTTGTCTACTTATATGGACTAATGGTTCTAATCTGTATAAGGCTAGGTAAACTGTTGCTTAGAAGAAAGATACAGTATTAATCAGTGCAGTTTCCATTAGCTAAAATAATGAGTACCATGTATTCAGGTCCAGCAAACACTGACTCCCTGAAATTTAAAGGAGTCTTTCCATTTTTAAAGCTTGAACCTTTTGATAAATAACAAGACAGCAAGTGAGAAATATGATAAATGGTATCTCTGAGCTTATGAAACATGGAAAAGAATGTTGCCAAAATGTACGTGCTTATGTTTATTGCACGAGACACCATTTTGAATATATCTCAAATTTCAATATTAAGGAGCCTGGTGAACACCAAGCAATTGCTGTCATGTTGTTAAAATCAGATTTTTCTGTTAATATTAGGAAATGTACCATTACTGACATAAGTACATAGTAGTGCTTTCCTGGTATTTGTTAATTTAGCTTAATCTTCATATATTATAAGCATCCTTATTTGGGCTTTCTTTTACTTCTGTTTATCTATTTACCTATCTATCCTATATCTATTTTCATGTATATGATGTTTCTATGTTAGAAACATACATGCATGCGGAGGTCAGAGGGCTTTTAAGAGTGAGTTCTCTCCTTCCACAGTGAATTTATAAGATCCAGTTTGTTTCCAGGTTTTCATGGCAAGTACTTTTACTCACTTAACATCACACCCATCCTGTTTCCACATCTTGAATCCATTAGCTTAACTTGTCAAAATTATCACATGCTTGCAGTTAATAAAGACATACTAAGTCCTCCTATGATGAGTGTCTACGTGTAACTTCTAGAGCATTCAGAACACAAGGGTCACTTCTCAAGTCTAAGGTAAGACTGTATCACAGCCAAAATGTCTCTACCTCCCTCAAACTTCTCTGTGTTCCTTCCTTTAAGTATTTTTAAATCACTTTAGGAAGATACAATTGACATACATATGTAATATATAGTTATCTACTACATAACAGGGGTTTGCTGATTATACTAAAATTTTAAAGGATCATAAAATTCCTTACCACCCAGTGATGCTGTGGCTGATGTAAGGTAAGAACAATGCTTTGCTCATGTGTTTCTCACAGTGCTGAGGTAAACACACTATGCTGCCAGTCATACAAAGCCAATGCAATAAAGCCTAACAGGTATGAAGTAGCCTGTGCTGTCTAGGTTTATCAACTTGCGGTACCTCTTTCAGGAGATGATTATATCCTTAAGAAATACACAACTATGTACAGGTGGCTGAGTTATATGTCAGAATATATTTGTGAAACCATCAAGGCTATACAGTTTTATTTGCTACCTCACAATATTCTTTCTGATCTTTGTTATTGTAACATGGGCTTTACTAATGTTATTGTATGTATCAAGAACATCTAAGATCTGTTCTTTTACAAATTTTAAGTATAGAATACAGCAAGGATTGTTCTTGTGTAATGAGGACTCTGGGACAGGACAACTAAAGAAAAGAAAGCTGTGGGGAAGCATTTTAAGTAGATGATTCAAGTTACAGGAAGAGGTGTGGCGTTTCAACTGACTTTAAATCAGGTCAGTGATATCCCTGAATAATCCTCCCCACCCCACACAAACTAAATATGTTTCCTTCCTCACTTTTCTTGTTGGCTTTCTTTTCTCACAGTTGGCTGTTCTGTTTGAGTCTCTTGCTTGAGGTGGTGCAAGACCAAGTTTCCTATGGAAACCCGGCACTCCCTCCAGCAGAGTGGACTGTGATTGGTGTGGTGACCTTGTAGCTCCTTGGCAGTAAAAGTGATCTCACCCATTGTTTTCAATTATTTGCTGGAATTTGGCTAGCGCCACATCAGTAGTAATGAGTTTTCCTCTGACAAATAAATCAATAAGGGTTAAATGGGAGGAAACATTTCAAAAGGAAGGGGGAAAAAGCACAATTCCCATAGGATAAGGAATTAAATAAATCATTATAACGCTCTATTTGTATGATCTAATTTAGAATACACTAGCTTGCAGGGTTTACTAACAAGTTACATTACAGTTTCACATGTTTATTTTTAATTTAATTGCCTTTGAAAATTGTTATTCATCCATTGGTTTTTATTCATAATTGTATTGTGCAGTGTTATTTACTTTTCTGATTTTATGTAACTTTGTTATGTGAGAGATTTTGTGTTTGAGAGCTACCTTCCTTTATTTTGATTACATGTCCATGCTCACAGATACTAGGTTCTAAACAGGTATGATCCTGGAAGCATTTCTGAGCAGTACTGACTGGGTTAAGAATGATTTCAGATAAACAGAATGACTGTGCTCTGCTTAGGACAAGAAGCCTCTGTACTATAAAGTCTTGGAATGCCCACACAGGCATGCATAGTGTAGTGTTCTGGAATAAACAAAGCAAGTTCTTTCACAAGAAATGCACTGGGTGAAGATGTAAAAATTAAAACATATCTTTACATCTGCTTCTAATGAATACGGAAGATAGTAAAAATGTAACTTTGATAATTTTCTTGCATAAAAATAGAGCTTAAAAATTCACTTTAAGTTTTTCAGACCCAAATTTAATATCCAGCTTAACTTTTTGTGAAGTTTTATATAAACAACTCAGTCTTACTTGAAAATGAAATAGAAAAAAACCTGTTGTGATGAGGGATCTCACATCTTCTGCTTTAAAATGTTATTCATCATGTACATGTGTGTATTCAATAAATAAATAATAGGCACTCACTATTACCTAATCTTTTCTTTGAAAAATCTTTGAATGACATTGATTTTGACGATCTGCTCCCCAAAGATTTACATACTCTGAATCTAGCAATATCGTACATACAAATACATATGTATCACTATGCGTTGAAAGAACTTGTACAATATCATGAATTCAGTTTCCTTTAACTCTCTCTACATGGGGGAATAGTTACCCTTTTGTGTAGTATATATTCTGTGCCACCTTTCAGACTCTCTCTATAGAGTAAAAATTGTACTGGGCTTTTATTTTGCTCATGGGAGTAGATTGGCTTTTTAAACTAGCAGAATAGTTACATAATCTAGTCATAACAACAAGACATGGCTCCTCACAATATTTAGGAATGTTAAAAAGAAAAATTAGGGCAAGTGGCTCCCTGGTGGTGCTTTTTAAGGTAAACTTTTCTGCTTAGTCTGAGAGAGTATAGTGTCCTTTCTCAAAAGTGCCTGGAAACTAAGACATATTGGACACTAGAGGAAGGTCTTGTGCCACTTGCATAAGACAGAATCAGATAGCCTAGATTCAAGTCAGAACTCTACCACTCATTTCTTAGCTCCAAAATGGAACAGTATCCAATGTGGCACATGGGGCAGGATTATTATTAGAATACAAAAATCTATGCATGCAAAATGGCTGTGAAATTGAGAATTGCCATGCAAAACAAATGATAAGAAAAGATAGCTTTCAAAATACTTAGATCAATACTTAGATGCTAAAGATCAAAGATTATGTTAAAAAGGTAGGAAAGAAGAGAACATAATAACTTAGCTACTTAGACTTTCTAAATCTTTCAAATGATCAGAATAATATCTACTGAACCAGAACCAGTCTGCATACACTTAATTAAAGATCTTACTGAGATCTATGTATCTTTATCATGCTAAAATGAGATTAGCAATAAAAACATACTTATAATTTATAACAATATATCTTTTGAATGTCAAAAATGTTTTATTAACATTACAACAAAATTGCCATATTGTAGAGTAATTTCAGTAATGTTCTTTTATATTAATTAATTATTTATTCACTTTACATACATTTTTTTTTACTCTGCCCAAGTCACAGAATTTCTGATTTTACTCACACTAGTCAGAAAAGCTGTTTAAAGTTTAGAATATCCAAAATATTATTTAAGAGTTAGTATCTTCTGGGCAGTGGTGGTGCACGCCTTTAATCCCTTTAAGCACTTGGAAGGCAGAGACAGGCGGATTTCTGAGTTCAAGTCCAGCCTGGTCTACAGAGTAAGTTCCAGGACAGTCAGGGCTATACAGAGAAACCCTGTCTCGAAAAACAAACAAACAAACAAACAAAAACAAAAAAAAAGAGTATCTTATCTTACTGTGTTAATTCTGCCAATGGATGAGCATGGGAAACCCCTCCATTTTCTGAGTTCTTCTCTATTTCTTTCTTCAGAGACTTGAAGTTATTGTTTTAGAGATCTTTCACTTGTTTGGTTAGAGTGACCCCAAGATATTTTATATTATTTGTGGCTATTGTGAAGAGAATTGTTTCCCTAATTTCTTTCTCATCCCATTTATCATTTGTAGAAAGGAAGGCTGCTGATTTATTTGAGATAATTTTATATCCAGCCACTTTGCTGACATTGTTTATCAGCTGGAGAAGTTCTCTGGTAGAATTTTGTGGTCCCTTATGTATACTGTCATATCATCTGCAAATAGTGATACCTTTATTTCTTCTTTGCCAATCTGTATCCCTTGATCTCTTTTCATTGTCTTGTTGTTCTAGCTAGCACTTTGAGTATTATGTTGAATCGATAGAAAGAGAGTGAGCATCCTTGTCTTGTTCCTGATTTTAGTGGGCTTGCTTCAAGTATGTCTCTATGTAATTTGATATTGGCTGTTGGTTTGCAGTAAATTGATTTTATTATATTTAGGTATGGGCCTTGAATTCCTGATCTCTCCAATACTTTTAACATGAAGGGGTGTTGTACTTTGTCAAATGCTTTTTCTGCATCTAAGGAGGTGATTATATGATTTTTTTCTTAGAGATTTTTTATATGGTGGATTATGTTAATGAAATTTCATGTATTGTACCAACATTGCTTCCCTGGGATGAAGCCTACTTGATCAGGGTGAATGATGGTATTGATGTATTGTTGGACTTGGTTTACAAGAATTTTATTGAATATTTTGGCATCAATACTCATAATTGAGATTGGTTTGAAGTTCTCTTTTTTGGTTGGGTCCTTGTCTGGTTTAGGTATCAGAGTAATTGTGGCTTCATAGAATGAATTAGGTAGTGTTCCTTCTGTTTCTATTTTATGGAATAATGTGAAGAATATTGGTATTAGGTCTTTTTTGAAGATCTTGTAGACTTCTGTACTAAAGCTGTCTGGCCCAACCAATGGACAAAAGCTGCTGATCCCTGTGGTTGAATTAGGGAAAAGCTCAAAGAAGCTGAGGAGGAGGGTAACTCTGTAGGAGGACCACAATCTCAATTAACTTGGACCCCGAGATCTCTCAGACACTAGATCACCAACCAGACAGCATGCACCATCTGATATCAGGCCCCCAACACATATACAGCAGAGAAATACCAGGTCAGGACTCACAGAGAAGATACACCTAACCCTCAAGAGACTGCAGGCTCCAGGGAGTGGAGAGGCTGGTGTGAGGGATGAGGGGGTGGGGACATCCCTGTAGAGCCAGAGGGGTGAGGAGAAGCTATGGGATGGGAAACAGTCAGAGGGTGGACAAGGAGGGGAATAAAATCTGGAGTGTAAAAAAGAAGAAAAAATAACTAAATAAAATTATAAAAAAGGAGTTGGTATCTTTATTTCTATTCTATTTTTCTGTGAAAATGTCATCCTATCCTGACAAGTATGTTCAAAGGTCATGTGTATGGGGTTTGTGGTACTCAAAAAGCCAAATCAATGCTTATTTGTGGTTGACAATATCACTGAGTATTTTTATCTTGAAATAAGTTGCTGAACTTAGTACTATCACACAGATTTTCAGTTATTTATTTATCATTTCTGAATTGTTTCATCCAAACTTAATTTAGCACTTCACGTAAACCACTACTAAATAAACTTGTCTATAAAGAGATTTTTGTTCATATTATTCCTTGAAATGGCAATTGTTTGCATCTGCCAAATCCTACATGCACAACTCTCTAACTTGTACAGATTTTCAAAATAATAGAGACTAGCTTACAAAAGAAAGATGATTGTTGATCATTTATTTGAATTGAAATTCAGAATATTTGTAGAAAGTCAGTATGAAGGGAGAATAAAATACTAATGCTAGATAATTACGTTTCTGTTATTGTTTTACAACACTTTTTTTTCTGTTTGAGAATTTCATACATCAATCCTATATTCACATCATGTTTACCATGTTCTCCCCTCAAGCTCATCACCTCTTCTTCAATCATTTTTGGGTAGTATATTCATATGTAGACTACTAGATGTATGTGTTAGGCAACTTTCAGAAGCCTTTTAGAGTTGCTCATGTGCATGTTGTTTAGGACTAGGCACTGGGGTTGAATAGCCTATCAGCAAGCTTATTCTTAAGAATATGAATTCTCCTTCTCTGAGGTACCTTGGATTTTTCTCTAGTTCTTCATCTAAGGGTAGGGCCTTGCACCAGTGGAAGGGGACATGTTTTTCCATGTCATTCATTATTGTAGCTCACAACATTCAGAGCTGGGTAACAAGAACATCACTTTTCTTCTCTAGGGATGTGCATATCACTTTCCAATACTGTGAATCCCAATAAGGTCTAAGATTATAGGTCTGCACCAGCTTGATTCTTCCATGTTCTGTGATGCAGCTTTGTAGTATCTTCAGGATTAAGGTTTCTTTTAAAAATATAGAGTTTATTCAGAGATATGGAGCATTTGGGTCAAATTATATTTTAAAAGACATCTCTCAATGTTTACTCCAAATTTGTAGCACCTGATAGACCTTTTATCAATGTAAAAATTATTTTTTGTCTTATTTCTCTAAGCAGAGATTCTGCTGACAGTCTCATGCATATCTAATGAAATTATATTTTAATTTGAATTTTTAGTTTTCTTGTAGCAAGTCAGTGCATTTAATCATTAAATAATTTATTATTATTAATATGAGGATATTTCTGGAGGTATTTCTCTTCTCATGGTTGTGTGTACATTTGTGTGTGGATGTGTGTGCACACTCATGCAGAAGCCTGTGGAAGCTAACATTGATATCTGGTATCTTACATAATCCCTTTCCACCTTTATTGAGTCAGGGTGTCTTGATAAAATCAGGTCAAACTGATTTGGATAGACTAACTGTTCAGCTTGCTCTGGGCATCCCCTGCGTCTGTCTTAAGTGCTGGGCTGCCACACTAATCTGGATTTACCTGAATTCTGGAGATCTAAATGCCATTCACTATTTTTGGGGGACAAATGCTTTTAAGCTTAGTCAATGTCCTGGTCACTCACTCTTGTTCATTTATATATGGATTGTTTTATTGTTTAATTTATATGTGTGTATGTAGATAAAAAGCAAAACATATGTAGTCTTTGCTTCTCTTTGTGATACTACATTTTATTGTAATTCATATTCTTTCATAATAGCTAAACTTCTATAATAACCATTGAGACTATCAGCTATATCATTCATTAGGTGACTCATACAAGCTTTAAGTTTTAAATGTCAGAAAATATGTTTGCTTTCAGCCACAGATCCTGCATTGCAACTGATGTATGGTGCATTCCAAGTATCATGCATCTATTCGACCTCCTAGATTTCTTGAAAGATTTGCATTTTGTTGTTTAATATTATGCTTACGTATTTAATCAATCTAGACTTCACTTGTGCACATGAGGAAGAGCTTGATTTTCCTTAGTCTTTGCTTTGTCTGTATGCTAGCACTGTAGAACTTCAAAGGGATCAACTCCTCTATATTTACTTGGAATATGACCTTCTCAGGCTGAGTTATTTTTCTGTCCATGCACAATACCCTATATGTTTTCTATAATGACTGCTGTGCTGCACAGTATAGGCAAGGATAAGTGCTCCCTCTCCATATTCACTTGCACGTTCTTCCTGTGTAGCCCAAGTTCACATGGAACTCACTTAGTTGTCAGGCTTCTCTTGACCTCTTGATCTTCCTGCCTCAGACTCCTCATCACTGAGATTATAGGCATTTGCTACTGTGCCTTCATCATATTTATGCCCAATGATCAATAGGGTTTCCAAATATAAGAAAAGCCATGCTTCTATTTATAATTGGTATAGTTAATATTTGATAAAATTATTTATTCCTATCATAATCTTAATAATTTACATTTCTTAGGCATGTGTATTGTATTTTAAACTAATGTAGCTTTAAAGTAGATGCTTAGTTTTTGTCATTACTTATTTTTAAATGGTTTTTCTTCCTGATACAAAGCTAATTATTAAATGTGTTCCTAGGCCTAGATTTCTTTTAATTCCACAACTATTGAATTCTCATGAATTGTCAGTGAGTGTCCTTTTAAATATTTGTGTCAGCAATTTCATTTGCATTATATTTTTATTTGCATAAACATTCAACATGAACAACAGTCAGTAATTTTGTTTTTCAGAGGATGTATTAAGTGTACTGAAATAATTATTTTTAATTATTAGGATAAGAATGCTGATGAAAATCAAATTATTTAGAAATGGTATAATATTTGAGTTCTTTAATTTCAAGTAGTATGTAAATGATTAGGGTATTTAAATTACTCTATCTATAAGTGTATATTAGTTTATTATAAAATAATCAAGGGCAAGAGGCTGTGTAACATTGATTGTTACAGAATCCCTAAACATTGAATCTTGTTTTTTTTTTCCCCCTTTTATTGGTTATTTCATTTATTTACATTTCAAATGTTATCACCTTTCCCAGTTTCCCCTCCAGAAGCGCCTTATCCCCTCCCCTTTTCCCCTGCTTCTATGAGGATATGCCCACCCACCTACCCACCCACTCCCACTTCCCTGCCCTAGAATTCCCCTACACTGGGGCATCAAGCCTTCATAGGACCAAGGACCTCTCCTCCCATTGAAGTCTGACAAGGCCATTCTCTGCTACATATGCGGCTGGAGCCATGGGTCCCTCCATGTGTACTCTTTGGTAGATGGGTCCCTGGGAGCTCTGGGGGGTCTGGGGGAGGTCCTGTGCTAAGTCCAAGCATCCTTCTCTGTATCTGTCAGGTTCTGGCAGAGCCTCTCAGGAGATAACTATATCAGGTTCCTGTCAGCAAGCACTTCTTGGCATTTGCAACAGTTTCTGAGTTTGGTGTCTGTATATGGGATGGAACCCTAATTGGGGCAGTCTCTGGATGGCCTTTCCTTCAGTTTCTGCTCCACACTTTATCTCTATATTTCCTCCTGTGAGTGTTTTGTTTCCCCTGCTAAGAAGGACTGAAGCATCCACACTTTAGTCTTCCTTCTTCTTGAGCTTCATGTGGTCTGTGAATTGAATCATGGGTGTTTCGAACTTTTGGGCTAATAACCACTTATCAGTGAGTACATACCATGTTCATTCTTTTGTGACTGCGTTACCTTGCTCAGGATGATATTTTCAAGTTCCATCCATTTGCCTGCGAATTTCATTAAGTCATTGTTTTCAATAGATGTGTAGTATTCCATTGTGTAAATGTACCACATTTTCAGTATCCATTCCTCTGTTGAGGAACATCTGGGTTGGTTCCAGCTTCTGGCTATTATAAATATGGCTGTTATGAATACACTGGAGCATGTGTTCTTGTTATATGTTGGAGCATCTTCTGGGTATATGCCCTTGAGTGATATAACTGGGTCCTTAAGTAGTACTATGTCTAATTATCTGAGGAACCTCCAGACTGATTTGCAGAGTGGTTGTACCAGCTTGCAATCCCACCAACAGTGGAGGAGTGTTCCTCTTTCTCCACATCTTTGCCAGCATCTGTTGTCAACTGAGTTTCTGATCTTAACTGAATCCTGTTTAATGAAGTGTAAAGCATTAACAGTTTAGAATGTGTGCTCCATTAGTTGCCTAGATCTGGGAAGGAGACCCATTGGTCTTCAAATAGGATGCAAAATGTATCCTGCCCTTTGATTGCTAAGTGAAGAGACACTTAATGGCAATTTTCATTTAACTCTTGGTCCTTTACATGAGCTATTACTTAAAGAACAGCAAGTTAATTATTTGATCAAAAACATTAAGGTTTCTCTCATTAAGGTTTCTCTGTCCTGGCTCACTTCCTAATTAGAAAGATACTATCATATAACAAGGGTAAATATGTAAGCAGAAAGGAATTTAGTAAGGAATGTTGGTTAATAGAATGCTAGGGTACAGTATAAATGTCATTTACAACAATGAAAATGTTCAAAATCTATTATCCATTCCAGGTGCCTGCGGGCTTTCCCTTAGTACAGCTATGATCAGTGTGTTTCCAATAATGTTATGGGGTTCTTAACACAACTAAGATTTAAAATTAATTGATCCTTTAACGATACATACATGTTTACACACGGGAAGGTAATACTTAGAAAAACGAAAACAAAATACACAAAAATTTCCAGTCACTTGGAAAGATTCTTATATCAATTGGAACAAAAATTTGTTTATATACCTGATCATCTAAAATAAAAACAGAAGCACATGTATTTAAAGTATGTATGCCAAACTGATGGTACCATCATCTTGCTGAAGACAACACTTATAAATTTCATTGAACATGGAGAAGTTGAGCTGGTGCCTATCAAGAGATTTAACCCCTGCCAACTAGTGTTCATTGTACTGGAAGATAATCTGTATACTATCAAAGGAGAAAAGAAAACACCAACCCAGCTAAAAATTCTTCAGTCTATAATGGTGACCATCCTGCAGGACCATCATGCAATAGTGGCCCAATGCATGTCGTATTAAATAACCAATATCTGATTGGATTTAAGACTCACTTCATGAGGTAAAACCCATTCCTGACACCCTCAAGTGCCAAGAACCTGGCTTTATCTGCCAGGTATCTAGAGGAAAACCCAATACTGGTGTTCAACTAAAAGAACATACCTGATAAATGACTCCTAATTACAGCCTTCAGTATCCATATATGAGTGTCTCACTCACCCTCATCATGGAACTCCTGCAGTAGTTGGGAACTAATACAGAGACTCACAACTAGACAATGTGCAAATGATGAGGACCTTGGAACACTCAGGCCTAAATAGGATGTCTCCATAAATTTCTTCCCTTAAAATTCAGGGGCACCCTGAAAAAGAGAAGCATAAAGGGTGTAAGAGACAGAGGGGGAAAAGGACACGAAGGAAACAAGGCATTCTAAGCATAGCAGGGCCTGTGTACAAGTGAACTCACCGAGACTATGGCAGCGCATGCCGGGCATGCACAGGTCTGGGCCAGATGGGGTCCCAGAGCTGAGATTGGAAAAAGACACAAGCCCGCATCCCTAACCCAGAAGCTAGCTCTAATTAATAACCTCTCACAAATGAAAGTTTAATTTCCTCCAACAGAATCTCTCTGGGTATTCAATCCATTCTTAAGTTCAGGCCCCATGCCCAGTAGGAGAAGGCCAACACAAAAAGAACTGAACGACATTTTTGAATGTTCTTCGTCTCATAATTCTTTGCCAGGACTTAGTCCTTCTGCTTACAGGTCCTTTGCGTATATGTTATGATTTCCAGTATTTTCATTTTTGGATTTTGTTTTGTTTTGTTTTTGTTTGTTTTTAAGAATTCTATGTGTGAAAATGTCTGCATCTATTTGTGTTGTCTGGGAGCATTTGAGGGAGGGAAAACCATAATCAAAATATATTACATTAAAAAATCTATTTTCAAAGTAGTGTGTATATGTGTGTATGTGTGTGTATATGTCTATGTAGGTGTATCTTTGTGTGTAATTGTGTATGTACACATGTATTTGTTCCTTCTTCACAAGGGATGGGGGCTTGGGTTTTTTTCCAACCTCTTCTTTCTGCCATTAAGTTATTGAGCGCATCTGTATAAATAGTTCACACTTGCTTGTAAAGCAGATCTCATTCCAATTTGATGAATTACTTCAGAATTTCCCTGTATCCCTTTACTGTTTAATACATTTTCTCTTTTCATTGTCTAATGGTGCAAAATGATTAGTACTACAGTGTATCCTTTCAAGAAAATCAATTAAAGGATAGAATACCCTCCTAAGTTCCTCTGAGAAACAGTGAGTAAGGCATTGAGAGGAGTTATGTACAGACGTAAAAATCTAGAACGAGAAAGCACAAGAAATTAAGAGAGCAGAGTTGAAAGAATATAAAAGTAGGTACTTTGTGGAATTTAAGAGAAGGAGAGAAAGCATCAAGTGACATATGCTGCAGGACTCAAATCCAGAGGCTCTCCTCCATGTTCAAAAATGATCAAGAGAAGAACGCAAGTTCTACCTGGGCTATGCTCTGTCAATCTTCTTTCTTTGTACACTGGATAACACAAAGCACTTCAAAAAGGAATTAGGAGCCAGGCCTGTAACCCCAGATACTTGGAGGAGGCTGAGGCAGCAGGGTTCCAATTTCAATGCCTGCCTATAATACAGAAGTAGTTCAAAGCCAGCCTGAATGATTCAGCAAGACTGCCTCAAAATAAAAAGTAACAAAACCTGTAGAGATATATACAGCCTGGTGATAAAGTACTTGCTTGAATGTTGAAACTCAGACTCAGTTTCTGTGCTGCTAAATTAAATAAATAAATAAATAAATAAATAAATAAATAAATAAAGTATTCTTAGATCAAAACTGTCAGAGCACACATCTGTCAGTCATAATGCTAAAACATGCATCTTTTTACCCTGATTCTGAGACACACACACACACACACACGTACAAATTAGTGTAAGGACAAAAACAAATGCAGAATACTGCTTTGAACTCATACCAGATGCAATTTGTATTTATACTTTTTTAAAAATGCAGAGAAACATAAGAACTGTGACAACTTAACAAAAGAAATGACAACTTTTTTAAAAAAGACAACAGAAAATACAGAACAGCTATGTACGCTTAATGAATCAATAAATGACTATCTGAAATTATGGTTTATATCAAAACATCACAAAGCAATAAAAAAGAGTATTTGTTCAATAAATAGTAACATGGAATCATCACAAAGAAGAATTTAGTGACAATATTTTTTAAAATACGTAATTTTTATGTGAATTGGTATTTTGTCTGCCTATATGCTTATGTACCACATTCATTCTGTGCCTGTGGAGGAAAGAATAGTCTATTGTATCATCTGGAACTGGAGTTACAGAGAGTAATTAGCTGTTATGTGGGTGTTGAAAACTGACCTGATTTTTGTGTAAGAACAAGTGCTATTAACTGCTGAGCTATATCCCAAGGTTTTTATAATTTCACATTTCTACTGTGTACAGTACTATAGAATAAATAGGAGTTACATGTTTTTAAATAATAGTGAAGAAAATAAAAGAAAACATAAATATTATCTAATTTATTCATTATTTTCTCCACTACACTGTTATAATGGAGAAAATCACAGCATTCAAAGTCACAAATTATGGTGGCTGCAGTTTATGAGAACAAACAAATCAAGATTCAAAAGACTGTTCTTCCACTTATTTCAGGCTGGCTACAATACTATAGTTTTATCTTACAAACTGGCAAGTATAGATTGTCAAAAGTACATATTTTTAATATGGCAAAAATTTTAGCAGGTGTCTTAGTTTGGGTTTAATTGCTGAAAAAGCACACCATGACCAAGGCAACTTTTATAAAGGACAACATTTAACTGGGGATGGCTTACTGTTTCAGAGGTTCAATCCATTATCATCGTGGCTGGAAGCATGGCAGTTGGCAGGTCAACTTGATTCTGGAGGAGCCTAGAGTTCTACACCTTGATCTGAAGACAGCCAGAAGGAGACTCTGAGTCCTACTGGCCAGGCTTGAGCATATATATGAGACCTCAACGCCCTGCCTCTAAGGTGATTCACTTCTTCTAAGGAGGCTATGCCTCCTCTGATAAGGGCACACCTCCTAATAGTGCTACTTACTATGAACCAAGCATATTCAAATCAGCACAGCAGGCAAGCCTGCCACCAAGTCTAATGATCTCAGTTTGATTCAAGGATTCCACATGGTAAAAGGAGAGAATCAACTCCCTCGAAGTTGCTTTCTGACCACCACATGAATGCTATCGCAAGCACATGTGTGCACACAATAAACATGCAAGCACACAAGCAAACAGAATGAATAGATGCTTGTGCTAAGGGAAGGACCGAGCTTAAAAATGGAAGTCCATTTATAAATAGAAAATGAACACATTATATATCAAAAGGTGTAGCACAAAATGTACCAAAACACTGTTTAGAGCTATAAGTGGATGAATTAGAAAGCCATTGAGTCGCCGTTAGCTTGTATGCACTACGGTCTGCAAAAAGTAATATAAAGTAGAAAGAGATTTGCTACAATCAGTAGGCAGAGTGAAGAACTCCTGAACAGGCCTCAGACAAAAGCTTGGATACCAGAAAGAAATATAGCTGGACAGCTGTCTTATCCTACCAGAGAATACTGTCCACAAATGTCCAAGGCGTCCTCACTCACTACTCAGTACCTAGAAAGCTCTAAATGGTCTCTAACTGAACAAGAAACCAAACCACAAAACTGATACGAACTTAGGATGACTGCATCCCTGAGCTGCACACAGTTGTCTTTCTATCCCCTCCAAGCCACTCACAGTTTATTTGTCTTAGACCCTCTAAGCTGTGTGTGGGAAGAACTTAAGCTGCAAAAGAAGCTTTGTGGAGCTTGAAAGTCTTCATCTTTCTGGCCTCTGCCTTCTTTTTAACAGTAAGTCTTACTCCAAGAAGGTTGAGTGGCTTGATTAGTGCTCTCCTTTGAATATTTAATAATTATACTATTGTTACACTCTGATATTTCAGTATCAGTATTAGCAATATGCTATTTAAACTTCACTGCCTATTTTGCAATATATTCAACCTTCCCCACAAAGTCTCATTTCACTGTTTTTCATCTCTTGGTGACATGTGTTTCTCCTCAAATTAAACTGTAATTTACAATTAATTAAAGTATACATTATATTGTATATCATAATGCATCTTATAATACATAATTAGGGTAAACAAATTAAAATTAATATGGTTAATATAACAAATGAATGCATAGAGATTTGCTAGACTGATAAAGGAAAGTTAGCATCCCTGTTTCTTTAACTGTTTGTAAGGTTGTAATTACAATATAATTATAGTCTTAGTATATATTCAATTTCCTGTTAGCCTTCAGCTAGAATATGATCTTGTCAGTGTCTTTGATGTAGTGGACATATGTAATGTCCTATGGGTTGGAGACTGTAGTCTTGCTTTTATAATCCAGGTGACAATAATCCAAGTACCCAGCTTAATTCTGGACCAGAAGTCTCTTAGCTCTGAACAATCAACATCAAATATGCTGGCCCTCTTTTGATACAGTTGATTTATTAGCATAAAGGACCAAAAATAATCTGTTGGTTTTCATAGCTGCCAAATCACTAAGAAATACTATGTTGCGGTGAAAGCACCCTCTGTTAGAAACTTAAATCTTTTAATGACAGAATTTACAAGGTCATCAAAATATGCAACCAGATTTTCCAAGTGGATCATGGAGTGTACATTTAGATCCCATTTTTCAAGTCCCAGAATTTTTTTCACTTTGAGATAATTAGCACCATTTATTTGCTGCTCTCATTATCACTGAGTATTTCCCAGGTAGCAAGTTTACTGCTCTTTCCCTTGACTTCTTTCTCTTTCCATAACGTTAATTATTCTGTGTCATGTGATACCCTTCAGGATCAGCTCGTGCTGACACAGTTATCCCGTTGCTTTCATCCTTTTGTTGTTAAAAAAGGAAGGAGGTCCTTTTCAGGATAGGGATAAACTGCAACTGTATGTGTGTGACTAGACATTGTGCAGTTCCTAGAGATGATGTTGCCAGAAAAATGTTAGAAGAGTAGGAACTAATTATCTGTTCCAGTGAGATTAAACTGCTGCCTCTGGTAGGGTCTGGATTCAATTTCCAGTCTATCATTGTTTATAAAATTGAACCTCAGTGTGTGGTGGCTTCCATGAATCAGGACTTACAACACCTACTCAGATGATGGAGCTCAAGATGTTTGTATCCATTGCACTGGAACTGTATCATCATTACAAGCCTAGGTACCACTTCCAGGAGCATGCCATGAGAATGATTGGAGAGTACAAAGGTTGAGTAATGTCAATCACAGAAAAGGGTGCTATGTTTCCAAGGTACGACTGCACAAAATCCTACCTAGGACTTATTTGTAAGTGTTCCAAGGACATATGTCATATGGCAGCCAAATTTAAAGTGGCTAGCATGAACTAAATGCTAGGATGAACTAAAAATGCATTTGTTTTACTTTGAGTGTCATCCAGTGATGCCAATTTATATAGTTTACTTAGTGGATCATATTCAGACAGGTAGAGAATTTGGGTATAACTTCTCATATAATCTAAGCACTCCAAGGCTATGGCAGAAGGATAGTGAGTTTGAGGTCACTCTAAACTGCAGCGAGAAATACCTTCTTTAAAGATCCTGTCTCAAAACAAACACATTCAAATAAAACCCAGCTAAATACACATATATTTCTTGTAATACTCAAAGAGTTTCAGTAAACATCATGTCTCCCTATTAGGGCCTAGAGAAACAAGGTATTGTCATTTGTCATTGAAGAGTAATGTCATGAATTGTGGGAAATTCAGATCCCTTGCTGTGTGGCTCTTTGCGTTTATATCAGATCTGATCCTCATTTCTAGGATTCAGTTTACCCTAGACTCTATATATTGCTATTGCATCTCTACAAATATCCAGGGGGGTAGATATTGATATGTATAGAGTCCCTGCTGCCTGGCAGTGTGTAGAGGTGTCTGTAAGGAAGAAATGTGAAAATCTCCCATGCTATGTGATCACAAGGAGAAAATACAAAAGGACTACTGGGTTAAAAGATGTTCCCCATTACTAATAATCAGCAAAATATGATTAAAACAATGAAGATCTAGGTACTTGTCCCCATCCTAGTTTAGGCAATATATGCTTGTGTTTAAGGAATATATGCATATTTAGCTTATATACATAATGATTTATAATATAAGTTGCAGATTACAACATGATGAAATGGGACTCATACACTGACAAAGGAATTATAAATTAAATTGTCCCATTGGAGGATACTTTGGTGCTATTGTTACAGTGTGGTGCTCAAGTTGAGAATGCAGCCTGGTGATAGAGCCCTAGTATATCATGCACGTGGTTTCTGGGTTCCATTCTCACCTCACCAGAAACGTTAAAATTATGACCCAATTATAGTAATTTCTGCTACTGTTCCCAATGATGACTGACAGTATACTCAAATAAATGTCTCATCTATTTAAGTTTTTTAAGATAGATTTGCATACATCTCTAGGAAATGCATATATAAATCATAAATAGGGACATTTGGGCCTTTGTTTGATAGTGATTTCCATGTTTATTGGAATAATATGAAGGTAAGAGGAAACACTAGAAATTGATTTCTGAGGTAGTTTTTGTGAGGAAAGCTTATGTTTCCACCACAAGCACCTAAGGAGGGACCTTTCCTTGGGGCCTATCTTCCACCTGAGATCTAGGAATCCTGGTGAGTCAGACCTTCCCGCCTAATATTTTGATGCTGGCAGAATATTGTCATCCTCTGCAAAGCTTGAAGTGCCCATCTTACACAAGCTGAATCCCCTATAGTGAAGGATCTTTCATGGAGACCACATTGTGGCAAAAGAAGGCAATAAGGGGTCATTTAGAGAGCTGTCAAACAGGAATAATTTGATACCTTTCCCGTCAGCAATTCAAGAGATAACAGCATGAGGTTGAGGGTAGTTTCTGAAGCCCTCAAAGTTCTCAAGAAACACAAAGATGTGGGCACTTCCATGGCTATATAGTCCATAACAATAAACCCATAAACTTGGACAAAATATGCACATACATATGTGCTTCTCTGTTAAACCTTATGACTAGTCATAGTAATGCATCCTGGACAGACCTATCTTCAATACCCTCCTATGTTTATATATATTACTTTACTTCTTAAAGTATGAAGCCAGATAATTATATTAAATATTATTAAATCAATACATTTATATGACAAATATATGAGTGCAAGTACATCGTAATGTTGGAGGCAAATAATAAGGTTTACTCTCAAGTAGGACATTAAATCAATGATGATAGCTATAATTAATATTAATGAATTTGATCATTAATATTTATTATTGTATAAATATTTAATTTACAGTAATTATTTTTGCAAGTAATATAAAGGACTCTTACTTTAATACACATTAATATTAGAGTTAATTTACTTTTAAGAATAGCTTTGTTATTCAATTAAGATCTATGTACTTTAAAATGTCATATACATATAATTCATGTATTACCTTTTTCTCTGAAGTAAAAGTTTGCTTTAGCTTTCCTTGTACTTAAATGTCAATTTAGTTAGATTTCCTATAACACTTTAAAAAATTCAATAAAGAAAACTTTTGATTAAAAATTCTTCCCAGTTTTGACAGATGTGTGCTGAAGAGTGAAACATGATTCTCACATTTATGTGAGACCAGATTACTCTTCAATTTAAAAATCAAAATGTACATATCTTATATGTCAAACAGGCTTTTAAACAGTGATTTTGGCCTGCTGTCATTATTAGTTTTCTTTCAGCATATTCTTCTATGTAACTGTAATTGAAGAAAAGAGATCCTTTCCGTTATAAAAATACATTTGAGATTACAAAGTGCACATATTGGAGCATAGTAGAAAGAAGCCATGGGCTAAATATATTACCGACAGTAGGTGACTTTCATCAAATGGAACAAATGTCCTAGCAGAGATTTCCATACAGCTGAAATGGCTTTTCCTTTGTCCATTTTATTACAATTTATCTAAAGATGTTGATTTTTAAATCCTACTTCTGAATTTCTGTCCTGAGCCTTTTCAATCCTTTGAGAATGTATTAGAGAATGGGCAAACAAAATTATCTTCTTTCAAATGACTTAGATTTCTCATTTCTCTCAGTGTAGAAAGAACTAAGCATCGTGTGTTTTCCATCCTATTTGCATATTTAAGAAGTTATTAAAGGGACAACGAGGGTTGGGTAAGCCGTTTTATAGAACTATCTATTACTCAAGAACTGTCAGTATTCTCCAATCCCGAGGCTTGTCTCCACCTTTATTATAAATAAAAATAATAAAATACTTTTTACCTCCTTCACCTACAACATTCATGAAGATTTCTACTTGTTTGTCTGCATTATGTAGTCTATCAACTGAGCATTCCTGTATATTTATTCCCTATATGGAAACAGAATAAGAATGAATAAACAAGACCACACTGAAATCTTTGAAAGAGCATAAAAGCCAACAGTAGAATAAGTACTACTTCATATGTAGAGTTAGAGGAACAGGAATCAATACATGACCCAGAGTACCTTTCTGCATTAGGAGAGGTACCAATTTTTAAAATAATCTTATATAGGATTAAATAATTACACAAAATGTTGACCAATCAAGCATTTTCAGTGTTATAATAATTTTTGAGCCACAGGAAAAGTGGGTGTCCTCATAGAAGTATTTTGTGGCCAAAAAAGAAGAAGAAGAAGAAGAAGAAGAAGAAGAAGAAGAAGAAGAAGAATCCACTTTTACATTAAATTCATTAAGGCATCACTTTGAAAAGCTACACAGTGCTGGTACTACACAACAAAATAAAATTCCAAGGTGATAAACACTAAGAAAACAGTGGTGGCTTGACAATGAAGAATCATGAGGAATGAGAAAAGCAAAACAGGGCAGTGTTATAGAATGACACTAGAAACTATTTGAGAGCCAATATGTTTACACTAATAGAGATAGGAAAAATGGGCATATTCTTTTGCTTTTCTACTGCTGTGATAAAAATACTAGGACCAAAACTAGACTGGGAAGGAAAGAATTTGTTTGCCTTACAAGTTTTAATTCATTGTTGAGGAAAGCCACAGCAGAAACCCAAGGCAGGAATTAAAGCAAAGACTATGCAAGAACACTGCTTACTGGCTTGCTTCCCATGACTTACTCATTCTACATTTTTATAGAACCCAGGATCATCTGCCCAAAGGTAGCACTACCTACACCAGTAATTAATCAATAAAATGCCTACAGACTTTCTTGTAGACCAGTAAGATGGAAGCAATTACTCAATTAAGATTCCCTCTTCCAAAATATGTCTACATGTGGATCAAGTTCACAAAAACCAATCAGCACATCCGGCTGGGATGATGGATCACTGGGGTAAAGTACTTACTACATAACCATGTGGTAGTAAGTTCAGATCCACAACATCCATGCAAAAAGTCAGGTAGGGCACATGAATCTATAATCACAGTGTTCGGAATTGGAGCAGGTGAAGGCAGAAATGTCCTCGAGTAAGCCACTACTACTAAGGTGGCTAAGCCAATCCATGTGGTCCACTTTGGTGAGAAACTGACTCAGATGATAAGGTAGAAAGCTGTAGAGGAAGATACCCAACACTGACCTGCAGGCACACAGGGACACAGGAATACACAGAGAGGCACAAAAAGAAATAGGTATCATGTCTACAGTTCTTTTAGGTTAGGTCTTGTTTATGGATATATTTTTTCTGAATGTGAAAAATTATAAAGAAGAGACAGGGTAAATATTATTCAACATGTGGCCAAAATTAAGAAAATGTGAGATTATTTTCAATAATTACATTTGCTTTCTTAAAATGTTATGAGTTATGAGTTATATTTTATGATTGGGTTTCTATGATAATATAAATGGAGTAAACACCTGTGTTCCAAAGCTGTCCATTCAATTAAAAATGAACCCTGCCCCAGCCAATGCAGAGAAGAATTTGTCATTACCCTTGTCTTAAAACTTCCTTGCTTCTAACTTCTTTTTCTTAACTCAGAGATATTATACTCTTCTCTGCTATCAAATTTTTGAATAAATATTTAGTCATGCTAGTTTTAAATACTTGATACTTAAACTATCCCCATAGTTTCTTATGCTTTTTGGTTAGTTCAAGCATTAGAAAAAGAATTCTTACAGGCAAAATTCCTAATTGCTAAAGAATGAGAACTTCCCAAATTAATAATATAATTTGGTATCATTTCCATTGACTTAAAGGGAGATTTTTTTTACCCTATTTCTGAAAACAGGATGCAGTTTTTCACTTGGAGTGGATTTGGGAGTTTGCTATAAAATTTCACTATGGTGTACTGACTGAACCAGCATGGGGATGGATGCCAGCAGCTGCAGGCAAACATGTTCTGTGTGTAAAAGCATGGGAGATCAAGCACTGGCTCTTTCAGTAATGCCTCATTGCTGTAGCAATTTATCCCATTACCGAACACGCATCATGCTGCTATCCTCAAATTCAGCAGCTGACCAGGATTGTGGCCCTCAGAGTTAATAGGGAACATATGATCACTCCAGCTGGCAGGTGACATCAGCTGGCAATATTCCCAAACATCTCAACAAAAGATTTTTCAGATATTAAAGCAAGGCAAAGACCCTTGACTTTCTTAGAAAAACAGTTTCAGTGTGCATGCATTTGCTTTCACAGACATTTATTTTGTCTGTTTTTTAATTCTGTTAAAGAAATAGACACTTGATAATAAAATTCAGCGAACTTGTAAAAATGTTGATTCAAACTGATACAAAAATTGTACATTACAGAAAACATAATTTTACACTGAAGACAGAATATCAACTTGAATATACTTACAAGTGAAAAAATTCTCTAAGCAAAGTTTCATCTAAAATGTAAACCAATCAGAATTTAGGTTGATTGATTATGTTATAAAAGCTTAGAGCATATAAGCTTATTGAAGAAAGAAACTTTGTTGATCTTAGTAACTTGTAATTTCACCATATAAAAAGGCAGTTGAGGTGGAGTCTTCGTTAGCTAATCAGGGCTGTATAGCACAATATCAGCAGGTCATCATGGTCTTGGGTCTCTTAACTATGAACAAAGCATTCATAATTTTCTGACATTCTACAACTTGGGAATCAGGAGAATCTGAGAAACCTTCTACTCATTAGTATTGGAAAAGCCTAGTATGAAAAATATGCATGCCTTGTTAGCATTGTTTTCTAGCATGAAATCTCTGAGTGTAATATTGAAATCTCTAGCTATGAGCTCAAGAGGTAGGATGGCAGGGATAACAGCCAACTGCCAATCTTGGTACAGGAGGAAAGCACAGCCACCCGGAAACACGTGTTACTTTCTTTTCTTTTTTTACTTTTATACTTAGCTAGCCAAGAATCAGGAAAGGACTTATTTGTAGCACATGACATTCCATGAGACACCATGAATGATCAGTCTGACAAGACAGAAACATCAAGCCTAGGCATTTTTGTATGACAGAAATTGAATGATTTTTAAAATATTCACATCAAATTATATATTTTTCACATTATACATACAGCAATGTTTGCTAATATTATGTGATAACTCTGTACAATTCCTCCTGTATAGAAAAGCCTCCAGTGAACTAAAAAATGTCAATGTATTTATAGAAGGAAAACATGATCTTTAATAGAATAAGAATATTTTAAGTGCTTGCTACAGACTAAATCTAAAAGGGTTAAAACTGGGAATTGCTATATTGTTTATAGGTAGCATATCCCCAAATATCAAATGATTCATATTTATGAACAGTTAGAGACTCCTGGTATATAGTAATTCTCAAGGAATCAGGAATTACCTGGTCTGGGGAGGGTGCCATAGATGGGTTGACTTGTCAGGAATCCAATGCCTACAGTTCAGAGCTTTGAAAATTCCCTCTTTGTTAGGGTCAGAGTTGCACATTTTAGTTTTGTTTCATTTCCTACTGATAAAATAGCATGGTCCTACTCTGTCTAGTATATCCAGTTTTCAATACATAGCAAAGTCAACTTACTAGACCTTCCTAGTCAGTTGAGTCCACTGAGTATGCAATGGGAAGTTGCATCTACTAATTTCTACAGAATGACCCCAGCGCCTGCTTTCAACTGATATAAGAAACCTATAAAAATCTCCTGCTTTCCTATATGGAACCCATTCTGCCTACCAACAATTCCAGTGGACTTTCTACATGGTGAAGTCAGAGAGCTAGAACTGATGTTTCCCAAAGGTACTTACAGCCAGGTGTCTGAATGTGATATAGATTCCAACAGCTACCCATGCCAGTGCTGGGCTTGGCTTCAGAACTGAGGGCAGGAGAAAGAGGCAGCACATCCATTTCATGGAACAGCTGGTGCCAGGAACAGCAGCACTTCCTGTAGGCACAGAAAACCTCATAAACCAGAGAAACGCCAGTGCAATTCTGAGTGCTGAAAGATGCTTGGGAAACTTTGCATAGCTTTCTGCTCCAGATTCTTAAATGATTTTGCTTAAATTACCCATCAGCTAAGAAACTCTTATTCAGTGTGAGATCGATTCAGATTTGAATATTTGTAAGAGAAAGGGCTACCTCAGCACAAATTCAGTTACCAGATGTAAATACCTGCTGACTTAAGTTTGTGGAGTGAATATAGGTAAAGCATCTCTATTGATTCTAAAACTTTGTGACCCAAGTAGATCTGATGAGGATTTTTTTAAAAAAAGATTCAGATTCTAGTTCAGTCAGTTGGAAAGGATCTTTGGACTCTAGTGTATAAAAAGTTGACCTTTAGAGGCAATGGTGTCTTGGTCCACAGCCCAAATGGAGACGCAAACCCTACTTTTTAGTAGTCCACATGAACAATGTCCATTTACAGAGCTACAGACTGCCATATTTTGCTAGAGTTATGCTCTTATGAGATCATCTAACATTAGCTATAACCTTTTTAATCTTTCTCAGTTTTTTCAATATTAGGAACTATGATATAAAATAATTTTAATATATTCAGATCTCTAGCTATAAACAGGAGGGAGGGAGGCAGAGAGAGGAAGAAAAAAGTTTAGAGAGACAAACAGACCAAGAGCAGAGCAGTGGGAAAAAGTAATTCTAGAGCAGAGGCATTCACAAATACATGTTTTGGTGGCATAAATGAAGACATGTATCTTGCTTGCTTGTAAAAAACTTTTTTGATATGTTTGTGCACCATGTATATTTGTGTGTGTGCACATGCATATTTGTGTGTGCACATTTGTGTCCATTTCTGTGAGTGCAGGTGTATACATGACATAGCATGCATTTGGAGGTCATAGGGTAACCTCTATCCCCACCTTCTCCATTTCTTATTTGAGAGAAGGACACTATGTTGTTGATATTCTTTTACACATGCCAGACTATGAGCTCCTGGGATTCTTAGGCCTTTACCTCCCATCTTGCTGAAGAAGCACTAGAATTATAAACATGTACTACCTACCTGTGTTTACATGAGTCTTGAGGATTTAAACTCATGTACTCATGCTTAGCTATCCTTCTCCCTCTAAGGGCACATGTTTTTTGTTTGTTGACTTGCTTGTCTGTTTGGTTGTTTGCCAGTAGCGTATGATACCAAGTTTCTAGTCTATTAATTTCGTCTACTTACCTTGAGGAAGATAATCTTGGCAGATGTTGTTTGGAAGGAGGACAATCAGGATATGCTTGGTGACTTTCTTTTTTTTCCCACACTTTATTTACATTTCAAATGTTTCCCCCTTTCCAGATCTCCCCTTTGGAAACCCCCTATTCCCTCCTCCCTCCCCCTGCCACGATGGGGGTATTCTCCCACCCACCCACCCACCCACTCTCCTCTTCCCTCCTTGGCATTCTCCTATACTGGGGGATCTAACACCCTCAGGCCCTTGGTGACTTTCTAAAAATCACCTTCAACACCAAGATTATCAGACTTTGCTTAGAGGCAAAGGGGGTGGCAGGTAGGAGAGGGAGACCCACAGCCTAGGCTACTTTATTCAGTAGACAGTAAAGAGAATGAGCAGAACCTCAGGCTGCTGGGGATACCAGAGCAGAGTTAATTTTATCATCTGTTGACCTACTGTCTTTGTTACCAGATAGGAATGTTTGAACTCAATGTTAAGAAAATGAGAGCATTGGAGGTTTCTGTTTAACAATACAAAGAATGAAAAAAAATAAAAGAATATAAGGAATGGTGGTAGCATTTTGGAAAACTTAATGAGCTACCTTCAGAAGAAGGTAGTTTTCATGAGCACAAAAATCACTAAATAGGCTACAAGTTAGTTTTAGAAGCAGAGATTTAATTAGCTTCAAATTCTCATGGATATAGCATGAATTAACCAGGAAGAAATAAGGTGAAGTTAGCATTTGATGGGCTGAGGAAAGTCTTTGCTCTTTATCTCTGGAGGACGTCTTTTCACACAAATACTTCTTTGCTTGTCAGTTTTCAGTATTTATCTGGTTCCACTCTCCAGTAAAAGGGGTCCTGAGTCACATCTGCTTCTCTCTCCAAGCCAGAGTTTTGTTCTAATCAGTCCTAGCCATCTGGCTATCCTAAGAACACCACACTGGAAGAAAGCTGTCCCAGTGACTGTAGTATCCTCTCCCAAAGCATCGCTTCTCCATGTCTCACTTCCCATGGGGCCATGCTCGTTGAGAAACATAAAGAACCAAAATGTATTTATCCTTTCATATGTGTGATGTCAGCCTTTGCTGGAAAGGTAAAGCAAGGAATGCCTGAAAATGAAAGATGAATAATCATCATGGATGTTCCTGTGATTCAGTTTACTCTCAATAATCATGAAATAAAACAATTAAACATCAGTTTGTTTATGGGTCATCTGTAAGGCCTGTGTAAAAGACACAGATCTAAAATGAGCCCAGGTGTGACAGCCCTCCTCTTTCTTTGTAACTTTGGCTCTGAGCTTATTATATGTGTGTGTGTGTGTGTGTGTGTGTGTGTGTGTGTGTGTACACATACATACATATATATATAAGTCATTCAAGACTTTCAGCAAAACCCTGATCCTTAATTCTGGATGAATTCCTTGGATAAAATTTTCTACTAGTTACATTCTAGATTCCTTTGCATCAAATAAGGTCATGAATTCTGCAATATTTATGAGTTTCTAGAAAATTGATTCTTCTTGGTTGTTCATTCAGAATTGACCTATTTACTGGACTTAAAGCTAAAAGCTTCTAAGATTTTAATGATTCCTTCCTTCTTTTTCACTCCTGTGGTCCACCAGGTCATAGAGTTTCTAATCCCCTTTCTTTCATAGTTCATAATATTTTAGTGCTACTGTTGCTGACATCCTCGTAGATGCTTTCAGCAGATATATCTATCTTCATCAGCACTATTACTTTCTAGTCCTGAGATATGGAGGAGACATAAAGACTCTATTACCGCATCTATAAAATAAATTGCACCCAAATAAGTCTAGCAGGAAAAGATATGTAGTTGTTTTGTATGATGCCTATATTAAATAAAGTCTTAATGACTGAAATTCTGCTTTCCTGTTAATACCTGTACAGATGCTAATGTGTGCAGGAGCACATGCACATACATGCATGTGCATGTGAATCCTAGAGTACAACCTCATGTATTATGGTTCATCCTGAGATGCCTTCCACCTTTCACTGGAACAGAGTCTCTCAATGGCCTAAAATTTGCCCAATATGTTAGAGTGGCTGGCCAGCTAATTAGGACTCCTAGTCTCTGTCATTCCATGTATGTGGCGCCATGTTTGATATTTTAAAAACTTGAGTTATATGAAGAAAATTGAAGAAAATTCAAGTCAAGCAAATTACATACTAAGCCATCTTCCTAGCTCTGGCTAAAGCAGTCTTTTATTATTATTTATTATTATTATTATTATTATTATTATTATTATTATTATTATTATTATTCCAGTCGTTGCCCTCCTCCTGGTCCATCCTCCCACAATTTCTCATCCCTTTCCTCCTCTGTAGTCGGCCCATGGCCACCAGTCAATGTAGGTACCTAGGTACCTGGAATGGGAATCTGGGAATTAAAGGACAAGAGAAGAATAAAGCCAAGACAAAGTTCTGACCAAAGCTCATCTTTATGGAAAAGCAGCAGGCTTATAAAGGCAAAATCCATAAGCCCAACCCCTAGACGTGACTGATGACGTAAATCACCTCATGTCGGAATGGCCTAGGCTTCCATTTCTCAGCACAGGTCTTTCTAATTAGGCCGAAATTGGAATTCCCAACTCAGGCAGGGAAATTCCACCAAGTGCAGTGGTAGCAAAAGTAGCTAATGCTGCAACTCCTGCTATGCAGTCAGGGCAGAACCTCCACACTCCTCCCTCCTGTCTTCAAGAGGATGTTCCCCCCACCCCCACTGGGTCTCCCTACTTCCTGGAGCCTCAAGTCTAACAAGGGTTAGGTGTGTCTTCTCCCACTGAGGCCAGACCAGGTAGTCTTCGGCTGTATGTGTGTCAGGGGCCTCATATCAGCTAGTGTATGTTGCCTGGTTGGTGTTTGAGAGATCTTAGGGGTCCTGGTTAGTTGAATCTGCTGGTCTCCTATGGGGTTGTCCTTGTTCTCAGTTTCTTCCAGCCTTTCCCTAATTTAATTCAACCACAGGGGACCCCGACTTGAGTCCAATAGTTGGGTGTAAGTGTCTGCATTTGTTTTAGTCAGCTGCTAGTTGGGCCTCTCAGAGGGCAGTCATGCCAGGCTTCTTTCTGTAATCACACCATACCGTCAGTGATAGTGTCAGGCTTTAGAGTCTCCGCTTGAGATGGATCCTAAGTTGGTGTGGTCAGTGGACCCCCTTTCCCTCAGTCTGTTCTCCATTTTTGTCCCTGCAGTTCTTTTAGACAGGAACAATTCTAAAACAACAATACATTTATAAAATTCTTAAAAATAACTCAAAAAATAGATAATAAGTGGGTTGATATATAGAGAGATAGATCATAGGCAGACAATCAGATGGTGGCATGGAACTCTCCCTTACAGTTACGAGACATATGTGATATGTTCTAGGAAGCTTAAGCATAGTACAGGGTTTGCTGTAGGCATGCAGAGATAGACAACCTCATTTTCACATCGTTTAGCCTGTCTACTTGCTAAGAAAGAACTCAGATGTGTGTGTGTGTGTGTGTATGTGTGTGTGTGTACAGAAAATAAAACAAAAACCATCCTATGCATATTGTCTCCAGCTTACTCATCTGTAACCAAGTTGAACTAACATCTATTTTCTCATAAGGATTTTCAGAGCATAAAATTATTTAGTGTTTTATGTAGTTCTCGAATATAAAGGTTAGAAGAATATCTGAAGGACAGCAAGTACTTATTGCATTTATTATGAATACTAAGCATGGTGATAATGTCTGTCTTCAATTTATACTGTAATTCATTCTTCCACCTTGCTGCTTGGCATTGTACAAACTCCAAATGCCTCTTTTTGTTTCAAATCTTTTAATGGAATTCTCACCCATAGATGGTCACTTTTAAACACACACACACACACACACACATGTGTATACACACACACACACATGTATATATATGTTGAGAAACTCATACATGAGCACTATATCTACATAACTTCAATCCCTTTTTGCCCATCCAAAATTTCCCACTACACTACCTATCCCTCTCAAATTCTCACACACACACACACACACACACACACACACACCATATATATATAAAACATAGTGAGCCTATTTAGTGTGGCTTGTGTGTGTGTGTATATATATATATATATATATATATATATATGTATATATATATGGTGGACCACATTGAATTAGTTAATGTGTGTAGTCTAGTCCCTGAGGGAAACTACTTATCCCTCTATCAGCAGCCTCGGATCTTCATCTATGAGTGTGACCATGAAGATTTTTCCTGTCCACCTTGACATATCAACTGGTGTTTTCATTGTGTCCATCTTCTTTAAGCAATTATATTGTGGAGATTTTATGGGTACACTTTTCCCTTCAAGTCTAGGGGACATTATCACTCAGCAGCTGTTCTCTGTCTTCCGGCTTTTACAATCATCTCCCCCCACATTGGTGTGATTTTCTCTGAGCCATGAGTGTAGGAGTAACATTGTAGGTACATTACTTGGAGCTAGACACCCCAGAATCACTTATTCTATATGGTTTGAACAGTTGTGGATCTCTGTAATAGTCTCCATTCATTGCAAAACTAAACATTTTTCTTTGATGAAGGGGGAAAGATCACTTGCCTGGATATAAGAAGGGCTATTTTGGAAACAGAAATTATGATTTGAGCATGAACTCCTGTTTAGCAGCATGAACTCCAAGTAGATAACTCTTGGCTACCCTCAAAATAAAAGTGCCACTATTTCACAATTGTGTATGTCTTGCAAATCCAATTATTGATGTGTTTCACAGGTGTTTGTTTGGATAGGACTGCCAATTGCTCCTTTCCCTTGTCAACTTGCGTAGTACCTCTAATGCTGTGAACACCAGTTCTCAAGGAGGCAATTAATGTCATTTCCACATTAGTCACATCACTTACCATGACCGAAGCAATGTATTCAGCAATAAGGGCTTGCCTTCAAGTTTTTGAGGGCAATTAAGAGCAAAGACAATAGCCTATACTGTTTTGAGAGATTTTTTATTTCTCCAGCCAAACACTCATGGGGAGATCATGTGACATCATTCTTAAATGGGGTGCAATCTCCTTATGTGGTATAACTTCATTTTTAAAAAAAAATAAAATAATATTTCTTTATGGCTTTCCAAGGATCTTTAGTGTTATCTATCTCTTCCCTTCCCATATCCCCCTGTATTACTCTTTACTCCAAGTTAACTCACTAACTCTATTATCCACTGCATAACATCTGTCTTCTTTTCTAGACCTCCATAATACCTCCCCTCCCTGGAGCTCTTTCTCCTCTCCTCATGCCAAGGTCCCTTTGTACTCTCCTAGTTCTAGGGTAATTTAGGGTATATCCTCAAGTCTACAGATTCCAGAAGAATCTGAACTAGAAGAAACCAAGAATAGACCATGGGTGGCATTTGTCTTTCTGGGTCTAGACTAACCTCACTCACTGTGGTAGTTTCCAGTTCCACTCTCCATTCACTTCTTGGAAATTTTCATGGTTTCCGTTTTATTCATAGCTAAATGTTTTTGTAATTTACCAAATTTTATTATCCATTTATCAACTGAAGAACATTTAGGTTGTTTCCATTTCCTAGCTATTGGTGCTAGAATGGCAATAAACAAACTTGGCTGAGCAAGTATCTCTGGGATAAGATCTTGATCCTTTGTGTATATGACAAGGGTGTAGAATCTGATAGGAACTTCTGAAAAGGAAGCAGGGTCAAAGGATTCTCCATCACTGTAGGTAGTATCACAAATTAGTGCAGTCAGTATGGAAATCATTAAAGAGCTCTCAGAAAACTAAAAGTATATCTACCGTAAGCCTGAATGAGTGCCTAACATACAAGCAAAGCTCTCTTTTTAATAGTGTCTTCTCTTATATATTACATTCGGACCACTGTTTCCCCTCCCTCCACTCATCCTCACTGATATTTTTTTCTTTACATCCATTCCCCTTCTTCCCACTCTGCAGAAAATAGCAGGCCTCTAAGAGACAAAAGCCAACTAGGACAAAGTAAGATACAATAAGACAAGGCTCTCCTATCCAAGCTGGACAAGGCAACCCAATAAGAGGACCAGGTGCAGACCCATGCAGGCCTCGTGCTTGTCCACTTCAGTCTCTGTGAGATCACATTACCCCTGCTTAGTTGATTCAGTGGGCCATGTCCTCCAGGTGTCCTCCACATCCTCTGACGTCTACAATCTTTACTCCCTACCATCTTCTGAGAGATTCTGAGCTCTAAGGGGTGGGAGTCCATGGTGATTTCCTCCAATGTAAACTAACTAACTCTCTGTCTCTCTCTCAGTATATCTTGTTGTGTAAGTGAAATATGTACATATAGATACACACATATATATTTACATATATGCATATATATTAGTTATATATATTACATAATACTATATATATAATATATAATATATATGTTATATATATATTATATATATAAACTAATTATTAGCAACTCTCTATTTTAAGGCCAAGAAATCAATCTGTTTTTTTTCTGGTCCAATATGTTATTTCATGAGAGATTCCACCATTCCATCAATTAAATGTACCACGACTTGAAAACCTATAATATGGGATAAACACTCATCATAGCATTCAGCATAGTAACCTACTACTTCATGTAACCTTCTGTGCCTCTCCTCATAGACTTAAATGATTCTAGATTAATTACTATCATTCAGTCTTTGTGTTTTTGAATCACAGTGTTACACCTTCTTCAATTGTATTTCTAGAAATTTGAGTTGCTATAGAAAATCACACACACACACAAACACACACTTTGTATGTGCCCCACCTAGAAGTCTATACTCACAATTAGATATCATTCTTGCTTTTGTTTAATTTTTTTGCATTTGAGGCTTACATTGAAAAACAAGATCTATTAGAAAATTGTTTTTAACATGTAATAACTCCTTAATTGAATTGGTTCTTTGCAAATCCATGCATGTATACAGCGCATTCTGATATTTTGATTACTGTAACCCTGCCCTCTACTCTCTCTACTACTCTTAGCATGCCAACTCTACTCCCACCCCTTCAAACATTTATGCTTCTCCTCTCTCTCTTTTTCTTTCTCTCTCTCTCTCTCTCTCTCTCTCTCTCTCTCTCTCTGTCTGTCTGTCTCATCCAGATTCATTCTATTATCATTGTTGTGACCATGGGTTTGGAAGTTGTATTTGTTTGGGATTTTAATAGTTACTACTAAGTCACTGTAGAGTAAACAAAACACTTGTGAAGCATATAGTTGGCACAAGCATGAGATTTTGAAGCCCAGATTCTAGTCGGTTCACAGTTTAAGTTTGGCATCTGCCTCAACTAAAACAGTAACTGCAAAAATCCTTATGATTTAGAGCCAGTTAAATCTATGAAGAGTGCCTCAGAATGGATGGCTAAGAAATGAGCTCTGATTTTAGAAAACTCTAAGCTCAAATTCCAAACCACAATCCAGGAGCGGCAGAACCTTTGCAAGTTTCTCTCAGTATGTTTCTCTGTATGATGAAATTAGTGAGATGTATAGAAGGGTAGTGAAATTATCAAATTAAGTATATGATTTCAGCTTTAAACTTAGGTTGTACGAAGTGTTCAAACTGGCAGTGCTAACAATAGTACCATTAACAGCTAGTGTTGTAAACATACTTAGATAGGAAACAGGAAATGGAACCAACTCTAATTGTCACATTCCTCATCTGGTGGGATGAAATCCAAACCTGAGATATAGGAATATCTTATTATATGGATAATATATATCTATATCTATGACTTTATCTATCTATCTATATAGCTGTATCACTCATATCAGGTAGATGTGGGAGATAACACAAAAACTTCATAAAACACTGGAGTCAGTGTCTCTTGAAAGAATCTCATAGTCTTAGTCTATAAACATTTCATAAGAGTTTGTATGTTCTGAGTGCTGTCACATGCACTAATGGCCAGAACTGTGACTGCCTACCATGTATTTATATTTCTGAAAGTTGGATGAATTTTTCTTTTTTTATTGGATATTTCCTTTATTTACATGTCAAATGTTATCCCTTGCCCCCTCCTGGAAACCCCCTATCCCATCCTCATGCCCCTGCTTCTATGAGGGTGTTCCTACACCCACACACCCACCCATTCCCGCCTCCCCACCTTCAAATTCCCCTATACTGGGGCATCCATTGAGCCTTCACAGGACCATGGGCCTCTCTTCCCATTGATGCCTGGCAAGGCCATCCTCTGCTACATATGCAGCTGGAGCCATGGGTCTCTCCATGTATACTCTTTGGTTGATGGCTTAGTCCCTGGGAGCTCTGGGGGGTCTGGTTAGTTGATATTTTTGTTCTTCCTATGTGGTTCATGAAATTCTTAGGCAAATGGATGGAACTAGAAAATATCATCCTGAGTGAGGGAACCCAATCACAAAGAACACACACGGTATTACTTATCACTGATAAGTGGATATTAGCCCAAAATCTCAGAATATCGAAGTTACAATTCACAGACCACATGAAGCTCAAGTAGAAGGAAGACCAAAGTGTGGATGCTTTGGTCCTTCTTAGAAAAGGGAACAAAATACTCACTGCATCTAATTTGGATACAAAGTGTAGAGCAGAGACTGAGGGAAAGGCCATCCAGAGACTGCCCCACCTGGGGATCCATCCCTTATACAGTCACTAAACCCAGACACTATTGCTGATGCCAAGAGGTGCTTGCTGAAAGGAGCCTAATATAGCTGTCTCCTGAGAGGCTCTGCCAGAGCCTGACAAATACAGAGGCAGATGCTTGCAGCTAACCATTGGACTGAGCACGTAGTCCCCAATATAGGAGTTAGAGAAAGGACTGAAGGAACTGGGTGAATTTTTCTAAAGGGCTTGTTTAAGCACAAAGCGATGAACTATAGTAACATAATTGACATGTCAGTTTGCATCAGGTAACCACACTGTATAATAGGCAGTAAACCATTGGTCAAATTATCTAGAAAAGATTAAAAAAGATTATTTATCTTTCCATTGGACATTGACTAGGAACTTTTAAAATATTATACAGAGGATAAAACATGATAATGTAAAGGAAAATAGTATCAAGAAGGGCAATAAATCTAAGAGGAAATGAATTATGTACATTTTGCAAAAATAGAGTTATAGGGGACATTATTTGGTCATTTATTTTTTTCTTGACTCTCAAAAGTAACTCCCCGTGTGGATGAAAAGTTGCTCATCACAAGGAAAATTCAATAATTAGTGTTATAGCTAAGGACACCATTAATACCAGTACTTATGTAGCATTTGAGCACAGGTGGGCTTTGCTCTGTTGTGGAAAAACAGAATTAACTCACAGACCTCTTTTTAAGCATTCTCTGATGATTTCTTTCTTTCTTTTGCTCAGACTTTTTAAGTTCAACAAATTGACTTTGATGTTTTCAGCCTTAATTGTCTTGTGGGAATACAGTTTTCAAAACTATGCATGGTGGTAGGATTAAGTCAACAGGATGTAAGTCGTTGTAGTACAATGGACTTGCCTCCCTGTGTGGGCAATTAAAACAAATTAATATGGAATCTGAATGAGAGAGAATGATCAGTGAATTCTCCCATCAGTCCAGATAACTATCACCATGACAGGCTTCCTCTGCGAGTGTACAGTATTGGGCATTGAGTCTGGACAAGAGCCCAACTAAGTGTCAGTATAATTCTAGGAAAACTTGAGCTATTAGGATCTTTAGATGTTGACATTCATAATGTCATCTTTTGCTTTATTTGTTGATATTACAGTTTGACTCCAATATGCCTCAGATTCAAGAATTAAAAAGACAGGAATTTGAATACAAATATTTCATTGGTAAAGTAAATATTAAAGATACCCTTAGAGCATATCTCTATAATAATATATAGATAAATAAATGAACATTTTGATTATTTATTGTGTATTTAATCAGGATATTCACAAGTATTTCATATTCAATAGAGAGGTTTGTGATTGCTTATTGGTTAAAAACACTTGATGCTCTTCCAGAGAACCCACATTCACAGCTCAGCACCTATATCAGGAACTTGCAACTATCTGCACCCCCAGCTCCAGAGAACCAGATGCCCTCTCCAGGATGCTGCACATACCATTCATGCACAGAAATGTATATAGACCCATAAAAAGTGAAACTTAAAAACGTATAAATTAGGAAGGTTGATATATTTGGATGAGCATATATTATAACTGTAAGTCATAACTGACATAAAAATTATGCTAAGGCACATATTAAATTGTATTTTATGTTCCAAAAATACAAAGCTAAGCAGACCCTCTTATTTAAATTATTAGAATAGAGTAGAAGGTAACATATTAAGAGCTTCAGGTGTCTCCTTTTCTAAACGAAACGTAGAATGAATAATGAACGTTGTGGTAAACTGCATTACTTGAGATTTCTCTGTGTCCCTTTATTATTTCTTGTGAGTGAGTTAACAACCACCCCCCTACACACACACACACACACAAAGGAAGCAAGGCAAATATTAATGTTCAGCTTATTTTTTCCATTATACTTTGTAAATGTTAGCATATTTTCAGTGATACTGTAAATTGTGTGCCCTCATAGAAATTAAACTGTCCAATCTGATTTTCTCCTGGAGTCTCTAACTGCCTGTGAAACTAAGGTGAAAATATCAATGTTTTGTTACAGCTTTTGCCAACAAGAGAGACTGCCCATGACCCTCCAGTCCTGTGTGATCACCAAAGAGTGCCAGGTGTCTGAGTGGTTGGAATGGAGCCCATGTTCAAAAACATGCCACGATGTCACATCCCCTTCAGGCACTCGAGTAAGGACAAGGACCATCCGGCAGTTTCCAATTGGAAGCGAGAAGGAATGTCCAGAACTTGAGGAGAAAGAACCCTGTTTGTCTCAGGGAGATGGAGCTGTCCTCTGTGCTACGTGAGTAGAAGGAAGAATGTGGTGTGCTTAAACACCATCAGTTACCTGACATCACAAGTATTTAATACCTGTTGTATCAGTAGTTTGACTTAAACATTAGTTCAGACTCAATAGTATGGATATGCTGAGTTTTCTTACATGTTTTAAGCAGAAAACTAAAGTATTTCAATATATACTTTATCTGTTAAAATCCTTTACAGAATGAAAGTATGTTTAACAGCTGCACTCCAAATCTTCACGAAGGCTTAACTTTTAACAAATATTCTCTTAGTTTAGTCTATAATACCAGTTGGTAATTATTTTCTTAGATGACACACAATATAGACATTGGACTGGGCAGGCAGCATATGTCTCTGTTGCAACTATTCAGCACCATAAGTAGAGATATAGGCAGTATGTGAGTGTGTCCGTGTTCCAATAAAATTTTATTGGAACAACTTTATCTTTGGTCCACTGTTTGTTGACCTCCAAGCTTTTAAATCATAGATTCCTATGACTTACTAAAACTCAGTAATGTACATAACAATTTTAATTAAGTAAAGATCTATATCAAAATAAATAATTTTCAGGTGTTGGGATCTGGAGATGTTTTATTTATTCATTTGTTTCTTATTTCATTGCCAGCATATATCATAGTGCAGACTAAGTGCCTAATAAATAAATTCATTGACTTCAGATGAAATAAGACTAGTTCTGAAATATTTGTCATTCTAACCTCATTTTTCCTTAAAATTACTATTTCCAAGACGTGACAAAGAATTATCTTAACAAAATTTCTTCATTGAATATAGAATATTGTAAAGCAATTTAAAGAATCTTAGTGTGCATACTCCACTGGGAGATTATCTCTACTGTTCATTGATTCAAAGGACATGGATACAGTTTAAATTTTATAAACCACTGAAGAGGCAAATCAGTCCCCTCAGTACACCTAGACATGAAACCAAAATAGCAACTGTTTGCATGAAGCCCTTTACTGCATTTGGGAATCATCTACTGCATTTGCCCATATAACAAAGAACTAACAAATCTGGAGGTACTGCTGACGATGGTGGTTCTTCTCTATTTAGGTATTGAAAGACACTGTCCAGACTTCTAGGATGTTGTCTCTCTCAGCAGTTTCTTCTGTTCTTTGTCTAACAGTGGTGCCTTCTTTTTTTAATCTTCTCAATTTTTCATATACCACTAATAATATAAACAGATATTGTTGGGTGTCTTTATCTTCTCTATTTCCTGAGGTAGCACTTTTCATAGAATATATCAACTATTTATATTAATGAAAGTCTGTTTTTATCACAGGACTCCTTACATGATTTAAACTGGAATGCCTCCTAGTTTTTTTTTTCTTTTAATTTCATTCTAAATCCCATAGAAAACTAGTTCTTTGCTTTTACTTTTCTGTGCCCTATTCTTACAGCCAACTATCAATGATCCATGTTTCTAAAAAATGCCTTTCCTTTGTAAACAAGTGAGTGCTCTTCCTTGATGGCCCAATCCCACAATTGTGCAGACTCAAACCCCCACTTATAAAAATGAAAATGGAAAGTAATCTCATCTTCACTTGCAAATTACTCATCATTGACAGAGTCAAGCCTCCAGAACAGACATCTAAGGGCACCTTTAACCTGTCTGTCTAATTGAGATAAGCACATCCATTTATATCTATGTTAGCTATTAATCTGATCCATGGGGAAGCGCCTGGGTTAGACTGACAAAGTGCTACTTGAGCCATTTCCTCTGGGCTTTTAAGGTATCTGTTTTCTTAGAGGTGGAAAAAAGCCATCATTTTCTGTTGTTGGTGACATGAGGAAATGCTTCCCTGGGAAAGTAAGGCTGACAAGCCCCGGCTTCCTTTCACATAATGATCTTGACTGGAGCTCTGAGAATCAGGCATCATCTTTTCTGTGCTCTGCTAACAGCATAGTCAGCTCTTCCCATCGTTCCCTGGGCGCTACAGAGCATGCACATGAAAATTTTCAGATTTCTGACAGTAATGAGAAAGCTCTGAATTGCTGTTATATTTTTAAATCCTAGCATGCAATTATAACTTTGCTCCAATATGAATATGCAATTTTCATGCATTTTATTAAAAGCAAAGCAAGTGTTTGGGCTCATCATCACTTAGAGTGTTTGGCATTCTCAGACTCAGCCTTCCTTTGTTTATAAGCATCAAGAAAGGGCGAGCTTGAGTTCAGTTTAATTGCACATAAAATTTAATGTTTTCAGCATTATGTTCTTATTTCATAAAATATTGATAAGTAACTTCCAGTAGTTGCAATTAAGACAGGCACACTCTGCATTTAACCCCTCTAAAGGGGGCCCAACTGAGGACAATGAAGTAATTCAAACTGAATCAGTCTTCATCAGACTGGGAGTCTATACTGGATCCAGAGGAAAAGGGTTTTAGAAGAAAACCAAAAAAGAGTGGAGAAACATTTTCCTGAATAACTACCTTTGCCACCTCGGCATTCTAGGTATGGCTGGAGAACTACAGAGTGGACAGAGTGCCACGTGGACCCTTTGCTTAGTCAGCAGGACAAGAGGCGTGCCAACCAGACAGCCCTCTGTGGAGGTGGTATCCAGACCCGGGAAATATACTGCATTCAAACCAATGACAACCTGCTCTCCCATGTAAATACACAAAAGGACAAAGAAGGTATGTGGTACTCCTCAAATGGCTGACTCATGAAGAGTGTGCAGGTGGAGGTCCTTGAGGAATGTACACAAGTCTTGGGGGTGGTAGGAAAAGCCCCTACTATTCACACTGTGGTTGGAGTTCAAGCCAGCTAAAGAGTAACCTGTATCAGAGTAGGTAAGAAACTTAATACAGCTCTGGCTTTGGTCAGGTTTATTTTGTTGACAGGTCTATTTAAAACAATAGAAGAAGCTTCTTGAATCAACACTTAGAAAGAATAATGAATAATAAAAGTAAAATGAAATTGATTTTTTAAGTATACTCATATAGTACAAATATATAAAATAAAAAAATAATGGATAAGAAGTTTACAACCAACATTTTGAAAAATTCTCACTTTGATAAACTATGACTAAGAATAACTAATGAGGATACTAAAAATTTCTCTCTATATTGGTTTTTCTTGAGGCTATTTTGTTACATATATGTAATTTATTATTTGTATATTCTATTATATAGACTGAGCATATGCCTCCTAAATACATACATAAAACTTGCTCAGTTTGTACAATGTTACTTGGATGTATATGATTTCAGAGCTGACCAGAGTTTTGGAGTTCTTTTCTAGAGAAGACTATTTCTCTGGCTCTTGACTTTCTTTAGTTACTTGTAGCTCATTGTGTAGGGTGGAGTCTCAATGAGATGTCTCCCTTCTGTGTTAGCATGTTCACTAACGCTCTCCTTGTTCAGGACCTGCTTAGGCAGCTGTGCAGATGAGATTTCCTGGGTATGGTTTCTCTGACATTTCTAGGTTACAAAATGCCACAGTAAACCCTTGTTCCCCTGACTCTTACAATCTTCCCACTTCCTCTTCTGCTATGATCTCTGAGCTTTAGACACAAAAGTGCTCATCCCTTGCACTGGAATCCTGACAAATACTTGAGGCTAGTGAAGTCATTGATCTTGGAGGAGAGCCTCTAACCACCACTTTAATAAACCAACATAATTCCTGACTAAATTCCAAATACTTGACTTTATACTCAGAGATAATTATTGGGCTCACCCTCATTCTATTATTTTTTTAAATTTAAGTTTAGGAACTGGATGCATAAGTATGCAAAAGAGCAAGTGTATTCAAAATGGCCTGGCCAACAATAGAATCCCCATCACTATGGGCTCACGTTTATTCAGAGTACTTTTAAACAGTTCTTCTCTCATGCCCATTATCTGAGTACCAACAAAACTCCCAGGACTAATCAATTCAGCATTTTTTACTGGATATTAGCAAATTAGATATCACCAAAGATATATATAATAGTGTGCATAAATATACTAATATAGATTTCATGTCATAAAATGGTTAAATCCATCAGGATCGTTCACAAAACAACAGTTATGACACACTGTGATAACCTGAAAACTATGTTTTAGAAAAACTAGTGAGCATGGCACTTGAGCAGAATAATGACTAACAAGCTACTTAGAGAAGAGAGAGGCTGTGGAGCATAGGAGTTTCTTCAGGAAGAGGAAATAGTGTGTGTCAAGGCACAACAATGAAGGAAAGTCAAAACAAAGAGACTCACAAAGCATGGTACATTTGACAACTGGGAATAGACGAGATCTTCCTCCAAAGTGTGTAGCTTGAGAAATGGAAAAGACAAAAACAAAAGCTAGAATATTTAGGGAAGAATTCTGAACAAGGATAATCAGGAAAAAAAGGGTCAAGGAGAACTCAGACAGAGGAATATATGCTTTTTAAATCCAAGAATGGCTCCCCTGCCTCAGCAAAAAGAAGCCATGTCGGTGACCAAAGATAAGCACTGAAATATTGCAACTTTTAAAATGTTTGTTGTCCAATAATTTTTCCTTAGCAAGTGATCTCATTTGTAAATATAGCCTTAGGATATATTTTACTACTAATGTACCTTTAGGTTATAAGGTGCTAGCATAAAACACAAATGTTAGTATATTAATATTTTCTTGGCCACTTTAATGGCTGCCTTTCTGAAACCTTTAAGGTAGATTTGTTACAGCGATCTTTCAGAGTACTATAATTTCATTGCTCGATATAGATCAGATCTTAGTTTCTGCATGTCAATTATGTAGCTTATTACTTTTGAAAGATCTTGAGAATTCTGAACAGCAACTGGTTATGTTCTAAGTCATTTATTTTCAGGGTCCCTCACACCTCTTCCTACTTCACTGCTGCGAGAAGCACAAGTCACAAATAGGCACACAGAGTATCATTATTAAACAACAAGTAACACAGACAGACAGGAACACAAAGAATATCATGGTTAAGATGTATCTGTTAAAGTAAAGCAAATGCAAAGGGAAGGTCAATAGATACCAAAATTAATGACTTCACCTAATATGAATATTTATGGCTGGATTCTGTGGGGCCAGTTATTTAAGAATGTGTATTCTTTTGTATACTAAGAATATTAATACACCTCCTTGAGTTTGTTTTTTCATGTATAAACAGCTGTTTCTTCTTAAATGTTTTATTATTTTTCTTCCTCAAAACATAGAACATGTGACTTCTCCCTTGAAACCGATCCAGTAAACCAGCATCCCAGGGGTGATGCATGTGGCTTACAAATACTAATGAATGGAAGACAATTAGACTGTCCACTATAAATATTGTTCATAGCCTGTTTTGCTTCAGTAGATATGAAAAGAACAGATCTGAGAGACAGAGAGACAGACAGACAGAGAAAGAGAGAAAGAAAAGAGGGATGGAGGAGGAAGAGAGACAGACAGAGAGAGACAGAAATAGAAAGAGAGAGACAGAGAGGGAGGGAGGGAAAAAGGAAGAGAGAGAGATAGAGAGAGAGAGACAGAGAGATAGACAGAGAGAGAGAGAGAGAGAGAGAGAAAGATTTTAAATCACCTCCTACAACCAAGCACCATTAGAATACTCAAAAAATTTTGACTGTATTGCCATGAACATTTCAAGCCCTAAGCAATCTACATTGCATGTATTTCAAAAAACAAAATTCTCACTTTCTTTTGCACATTCACACTGTGTTTTATAGGGAAATGGTTTTCACAAGTAACAAGGTGTTTTTAACATCAGTTCAAAATAGAATAATTTGACTCAAAATAATCTTTATACACACACACACACACGCACACACAAAGAGAGAGACAGAGAGAGAAAGTCTTATATGAAGTTCACATACACTTCCCTTATTATTTTGGCAGTTCTTAATATGACATAGAAGGCTAATGAACAGACTATCATGAAAACAGGGTCACCTTTATCACTTCATTCATTGTTATATCTTAGGTAAATCGAAACACACTAGTCAGAAAAAAAAAAGTCCTGCCAGCTTTAATTTCCAAAAAATTAAAACATTAATGTACACATATGTTTACACCATAGCCCTCTAAATGTGACAGTCAAATGATCATCAGAATATTGTGTAAGCTAGTGGTAGCATCGATGGGCAATAGGAAAAACTGTATCCCAATGGTAATGGAAAGTATCTTTATTTAATCCATGTGCTATTGCTGGTGGTGACAATGTTTCTCATGCAATATCCAGCAAAAGGACTACTGTATACCTTTAAAGGACAGGCCTGCCAAGCTCCATGCTGAGAATTCAACGGTGGATAGCTCATACCAAGGCAAAATTGACCATAATCATAGACTTACAGGTTAGAACAGGTAAGGAGGTAGCCTGAGCATATCTTACACAGCTGAAAAAAAAAATCGTCATTGTGCACTCATCATTGGCTGAGTAGGAACGAATTGATTGCTTCTAGAGTTCAAAGGGAAACAAAAGTAGATGTTAAGTACAATAACCTAGGGATTCTTCCATTGGGTTCAGGCTAAATATAGTCTGAATTACAAACTAAAACAATATGAAACCGTAGATCACACTGAAGATGATATACATCATAGAAAACTTGTACAAGTGTTCTGTAAGAAGTAGAGTAATAAAATCTAGATAAAAGTAGAGAGGCTCGGGTTATTAAAAAGACAGTCGAGCCTGTGAGCCTGTGAGGTGAGATACAACAGCAGAAATGATTGGTGCTGATAAAAGGTAGTTAGAAGGAAAACATAAACAAACAGTTGAACTGGACTGTGTAGACAGACAGTTTATACACTCATATTCTACCACCAAATAACAATAGAAATAATAAAATAAAAATAGTATTAACTCATTATGCTTATAGCTCTTTATCTATAGTTTTAATAATAAGCACACATCAGTCAATACTTTATCCTGAAAAAGTAAAGAAGGGCTTTACTTATGGTACTAATTCCCTATTATCACAGAAAGTAACTATCACAGTACGTCAAAGGTTAATGGTACATTTTCTGTCCATCACTTTTGAAATAACATATAGGTGGGAATATTTTACATGATTTTTCTATCAAAAGTGTGCATTAGAGTTATTATGAGCCTGGGAGGGACTTCACAGCTTCATTGATGAGATGCTTATCCATCTCAGAAAGAGAGGTGTACTTTCACTCTTGGGATTCTAGAAATGTATTAAGCTATCTCATGATGTGTAAATGGTCTCCTGTTTCTTGGAAGTTAATATAACATCATTACAGGCATAGATTACAGGAAAGAATAATCAGTGGTTTCTAAGACTTTCAACATGCATTATTATACCTTATATATAATAAACATGCAAACAGATATATAAAGTCTGGCAATGAACACTTTTATTGAGAATAATTAAGCATGTTCCACATTTTTTCACATTCCACTTTGCTCTTGAGTAAGCCTAATGTGATATACTGAAAAAGAAATAAAAGGCATACTGTTTACATTTTGGAAACAAACTTGAACTATAGACACAGCTCAATGTACTTATAGGATAAAGTAAACACAAGAAAACTCTGAAAAGTCAGATATTTCTTGCTAGTGATTTCTCTGAAGGGAACAGGAACAGAAGGATTGCCACCCTCTGTGGTTTCCTCATGAATACAGAAAGAGAACTGAGATGCTAAGAGAGTTCAGCCAAAGGGATAAATGCAAGTAAGTACTCACCTGGTGGGAGATAAATTAAGGTGGTTAGCATTTTACCCAGAGGTGACTATTGGGACTTTTTGGGAAGAAGAGCTCACATGTGGGATTTCAGGAAGTATTCAAACAAAAAAGTGCAACGAAAAGAAACCTATATTGGAGAAGTTCCGAAGTCAGCTAAACATGCAAACAGTGGCACTATGCCTCTGGCTTAGGTCATATGCTCTGCACATTTACAGCCACTGCTGTAAAATAATACAATTTGTATGAAAAATGACTGCTCAAATGTTTACTGGATTCCCTCTTTATAACCCTCTATCACAGGCAGAGAGCACAGTCACACTTGCTCTGCTCTTCTTCTATCAAGGAGAACTAACGCCACCTCTGAATTTGAATAGAGGTGTTCAATCAAATGATGAGTCACTGATAATGTATTTGACCAGCTTTGGCACTTAAAATTCTGATTATGTTTCAAAAGTAGTCAAACATTTAAAAACACATTTATTCTCTCGAGTTATAGTAGCTAGCTTGACTTTATTTTGTACTTTCAACCTTAAGGTGACTTTCTTTCTTCTTTTCTTTTAAGCTTTATTTATTAGGATAATAGTTCTCACATATTTCTTCTTCTTCTTCTTCTTCTTCTTCTTCTTCTTCTTCTTCTTCTTCTTCTTCTTCTTCTTCTTCTT
>JADRCH010000027.1:7856690-7889423 GCA_019843965.1 Rhynchomys soricoides | reverse complement strand
TTCTTCTTCTTCTTCTTCTTCTTCTTCTTCTTCTTCTTCTTCTTCTTTTCTGATATTTACTTTATTTACATTTCAAATGTTTTCCCCTTTGGAAGCCCCCTATCCCATCCCCTCTCTCCCTGCCTCTAGGAGGGTATTCCCCACCCACCCACCCACTCCCATCTTCCCTCACTAGCATTTTCCTACACTGGGGCAACTAACACCCTCAGGCGCAAGGGCCTCTCTTCCCACTGTTGGCCAACAAGGCCCTCCTCTGCCACATATGTGGCCAGCACCATGGGTCCCTCCATGTGTATTCTTTGGTTGGTGATCCAGTCTCTGGGAGTTCCAGGTGGTCAGGCCAGTTGACATTGTTGCTCCCTCCATGGGGCTGCAAACCCCCTCAGCTCCTTCAGTCCCTTCTCCAACTCCTCCATCAGGGACCCCACGCTCAGTCCAATGGTTGCTGTGAGCATCTGCCTCTGTATTTGTCAGGCTCTGCCTGAGCCTCTCAAAGGAGCCTAAGACAGAACTCAAGAAAGCTGGGTTTTTGTTTCTACTTTTCATTGTATTCTTCTGTGTCATTTAACTTTATTTTTCTGAATATACATTCTTATAAGTAGCTCTCCCATTCCATTTTCATCAAGATGAGAAGTCTACGCTATCTGGAAATCATCTTTTCAAAACTACTTAGGCGCCCAAGATACAATGTTATTTCAAATGCTTTTAAGGGCAGAAGCAAAGCCTTGATTAAGGAATTCCCAGAACAAACCAGCAATTATTCTGATGCTTTCTGTGGTTGTCCTAGGGTGGGAGATGGTGTAGGTTGAGGGCTATGCATTATGCGGACGTAGGAGCAGTGAAATGGATAAGCAGCATGACACAGAAATAGCACACTGCTGTATCATCTAATGAGTTAGAGCTCTGAGTGCTTCAGGAATCCTAGCTTCCCTTTCAGGGAGCTGACAGCATTGCAGGTGAGCCTTAGCCTCAAGTTGTGAAAATGTGCCTCTCCAAAGAGACACGGTGATAGGCCTGCACTCTGGCTAGTTTTATGTTCAAATTGATGGTCACATTGAGAGTCCTAAGAGGGGAAATAAGATAACAAATGGTACCACCTAGGAAAAAAAGCAAAGGTTAAAATCATTAAAGAACAGGCCTAAGGACAACACAGGACTTCTACAGTACAGTGCACCAACCAAGACCTCACATTTCTATTTCTGTGAAGAATATCATGGTGCACACATTATTTTGAATCTGTACGTTGCCTTTGGTAGGATGATCTTTTTCACAAATGTCATTCTGCTAATCCATGAACATGGGTAGCTGTTCCATCGTCTAGTGTCTTCCTCATCTTTCTTCAGAGATTTAAAGTTTTCATTTTAAAGGTCTATCACCTCCATGGTTTTTCTTATTCCGAGATTTATTTCAGTTACTGTACATAGAAGTGTTTCTGTAATCTCTTTCTTAGCATGGTTATTGGTACATGAGTTGCCCTCCTATACTGCCACTGCTAAAAGTATTGATCATTTCTAGAAAACTTCTGCGAATCAGTTTTGTATAGTGTGTTTAATATGTTTACAAATAGAGATAATGTAACTTACTCTTTGTAACTTCCTGTTTGTATCTTTTTAATTTTCTTCTGTTGTCTTAATACCTTTCAAAGACTTGCAATATTGTATTGAAAAGAGTGGGGTAGTATACATCCCTGTCCCCTTCCTGGTATTCTTTCACATTTTTCTTCATTTATGATGATGATTTTTCTGTGTTTGTCATATGTCATCTTTATTGCGATGGGGTATATTTCCTGTAATCCCATTCTCTCTAGGACTTTTGTCATGAGAGCATGTTGGATTTTTGTCAAAGTCCTTTTATGCATCTATTGAAATGTGTATGTAATTTTGTCTTTACATTCATGTTTAGTATTCATAATATTATCAGATTATATATGTCAAACTATCCCAATAGCTTGTGGGTAAAGCGAACTTGATTGTGATGTGATGTGTGCATGCATGCGTGTGTGTGTGTGTGTGTGTGTGTGTGTGTGTGATATGCTGGTATTCAGCTTGCAAGTACTTGTAATATTTCTTTGTTGCTTATATGTTTTTAAGGAGGCTTTGGCAGGAAAGTAATAGTGGCTTCATAGAAGGTGTTTGAAAGGTATTCTTTTGTTGTTTTATTGTTTGGAATAATTTGAGAAGTATTTGTTGGTTGGGATCTTGGATTATTGATGCCATAACTAAACTACTACTGCTGCAAAATAGACAGACTAACATAATGCTTTGTATTTAATAATGCAATTAATGATTCTATGTTTGTTTAGAAAGTCCAACTGAAAGTTTTATCTTTCCAAGGAAATAACATAATTAGAAGACTTAATTACTATATCATTTAAATGATATTTGATAGAAAATGTTCTTTAATGGCCATAATTTCCCCAAAATTTGTGCAGTATCTCTAGAGTACAAGATTATATTTGCAAATATAAAACTCAATAGAATTATAGTGCAATGGTGCTTTCAAGTGATTAACTCTTTCAAATCAAAGGAATGAAACAACAAAATCTTATAACCATCTTCTACCTATGTCAGGTTTTCATTTCTGTTTCAAGTTTCAATTTACTAATGGACAATATAAATGCCATTGGCCAAAAACTATAGAAATGGTAACAATATAGTTATTTATACATGCTTCCTGAAAAATGTTGCACATGATAGTCTAACAAAATATATAAAAAATAAGATAAATGGATAGTGAATATTATGTTACGTTGAGAAGCTAGAAAAATACATTATTTTCAGCAATGTCTATTTATTAAAATATTTATAAACATCTAAATTTAAATCCCTAACATTCACTATTAAGACTCTTTGCTAATTGTTTCCTTGATTGGAAATGTGTTTGCTTATTCAGAGAAGAAGCAGGTAGAATTGGGTACTTGATACTGAACTCATCCTATGTCTGTTCTCTTAAGTATTACTTTTCTGCAACTACATGCAGTCATCAGTTCAGGTTTTATTTCTTGGAATTCTTTCATCTGCTCAATGGGTTGTAGTTGAACAACTAATCAGTCACACCAAAGTTGATATATTAAAGATAGAAATTTTCAAAAACAGCTTTGATCCTTGTCATCAGAAATCTTAATTCCTGATACTAGTCCATTTGCAGCTTCTCTTCTTGAAGTTCAGAACTTTATGAGGCTGACATGGGAAATTTCTATTGGCATGCCCTTTGAGGAGTGCCCATGTAACCTCTAGGTGTACTACACTACAGCCTAACCTTCTGAAAGATGGTCCGTATTAGTTAATTTCTTTACTGTAATAAATATCTATTTGGAAACAACTCAAGGGAAAAAGGATTTATCCTACCTTATAGTTTGAGGTGAGGTCCACCATGGTTAGGTAGTCTTGGCAGCTGAACACATTGCATCCAGTCAGGAAATAGAGAGAAATGAATACTGTGTGCAATTTGCCTTCTATTTTTTATCCAGTTCAGAACCCTGCCTCATGAATTGGTACCTCCTAGAGTTAAGGTACATCTTCATATCTCAACCTAAACAATCCCCACAGAGAATGTAAACACTCAAAAAAACTAACCCAGAGACTACTCTCTGAGCTGATTCTATATCTTTTCAAGGTGATAATCAATTTTAACCCATACAAGGACTTATTTATCAGGTAAATGATTGCTCTCAAAAGCTTATAAGCTCAATGTATAGTTCAAGAACCACCTAATACTTTAAGACAATGCAAATCCCTGATGTTGTCCAGTGACTTCTTGTGTGTTGGATTGCGGTAACCATAATAATGATTCACCTCTTGAAAGCTAGTTGCTAAGCATTGGGAAGGATTGAGACTCTGGATAAGAGCGCAGGACTGAGCTCTTGATACATGATACAATGTTCATGTTTTTTTAATTATTTAAGAAAACAATGACTGAAGCCACTGAGGATTTACTAACAGAGTTGGATAGACCCAGCATGGGAAGGGCCCTAAACCTTAAACTTCTTTTATGTGTCTCAATTAATTTTTCTTTAATTCTAACACTGCTATGGGCCTTTGTATATGGACAAAGAGAATCACTACTCTAAGATGAGAAACAAGAGGTCAAGTATATATGTGCAGAAAAACCTTCATTCGATACTTCTTACAATAATACCAGGGAGAAAGCAGGGATGGAAAGAGCCCAGTGCCTTTTTCCAAAGGTGAGGTTGTCTAATCTACACTCACCAAGTCCTGTTTCAGATAACTTGGTTGTTCTTCTGTAAAAATCTGTTATATCTTGCTGGGAAACTTGGGGATGACAACATTATTTCATTGCACATCAACCCTATTTCCTGAGATGGAGAGAATCCATAGCTGTTAGTACAGGGCCTTTCATTAATAGAAGAAAGATGGAGGATCAAATGTCTCCTACCATGGCTCGGTCAAGTGGTGCTGCTTTGTATTCCTTTTGTAACCCCTAAGCATTATTTTGTGGAGTCTGTTGTAGATGACTGATAGCACCAGAAGGATTCCTGAAACTAGCTCTCAGGGATGTGCACTGAAGAATGAATAGCATTTCTTTCAGATGCACATTCCTGCTATGTGAGGATGTAAAAGAAATGGTTTGTGGCTGGCACTAGCTGTTCACTGCCTTGCTAATGATTACTCAATAGGGAGTAGGTACTCTCTCCAGTGTTAACTGAGGAGTACAAGCTACATTGAGGAACTCATTAATATTTATTCCTTCTAAAAGCAATGGGCAATAAAAAGGGAAATAAACTGGGGAGAATAGCAATAGGGAGAGGAAGCCATGACAACAGATTCATCTTGAAAAGGTTTCACCATGTATTGCACACACTAAAAAGCCCCATTCAAAATGCAAGGATCCATATTATTATATTATTAGTCTAGAGCCCAGTATAATGGCTGCTACTACACAGAGTCATTTTTAAAACATATGTGTTGACACAGTGTATTGTATACATGTATGATATTGTTGGTTTTATTAATTAAAAATTAAATATTAAAGACAATGCATGACTTTTGAGTATTAACATATTTTATAATGATATGCATTTGATTTACTTCTTTATCATTTTATCTTTGTACTCAACAAAGCTGCATAGCCTCAGAGTCAGAATCTATTATGTTTATACCCACAAGAAAGAACATAATGTCTCTTGATGGTAAGGTCCCTGCAAAGCAGACAAATTACATCTATTATTCTTTCATCATTTAAAATGCCTTCAGCCACTTTGCTGGTTATTTAACTATCTATTCCTACTTTAAGTAACTTCATAATCTCCAACTATCTTCCTTTATTCAAAGTCCATAACCTTCTTATGGTTCTGCAAAAAAATATTATTTCACTATATGTAATTACATCCTTTTACAATTACTTCATGGATATTCATTTCAAATTCTTAAGATGGTAAGCTTCTAAGAGAGGGCATAGTGCTTTTTCCATTATACTTCTTGATGATAACCTATACTTCTCCATCAATGTCTGGGTGCTTTCACTCTTCTGCCATTTGAAAATGGGTTTAAGAAAGGTGGAGAGCTTTCTCCAGTTAGAGTGTGTTGATTACTGGATATCTGAGTTACAGAATACCATCTTGAATCAATGTACATGACCCACTGGCCACTCCTTCCTTTGTTTCTCTTTACTCTGACAAGACTTGATGTTATAACACGTTTGAGGTCTGCCTACAGGATATGATTTTATTATATGGAAAATAAATATTATTTTTCATTTATATGCTTGCTTATCTGGTTTAGTTGAGAAAAAGAGAGAAATTTTTAAAATAAGAGTTTTGCTCCAAATCTTTGCACAAAATAAAACAGTAATTGGATGTTGGCCTTGAGAACCCCAATGGCAGATGTATTATGCAGAGAGCCTTTATAATATGTTGTAAATATGTTGACATATGCTTACATTATATTTAAAATTACGCCTTTCTTGGGAAAGTATAGACTTTTCCAAAGCCTTCACATTATTATTCTAAAGCAAAAAGGAAATATGACTAATTTTACTTTTGTAGTTGTTGGAGACAGAATAATTGCAGTTTTCCTTCCTTTGTGAGTCACTGTTTCAGAAGTTTAAGGAACACAGCATTGCCAAAAGGTTATAAAAGAAATGTTTGTAATTGCATTATTTGGTTGCTCTGGAAAAATTATTATCACCTTTAACCCGCTTATTCCTTCACACAGAATCCCTGGGGTTCTAAAATCTCTGTAGCTAGGGAACATAAGGGTTGTAAACCTTAACTATTATTAACATAAAGTTATGTGAAAAATGAAAAATATTTGGAAAAGAACTAATTCTTTTACATGTTTCTCCTAGATCTGTTACTACAATGACTTAAATCCATTACGTTCTAACTCCTTGATGTATGTCAAATGTACTTTAAAAATAAAGGCTCTTTTTCAATGGAAAGATGGTGACTTCTTACTGGCCTCCAAAGTCTATAATAAAATAGAAAGCAAAGTTACCAATTTGCTGTGGTAGACAATGTTTTTCCATAATTATACGACTAGATGGTTAATTAGAAAACAATTTTCCCTGACATTCTGAAATAAGAAATGACAAAGCCCAGACTCAAAGCTAGCTTTTTCATAACTAAATATAACCACTATTCAAAAAATATTTTCCTGCCCTGTGAATCTGATCCCCTGTAAATGTATAAGCTAAATTAGCTGTTCATGACTTTCTCAAAATTAATATTATAACCTTATTACTAGAACTTGTTACCTTATTCAAGAAATTTGCAGAATCATATGGCACACATTTTAATTTGCCTTTATTATACTACTAGTTAAAGATCCCATCGCTTGACATTTCTCCTTTGCCTCAAAGACTTATGTAGTAATCCTTAAAATCATGTCTTCTCCCATTACTGTGGAGCACAGTGGACATTGCAAGGACACCATCAAGTGAAGATTTCTTTTTATCTGTGTATAAATGATACTTGATGAATTCAACTCACTCTTAAGCCATCAACATGCATTATTTTCTCATGAAAAGTGTCTACTATAAAGAATGTGCATAGTTTATCGAAGACTATTATTGTTCTATCTTTAGCATATTGCTCATAGGGAAAGAAGAACCACAATTCATAACTAGTAAGTAGGGGCTTGATTCTGTTAGTGTGAAGTTTAGTATAGAAAGCAGTTCACACCAGATGATGTAGTAAAATACATCAAGGTAACTTTTTCTTTTAATCACATAAAATTACTGTAACTGGTCATCCTTAAAAATTAAAAATAGCACTTCCTTAAGTTCTGACATCCTGGCTCAAATAAACATAACAAAATTCAAGATTGGCCATGTGAACTTTCTAATTGAGTTGGCTTCAAACGTATCTAAACTCAGCTGCCTTTAGTTCTTTGTACAGGGTAGAAGCCTCTTGGATTTTTTACCACCCAGTTTGTCATGGTCATCTGTTCCATCCCTGTTCAGCTTACATTGGACTGTCATGTTAATGAGGCTTATTGGTGTAGCTTCAGACGTTATGAGGAGACACAATTTCATAGCCAAGTTCCTGATTCTCTGGCTCTTACAATCTTTTTGCCCACTATTCTGCAATTTCCTTAAGCCTTAGGTGCAGGAGTATTTTCTAGATGTATTCCTGGGGGCTTAGCTCCACAACCCTGCATTTTGATTGGCTGTGGCTTCCTGAGTAAAGCTGGGAGCCGAAGAGGTGGTCCTCCCAGGGAAGCACACAGCAATTTGCTGTTCAGTGCCAAATGTTCAGCCCTGAAAACATACAGTAATGTTATACAGACTCAACAGTTTAGGAATATATATGTATGTACAAATACATATAAGTATGCAAAAATAATTAATAAAAAAGAGACTGTGATTATGATATGAGAGAGTTTGGAGGGAGAAATGAAAAGTAATATGACAAAGATATGAAATGAAATTACAATCTCAAAAATAAATAGCAAAACAAAAATACAAGGCTTGAAAATTAAAAACAAAAACAAAAACAAAAACAAAAAAGTAGTAACTTAAATTTTGCCTGATTTTCCTTCATTTCTTTTATAAGAAACAGTTTCCAGGGCTAGAGAGATGGCTCAGTGATTAAGACAGCATACTGCTCTTTCAAGGGATCTGGGTTCAGTTTCTAGTACCTGTATCAGGTGTCTCACAACCTGTAACTACAGGTCTATGGGATCTGATGCCCACTTCTGGCATACAAAGAAATGAAATGAAATTACAGAATAAACACTCATTCAGGAACACACACACACACACACACACACACACACACACACACAGAGAGAGAGAGAGAGAGAGAGAATACAGATGCAGTCTTCAAGGCTATCTTTGTTTATTTTACAGCAAATATTGTATTAAAAATATAATACATTTCTAATGATTTTAAGCATTAATGGAATAAATCATATAATTAATTTTACTAGAAAGACATTTTTGAAACAATTTCTACAGCATTGCTCCTGTATTAACATAAAAGTATAGGTCAAGGAAGGCAAATAAGTGGGCTCAACACGGTATGGCATAGATGTACAGGTCTCCACTAAGCAAGACAGTCCACTAGGGGAATTAAAGGACTGTCATTCACAAATGAAAGTTTTAAGACTTTACAAAGACGTGAGCTTGCATAAAACACCATCTCCCTTCTACACATGAATCACTCCAGGACACATAAAAAGTCTACCTAGTCAGAAGGGCACAAGGCACGAACTCAATATACTTGCAATGCCCCCTTCATAAAGGCCAACAGGTAATTTTTTCTCTACCCCCAAATTGTTGCTTTTCCTTCATAACTAGTTCTTGTTATCTCATGGGCACAGTGAACTTCACAATTATTATAGTAATTCTTTTTACATTTGTTATTATAAGCTTAGAGCTAGAACTTGTGATCTAAAAGCACTGGTTCAGGAGTCAGACTTAACGCTAACTAATTTAGTTAAATAAATATATGTGTTTATCATTTTATCTTGAAGACCATGTAAGAACATTAACTTGTCTTTTCTAAGAAATGACATTATTGTTCATTCTGGGTTTCCCTGGTATGTTTTATAATTTTGCTGTGGCTGGTAAAAAACAAAATAGATTTGAGGACTGTCAATTTTCTTTGAAATAATAGTGACAGGAAGGAAGGAGATAAGAGGGATGCTCAATGATTCTGGTATATGAAACAGTCTTCTATGTGGTTTACAATTATTTGCTAATTAGATCATAAGCCTAGAAAGTAAGTACCATTATTGCTATGGAATGTTGAGGAATAAGAGAAGTTAATAAGTTATATCCATGATTGTCAGTCAAGGAAGTCTGAACCTACCTTTTAGCTGCAATGCTCTAGACTGGGGATCACTAACATCTAGCCAATTTGAAATTCAAAAAAAAAAAAAAAAGCAAACCAGAAACAAAAAACACTTCCTCTCCAGATACTAATTTTAGAATATGTGCCTTTAAAAAGTTCTAATTTAGTCTGAAAGCCAAAGATCTCTTAAAGTTATACCTAAAGTTAACATTTAAAGTTACAATTAATTCATGTGTTCATCTTCTCATGTCTTTATCTACTGTTGAGTGCTCTGTGCATTATAGGCTTTATTCTGCATGTTGAAAACAGAGATGTTAACAACACAAACAAAATTCTCTCTGTCACCACATGATTTTAATTGAATGAACTAGATTCTAAACAAATAAACAAGAAAATAACATATAACCATGTGCATTGTACAGGGGATTAAAATAGGTCTACTCAAGCAAAAAGTACCCACAGAAATGAATCCAGAACATCAATAAATATAATTAGCCACTAATATTAATTCTAGCAGAATGTCATTCAATAATAGCTAAAGACAGAAGACCTAAGACATGTATAATTATTAACATAACATGAAATCTAACAGTAAATATTCAAAAGGATCAGCACATCAAACATTCTTGGCTTCTGTTTCCTGCCAAAATAGTATAACTGGAACCACCCCAAAAAATACTCTGATATTTGACAAAATATGGAAAATAGCTATTTTATGCACTAAAAAGTAAGCAGCAAATATTGTACACATCATGAACAGAGCTTTACAATTTCATCTGTGCTTTCCTGGAGATTCTTTTCTACCACAGATAAGAGATGAGAAGATAAGTGTTGTGTCAGGATCAGTTGAACAAAGAAGTAAAAAAAAATCTATATTCTATGCTGCTGAAGTGGCTGGAGGGATATCAGGACAGGGCACAGATCAAAAGGATCTGCTTTGTACATCAATAAGCAAAGTCCAGTTGTCTATATATGACTATCAATAAGTTCTCAGACAGAGTGTGGCTGTGTATGTACAGAAAGAAATCCTTGAGCCACAATGGTGGTGACCTTTGTGTGCAAAATGAGAGCTAAGATCCAGTCCAGTGCTAAAGATATCAGAGTTTGAGCCGAGAAAAGATAAAGGACATTTGCTGAGCACCTCGGTTTAAAAGTAACTGTCTCAGTTAAGTTCAGACTTGAAAGAGACTAGGCTAATATGAATGAACTTGACCTTGAAAGAATCACTAGGATCTTGCAGCAATTTTGTGTGCCAAATAAACTTAATATAAAACCATATAAAGACAAGACACTTCCTATCCAAAACAAAAGTCAGAACAAGAACAACAAAACACTGAAATGACCCAGACACTAGAACAAGTAAACAAGGACTTTCAGAAACACCTGCTGAAAGCCTTTCTTTGAAAAGTCATCTGGAAGAAGGACTACCTGGGGGTATGAGGAACCACTTAGGAATGTGAACCGAAGTGACCCTCCAACTCTCCAACAGACAAACAGGGAGTGGGCTTAAGGATGGGATTGAAAAACAAATGTAAATCTAAGTGATGTGGAAGAAACAAGAAATTACCATGTTTGCATAAACAACAGAATTATTGATCTTAAAGCCAGAGAAATAGAAACGATCAGATCTAGAGGAAAGAAAGACAGGATAGCAAAGGGGACAAAGAAAAGGACAGTCAGTGACAGGTGGGCTACTACAATGTGGACTACATGGTAGTGATGATTTACAGGGAGACTGGTATGGCAGAAAATATGTTGGAATAAATAGCATTAAAAATTTATTAAATTTGGAGCAAAAAATCAGCTTACAGATCTACGAAGCTCAGCATGTCTCAAGAAGGAAGCATACCAAAGCATACAATAATGGGGTGTATTGTAGAGCAGTCTAGTAACAAAACTACAACAACAAAAATCAAGTGCAATTTGTACACATGAATGGAGATAACAAGTGAGGGTTGAAATTTTGTCAGAGAAAATGGGAACCTTGAAACAATGAAACATCTGGACAAAAAAGAGTCACAATTCTCTACCCAGTGAAAATACTTTTTTATTATAGACTATGGCAAGCTGACTTCTTGAAAGAAATGGCAGCTAAAAGCATTTGTTATGAAGCACTTAGGAGTATGCAGTGAAAATAGAATGTGTAAGTCATGTGATCTTGGATGGTTTATTACATTTCTCTATGAAAAAAAGCAGTGAAATTTTAAGTGAAAGAATCAATGTCCTACAGGGGGAGTCATGTCAGGTATACACCATGTCCTCCTCTAATATGATCTGAAATATCAGATAAAACCAGTGACTGAGTGTACACTGTCCTTCTGCAAGAATGCTAGACACAGTTCAGAAGTATCTCTGTAGGAGGAAAGGCATATTCACTGTGAGAGCTGAGCCTACAGTACTAAGAATGTAGGGCTCTAGTTCTCTATTCTGCTCAGAATATTATTAATTTCTTATGGATCTCTAACCTCCCCATCTCCTCTGTTGCAGAGTGCTTCATCCAGCAGAACTAAATCATATAGTCTTGAGGAGAAATTCACCTCCCATTTTATATTAGTAGCTCCTCAAATTTATTTGGTGCCAGGTGGTCAGACCTAAGTTCTGATAAATTAATGTGGCTTCCCATCTGCAGTGCAGCTGAGCCCACGGTAGAATAATTCCCTAACCAGAGAAACAAGCTAAGAAAACCCATCCTGAAGAGGGTCCAATGAGGATTCCAAGAATGGACTCACAGATGATCATAAAATAAAAATTAGCTAAATACATTTGGTACCAGACCTCTGCTTGTGGATGTACCTTTCAGTATTTTCTCTGGTATTCTTTTCATATGGCATACTACCTGAGTCCTTAGTAAGGCAAGACCAGAGGTCTAAATCACCAGTCTCTTCTGTCCCATAGCTCCAGTGAGTTACTATACTGACATAGAAGTGTAATGGATATTTAAATATGGGCCTGTCACTTTAACTTTGAGTGACATGAGACACTAGAAAGCACAGCCTTTTCACTTCTCTGTGTGAGATTTGAAAACTCCCAGAATTGCTTTGGGAATAAGTGGGAGGTCTAAGAGCTGAGGGTGCTCACCTCTCTCACAGAGCTTGACATGGACACTCTTACTTTTATTGTCAGAGGACAAGCAATTTTAAATACATGGAAACACTAAACTTAAAATATACAATGATGATGATAACAACAGTAATAGTAATAGTAATAGAGACTAAAACTAAAGTTGTTAAATTGCAAATGAAGTTTTAGAGAAAAAGTGTTGAAGAAATAAGTATGATACTTAAATATCAGTACAACAAAACGGGCTTGCTGGGCAGGAGAACTGCAAGTTGAAAACCTTTCAGGGTTATAGAGTGAGACTGGCACAAGCCAGGGCAATTTAGTAAGACGCTGTCTCAAAATTTTAAAGTTAAGCCAAAGGCTAAAGATACTGCTCAGAGTACAGTGCCTTTCTGGCATATGCAAGGTCCTAGGTTATATCCCCAATACTAAAGACAAATGTGTGGGTATGAACGTGTGTGTGTGTGTGTGTGTGTGTGTGTGTGTGTGCTTGCATGTTCTACCATTCCAACAAAAAATGAGAATGAAAAACAATGGTAAAAGAACAAGTGAGATTTTGAATAATGACAGGCTATATGTCAACTAAAACATGAACATGAAAGACACAGAGCTATTTAAAAAGGTAAAAATTTTCATAATAAATTAGAGACTACTGATAAATCATAATAGTCTCAACAGAAATGGATTAAACCAGGGACATTTAAAAAATCAGAAGTAGAGGGAAGATGGGAGTGGGTGGGTGGGTGGGTGGGTGGGGAGCACCCTCATAGAGTCAGGGGGAGGAGTAATGGAATAAGGGAGTCTCAAAGGGGAAAACATTTGAAATGTATATAAAGTAAATATCCAAAAATAAAAATAAATAAATAAATAAATGAGAAGTAGTAATGATTTGAAAAAGGAAAAGAAAGTAATAAAACAGGCCTTGAATGAGCCAGGTTCAGACTATGTGCAGTAGTTGCTTGGTAATTTACACTTTCATTTAAATCACATGAAAAGCCCTTAAAAGTCCTGCTGTTCAGGCCTCATCCTAAACCATTACCCAAACAGTATGTCTAAGAGCAGAATTTGGGCATCAGTAGTTTTAAAACATCTCCAGCTGATTCAGGGTACAGAAAGACTAAGAATGACTGTGTCACACGAAGTACCATCCAGGGAGTCACAGAACAATGCAATTTCTTCCTGGAGTATTGTGACTTATGGCCCCCAAAGGATTGTTAGCCTTTACACGGAGACTTAGGACTGGAGACATGTAAAAACCAACACAGCTAGAGTTACTCCTTAGGGATAATGAGGAATGATGGCGTTAGGGAGCTATCTTTCCACTTTTCTCCCATTCTTCAGTAGGTTATATTTTTATTTTTTGCCTGAAATGAGGTTGTACCAGCAAACAAAGACAGGAGGGGCAGGGATTGTCCTTTAGGAAGATTTCTGGCAAGCTGTGAGCTCTGCCATGATAAATGGTTTAGAATTTTCACCATCATTCCTCTAAACAGTTGTATTAGGCTGAATAGACTACACATCCAATGAACTCAGTTTATATACTGCAGTTAATAAAAATGGGGATTAGGAATCCAAAAATATCTATAAATCTTTCACCAATAGAAAGAAGTAATATACCCCTTAGGGAGCTATCTTTGGAGTCTTTGTAACCAATGACAATGGCAAGAGGCTTTTCACTGGTGCGCATACAGCTGCTCATAAGTGTGTATGGTATTTTCCGATAGGTAAGATGTAGTCACACAGAGCTTTATGGCATCCTGTGACTCAATTTAGCTGCAATTCTCAAACTGCTTTGAAAGAACAGTCTGAGTATTACTGCATGGGGATCAGCTGAAGAGCGTTTTCAAAGTCCCCATCCCTAGATCATTCCTGGGTTTTCATACAACAATAGTGAACCTGGGTTTCTGGAATATGATTCCTAGGAGTGCACTTCTTCTCTTACTGCTATACAACAATTGCCTCAGGTACTAACAATTGAAAAATTACTGTTGCAAACTTGAGCATGGATCATTAGAATCATTACTGTGTCTCACGGTATTGTCTTCGCAACATTTGGTGTTTATTTTCAAGAAATGCATATTAGAATAGAGATAATTGTAGTGTTTTCCTGCAATTTTTTGAAGGAACCTGTGCAAAGATTTGACAAATCCAACCATGTGGGGAGTAAACATTAGCATTCCTCATCCTACAGCCTAGCAAAGGACAAACATAGAAGGGGATTTTCCGATGTTGAAAAGTGAAATGTTGTATTTGAATCCCACTGCCAGTTTTGTTTGCTGGCTACTGAAGGGGTGGAGAGGTGGATTAAAGGAAGGTACAGGAAAAGCCAGATAGGAAGTCAGTAGGACTGTTATATTAACAGTGGTATAGAGCAGAGCCTACTGACATAGGTTGTGGATAGCCCTGGTGTTGCTTGTATTTTGATGCTAATTCCTCTTTCTGAGAAGAATTATGGGATGTAGACTCACCTCAGTCCAGGTAGTCAAGAACATGCAGAAATTAGCCAGTGCCATTCAGTCATCTATGTGTGAGATGTTTGAACAAAAATCTCTGGCTCTGTTCTTGTCTTGTCTTTCTTTATCACAATTGCTCAGGAAATCCTCCTGCCTCTACATCTTTGTTCTATGCTACTATCAGCCTTGGGGCTATGCTAGTTATCCCATGTTGGTAAGAATTTTAACAAATATACCTGTCTGTATCTCTGTCCTCCAGAGCTGATACTACACCAACCAACAGAGCATCATTTTAAGTATATTCACAAGTCACATCGTTTTTTAAGTCACCCCATTTGTGTAAGTTTATTCTAGTAGCCCCAGCAGACTGAAATACACTGTCATTTGAGTAGCTGCATTTAAGGAAATTAACCAGTGTGTCTAGATCTTGTTTGACTGGATATTAATTTTTTTCAATACTTAAAGAAGGTTGTACTTCATCAAAATTCTAAATGCTAATCCTCTGTCATCTTGTGAATAACATGCATGTTGTGAACTGATTATTTTAATTTAAAGTATCTGTTAAGACCTTGCTCTCAGTTAAGGCCATTATAAGTGGAAATTTGAGTCAATAGGAAATGTTGGAAGATTTTAGTGGGAGTTTTTAATGTGTGCTGTCCCACATTGTGTCCTGTTTAAAAGAAGGGAAAGCAGGAAGAATTATATTTTCAGAGCAGCAACAGATGGTGCATCTGTGTAGTAGGATTGGGAGGTCCTATTCAAGCTGCTGACAGAATGTGTGAGGTTTAAATACTAACAATGATTGGCATTACTGCAGAGATGTGTATTTTGAAAAGCCCATGTTTATAAGTGTACTTTTATGGAACAGGGTCAGTGAGAAAAAATATCTACTTTTGTTTTTATAAGTACTTAAATATATTGTACAATTCTGTCTTATGAATCAGGACATGACCACAGTTACATGCTGTGGCTTTGTGGCTTTTCCCTAACATGACCAATGGAAATAGGAGAAAACACCCCATGGGTACTTGAACTAAAGGAAGAGGTCAGCAGAGGCTGGGCTCTTAGAGATGTTTTTATTTTCTCAGCGGATAATGCTACAGTGTTGAAGGAATTGGACAGACCAAAGCAAGGGACAACTCCTGTAAGACTGAAGAGTTTGTGAAAAGTAGGAAAGGACCAGTTTGATCTAGCATGCTAGCACAACAGTGAAGGCAGAAGCCAAGGTTACCAAGGAGTCCTAACTGGGATGCTCACCTTCTGACAGTTTGAGAAGTCACTCTTCTGCAGCTGCGTTGTGGTAGCAGAGTAGCAGCAATGTGGTCTTGCTCTTCCATAGAGTCCACTGCCTCAGAAGTCCTCTTCTACCTGCTAATAACCTATAATAAAAGAAAACCAAAGGTTAAATCAGGACAATTCCAAGGGTTCAAGTTCATCCAGACTGGCTTGTGACATAGTATTTGACCTTGTCTTGAAAAACCCAAGCAATAAATAAAATAACATTCTTAGTGTTGACATGCCAGCTTCTTTGTCATGTACTCTCAATCTCTTCTCTTCCATAATTGTGACATTAAAACTAGAATCTACACCTGTTAAAGACAGGAAAAGAATATTCTTATTTTAGTCAGGGCACAAAAATCCTGTATTGGAGTGTTATAGAAGAAACATATGTATGATTTGAAATGGATCCATGGTCACTTTCACTTTACTGTAGACAGATCAAGAGGCCGATTATTAAAAATAAAGTAATTCCTAAGAGAGTAACACTCAAATGAAAAGCCTAGTACTAAGTTCTCTAATGAAATAAGTAAATGAGAAACATTTACAAACACCTGATTTATGATCTCAACACTATACAAGAGGTTATCCTAGCAGCATGAGCTCTCTCCAAAGCAGAGTCTTTGGTCCACCACAGATGGCTTGAATGCAAAGTGAATCCAAGAACACATCAAAACGATTATTCACCATGATCAAGTAGGCTTCATCCCAGGGATGCAGGGATGGTTCAATACTCAGAAATCCATCAATGTAATCCACTACATAAACAAACTCAAAGAAAACAACCACATGGTCATTTCATTAGATGCTGAAAAAGCATTTGACAAAATTCAACATCCCGTAATGATAAAAGTCTTGGAAAGATCAGGAATTCAAGGAGCATACCTAAACTTAGTAAAAGCAATATATAGCAAACCAGTGGCCAACATCAAACTAAATGGAGAGAAACTCGAGCAATCCCACTAAAATCAGGGACTAGACAAGGCTGCCCTCTCTCACCCTACCTATTCAATATAGTACTTGAAGTTCTAGCTAGAGCAATCAGGCAACAAAAGGAAATCAAAAGGATACAAATTGGAAAGGAAGAAATCAAAATATCACTATTTGCAGATGATACGATGGTATACTTAAGTGACCCGAAAACCTCCACCAGAGATCTGCTACAGCTGATAAACAACTTCAGCAAAGTGGCTGGATACAAAATTAACTCAAGCAAATCAGTAGCCTTCCTATACTCGAAGGATAAGCAGGCTGAGAAAGAAATTAGGGAAATGACACCCTTCACAATTGTCACAAACAATATAAAATATCTTGGTGTGACTCTAACCAAACAAGTGAAAGATCCGTATGACAAGAACTTCAAGTCTCTGAAGAAAGAAATTGAAGAAGACTTCAGAAGATGGAAAGATCTCCCATGCTCATGGATTGGCAGGATTAACAGTTAAAATGGCCATCATGCCAAAAGCAATATACAGATTCAATGCTATCCCCATCAAAATCCCAACTCAATTCTTAGACCTAGAAAGAGCAATTCTCAAATTCATATGGAATGACAAAAAACCCAGGAGAGCAAAAACTATCCTCAACAATAAAAGGTCTTCTTGGGGAATCAGCCTCCCTGACCTCAAGCTGTACTACAGGGCAGTAGTGATAAAAACTGCATGGTGTTGGTACAGTGACAGACAGGTAGCTCAATGGAATAGAATCGAAGACCCAGAAATGAACCCACACACATATGGTCACTTGATCTTTGACAAAGGAGCTAAAACCATACAGTGGAAAAAAAAAAACAGCATCTTCAACAAATGGTGCTGGATCAACTGGCGGTCTACATGTAGAAGATTGCGAATTGATCCATTCCTATCTCCCTGTACAAAGCTCAAGTCCAAGTGGATCAAGGACCTTCACATAAAACAAGATACACTGAATCTAATAGAAGAGAAAGTGGGGAAGAATTTCGAACACTTGGGCACAGGGGAATTATTCCTGTACAGAACACCAATGGCTTGTGCTCTAAGATCAAGAATTGACAGATGGGACCTCATAAAATTACAAAGCTTCTGTAAGGCAAAGGACACTGTGAATAGTGCAAAACGGCAACCTACAGATTGGGAAAAGATCTTTACCAATCCTACATCTGATAGAGGGCTAATATCCAAAGTATACAAAGAACTCAAGAAGCTAGACGTCAGAGATCCAAATAACCCTATCAAAAAATGGGGAAGTGAGCTAAACAGAGAATTCTGAACTGAGGAAATTCGAATGGCCGAGAAGCACCTAAAGAAATGTTCAGCATCATTAGTCATCAGGGAAATGCAAATCAAAACAACCCTGAAATTTCACCTCACACCAGTCAGAATGGCTAAGTCAAAAACTCAGGTGATAGCAGATGTTGGCGAGGATGTGGAGAAAGAGGAACACTCCTCCATTGCTGGTGGGAATGCAAGATGATACAACCTCTCTGGAAATCAGTTTGGCGAACCCTCAGAAAAATGAACATAATACTACCTGAGGACCCAGCTATTCCACTCCTGGGCATATACCCAGAAGATGCTCCAACATGTAATAAAGACACATGTTCCACTATGTTCATGGCAGACATATTTATAATAGCCAGAAGCTGGAAACAACCCAGATGTCCCTCCACAGAGTGTACAGAAAATGTGGTACATGTACACAATGGAATACTACTCAGCTATTAAAAACAATGACTTCATGAAATTCGTAGACAAATGGATGGATCTTGAAAATATCATCCTGAGCGAGGTAACGCAGTCACAAAAGAATGATCATGGTATGTACTCACTGTTAACTTATTAGCCCAAAAGTTTGAAATACCCAAGAGTCACTTCGCAGCAACAGTAGTTCTGAGTGTGACGTCCCAAATGGAGGGCTTGGAGAAAGGACTGAAGGAGCTGAGGGAGTGTGCAGCCCCAGGGAGGTAGCAACATTGGCAACTGGCCTGACCCCCCTGTTACTCCTGGAGACTGATCCACCAACTAAAGAATACACATGGAGAGACCCATGGTGCTGGCTACAAATGCAGCAGAGGAGGGTCTTGTTATCCGTCAGGGGGAGGAGAGGCCCTTAAGCCTGAGGGTGTTTGATCCCCCAGTATAGGAGAATGACAAGGAGGAAAGATAAGAGTGGGTGGGTGGGTGGGAAGGTGGGTTGGAGAATATCCCCATATTGGCAGGGGGAAGGCGGAGGGAACGGGGAGGTTCGAAAGGGGAGATCTGAAAGATTTGAAATGTAAATAATATATGAAAATAAAAAATTTAAAAAAAGGAAAATCAAGGCTAATAGATACATGAAGTTTGTTTCTTGATCTATTCATCCAGCCTGTGTGTTTTGACTGGAGAATGGAGGCAATTAAATTTAAAGGTGTTATGGAAAGATGGTTGTTGATTGCAGTTAATATGTTTTGTTATTGTTGTTTGCGTTCTCAGTGATACTTTGCATTTCAGTAATTACAGCTTTTTGGCTTTATTTTCTTTCTACTGTCTGTTTGCTATGTCTTTTCCTCTCTACTACTGTCTAATACTCAGGGGGATGGTTGATTCCTGTATTGTATTTAGATGGTTTGGTTGTTAGGGTATGCTGGATATCAATGTTTTAAGGCTGTTTATATCATGGAAAGCTTTTCTTTTTCAATGATGGCAAATCATCTTACTAGGTCAGTAATTGTGTTCTTTTAGAACTTAGAATGCCTTCCTCCAGGCTCTTTTGGATTTCAAAGGTTTCACTGAGAAATCAACTCTTAATTTAATGCAATTTTATATATATATATGAGAGAGAGAGAGAGAGAGAGAGAGTGAGAGAGAGAGAGAGATAGTATTTCCTTTGCAGCTTTCAATACTCTTTATTTATTCTGAATACTGTGAGTTTTAACTATGGTATGCGGTAGAAAGTTTCCTTTCTGCTATTTTTCATTTGATGTAATGTATGCTTCTTTTCGTTTGTATAGGTGTATCTTAGTTTAGGTAAGTCATCTATAACTTTGCCGAGCATCTGCTTTTTGCTATTTATCTAGGATTCTCTCATTTATTTATTCCTAGAAGTCAAATACATGCTCTTTTCATGATGTCCCACACTTCTTTCATATTACTTTCCTTCCTACCTTTTTAAAAATTTAGGTAGTTATTTTAAATATGATTTTAAAATTAATTATTTTTTCTATCCCAAATGTTGTACCTCCTTCCAGTACCCTTTCCGAGAGTTCTTCATACTCTCCCCAGCCCCTTTGTCTCTGAGAGGCATCTCCATTCCCTACGACATCAAGTCTCTAGAGGATTAGGCATGGACTTTCCCACTGAAAACAGGCAAGGTAGTCCTCTGCTACATATGTGCTGGGGGCCTAGGACCAGCCTCTGCAGGCTCTTTGATTGGTGGCTTAGTCTCTGTTAGCTCCCAGGGGTCCAGGTTAGTTGACACTGTTGGTTTTCCTATGGTCGCCATCCCCTTTAGCTCTTTCAATTCTTCTAACGTTCCCATATGGGTTTCCAAGCCCAGTCCTATGGTTGGGTGTAAGTATTTGCATCTGTCTCTCTCAGAGGACAGCCACGTTAGGCTCCTATCTGCAAGCACAACATAGCATCACTAATAGTGTTCAGTTTTGGTGCCTGCCTATGGGATGGATCCCAAGTTTGGCCAGTCACTAGATGGCCTTTCCTTTAGTCTCTGATCCATTTTTGTCCCTGCATTTGTTTTACACAGGAACAATTCTGGGTCAAAAATTTTGAAGGTGGGTTGGTGTCCCCATCTCTCCAGCAAACATTTCTTTAGGACTAGTGGGTTTGTAGGAGAAAATACTAACCTAGAGTTTGGTTGTAGATTTGGAAGTGTACAAGGAGAGAAGTATCAGGCAAACTTACCTGATCTTGTCACAAAATGTTCAGGGCTTGGTTTGGTGGAAAGATGCATGTAGTATACAGTGTTCCTGTAGGTTGTAGGAATATGGGTCTTAGTTAGAGGCTGGAAGTTGTGCACAAGCAAAGCTGTCCAGACTAGGCCAGGAGACTGGATATGAAACTCTGGACGTATCCTGGAGGTTTGGGGAGGTACAGAGAGTATTAGGTAGATCACCTATCTAGATGCTGGTACAAGATATGTAGAATATGACTAGATAGAGAGGTTGGATATGGTGCAGTAAGAGTCTGTAGGTGATGAATGGGCCATGAGGCACTGGTTAGAGCTTAAAATGGTAGCAATGCAAAACAGAGGTTGCCAGACTAGACCAGAGCACTGGATAAAGAACCCGGGTTAGGTGTGTGAGACAGGCATACTCTTCAAACTCACATTCTCCTGTAACATCCAAGGTCAGCACTATGACTATGATATTATGTAAGAGTTTATCACACTTCCCCATAGTAAGGTGGATATAATAGGTATAGGATACAATTATATGAAAATAAAATATTTAAAATTTTAAAATCATGTTGACCATTGAATGGAAATAGCAATCTTCCTTTGATTGCTTGCTATGATGTGTTTTCGCTTAAAGTGATCTGAATACACAAAGCCCCAAAATATTTCAGATATACAAATGTGAATTAATCTCATGTGTTTTAGGTTTTAATGTTTGTTTTGGTATCCCTTAGAAATTCACCCACTGTAACTTCATGAAACATGTATATTTAATTTTGTTTGTTTAACTCATTTGATAAAGAAGTCTTAAGTTACTTTAAAATGTTTTAGATACATTTTTCTAATTTTATTTATTTATTTTTTTTACACTCCATATTTTGTCATCCTCCTGGTCCACCATCTGACTGTTATACATTCCATACCTTCACCTCCATAGTATCCATGAGGAGGATGTCCCCACCTCCCACCCCCATCCCACCAGAACTCCCCACTCCCTGGGGACTCATGAGGGTTAGGTACATCTTCTCTGACCAAACCCAGCCCAGCAGTCCTCTGCTGTATTTGTGTTGGGGACCTCATATTAGCTGTTTATACTGCCTGGTTGGTGGTCCAGTGTGTGAGAGATCCCGGGAGACCAGGTTAGCTGAGACTGCTGGTCCTCCTACAGGGTTGCCTTCCTCTTCAGCATCTTCCAGCTTTTCCCTATTTCAACCACAGGGTTCAGCAGCTTCTGTTCATTGGTTGGGTATAACTATCTGCATCTGACTCTTTCAGCTGCTTGTTGGTCTTTTAGAGGGCAGTCATGATAGGTCCCTTTTTGTGAGTGCTCTATAACCTCAGTAATAGTGTCAGGCCTTGGGACTTTCCCTTGAGCTGGATCCCACTTTGGGACTGTTGCTGGACTCGTTTTCTTCAGACTTTTCTCCATTTTTGTCCCTGCAGTTCTTTCAGACAGGAGCAATTATGGACCAGAGATTTTGACTGGAACTGCAACCTCCTCTTTCACTTGATGTCCTGTCTTTCTGCTGGAGGTGGGCTCTACAAGTTCCCTCTCTCCACTGTAGGGTATTTCATCTAAGGTCCCTCCTTTTAAATCCTGAGAGTCTCTTACCTCCCAGGTCTCTGGTACATTGTGGAGGGTCCCCCCACCTCCTACCTCCTAAATTTTCCTGTTTCCATTCTTTTCCTCAGGATGTCAGTCCTTTTCCCCCACCCAATAGCAGATCATGTTCCCCTTTTCCCCTCCCTGTCCCCTTTCCCACCCAAGTCCCTCCTTTTCTCCCCCTTCCTGTGATTGCTTTCTTCTCCCTCCCAAGTGGGACTGTGGCATCCTCACTTGGGTCCTTCGGCTTGTTAACCTTCTCAAATTCTGTGGAATGTATCTTGGGTATTCTGTACCTTTTTGTATAATATTCACTTATTAGTGAGTACATACCATGCATGTCCTGTTGGGTCTAAGTTACCTCACTCAGGATGGTATTTTCTTGTTCCAACCATTTACCTGCAAAACTCAGGATGTCCTTGTTCTTAATAGCCATTGTGTCAATGAACCACATTTTCTGTATCCATTTTTCTGTTGTGGGACATCTGGGTGGCTTCCAGCTTCTGGCTATCACAAACAAGGCCACTATGAACATAGTGGAACACATGCCGCTGTGGCCTGGTGGGGCATCTTTTGGGTATATTCCCAAGAGTGGTATAGTTGGGTCTTCAGGTAGATCTATTTACAATTTCCTCAGGAAACTCCAGATTGATTTCCAGAGTGGTTATACAAGTTTGCAATCCCACCACCAATGGAGGATTGTTCTTCTTTCTCCACATTCTCTCCAACATGTGTTGTCACCTGAGGTTTTAACCTTAGCCATTCTGATTGGTATAAGGTGGAATCTCAGGGCCATTTTGATTTGCATTTCCTTGATCACTAAGGTCTTTGAACATTTCTTTAGGTGCTTCTCAGCCATTCTAGATTCCTCTGTTGTTAATTATCTATTTGGTTCTACACCCCATATTTTGATTGGGTTGTTTTGTTTTTGGGTGGTTAACTTCTTGAGTTCTTTATATATTTTGGATATTAGCCGTCTATCAGATGTGGGATTGGTGAAGTTTTTTTTCCCCAATATGTAGGTTGCCAATTTGTTCTATTGACTATGTCCTTACAGAAGCTTTCCAGTTTCATGGGGTCCCATTTATCAGTTCTTGATCTTAGAGCATGAGCCATTGGAGTTCTGTTTAGAAAATTTCTCCCTGTGCCAATGAGTTCAAGGCTCTTTCCTATTTTCTCTTCTATTAGATTCAGGGTATCTGGTTTTATGTTGAGGTCCTTGATCCACTTGGACTTGAGCTTTGTGCAAGATGGCAAATATGGGTCTACTTTCATTTTTCTACATACAGACAGCCAGTTAGACCTGCACCATTTATTGAAGATGCTTTCCTTTTTTCTTTTGTATATTTTTGGGTTCTTTGTCATAGATTCAGGGTCTGTAAATGTGTGGTTTTATTTCTAGGTCTTCATTTCTATCCCATTGATCAACATGTCTGTCTCTGTACTAATACCATGCAGTTTTTATCACTATTGCTCTGTATTATAGCTTGAGGTCAGGGATGGTGATTTCCCCCAGCAGTTATTTTATTAAGATTTGTTTTCACTATTCTGGGTTTTTTTGCCTTTCTAGATGAATTTAAGAATTACTCTTCCCATGTCTTTGAGAATTGTGTTGGGATTTTGATAGGGATTTCATTGAATCTGTAGATTACCTTTGGTAGGATGGCCATTTTTACTATGTTAATTCTGACAATGAGCATGGACAATCTCTCCATTTTCTGAGATCTTCAATTTCTTTCTTGAGAGATTAGAAGTTATTCTCATACAGATCTTTCACTTGTTTGGTTAGAGTTACCCCAATATATTTTATATTATTTGTGGCTATTGTGAAGGGAGTTGTTTCCCTAAATTCTTTTCCAGCCTGTTTATCATTTGTTTAAAGGAAGGCTACTGATTTATTTGAGTTAATTTTATATCTGGCCACTTTGATGAAGTTGTTTATCAGCTGTAGAAGTTATGTGGTAGAATTTTTGGAGTTGCTTATGTATGCTTTCATATCATCTGCAAATAGTGCTATCTTTATTCCTTCTTTGCCCATTTTTATCCCCTTGATCTCTTTTTGTTGTGTTATTATCCTAGCTAGAACTTGAATGCTATATTGAATACATGCGAAGAGAGTGGTCATCCTTGTCCTGTTCTTGATTTTAGTGGAATTGCTTCAATATTTCTCTGTTTAATTTGATATTGGCTGTTGGTTTGCAGAAATTTTTTTTTATTATGTTTAGGTATGGCCTTGAATTCCTGATCTCTCCAATACTTTTAACATGAAAGGGTGTTGTATTTTGTCAAATGCTTTTCTGCATCTAAGTAGATGATCGTCTGATTTATTTTCTCTTTGAGTTTGTTTATATAGTGGATTATGTTAATAGATTTTCGTGTATTGAACCAACCTTGCAACCTAGTAGGATGAAGCCTACTAGATTGTGATAAATGATGGTTTTGATGTATTCTTTAATCTGGTTTGGAAGAATTTTATTGAGTATTTTTACATCTATATGCATAAGCAAAATTAATCCGAAGTTTTCTTTTTTTGGTTGGGTCCTTGTGTGGTTTAGGTATACGAGTAATTGTGGCTTCATAAAATGAATTAGGTAGTGTTCTTTCTGTTTCTATTTTATGGAATAATTTGAGGAATATTGGTATTAGGTCTTCTTTGAAGGTCTGGTAGAATTCTGAACTAAAGCCATCTGGCTCTGGGATGTTTTTGGTTGGGAGGTTTTTAATGACTTAATCTATCTCCTTAGGAGATACAGGCCTTTTAGATAGTTTACCTGCTCTTGATTTAACTTTGGAATGTGGTATCTGTCTAGAAAACCATCCATTTCATCTAGATTTTCCAGTTTTGTTGATTATAGGCTTTTGTGGATCTGATAATTTCTTTGAATTTTCTCCCTTTCTGTTGTTTATGCCTCCCTTTTCATTTCTGATTTTGCTAATTTGGATACTGCCTCTGGACCCTTTAGTTAGTTTGGCTAGGGGTTTATCTATCTTATTGATTCTCTCAAAAAAACAGCTTTTGGTTTTGTTGATTCTTCTTATAGTTCTCTTTGTTTCTATTTGTTTGATTTCAGCCCTGAGTTTGACTATTTCCTGCCTTCTACTCCTGTAGGGTGTGTTTGCTTCTTTTTGTTCTAGAGCGCCCAGGTGTGTTGTTAAGTTGCTAGTGTAAGATTTCTCCAGTTTTACTAGGGCACTTAGTGCTATGAATTTTCCTCTTACCACTGCTTTCATTGTATCCCATAAGTTTGGGTATGTTGTGTTAATATTTTCATCTAATTCCAGGAATTCTTTAATTTCTTTTTTTATTTCTTCCCTGACCAAGTTATTGAGTAAAGCATTGTTCAGTTTCCACATGTCTGTGGGTTTTCTGTTCTTTTTGTTCTTACATCAGATGCATGGGATTATTTCAATCTTCTTGTATTAGTTAAGGCTTGTTTTGTGTCCAGTTATATGCTCAATTTTGGAGACAGTATCATGAGGTGCTGGGACGAAGGTGTATTCTATTGATTTAGGGTGAACTCTTCTGTAGTTATCTGATAAGTTTATTTGGCTCATAACCTCTTTTAGTTTCACTGTGTTTCTATTTTTTTCTCTTTCAATGACCTGTCTATTAGTGAGAGTGGTGTGTTGAAATCTCCCAGTATTATTGTGTGTGGTTCAATTGTGTTTTAACCTTTAGTAAAGTTCCTTTTATGAATTTGGGTGCCCTTGCATTTGGGACATAGATGTTCAGAATTGATACTTTCTCTTGGTGGATTTTTTGTTTGATGAATATGAAGTTTCCTTTCTCATCTTGCTTGATAACTTTGATGGATAGTCTATTTTATTGGATATTACTATGGCAACTCCAGCTTGTTTCTTGGGATCATTTGCTTGGAATACCTTTTTCCAGCCTTTTACTTGGAGTTAGTTGCTGTCTTTGTTATTGAGGTGTATTTTTTGTATGCAGTTAAATGCAGGAACCTGTTTGTGTATCCAGTCTGTTAGCTTATGTTTTTCTATAGGTGATTTGAGTCCATTAATATTGAGAAATATTAAAGACAAATGATTATTAGTTCCTGATATGTTTAGTTTTGTAGGTGGCATTATGTGAATGTCGTCCTCTTCTTTTGGCTTTGTTGTGAGGTGATTAATATCTTGTCTTTTCTTTGGTGTAGGTACCCTCCTTGTATTGGAGTTTTCCTTCTAAAATCCTCTGTAGGGCTGGATTTGTAGATAGATACTGTTTGAATTTGGTTTTGTTTTGTAATATTTGGTTTCTCCATCAATGTTGATTGACAGTTTTGCTGGATATTGTAGCCTAGGCTGGCATATGTGTTCTCTTAGAGTCTGCATGACCTCTGATCAGGCTCTTCTGGCTTTTAGTGTCCCTGTTCAGAAGTTTGATATAATTCTGATAGGTCTACCTTAATAAGTTACTTGGCCCTTTTCTCTTGTAGCTTTTAATATTCTTTCTTTATTTCACTTAGTACCGTGCTTATTATGTGACAAAAGGATTTTCTTTTCTTATCCCATATATTTAGTGTTCCATAGGCTTCTTGTACATTTATGACCATCTCTTTCTTTAAGTTGGGGAAGTTTTCTTCTATGATTTTGTTGAAGACGTTTTTCAGGTCCTTTGAGGTGGGAATCTTCCTTCTCCTCTATTCCAATTATTCTTAGATTTGATCCTTTCATTGTGCCCTGAATTTCCTGGATGTTTTAGGTTAAGAGTTTCTTTATGTCTAGAATTTTCTGTGTCAGTTGTGTCAATCTCTTCTATGGTATCTTCTACACCTAAGATTCTCTCTTCTATCTCTTACATTCTGTTGGTGATGCTTACATCTGTAATTTCTCACCTCTTTCCTAGGCTTTCCATCTCCAGGTTTGCCTCCATTTGTGTTTTTGTTTTTTGTTTTTTTGTTTTTTAATTGTTTCTACTTCCACTTTTAGATCTAGGAGTGCTTTATTCAATTCCTTCAACTGTTTTATTGTGTTTCCCTGTATTTCTCTAAGGGATTTATTTGTTTTCTCTTTAAGTGATTCTACCTGTTTACCTGTGTTTTCCTGTACTTCTTTTAGTGAGTTATTTATATCTTCTTTAAAGGACTCTATTATCTTCATGAGATAGGATTTTAGGTCAGCTTTCTGATTTGCAGGTCTATTGGTTTATTTAGGGCTTGCTATAGTGGGAGAACTGGGTTCTGATGATGCCCACGTATATTGGCTTCTGTTGCATATAGTCTTGTGCTTACCGCTTGCCATCTAGTTATGCCTAGTGTTTGCTGATCTGGGTGTCTCTGGCTGGAGCCTGCCTTGTTTGTCCCTGGGTTGCTTTAGGTCTCCTGGTAGGCCTGTGGCCCTGGCTATAGCAGAACTCCTGTGCAGCCTTCTGACTGTGGGGTCTTCAGAGGGACAGAAACGTTGCTGATCTGTTGCCCTGGCTGAAGTAGATCTTCTGGGAGGCCTTCAGACTATTGAGTCTTCAGAGGAGCCATCAAGCTGTTGTCCCATGTGAAACTGCTTACCAGGGTGGCCTATGGACTGTGACTTTTTATTTCATGCATGCAGTAGAACTCTAGGGAGGCTTTCATTCTGTTGGGTCAGTTGCCTTGAATGCTGTGGAGACCCCAAGAGATCGTAAGACTCTGATGTCTGTTGCCCAGTTGCCTTGTGTGTAGAGGAACTCCTGGGCTGCCTTTAAACTGTGGTGTCTTCAGGGGAGCAAACAAGCTGGTGATCGATTAGTTGCCCAGTTACCCAGTTGCCCTGTGTGCAGCTCTTCTCCTGGGATGCCTCAGGCTGTGGTATCTTCAGGGGAGCAGACTAGCTTGCAGTCTGCCCTGGCAGAAAGCACTAGCCGGAAGGACATTTTCATCTGAGTCATGCTATGGACAAAACCTAAGTGGTAAAATTTCACGAGTGATAATTGGCTGGTCTGAAATTCAAATCTCAATATTTGGCAATATGAAACCAACATAAAACACTATGTTGTTTAATAAAGACCTGTACAAATCACTGGACAGCTGCAATGGTGAAATTAGTATATTTTAGAAACTCAAGTAGTACTTGAGATTTGTATTAATCAATACATAATATGTTTACAAAAGAACATACAACAAAAATCAATAAAGAACTAGAAGTATATACAAAAACAGCATTCTTTCTATCTCTTTAATGAACATGTATTTTTTGGGAAATGATGTCTATTAAGTAGAAGTCTGTTAGTTGATATATTGTCTTAGGGTTGACATGGGTGACTTAGCATCTAAGTAAGAATCAAGAGTTTTTCACATTAACAGTACAGTCTTATATTCATCACTTCCTCTTTTAAAGTCCCAGGATTTCTGTTTACAAGGTTTTAATACACCTGTAATACATCAAAACTAAAATTAAACTTTTGACAATATGAAAGAGAAGTAGACACATAGTGTTTCAGCCTAGTAATGTGGGGTGGAAAAAAAAGAATCAATTGGAGAAACGGAGTTTGTAAGATTGTGTCTCTTAGGAATATCAGAAGCTATACACATAAAGTTTTTCCAACATGATTGCCTAAACCTGAACTAAACAAGGGCAAAAACAATAGACAGGCTAATGTGGATGGAGAAAGCTCAGGAAGATTCAATTCTAGACAAAGAACTACAGTCAATTAAGGAATGCTGAAATCTGGAGAAATAGACTGTCTAAGAAAGAGCACAATAATTGGTTACTCAATACCAAATAATCAGCCCTGAAAACATACATACATACATACATACATACATACATGTGTGCATTTGTGTGTATCTCTGTATGTGTAACATTTTATGTGTGTGTGTGTGTGTGTGTGTGTATTTGTGTGTGTGTGTGGGTGTAACATATAGATTTAGCAGGCCATATATAATATATATTGAATATATATACATGTTTATATATATTCAATACATGTATTAGAAAAAGAGACCATGAATTCTGAATTTGAAAGAGAGCTAAGAAATGCTTATAGAACAGGTTTGAGGGAAGAAAAAGGAAGAATAAAATGATATAAATTTTACCATCCTTAAAGTTTTCAAGTTTTTGTATAAAATAAATTTATTAGACTAATTTTTCTCAAAATTATATGACTAGTACACTTCATCTTTAGAAACTATTATTTTCAAGATTATGTAATAGTCCTAAGGTTTCAGTGGGGTTTTCCCCCCATAACTTTAAGGGGGATGATGGATAAGCTGTTAGGTCTCTGTGAAGTAAAATGTCTAATTTAAAGTTTTTCAGGGTGAAAGATTTTCAAATGAGAATTTTCATTTGTTTTAATTTTCAGTGACTTCTACTTTATAACACATACTTTTATGGATCTCTTCAAAAAGATTCAATTTCTGCAAAGTATGCATCATTACTGTCTAGAGTTTTCATATCCTGAGAAATTAAGTACTTTTTTCTGTGTTTTCTATCATTGATATGCTGAGAACCTTCCCTGTTAGAAAGCAATAAAATCTATCATCCTTGGCTTTAGCCGGTATTATCATATACTTGAAACGTGCCTAGAGTTGAACAAGAATCCTTGCTGTGCTTCATACTAACCAAAGCTAAAGTGCCTGTCAATTATTTCCACTGTGGTATGTGTAGGAAATGGACACATGAGCACTAATGGAAGAAAAAGCCAAAAATAAAGTGTGACATATTTTTCTGAACACCCAATGTAGTCATACAAGGAGTCACATAGCCTACAGGATTCATTTCTGTTAGATATCTTCATGTGTACAGAAACTTCAGCAAGACACAGCACTTACAACCTTAGAGCTTTAACAACACATGTACATTTTCAGTGCTTTTAAAAGTTAAATATATAGCTTAAATTACTTTACTTCTATATGAGTATATAGATGCAATCATATATAGTTAGAAATTAATGGTATTCCAGTCATACATAGTTAGAAACTAATGGTATTCCAATCATACACAGAAACTAATTGTATTCCCTTACAAAAATGAAAAATATACTGCACCTCTTATTTAAGTTCTTTAGTCTACAAGTCTGCACTATCCAAATTTTCAGAGTTATTTTCTAAAAGGAAGATGTAGCCAAAATGTTTTTATAAACAAAGGTAATTATATCTATTAATGGGAAGCAGTCAGTGATGGGGAAACAGATATAATCTTCTTCTGTCCACAGAGCTTTCTATATCTTCCTGGATTATTCATACTAACCAGTCAGTGTGCTGAATTATATATCCACAATATATGAATATGCTATAGATATCCATAAATATATCTTCACATTAAGTATCAAATATATGTGTACAAAAAAAAATAATCAGTAGCCATCAAACTTAGGAAAAATAAATAGACCAAAGTGGACAGGATTTTATTCTACCAGAAGCCACTCAATGAAATTTTTTTTTCTGTTTCCTAGAAGTATATACTTCTTCCTGCCATGTTCAATGCTCTAAAACACCACTCTGTTTAGAATTTGAATGTAGAAATTTAGAATTCATCTGACGAATTATTTTGCTAATTAAGAGAGTTGCATTTGTTTTACTAACTCCATGGCCCAAGTAATTTATCAGACTTCTAGTCCAGTTTTGTTTGATGATGTGGTACTCTTTCTTTTATTCTTAGAATGTAGCAGAGAAATCTTGGGCTAATGGCTTAGTGACACATTCTCTCCTCTGTGCACACATAAGAATCATGTTATTAACCATAACATCTGTTTTTGTCTAATTCTTAAGCAATGTCTGTATTTTTCTCCAAACAGCTTCAAAACCAGTGGACTCAAAATTATGCACTGGCCCTGTTCCTAACACCACACAGTTGTGCCACGTTCCTTGTCCAATTGAATGTGAGGTTTCACCTTGGTCTGCTTGGGGACCATGTACTTTTGAAAACTGTAATGACCAGCAAGGAAAAAAAGGTATGCAATGTTGACAAGACCTGTTTAAAACACCCACCAATTGAGGCAATTTTGTAAGTCTCACATGTTCTGTCAAAATTACCATAGGTTTATATGAACAACTGTTATGTTATGTTTGGAAAACACTGTTTCTTTGTAGTCATTCCCTACCTCTGGCTCCTGTATCACAAAGATTTGTGAGCTGGGGAAAAAGAGATGTGGGAAGATATCTATCTTACTTAGGACTGAGCATACAACAGTCTCTGTTTCTGAGCTCTGACATGCTGTGAGTCTTATTGTCAATGACTATTCTCTGTGGAAGCTTCTCTGTTGAGAGTTTAGAGATTCTTTATTCTATGTGTATATTGATAAGTCATTAAGAGTTATTTTAATATTATGTCCACTTAGCAGAATAGTAGTTTCAAGTTCTTCCCTAAGGCCTAGGTTCTCCATTGGTACAGATTCCTGGACCCGGTGACTTGCTAAATATGGGGTTCCTTTTGTGGAATTGGCCTGAAATCCATTCAGAAAGTGGTTGGTAATATCCCATAATATCCATGCCACTGTTTAACCAGTAGATATGTCTCGTAAGGCTAGTCATTATTTTAGCTTTCAGAGCTCTCAGATGGGTAAAATGAATGGTTGCTGTTTCTTCCTGGGTCCTGTGCATAGCACCTCCTACCACTAGGAAAGTCTGAATAGGGCTAAAGCTTCCAGGTTGATGCAAGCTTAGATTTTTTCATGTTCTATGACTCACTTACATAGTGTTATCAGCAATAAGGTTTGTGTGTGTGTGTTGTGTGGTACCATGTGGTATCTAGTTTGAATACTCTTCCATTATAGGATAACATCATTTAAATTGTTTTAAAGATTTATTTATTTATTTTGTGTATGTGAGTATATTGTTGCTCTCTTCAGACACACCAGAAGAGTGCATCAGATCCCATTACAGATGGTTGTGGGCTACCACGTGGTTGTTGGGAATTGAACTCAGGCCCCCTGGAAGAGTAGTCAGTGCTCTTAACTGCTAAGCCATCTCTATAGCCCCTAAACTCTTTTTATATATGAGTATACACATATTTTAGGAGAATGCCACATTACTTGGTTACCATATGACTTTTTCCAAAGGTCTTTTTGTTAATCTATTCCTCTTCTAATCTCTGCATATCTTATCCATTCCCTACAAAATTTAATACTACATTCTAAGTGAGGTAAACTCTCTCCTTCCATGGCTTGTTCTGTCTTCACCTATGCCTAGCTTGTTCTCTCTGCAACCTGTCTCTGTAAAACTGTCCTAGTAAAACAACTGCCACTGCCATACTTCTCTCTCTCTCTCTCTCTCTCTCTCTCTCTCTCTCTCTCTCTCTCT
>JADRCH010000027.1:7839679-7856680 GCA_019843965.1 Rhynchomys soricoides | reverse complement strand
TCTCTCTCTCTCTCTCTCTCTCTCTCTCTCTCTCTCTCTCTCGTGCACTGTTGCTGAGTACAGTAATTACATTAGGTATCCAAAATATTGATTTTTATTTTGTGGTTTTATTAATAATATTTAATTATATATTTGTTATACATTGTTTAAGTTTTCTCTGGACATGGTCTGTGCATTTGCCCCTCAGCAGCGTTTCTCCTCTTCTCTCCTGCTGTCCATCTCATTTGTTCACCTACATTGTCTCATTCTTGTTTTTACATCAAATAGACATACGAGATTTGATTGATCTCTATAAAAAGTTAAAAATCACAAATAAGATAAAGTGTGTGATATATGTCTTCCTGTGGTCGACCTAACTTACACAACACAATCATCTTTAGTAGTATGCATTTTCATAAAAACACTTTAATTCTAGTATTCTTCATGGGTGAGAAATCCCACCCTGTATCTCATGTATCTTCTTTACCCATTCCACTGTGGATGAACAGAAACCTTTTATCTTTAAAATTACAAGAGATGAGGTGTGCTCAGATAAACCAACAACAGCAGAAGAATGTTTCAGAGCAAACATTTAGAAATAAGAAGGAAAAGACAATTTTTTCTAAGTAATATTGTTTCACTCACTTGACTATTAAGTATAAATAAGCAAAAGGGTTGTTGGCATGACTCCAGAATTTTTTAGTTCCTCCTTGATCTCTATCATGATGTAATTTAGTTTCTGAGCCCCCACACAACAAGGCCTATGACAGCACAGTGGGCTGAAATCAGTGTCTCTTCCCTTCCAGTGATGTAGCTAAGCCATTGGAAGGTTGTTATCCACACAGTTCTTCTCATCAACCATAGTACAACCTTGCACTTTACATTTCATTTGTGTTTAGTAAGATAACATGTCCTGATGTGATATCTGATATAAGAAATGTACATTCTTCCTATGAATGGTACTCCTGTTTGGGAGACCCTCTATGTTTGCTCAGCAATTCCTGGGCCACACTCTCAATGTCACGGTCTAAGCTCTCTTGATGGATCATCACTAAGGGTCCTGCTCACTCTCAAATCCTATGACTCTGCATCTCAGTGAAGTATGAGCATTGGACCCCAGGGTCCCATGGTATGACAGTTTATGCTGTCGACAGCATATGCAGAAGCATCCTGGTGTCTCTTTAGAGGCACTGCAACATCTGGCAGCCAGCATAATTCCTTCCATCTTACTTTCTTCCAGCAAGCAAAATTGTTTCCTCCTGTGGCTCAGTTGCTGCTGCTCAGTAGTAAGAAGAATTCTCTGAGGTGGGAAAAAGACATTGCTATCACTGCGAAATTAGCCTTTCACCTATTTAACACAAGCTGTCATCCTGTCCAGGGTCTGAAGTAGCCACTCAGGATAACACTGAGTAGAATCTGAGCTGGCGCGTGACACTGTATCTTGGAGAAGGACATTATTGCTCCAGATCTTTCATGATGAATTTATGTCCTCTGTTTTGTTTTATGGAGCAATAAGCTCTGCTGAAATCTAACTTCAGCTTTCCCCTGTTAGGCTCTAAAGCACAAAGGAAAGGAGACAGAGATTGGCATTCTGATTCTGTCATATAGGAAAACAAAACAAAGAAATATAATAATCTTTGCCTCTCTAAGTATGGCAGGGAACCTACACTTTAAATGTAGTTTAGATTGAGTGTAGCTTATCTGCTTAGTTGCTGACAATCAAACAGTGATAGTTAACTCTCTTTCTGCTACTCTTTCTTAATTCATTTTCTCAGTTCAAATAATTTTTCTTGTTCATTTAAATTCCTAGAAAGGTATTCTAGTCCCAAGTGTTGCAAAATGAGTATTTGAATGAAGCAAAAATCTCAAACAGACATGAATTATCATCAAATTTCTGTCTCCATGTTAGCCATCCGCAAAATAATCAGATCTATTTTGTTTCATGCAACTATCTTAATGGATATTATGAAAATTGAAAATATAGGGGAGGGCACCTATTTAAATAACATAAATTATTAATTTCAATTTTGTCAACTGAAAAGTTCAAGTATCATAAGTAATCAGATTTTTTTCTCTTTCTATGGAATATTTGTTAAAAGCATAGATATGTTAGACAAGTCCAATTGTATTATAAAATACTATTTGTTATGACCAAACACAAGGTGATATCTCATAAGGCATGTGAACTAAACCATCTTAGAAATACACATACATTGTCCAGATGCCACTATTTTCCTTTATGAGGACGTCTCATCTACCATTGCATTGTCCTTGTACACAGCATAACCAATACAAATTTGTCAAAGGTGTAACATAACACTTTAACTGACTCAGCTAGACAGGTATACAAAGTCAAGCAAATCTTTAGTATAAATCCAAGATTTGGACATGACTGATTCATAGCTGTGATAAAAGTACACGAGCAAGACTGGAGACCTGCAAATGTTCCCATTTCATCGTGTGGTCACCTAGTAACTGTTTAGCAGTTGCGCCAAATGTTGCTTTGTAATTAAATCAGGCCCAGGGAATTAATATTGATTAGTAGTTCAGACTGTACCCCTAGGCTGGGGCTACAGCCATAGATTTTTGTTTTATAATTAAGTTAAAGTTCAGCCAGGGACATGAAGAATTAGAGACAATGAATCTGAAAAATATTTAAAAAGTATTTTCTGGTCCCACCTTCCTCACTAATTTCACAACTTTGTTAAGGACACAAAAGCATCTGAAGTCTTGGTATGCTTTGTCCTGAAATATTCTTGTGTAGGCTTCCAGAGATCATTAGGGATTCTGCTGCTATTTCTTTCTCCAATTGTCTTGTTAGGAACAGGATCAGGGAAACATTGTGAAAAGGGTCAAGGAAGTTTTATGTAAATTATCTGGCAAACAAGCACAAGTAACAGAATTTCACAGGGAAGAGAGCACAGGACAATCTGGGAAGAAATAAAGATCTGATGTGTGATCCAAACTAAAATTATAAGTGAACCCCATACCAGATCTCTAGCACAATTAACATAAAACAATTCGTTTTCATGATACATGTATATTTTACTTAAATATATAAATTTGATGAGCTGAGAGGGTTTTGTTTCCAAATCGGTGGATTAGAGGCAGAACAAAGGACACTAAGCTGCAGAGAGGCATGTGGTGGTCTATTTATGCCTGTACTTCAACTGCTGGGTGGCTGAGAGGAGCATGAAAAGTTTAAACCAGCTTGAGCTATGTAGCAAGTTCCAAACTGCTCAAGCTAAGCCTGAATTTTGTCTCAAAATAACAAATAAATAAAATAAGAGGGAGTTTGGGGAAATTGTATATCATAGCTCAAACCTATGAACAAAATATTATTTATTTTTTTCCCATGGAAAATGAAGTAAATTGTGGCATCAATGTTTTCTGCCAGGGCTCTTGTTTCAGAATGTTAACATTATTCTACATGAATGACCCAAATTCAGTGTTCTTGCTTAATCTTTCATAAGCTGTTAAAACTAAGGAGCAGTGTAGAAGTAACTTTTATTTGACAAATGTAATTGTCTTCTCAGAGGCTTACTGCTAAAGAAGCTCACCCTTTCTAGTTCTCTCTGAACCCTGGCTGGTTCAACTCAGCTGTTGTGGCTCAAATTCCTTTCTAAGCTAAATTACTCAACTGGCTTCTCGAAGCTTCTGACTGAATTGGTCTGCTTGTCTTCAAACTAACTGGCAATCTGTTCTAATCTGGATCTCTCTCATTCTTTAGCTTGTTCTGTCTTCACAAGCACTGCCCCCCTCCACCCACAACCCATCTCTGTACTGTTCTCTTAAGTAGCCCATCTTTCCTATGCTGTTCTTGTGTGAATTGGGCATATCATATCTCTGATTCATTCTGTCAAATCTTTCTCTGATTTGTTACTTTGTCTGTTCCTCGATTAGAAATCATTTCAAAAATGGCTGATTCATTCTATAAAATAACCTTATCTTGAATTGTCAGGGATTAAAGGTATATACCCAGGGTTTGTCAGTATACCAGCCAGCTCACATTGTAATCCAAGGCATGTATTTATCCTGGCCAGATCATATAGACCTAGAAGGTCTTTGAATATGAACCCAGAGCAGCCATGTTGCTGGATTAAAATTCCTCTACCCAGCAGTTTCAAATGCTGGTGAATTTGTTGCTGTCTTCCTTAATTTACTTTTGTTAGTAAATGATATTTGATTAATGATACACAATTCACTCTCATAACTGATTCATAGTTGTATGAAGCCATGAAGTATATTTGTGAGTCTAGGCAGGTACTTGGCTGCACAGGTGCATTCCAGCCATATAATTTATATATTTATATATATAATATTGTCTTACAATTGTAAGTTTCTTAAAAAGTTTCTTAAAAAGTTGCTTAGTATTGTTCCTCATTTCACAGCCACTACTGATGCCTTTGTGAGCACAAGGACAATCACTTACTAGGACTTGGCAGTGTTTGCTTTATCATTCTTGAATAGAATATTTCACCCATAGATTCAGTGCTATAGCCACCTGGTTCAATCTTCAAGTTTCAGAAGAAAGTCTACTTTATGATGTGTATATAAAAATGTCACTCCCAGTTTCGTAGACTTGAGCACTTGATCTCTATGTGATGAACATGTTTGGTGAGATTGTGGACTGTTTAGAAGATGGAACAAGGCTAGAGGAAGAGAGTCATTGGGGACAAACCTTGAGGCTTCTTTTCAGGCCCTGCCTCCTCTCCTATCTCAGCTTCTGCTTCTGCCAAGATGAAAGGTGGTGAGACATCTTAACTGCATACCCTACTACTATCCCTTTTATTTTATTTAAGAATGAAAACAGTAACTAATGTGGTTTAAAGGAACAGTTTGTTGGGGTTAGCATGAGGCAAACATCAAAAGCAGGAATGCTGCTTGTTTGGGGAACTCTTTCAATTTATCATTAAAAGTACCATTGACTAAAAATGCCTACATGAGATTTTATTCTTTTTGACAGTGCCTTGTCCTTTACCTGCTTAATCTTTTCAAAAACTTTACCATCAATTTCTTCCCTCTGTAATTGGATGTGTGCTTATTCCCATCTAAGTAGAGGGAAGGGCAGATACACACTATTTTCTCTGAGTACCACATACCATTCTTCATTAATCCATTGTAGCTAATAGCCAGAGGAATACAAGCATATACCCTTTCATTATCTTGAGGTAAACACAAGAATGAACATCTAACTACTGATCATTTTTGCCTCTCCATAGTAGGACACAGAGTAGAACAGATGAGACAATATATTATTCTGTTTTATGTTAAGCATCAGAAAACTATTTGTACATAAATTGAAAATACTTAACACTGGACCAATTTATTTGTATGTATGCTTATTCAAAATTATTTAGATGGTACACGTAGAAGTTGGAGGGACAAAACTTAGAGAATGTAGACCAAGGTTTCTATGAATAAAAATGCTAGAGATCATGGTCCAATATAATATTTTAATTGACTCAGATGCATCATGGGCTCTTCTAGAATTGAAGATTCTAAATAAGGATGTCTGGGGTTTATTTAGAACATCTTCCAAGGAAAAACCAATCTGAAAATAAGAATAAATAAGTTAAGTAGAAAAGGTAACACATTAGTCAGTTCTTATTCCTATAACAAAATACATTAGCAAAATAACTCAAGAGATGTACTTATTTTGGATTACAGTTTCAGAGGCCTCTGGTCCTCATGGTAGAAACGATATGGTGGAGAAGTGCATCTTTCATTCTATTGTCCAGGAAATGGAAAGATAACACTGTGCTAGTTGACTTTTTCTGCTTCCCTTTTCATTTCTTCATGACCTTGGCCTGTAAGACGGTGCTCCCCAGACTGATGATGACTATTCTCTACTCAGCCCTCTCTGAACATTCACCTTTAACATAGAATGTTTTGTTTGCCTCCTTGATGCATCTCATTCCATTCAAGTTAAACTATTACTAAACAGCGTAGGTTTATGACTCCCCACACCACTCCCAGGTTCAGTGATCCACTAAGAACCACAGGCCCAAGTATACAATTGAACCCACAACTGTGTTCAGTTGCCATGAACAGCAGCAAAGTGTACATGGGGCTAAGTCAAGAGGAAACTATGCATATGCTTCCAGAAGTCCTCTCCAGGTAGAATCATAGAAAGGTTTTGGTTTCTCTATTGATGACTTGTGACAATGCAAATGTCACCAGAAGTTGGGGTTCAAGGTATTAGTCATGTAGTCACAATCTATGTAGCACATAACAATTTCCAGAATGCTCAAAGACAATTGTATGTATAATCTAGAGCATACTGTACCAACCTTTTAAGCACAAGTGGTAGTCTTCTTTTTTCATACTTTATTTACATTTCAAATGTTTCCCCCTTTCCAACTCTCCCCTTTGGAACCACCCCATTCAATCCCCCCTCCACCTGCCACTATTGGGGGTATTCTCCCAACCACCCACCCACCCACTCTCGTCTTCCCTCCTTGACATTCTCCTAAACTGGGGGATTTAACACCCTCAGGCCCAAGGGCCTCTCCTCCCCCTGATGGCTAACAAGACCTTCCTCTGCCATATATACGGCCAGCACCATGGGTCCCTCCATGTGTATTCTTTGGTTGGTGGATCAGTCTCCAGGAGTATCGAGTGGTCAGGCCAGTTGCCACTGTTGCTGCCTCCCTGGGAATGCAAACTCCCTCAGCTCCTTCAATCCCTTCTCCAAGTCCTCCATCTGGGACCTCACACTCAGCCCTACTGTTGCTGGTAGTCTTATAATGTAAATAATGGTAGATTCCTTCAGAAATTCAAATACCCAGATGTAGAACAAGATTCATCCTTCTGCATATGAGACTCCAAGGGTAAGAGGTATAGGACTGATACAGAAACTTTCCTGCACAGCGGAACTGGAGCTGTGCATTGAGCCCATTTGATGAAACTCTTATCAGTATAAATTAAACTTTGGAGACTGATTATAGAAGGAAAGGAGATGATTTTTCTCTTTTTGCATCAATCACTGGACCACAGATACCTGGAATAAGAAGGTGGATCCCACAAGGTTAGTACTAGCCTCATTATGCCAAGAACCATCCCCAGAAAGTGGAAAATAGGGCTTTCTCAGGAGAATCTGAGATGGGTGAAAAGATCCAATGAAAGAGATTCCAGGAAATCCTCTGTGACCATGGGCACAGTCCATTATTCAAGAAGAAGATTCCATGATAAGCAAAAGAGTAGAAATGTTATCTAAATTGAATGAATCAGAGATTATAAAGAGATTATCTTCTAACCTTAAAAGGACTGGTCATGGGCATATATCCGATTCCGTGTTAGGAGAACACTTCTGTGGTTTGTTTTGGATGACAAATGTGTGACAGTCCCTGCAGAAGAGCAGCATCAAAACAAGCTCATTTGTACTTCAAATTAAAATAGAACTTTACATTATGTCTGTCAGCATGTAGACATCAGCACGATGAAGGAGATTTGGAAATAGTAAGTGAAGATAAGAGATGGATCTAGAAGCAAATGCATCAGAAAAAACTCAAAGGAAGACAGAAAAAAACTTCAGGCAGGCTACAGCTAATTACAAGTATTAATTTGGCATGAAAGAGATGACTGATTCCTTTAGGTCACTATTAATAGTAGCCCTTTAGCTCTCAAGAGTGTCTGGGTTACTGGGTTCCTCTGTGGAATTTAAATAATTCTATTTTATCTTTAGAGGTTAAGGAAACTTTACAAGGTTATAAACCTGAAGAGTCAGGGCAGGCATTTAGATTATTATTTTTAAATGTTAGAATAATTTTAAGGACTTAGGTTAAAAATTATACTCATAAATATTTTTGTTTCTATCACAGAAAATCCTTTTGCTTTATATTTTATCAAAATGATCACCAATGATAGATAAGAATATCATGATATACAAGAATGAAAGACAGGCCAGTAATTAACATAAAATTTGTTTAAATGTATAATGAAACTTTATATAAATTGGATTTACTAATGTAACTTTGGTGAGAACTTTGAGTTTAGACCAATGTAATTTTCTACACAGCTAGTTGATAATGCCATTTCTCCATATGATCCTTCATTTACTGGCACTGAAATCTATTTCTTATCACAAATTATATAGCCATTATATGGAAAAGCTGATCTTGTAAATGCTAGAATCTATCCTATAACCAAATCTTCCCTCCATAATTTAAGTAATGAATGTACCAAGAAGTCCCTTTTCAGAAGAATGCTATGCCTTTTAATGTATTTGAATATAACTACATTGGGTATTGTGTTTAAATCTGTGATCTCTTACTTACAATTAGGAGAAGCTAACACTATTCGTTGGAGTTAATTTTTTTTTTTTTTTGTAATTGGGTTGAGATTCTTTAATTTGTTGTAAAGAAACTTAAGACAGCAGGCTATTCTTCATTGTTGCTGTGTAGTAATGACAATTCTAATATATGTGTGTATATATATATATATATATATATATATATATATATATATCAGTTATACAGACCTGTCTATTGTAGTTTTATATATATTATATTTTTATATGTTTTTAACAAGTTTATTTTCCTTTTTGAAAAAAAAAATGGAACTAAGTCAATGGATTTTGTATTGCAACGTTATAGCTAACAGGGGGAATATATGGAGAACTTTTAAAATAGAGTAAATTAGGCAAAAACTTGCCATCAAACTTACTATTTAGCACCTACTCACATAAAATCCCTACTTGACTGTTACCTATCATTCTCAATGCTAAATTCAAGAAAAGGCAGAGCCCCACATTATCCTATGCAGTGGTAAGGTAAAAACACAGCCAGAAAAGCCAGTTTTCTTACATTGGGTCATCTTACACCAGAATAGATAGACTAGGAAAAGTTAAGACAAGAATTTGTTAACTAAGCCTGAGACATGTATCTCAGTCCATATTTATCCACCCCCTCCTTTGTTCCTTGGATTGTGATAATGTTTCTTCTATCATACCTGTCCCCTTGTGATTTCACTGACTCAGGTAAGAAGCCACTTACTATCAAGCCTCTGGAAATCTTACAAGGTCAATGGAACACCTTGGCCCTAAATCATGTGATCAAAAGAGTCTTAAGGCTAATCAGAGTAAGGGAATCGGGAAACATCACCTATTTTGATGGGAGGTACTCAGTAGAATTCGTGGTCACCACAGACAATTTGCTCTGTTTCCTACAGACTACTCTTGTCAATGCTCCTTCCTTAAATACTGCCTAAATACCTTTAAAAAGCCCATTGCAACAGGCTTCTGCAACTTCCTGCCACCAGAAGCCACACACCACTACTCCTGGCATTCCAAACCCACCGTCGGCCAACATTAAGTCTACCATCATTCTTTCAAAGTTGATTTCTTCTCTATTTTTACCAGCCTAGCACATGTTACCACAACGTAATCCTGTTGATAGAGTGAAGATGGGGGGAGGGGAATATAATGTAGACAGGGAGACAAATTCCATGAAGGAGGTAGCATAAGACACAGAGCAGAGGGAAAAAAAAAAAACAAACCTCTATTGCAACACCGTATGATAACAAATGCTTTGGACATCTGAGAAACAGCCAAGAACCCAGTGTGCTTGTGGTGAAGTTATTTAGTGAGAGATGACTTGCAGGGTGGATTTAGAGTTATTGCAGAGACAGGAAACATTCCAGGGCTTTCTTCCTAAAATAGGGATTCAGAGTCTGAACAGAGTAGCCATTGACATCTTCCCTAATAATTACTCTGTTGAGATTGAGCTTTAATGAGCAGAAAGAATAAGGGGCCATAACTTTAATGTAGCTGAGAAAAGATAGTATCTTGGATGAGAGTTCTAATAGTGCCATTTAGGATGCAGATCTGAATGAATTATTATAATTGAGAACCAGGGAAGTTACCAGAGATACTTACTATCATGGGAATCAAGTGTTCTTTATGCTACCATTAGGATGCTTACTATGAATCCTTTCTTGCTATATTACACAATTTGGCTATTTTACAATCTCTTACTGGCATCCTGATGGCTCTTTGGTGAAGTTCAAAGCAATTTTGTAATTGCAGAACGCTCTGTCATCTCACCCTGCTATTGTCCTCGGCATCCCTCCTTTTACCCCACACTGTGCACTTTGTAACATTTGGAAAGCAGTCAGTCTAAGTCTCCACAGTAGTACTCATAGTTGCTGCTGGATAGTACTGTATTATCTTTGCTCCCCTATTTCTTAGGACTATCTCCACATAACAGGCTGTCAATAAACCTCTGGTCCATTGCTAATTTCCTTCTTTTACCCCCAGACACCACCTCCTTTTAAGAAATGACTCTCAATTTTTCTTTACATAAATTTTTGTTATTGCCCTCATTGCAAATTCTAGCATTGCCTCTCAGATGTCAGATTAAACTTGGCATCAAATTGCACACCCTATTAACATCTGGACACGCCTTCAAATTCCATTACTCTCAAGTCTCAGTACACTGGAGCAAATAGATACTGCCTTTTCCGGGGATACAAAATAAATGGGATGCCAATTTGTTTGTTTGCTTGTTTGTTTTTTTTTTTTCAAGTCCCTGAATTTTGAAGACTTTCTCTAACAAAATTTTATCCTTTGATTATGGTTTTGATAGTCAGTTTTCTGGATCCCAGTGATTATAACACTGAATATAGGCCCACATGTGAGCTCTGTCAGTCAACTTTCTTTTACTGTAATAATATATGTAAAATAATCAACTTATAAACAGAAAAGCTTATATTGGCTCACAATGTTTATTCACAGAGGGCCCATTGCCTCTGATTGAGATGCTAGATAAAAGCATAAAAATACTACATTCACATCATGGCTAGGCAATAAAAGAGAGAGAAAGAAAGAAAAACCACAGATCCCTTATCCTCTTCAAGACATGTGTTCAATGACCTAACATGCTCCAGTAAGACACAGCATAAAACCAAACTCCTGATAGCACCACTGTAGAATCATGGACCTTTAAGAGACATGTAACATGTAAACTTGAAATTGTGCTACACACACACACACACACACACACACACACACCCCGAGATGATTCGTGTTAACCAAAGGAACACAAATTCTTAAGAAGCTTAACATATTTTAGGCTAAAATTGGAGCTGTAGAAAAACATTTAGTATCTTCCATGAGATTTAATAAGCTACACGTATTCAGATGTATTGTAATTGCCATGCAGACATATGAATGAGTTTCTGTGAGGGACAAGAGTAATGAAAGAAGACAGCATTTCCACAGCATTTTATGCAAATCAGAAGTGTTTGACTGTTTGGAGTTATTCATATCCAGTTATTCATAAGCAGAACTCTAGCCACAGGAGGGCAAAAGGGAAGTTGGAATAAATGGTTTTGCTCCTTCTTTAGAAAAGAAAACAAAACAACAAAAAACAAAAACACAAACTTTAGGAATAAAAAAATAATAATCAAGGAATAATACCAAGTTTTTAATTGTATTGAGATTGTTTTACCTTAGTCAAGATAGTACTCTCTTGCTTCAGTATCACATATTTAGTTTACAAAGCAGAGATCTACAGTCATATGTTTCAGAATCTGTTTCATAAGAAAAACTCTTTTTAAAGTTGTTATAATCAATGAAGGAATGTTTCAAATTGCCATTAAGCTATTCAGCAAGTAAATAAATAAAGACAAAAGTTATATTGCCAACTTCTAATTTATTCTGTACAATGCCCATGATGTAAAATAACATAAGTAAAAATGCTTCTCATTATGGTTGAGAAATTCATATCTGATCTCAGTGTGTATACATCTGTGGCAGCCACATGAGAATGTATATGCTTATATATAATAAGACTGTGACATTACTGTGTCAAAACACCTCAAGAAATTATTTTGGCTCATGGTTTAAGAATGGATCCAGTCCATCATGGGACTAGCCACACTCTGTCCTTATTCACGAAGCAGAAACTAGACGGTTAGTGATGAGAGGCTAAAAAAAATCGGTAGTGGCCCATTTCCAACTCTTAAGAGCATCACTCCCAAAATGCTTTCACCAGCAAGGGCTAAGTGTTCAAACTCAAGAATCTATTGGGAAAGTTTCACATTAAAAGCATACATGCAATATCAAAAACCTATCATTTTAAATTATATTTTATGTTCTTCAAACTCTTACATAATACTACAATTTTATCAGTTCCGTTTTATGTAAGTGGTGAGTTGTTTCTGCTCTGTGTTCTTGGAATTATTCAGTATTGACAATGACAATTTGCTGACTGCTCACACAGTTTTGTTTTTCAAAAATATATTCCTATATTTTCAATTTGAGCTGAAAATGTTATGATATTTACGTTTTCTAATAGTTTGATATACTTATTTGAAGTATATCTTAGTAGTATGGGTTTAAATTAAACAAAATAGAGCCATTCAAGTGAACTGAACTCAGTATGAGCCACTTTTTTGCAATCAGAGGAAAATGACAAATGAAAGTCATGCTCAAGGAGAAGCCCCAAGGCCTGATACTATTACTGAGACTATGGAGCACTCACAAAAAGGGACCAATCATGACTGCCCTCCGAAAGAACCAACAGGCAGCTGAAAGAGTCAGATGCAGATATTTGCACCCAACCAATGGACAGAAGCTGCTGACCCCTGTGGTTGAATTAGGGAAAAGCTGGAAGAAGCTGAGGAGGAAGGTGACCCTATAGGAAGACCAGCAGTCTCAACTAACCTGGACCCCTGAGATCTCTCAGACACTGAACTACCAACCAAGCAACATACACTAACTGATATGATGCCCCCGACACATATACAGCAGAAGACTGCTGGATCAGGGTTCAGTCAATGAAGCTGTACCTAACCCTCAAGAGACTTGAGGCCACAGGGAGTAGGGAGCTCTGGTGGGGTGGGGGTGGGAGGTGGGGACATCCTGTTGGAGATGGGGGTTATGGGATGTGGAACAGTCAGAGGGTGGACCCAGAGGAGGATAAAGTCTGGATTGTAAAAAAAGATTAAAGAATAAATTAAAATTAAAAAAAAAAAAAGTCATGTGTAAGCCATAAAAGAAGCCTTGCTGTTGTTCCCAGTGTATTATCCTCTTGTTCTATTAAAAACAAAAAACCAAATCAAAACAAAAAAAACTTTTAAAAGTGGATTTGATGATGGCTTAAAATATAGCTTTAGTCAATAGAAAGGATATTAAATGTGAAAACACGATAATCTGTATAAAGAATGTGCCTGTCAGTTCTCAGAAAACAGAAGTTTTATCTCTTGTGAAAATGGAAAAAAGGCAGTGCAGTCTCCCTGCTGTCTCTGTATTAAAAAAAATAATCCTGTAATCACTTGTCAAAGTCAAGAAAGAGAACAAAGAACATTCTTTTTTAAACTCTTCTTTTACTAAATTTTATTTCTTAATGATTCAAGGTATGTGTTAACCATAACCTTCAATATGTGTTTATTTCTTTCCATTTTTACCGTTTATCACATAAGAGAATGGCGATAATTCTTTTGACCTGTAGCAAGTACCATTATTGCTCTGGCTTCCTGCACATACAAGAGGAACTCTGAGAACTCGTCCAAGTGTGCTGTAGAGTTCAACCCCTGGAGAGCTGTTTATGGGCTGGCTAGACATCTGTAAGACGATAACTATTTTCAAACCCAATTCATTCCATTGCATACTTTGAATACGTATTTATCTATTTTTATGTATTTTACTATTTATTTATCATCACATACAGATCAGATAATTATTCCTCTTAAGAGGATTGGTTTTTACTTAAGATTCCCTAAAATACATAAATAGTGTTATTGTAAGTAAGTGGAGTCTAAGCTTTTCCTAAAGCAGTACAATTAACCCTGCACCAGCCTAAACAGGAAAAAAACAGAACCCAGTTGTGCTAGAAGACATGGTCAACATCTGAAATTCAGCTTCCATTTCTGGTGAATTGCTCAGCAAGACTGCTGAATATTTATATCATAGTACATGCAAGATGTCCCTGGATTTTAACACACTGACAGTTTGCCATTGAGGACTATATTCTGAGCACTACCACCAAACCAATGCTCCTGAGATTTTGAGAATAATGCAATGAGTATTTAGAAACTGAAGAGTCAGTACCTGTGTTACAGAAAACTCAACAAGGAGAACATGCATAGGGAAGAAGAACTTGAAAATTATCATGATCGTTAGAGTGATAAATCTTATCTATGACAACCTGTATCATTCTTAGTAGTCTGAATTGAATAAAGCCTCTAAATGAGGAGCTGTTTGGTTTTAGTGATGAGAATAAAATTCAGTACATGTGGGGGAATACCCCCATAGAGGCAAGGGAGGGGGGAGGGAATAGGGAGGTTTCAAAGGGGAGATCTGGAAAGGGGAAAACATTTGAAATGTAAATAAAGTAGAAAAAAAGAATAAAAATAGTTAAAAAACAAAACAAAACAAACAAACAAACAAAAAACTCAATATATGTAAGCACAAGCCACTCCTCAACAATGTATACTAAAGGAATCAGTCTCAAAATGTATATTCTCAAAGACAAACTATCTGCAGAATATATTAGGGGAACAACAGGGTGAAGTGTTCCCAAAAGAAGATCAAAAAGAAATACGCTAAAGGGGAAGGAACAATAGAAATAACTTCATGTAGGTAATAATATTTCAGTTCTATTGAAAGATTATTTTCTTGTGAATACAAATCCTGATCCCAATAATCTCTTAGTTCCATGCCACATGAGGGAGTTCTGAGAGAAGATACATCATAATCTTAATGGTACGTGACTACTAAGGAATTGTCAGTGGTTAAGAGAAGCACTCTTCTCAAGACCACACTAAGAACCTAGAATTGGGTGAAATGTTCTGTCTTCTTTGTCCAGATTTCTGCTAAAGTCACTAGCTTTCTCTAAGTCATCCAGGCTTAAAATCTCCAACACTACTTTGGTGCCTCTCTTCTGTGGTCCAGACACTATTGTCAAGGCCTTGGTCATGCCTTCAGAAAAATCTTTCCTATATCTGCTCCTTACACTTTACTCTCATGGCTACTAAATACAGTTCAGAACCCTATCAATAAACTGTCACTTTTATAGTCCAGCCATTGAAAACATAGCATCTGAAACTGTTCTCTGTGCAGTTGTCTTTCCCAAGCAGGGCCCTGACATGTTTGTCCTCCATGTAGAAAAGCCCAGTTGCCAAAGAATATAATCAGTTCTTCTCTGGAGGTCCAGGTCTACTCAGCAGGCTCGACTGGGCCTTCTGCTTCTGTCCTGGCTGCTGCCTCTCTGGACTTCTGCATTCTATTCTAGACTTGCTGGTTGTTTTTGTCTTGACCCCCTATCTCACATCAAGTCTCTTTCTTGGTAAATCTTTCTTCTCTTTGCTCACATGTTGTGAACCCTTTATACATTATTTAAGCTTATCTTACATTTTCTAAAAACAAAACAAAACAAGAACAACCACAACAAAGCAAAGTTCACTACTCTCACCCAGTTAAGGTATGATATCTGGAATTTCCTAAGAATTTTCTTTATCAATGAATATATTTGTCCCTAATAATTCTTTCATACTTTCTATAACAATTATCATCTATATATGTTATGAACCCTACCAATAGATACAGTCTCTTAAGAACAGCCATTTTGTATTCTCATTAATTTTATTTCTGTGATTGTCAATAAATAATCCTGGGTTATTTAATGGTTTAAAAAACATTTTAGTTATGCTAATTACTGAATATTTAAAGTGACACACAATAGTCTAGCCTTTTAGTCTGTCTTTTATACTAATTCCATCTTTTTAGCTATTCTTTAACTAGAACCAAACAATAGTTTGGTCATTAGTTTCAATATTAATGAGATTATTCTTTTTTTCTTATTCATGACATTCAAAAATTCAGTAACTAGGTTTGTTGTCTTATGTCCCAAATTCAGGTTTTTGTAATTCTTTTAACAGATTTGGAAATCTTAAATTAATTTAGAGAAAAATAATGTTTTTATTATTTATAATCTCTCTATTTCACAGTTTGTTGTTTTACTTAATCATGTTAAAAATTTTATAAAGCTGCAATAAAATGTATGAGATTTTATTATTTTGCAGTTATTTGCATTATATAGTATCTGGTTTTTCATTTAGTAATTATTTTTCTAAAAGAAAAATTAAAACTATTAAACCTTAAAATATATTGTTAGAGTTTAAGAAACAAATAGATTGGTTTTTAAAATTATAAACATGATATTTAATCATTTTCCAGTTATGTATTGAACTTTGTGAATCTCCATCCATTAACATAGAAAGTTAATATAGAACTGAAGTTTATATTTTCATATGTGGTCAAATATTTAAAAAGTATGTTTATGTTGAAATATTTTTAATTGTAAATAAAACACACCATTTTCTCTAACTGTTGTTCTCTGTAGTTCAGGCATTGAGATAGTTGAGCTGAGTTTGTCCACCATTGGTACATTTTTATTTTTTTAGTGTTCAAACTGCAAAGAAATTTAGAAAATATCACATTTATTCCTGCCTGCACTGTTTTCTTTTATGTCAACTTGGCATGAGCTATAGTTGTTTGAAAAGAGAGAACCTCAGTTGAGAAAATGTTGAGACCCTGTTGGCCTATAGGTAAGACTAGACCATTTTTCTTATTGATGGTTTATGTGGAAAAGCCAGGCGCACTCCTGGTGGGGCCGCAAGTGACCTTGATGTCTGGAGCTCTATAAGAAGGCAGGCTACACAGGCCATGAAGAACAAGCCAGTAAGCAGCACTCCTCCAAGGCCTCAGTATCAGTTCTTGCCTCTATGTTTCATGAGTTCTTGTTCCAACCTACCTCAGTGATGAACTACACTCTGTGAGGTGAAAGAAGCCCTTTTCTCCCTATCTTAGTTTTGGTCATGACATTTTAGCACAGCAATAGAGCAATAGGAACCTTAAATAGGATATCTCCTTAACAGATTTAATGTAGATTATCAGGAAAAAGATAGTGAAAGAATGACAAAAGAAACAGTGTGTATGCATTGCTCCTTTGAGTTAATATTTGCAATGCATTTATACCTTTATTGTACATGCTTTTATGAATTCTTAAGAATTTCATG
>JADRCH010000027.1:7621926-7839279 GCA_019843965.1 Rhynchomys soricoides | reverse complement strand
CATGAAATTCTTAAGAATTCATAAAAGCATGTACAATAAAGGTATAAGAGGGAGGGAGAAGGAGACAAAGAGGGAGAGAGAGAGAAAGAGGGAGAGAGGGAGGCAGGGAGTGGGAGAGAGAGAGAAGGAGAAAAATTTGGCCTGACTTGAACACTTGAAATTCCAAAGGCCACCCCCACTGACATACTTTCTTCAACAAAGCCACACCTATTCTGACAAGGCTACACCTCTTAATGCCACTCCCTAAGCACTGAAATACATACATGAGCTTCTGGGGTCATTCTTAGTCAAATGCCACACAAGTTATACACTAAACAAAGGATTAATTTTTAGAATACAATGAATTGAATCAAGAAATAAATTAACCCAATTTTAAAAGTGTGTCATGGAACTCAACAGAGAATATTTGAAAGATGAAGTACAAACACAAATGACTGAAAAACCCTTAAAAATGGGCAACATCCTTAGCTTTATGGGAAATGAAAACTAAAACTACCATGAGAGCTCATCTTACTCAACTTAAAATGGCTAAGGTAAAGTAGTAAATAAATAGATAAATGATGACAGATGTTGGGGTGAATGTTGGGAAAGGGGAATAGTCATTTACTGCTAGTAGGGTGCATACTTGTGTAGTCACTCTGAACATCAGTGTAGAAGTTCTTCTAAATGCCAAGAAATAGATCTTACACATGCTTCAGCTGTACTGTTCTTGGGCCTAGGTCCAAAGAACTTAATATTCTATGATAGAGATTCCTCTTCATCCTGTTCTATTCACAGTTACTGGAAACGGAAACAGCCTAGATGTCTGTCAACTAAAGAATGGATCGTGAAAATCTAGTATATTTGTACAATAGAATATCATTTAGCTATTATGACAAATGATACCTTCATTTTTAAGTGTTTTACGCTATGATAGAAACAAATTCAAAAACAAAATCATGACAAACAATAAGTAGCTTCTCACAAAAGTACTTAAAGCAATGAAATGGTAGAAGTTTAAAGAATGCTTTTTTTTCTTATTTGGACAGCTTTGATATGATTTCATTATTGTCTTCAATGCTCAAACTGTAAACACACTGTTATTTTTCATTTTGTTTAAAATTTGTAATGTGAAGACCCTTAATAAAACATTGAACTCTCAACTGCTTAATAGAAGAAAAAAACAAAGTTACAAATCATAGAAGGAAAATGAAAGCTTATAGATGCATGAGTAAAATATTGGAAAACAGTATGTTCTTATTAAATTTTATCTACAAATATGAGATTATATAGAATGTTGCTTAAATCAATGCAGTGAATATTTACTCATGAATATTTTAAGATCTATTGATCTCTGCTAGTTACTTACTAGGCAAGAGTGACCTACTTCTGCTGGGTCCATGCCCAGTACCCTGTGGGGAAACATGCATTTTTTAAGGAAAGAATGGGAAGCAGGCTATTCTGTATGGGCTTTGGAGAATTTTGTCTGAGAGTTAGAGGGTTGGTATTGTGAATGATCTCTTTCTGGTGAACAGCTTTTTTCTTTCATTGAGTTTTCACTCCATATCATAGAAGACCCTTTTATGAAGATTCTTCTTAGGTGAATTCTACCTTCCTTAATTTTAGACACAAATTTCTGGATTTGTGTTCTAGAATTTTTAGGAATACTAAAAGATCATATTAGCAATGTCGTTCAACCTTATATCAGGAAGGATTTTTAACAATATAAAGACCAGACATAATATTTCCATTAGAAAGCATATTTTGAATTTCTATAAACAACCATTTTCACAGTGAATAGGATTTTTCTTAATTGTATCTGTTCTGAAGCCACTACCCCAGAAAGTGCATTGAAAATGATGATAACATTTATTTATTACGTCATAGAATATCTCTATAATAGAATTTGTGGTAATAAATTTGATAGTGTTTTATACTCAAGAACAGTTTTACCTTTCTTGAAAATAACTATGATAAATTCTGCAACTAGTCTCCCTTTATATTGATTACTAAAAAGCTGAGAGTTAAGGTTTTTGATGTACAAAACATTACAACCTAATGAAATGCTCAAGATTCCATTTAAACAAATAATCCCTCTTTCTCTACTTTGAAAAAATAGTTTTATTGCTTGCCTCTTTTTAATTGCTACCAGTTAATTCATATATTAAGTCATATTAAAACATATTTTTGAAAAACCATGTAACCTGTGAATTAATGAATGCATTTATTTCCCTCATGTATCTATCAACCTAATGTATTTTGAGACAAATCAACACAAATCTATGAATCGAAGGAAAAATCACAATGGGAGCATTATGCTATTAACATTCAAAAACAAAACAACAACAAAACACCTTTATTCTCATGTCTTAAACTTTTGGACTCAGTGTCTCTAGACATTTCTGTCTCAGAAATCATGATAGCGTATATGAACTTGTAAAACTTTAGTGTTTGCATACGACTCTTTGAGAGTGTGAGGCTGTGTCAATGTGACAGCCATGTGAAACTCTTAGAGTCTAAGAGAATTGAAGGTGACTTGAAGGATTACTTGTAAGAAGACAGAAAGGCTAACTCAGGCTGAGGACTCTTCTCCAGTAGTCTTTGTATGTGCTTGTGGTTACATATGTTCAGCAGTATGAAAAATCTAAAAGCATAGGAACTTCTTGTGTTCTCCATACCAGGTTCATTGGTTATGTTCTGATAATTCTGTAACAGAATTACAGGAATATTAAATGATGACATTTGAAAAGCAATATCTGTCCGTTACCATTTTCTAAATAGTAGAGTCAGCATTTTTATTCCCTATAAAATCTTTCAGTGTATTTGTTGACTGATGGTCTACATATTGATTCCTGCTGTTTCCATGACTAAAATTGATCCTCCACCCTACTGGGACCTCTATCTGTCATCAGTCTTACTTTTTCTTTTATGCCAAAATGGCATTTGATTGTATTATGTACAGAAGGAGTCTTGTGTGGGGAAATGTGATCGATATGCTTATGGTCACTGATTTTACAGACCTCACAGGGAACCACCTTTGTGATTGAAAGTTGGAGGACAGATCATGTCAGAATTTGAAGATTTACAATTAAATTTTCTCCTTTTCCTAAATATAATATGTACTGTCTACTTCTAAAACATTACATATTCATATATTAAAAGGATTCAATAACAAACATTTACAAATAATGTTTGTAGCATATTGTAGTCTGTACAAATATCTTTGTGTAATTATCATGATGATAAAAAGACTTTGAACATTAATTGGCAAAAATTAGAATGAGTAAAAACATACAAACAGTATGGAATGAATTTATCTGATAATGAATTATACATAATTTACCTTAAATGAGTCATGGTACCAATAACCAATGATTGTTGTTTGTAAGTTTTCTATGCTATGTTCAGGTAATATATCAATCATATTTAACCCTTAAAACAGAAATTCAGAGGGTTTTATTCTATTATGTAAAGAACCAGATTCATGAAAGTAACAAACATAAACTTTGCACAGCTAGAAAAAAAATCTAAAGCTCGGGTCCATTGACTCTTATCCCTGCAGATTCTATATAGCACTCAGTAAATGTTACTCATGTTCAGAGTTAATGATCCCTTTCAAGTATGGTGGTCAGGAATATTTGACATTATGGTCCATACTGGTTCAATTGGTTCAATCATTCAAAGAATGTAATACATTAAAAAGTTAGAGGAGTCCCAAAGACATAAAATAACCTGAAATAACAAAAGAATGTAAACCTTTTTGATTCTGAAGAATGGAATATAGATAGACATCCAATTTCTTCTGAAAGTTTCATGTGAATATAGTTCGTTGAAAAAATTAGGATATTAAAAAGTATTTTAAAATAAATACATTAAAATATATATATTTATTAATAACTGAAATATACCAACTAAACCCAAAATTCAAATGTATATTCACTGGGGTAGTTAAAATTGAATCATTAGGAAAACCAAGAGTTGGTGAGGTTTTGTAGCAAGTGGACTCTTCAAAACCACTAAATTAAAGTAAGTTTGCTATTGTCTAACAAGCTCAACATTCAAAGACTGATGACATAGGGACCCTACTTCTATGTACATAATAAAGAAAAAGTTGCACTGCATTCATTGAATCCATGCAAAGCATATTAAAAACATTAATTGTATAAATTGAAAGTACCCCAAATTAAACACATCAGTTGCTATACTTGGTTCCCAGTCGGTAGCACTGTTTGGGGAATTCTTGGAACTTTCCAAGTGTGAATACGTACAGGAGGAATCATGTTTCTGGCAGAAAACATTGAGAGTTTATAACTTCCCCTGACTTTCTCTTTTCTCTCTCTACTTTCTGTATAAAGTAGAGATGACTTCTCAACTTTCTGCTTCAGTTATCTGTTATAATGCCTCCCCTGCCACTAGGAACATTAACCACCCCAACATGTCAATGTCCAGACACATAGACCAAATAAACTCTTTTTTCCCATGAGTTGTCTTTGGTCATGGTATTTTAATGACAGCAATAGAAAAGTTACTAATGGTTAGTATGATAAAAACAGAAGAGTTAGAAAAGGCCCATGAGTAAAATCTTTCCCTAAAGCATTTTCCAGTGTTTAATTTTCTACATCCAGAGGTACAAATCTGATAACCTATATTCACATTACTTGTCCACTGGTTTGTAGGCTTCTGGAAACTAGTGGGCATGTTCAATTAAGTGTTAATTTTCCAAAGGACTTCAAGTTCTGGACAAACAGCGCATGAATAGAAAACACTTCTTTTGTGATTGAATTTCAGGAAGATACATACATGCTTTTATACTTTTCTGCTTGTCTTCCTTGATTCTACAAGGATAATAGCTGCTTTAATTTTAAAGAAGGAATTACAGTCTTCTATGTTCTATGATGTACCCAATATATGTAGAACCTCATTGAGAATACCTAGGTAAAGCTCATGGGTCCCTCATCACACAATCTGCAAACCTGACCCTCCATCGACTTATGTGTTCTCTTTCATATATCTCTGTGAAATTCCATGCTTCAAGAGGCACACTGAACACCACCTCCTCCAAGAATCCCTCCACAGACAGAACCAAGTGCCATCCCTCATAGATCCCGGCACAGGTTTTCTTGCATGTCTATTATGGCATATATTAAACCTTCCACATATTATATTTTTTTGTTCACTGTTTGTCTATCTGACTTGAACTAAGCAAGTAAATATTATAGATAAAAAAGAAAGTTAAAAAGTGGCTATTAACATTTTCAAATAAGAATTTAGATGATGTGGCCAGCAGGCAATCTTCTCCTGATGCCCATGGACACTTCTGCCTCTGATGTCGTTCATTTCACTTCCATGGACATTATGTGTCTGTCTTTTCTGTCTATGAACTGCACAGCATTCTGTGTTCTCTCTTATGAAACAAAATTTTATTACTTAAAAACTCTATTAGTACCTCCATTACACATGTCTAAGTTCCTTGACGATCACCTAATTATCTGAGAGAACATAGACTGGAAGACAATATATGCATCTTTCAAATACATTTTTAGATGCTTATGAAGCTGCATTTAAACTAGTATAGTCGCCTACTGACAACTCAGATATACAGAAGACCTAAGAGAGGCTTAATAGAAAGTGACTGCCAAAAGGTGAGACCAGAAGATGTAAGAATTTTCAGCTTTTCTTTTATGAATTCCTGTGCTTTATTTTTTTATAGATTGCCATTAAATTCAGAGCTTTTACTTCATTTTTTCATGGTTTTTCTTTATTTCTTTTTGAATACTTTATTTACATTGCATATATTTTCTCCTTTCCAGGTCTCCCCTTTGGAAACCCTTTATCCCAAACCCTCTCCACCTACCTCTATGAGGGTATTCCCCCACCCACCCACCTACTTCCTGCTTCACTTCCTGGCATTCTCCTATACTGGGGCATCTAACACACTCAGACCCAAGGGCCTCTCTTCCTACTGATGACCAACAGGGCCCTCCTTAGCCACTTATGTGGACAGCACCATGGGCCCCTTCATGTGTATTCTTTGGTTGGTGATCCAGTCTCCAGAAGCACGGGGGTGGGGTGGGGTGGGTGGAGTTAGGCCAGTTGACACTGTTGCTCCCTCCATGGGGCTGCAAACTCTCTCAGCTCCTTTAGTACTGTCTCCAACTCCTCTATCTGGGACCCCATACTCAGTCCAAAGGTTGCTGTGAATTGAATCTTGGGTATTCTGACCTTTTGGACTAATATCCACGTATCAGTGAGTACATAGCACATTCTTTCTTTTGTGACAGAGTTACCTCACTCTGGATGATACTTTCAAGTTCCATCCATGTGCCTGCAAATTTTATGAAGTCATTGTTTTTAATAGCTGAGTAGTATTCCATTGTATAAATGTACCACATTTTCTGTATCCATTCCTCTGTTGAGGGACATTTGGGTTGTTTCCAGCTTCTGGCTATTATAAATAAGGCTGCTATGAACATAGTGGAACATGTGTCTTTCTTACATATTGGAGCATCTTCTGGGTATATGCCCAGGAGTGGTATAGCTGGGTCCTCAGGTAGTATTATGTCCATTTTTTCTGAAAGTCCGCCAAACTTATTTCCAGAGAAGTTGTACCAGCTAGCAATCCCACCAGCAATGGAAGAGTGTTCCTCTTTCTCCACATTCTCGCCAACATCTGCTGTCACCTGAGTTTTTGATCTTAGCCATTCTGACTGGTGTGAGGTAGAAACTCAGGTTGTTTTGATTTGCATTTCCCTGATGACTAAGGATGTTGAACATTTCTTTAGATGCTTCTCAGCCCTTTGAGGTTCCTCAGTTGAGAATTCTCTGTTTAGATTTGTTCCCCATGTTTTGATAGGGTTATATGGTTATCTGGAGTCTAACTTTTTGAGTTCTTTGTTTATATTGGATATTAGCCCTCTATTGGATATAGGATTGGTAAAGAGCTTTTCCCAATCTGTTGGTTGCTGTTTTGTGATATTGACAGTGTCCTTTGCCTTGCAGAAGCTTTGCAATTTTATGAGGTCCCATTTGTTGATTCTTTGTCTTAGAGCATAAGCTCCTGGTGTTCTGTTCGGGAACTTTTCCCCTGTGCCCATGTGTTCAAGACTTTCCCCCACTTTCTCTATTAGATTCAGTATATCTGGTTTTATGTGAAGGTCCCTGATCTACTTGGACTTGAGTTTTGTACAGGGAGATAGGAATGGATGAATTTGCATTCTTCTACATGTTGACTGCCAGTTGAACCAGCACCATTTGTTGAAAATGCTGTCTTTTTTCCATTGGATGGTTTTAGCTCATTTGTCAAAGATCAAATGACTGTAAGTGTGTGGGTTCATTTCTGGGTCTTCAATTCTATTCCATTGAGCTACCTACCTGCTTTTTACAGTATCAATACCCTTACAGTTTTTATCACTACTGCTCTGTAGTACAGCTAGAAGTCAGGGATGCTGATTCCCCCATAAGTTATTTGATTGTTGAGAATAGTTTTTGCTATCCTGTGTTTTTTGTTATTCCAAATGAATTTGTGAATGGCTCTTTCTAAGTCTATGAAGAATTGAGTTGGAATTTTGATGGGGATAGCATTGAATCTGTAGATTGCTTTTGGCAGGATGGCTATTTTTACTATTTTAATCCTGCCAATCCATGAGCATGGGAGTCACACCAAGATATTTTATATTGTTGGTGATTATTTTGAAGGGTATCATTTTCTTAATTTGTTTCTCGGCCTATTTATTGTTCAAGTATAGGAAGGCTACTGATTTGTTTGAGTTAATTTTATATCCTGCCACTTTGCTAAAGGTCTTTATCAGCTGTAGGAGTTCTCTTGTGGAGTTTTTCAGGTCACATAAGTATACCATCATATCATCTGCACATAGTGATGTTTTGATTTCTTCTTTTCTAATTTGTATCTCTTTGACCGCCTTTTGTTATCTAATTGCTCTAGCTAGACCTTCGAGTACTATATTGAATAGATATGGAGAGAGTAGACAGCCTTGTCTAGTCCCTGATTTTAGTGGGATTGCTTCAAGTTTCTCTCCATTGAGTTTGATGTTGGCTACTGGTTTGCTGTATATGGCTTTTAATATGTTTAGGTATGGACCTTGAATTCCTGATCTTTCCAAGACTTTTATCATGAATTTTGTCTATATTTTGGTTGTGTTGTACTTTCATTTTCATTAAATTCTAGGAAGTCTTTACTTTCTTTCTTTATTTCTTCCTTGACTAAGTTATCATTGAGTAGAGTGTTGTTCAGCTTCCATGTGTATGTAGGCTTTCTGTTGATGTTGTTGCCATTGAAGACAGGCCTTAATCCGTAATGATCTGATAGGAGGCATGGGATTATTTCAATCTTCTTATATCTGTTGATGTCTGTTTTATGACCAATTATATGGTCAATTTTGGAAAAGGTACCATGAGGTACTGAGAAGAAGATATATTCTTTTGATTTAGGATGAAATATTCTATAGATATTTGTTAAATCCATTTGATCCATAACATTTGTTAGTTTCACTGTGTCTCTGTTTAGTTTGTGCTTCCAAGATCTGTCCATTGATGAGAGTGGGGTGTTGAAATCTGCCACTATTATTGTGTGAAGTGCAATGTGTGATTTGAGCTTTAGTAAAGTTTCTTTTATGAATGTGGGTGCCCTTGCATTTGAAGCATAGAAGTTCAGAATTGAGAGTTCTTCTTGGTAGATTTTTCCTTTGATGAGTATGAAGTGTCCTTCCTCATCTTTTTTGATGACTTTTGGGTGAAAGTTGATTTTATCTGATATTAGAATGGCTACTCCAGCCTGTTTCTTGGGGCCATTTGCCTGGAGAATTGTTTGGAGAATTGTTCTCTAGCCCTTTACTCTGAGGTATTGTTTGTCTTTAACATTGAGGTACTTTTCCTGGATGCAGCAAAATGCTGGGTCCTGTTTATGTATCCAGTCTGTTAACCTATGTCTTTTTACTGGGGAATTGAGTCCACTGATGCTAAGAGATATTAAGGTATAGTGATTGTTGCTTTCTGTTATTTTCCATGTTATTTTTATGTTTTTGTGGCTATCTTCTTTTGAGTTTGTTGAAAGATTACTTTCTTGCTTTTTTCTAGGGTATAGTTTCCCTCCTTGAGTTCATGTTTTCCATCTATTATCCTTTGTAGGGCTGGGTTTGTGGAAACATATTGTGTAAATTTGGTTTTGTCATAGGATATATTGGTTTCACCATCTATGGTAATTGGGAGTTTTGCTGGGTATAGCAGCCTGGGATGACAGTTGTGTTCTCTTAGTGTCTGTATGAGATCTGCCCAGGATCTTCTAGCTTTCATAGACTCTCGTGAGAAGTCTGATGTAATTCTGATAGGTCTGCCTTTATATGTTACTTGACTTTTCCCCTTATTGCTTTTAATATTTTTTCCTTGTTTTGTGCGTTTAGTGTTTTGACTATAATGTGACAGGAAGAATTTCTTTTCTGGTCGAATCTACTTGGAGTTCTGTTGGCTTCTTGAATGTTTATGTTCATCTCTTTCTTTAGGTTTAGGAAGTTTTCTTCTATAATTTTGTTGAAGATATTTACTGGCCCTTTAATTTGGGAATCTTCACTCTCTTCTATACCTATTATCCTTAGGTTTGATCTTCTCATTGTGTCCTGGATTTTCTGGATGATTTGGATTAGGAACTTTTTTGCATTTGCATTTTATTTGACTGTTGTGTCAATGTTTTCTATGGTATCTTTCTTTGGCACCTGAGATTCTCTCTTCTATCTCTTGTATTCTGTTGGTGATGTTTGCATCTATGACTCCTGATCTCTTTTCTAGGTTTTCTAACTCAAGGGTTGTCTCCTTCTGTAAGTTCTTTATTGTTTCTATTTCCATTTTTAGATCCTGGATGTTTTTGTCCATTTCCTTCACCCCTTTGATTGTGTTTTCCTGTAATCCTGCCTGTTTGATTGTGTTTTTCTGTAATTCTTTAAGGGATTTTTGTGTTTCCTCTTTAAGGGCTTCTAGTTGTTTACCTGTGTTCTCTTGTATTTCTTTAATGGAGTTATTTATTTCCTTCTTAAAATCTTCTATCATCAGCATGAGATGTGATTTTAAATATGAATCTTGCCTTTCTGGTGTGTTTGGGTATCCAGGGCTCACTGTGCTGGGAGAACTGGGTTCTGATGATGCCCAGTTGCCTTGGTTTCTGTTCTTTATATTCTTCTTGTCCTTGCCTTTCACCACCTGGTCATCTCTGGTGTTGGTTGGTCTTGCTCTCTCTGACTGTGGCTTGTCACTCCTACAAGCCTCTGCATCAGTACTCCTTGGAGACTAGCTCTCTCTAAGAGGAATATGGTTTTGGAGAGCTGTGGTACAGGGTCAGCTCTGGGGTGCAGACAGAAATCAGAAGGATTCTGTCCCTAGCTGTTCCTTGGTTCTTGTGTCCTGATGACTCTGCAAGGGTCCTTCTTGATCCAGGAATTTGAACAGAAGTGGTGGCCTTGCCTGTGCTCAAAGGTGTGTCAGCACTTCTGGGAGACCAGCTCTCTCCTGGCACTATTTGAGTATGGAACCCTGTGTCACAGGATTAGCTCCTGGCCAAGGGAGGAAACTGGAAGACCATGCCTCAGTCCCTGTGTACTGAGGGTTCTAAGTGAGTCCCTCTGAGCAGAGGTGATGGTCTTACCCCTGCTCACAGCCTTGTCCACATATCTTGGAGGCTAGCTTTCTCCTGGTGCTATTTGGCTATGGAGCCCTATGTCCCAGGCTGAGGTCCTCAGCCACAGATGGAAACTGGAAGTCTCCTGTCCCCACCTGCTCCTTTTTCCCTGCATCCAGAGGTTTCCAGGAGGGTCCTGCTGAACAGAGGTGCTGGCTTTGCCCCACTCACAGGCTTGTCCACACTCAACTGGGAGGCTTGCTCTTTCCCCGCTGAGCAGTGGTGTTCCTCTTACCTCTACTCTTGGGCTTGTCCACCCTCCTGGGAGGCTAGCTTTCTCCTGGCGCTATTTGACTATGGAGCCCTGTTGTCCAGGCTGAGGTCCCCAGCCACAGATCAAGCTTTTATTTCTTAAAGGCATATTTTTATATTGAGAGATGTATTATTTATTAGTTGTTGTGGTAAAATATCAGGACCAAAAGCAATTACAAAAAAATAATTTATTTTGGCCAATGGTACCAAGGAATCAGTATAATGGCATGGAAGAAGGCAGCTAGGGCAGGAAGCTGACAGATTACATCTTCAACCTCAGACACAAGTCAGAATGAGGGAATCAAAAGCAGGGTAAGGCTATAAACTCCCAAGAACCCCTCCCAGTTACTTACTTCCTCCCGTCAATGTCCTAAAAGTGCCATAACCTCATGTTCAAATACATGAGCCCTTGGGGGACATTTCTCCTTCAAACTACCAATGGATGGAAAAGATGTTTTCAACTTTTATTGTACAAGAGATTTTAACACAAAGTTTATAGTTTTTTGGGTTTTTTTAAATAATGAAATAAAATGGGTAGGAGTCCCTATCCCTCAACCCCAGCTGCCATAGTTTATGAGTGCAATGGTTCTGTCCAGGAGACACTGTTCTCTTCCAGCACTGCTTGACATACACCTTATGATCTTTCTATCCCTTTTCCACCATAATCCTTGAACCATAGTGCACTATGTGTGTGTGGGGGGGGTGTGGGTGTGTGTGAGACTGTGAATCTCTGTGTATTTATATGTTGTCAATACCTCTTTTGTGGCTGAGAACCTCACAGAATTTATTCTTTATGCTTTGATCAGTTGTGAGCCATTGTCAAATAATATACAAGAGATACACTAATCTGTGGGTATAGATATATAAATTTTGAGGCCAATTCAATATTATGTAAGTTCATCAAAATATGACTACTTTCACCCCTGAGGCCTGTGAGCTATCTATGGGTTCTTGGCCTATTTTCCAGTACCAAGTATATACTTTGTCCTGAAAACAGGTCTTAGGTCTAATTATAATGGGATTATTTAATCCCATAACATCTGTGCCATTGCTGTACCAATGGGCAAATCTTACCATATCAGCTGTGTTGGCTAGTTTTTGCCAACTTGCAAGAGGTTGAGTAACTTTGAAAAGAGTAACTTCTATTGAGGCATTTCGTCCATCAGATTGGCCTCTGGGCCATTTTCTTGATTAGCTCCGTGGGCAGTGCCATGCCTGGACAGCTGATCCGAGGTTGTATTAGAAGACAGGCTGAACAAGTCAACAAAATCAAGTTAATAACATTCCTCCTTGGTCTCTGATTCATTTTCTGCCTACAAGGTTTTACCTCAATGTCACCTTCTTCGGCTTCCTTCAATGATGGATGTAATGTGTAGGCCATCTTTCTTTCCCAATGTTGCTTTTGGTCATGGTGTTTATGTATTTGAAAGCCTTTGTGCTCAGAGAAGATCTATAGAGTTGACTAAAACTCAGATTAGAGAGAGTCTTTTAGCTCTGGGGAAATATTTCATATTACGTGGGATTTGCTGGACAGTTGCAATAAGAATTAAATGACAGAAGCTATCTCTAAAATTATTGTTAGGCTGCTGAGTAAAAGATTCAGCCAAATATTAATAATAGCCACATTAAAGTAACATGAGTTTTTAATTAGTAGGAAACCACATTTTCCATTAGAAAGCATTTAATTAACAGAAAAATTCCAAAACTAAAAACAAATCCAATTCTTAGTCTCTGCTGGGGACCATTGCTCTTGCTTAGCTGGACCTCTTTTAGATTATGTTTTCCAGTACAGTTTTTGTTTGCTTCAAAAGTTCTCTAGTCTTAGTGAAGTGTTTGTAGGTTCTCCATCTTATCAATCCAATCTCTTATCATGCCAAGTCCCTACCAGCAGGAGAAAACTGGATAATAAGCCCCAGGGCATATAAATCAAGTGAAAGCACTTGTCTTCATATAAGACTGGCACAAATGACAAGCATTTTTTAAAGTTAATTTAATTTTTTTCCTTATTCACTTTACATCCTGCTCACTTCCCCTACAGGACTCATTTCCTAATTATTTTGAATCCTCCCCTCACATTTAAGCATATGAAAATTTCTGTAACTTTTCACTGAACTGACTCAACTGAAAGGATTATTCTTCTGAACCTGTGTAAACTTTGTTATATAAGTATATTAATGTACTTAATCACTTACTTTTAAATATATATATATAATGTACACTTTTATATTATATAAGTATATTAATGTGTTTAATCACTTATTTTTGTTTTTATAAATTTTTAAATTTTTTTTTGCTGGTACTTTTTATATTTTTTTGATACTTTATTTACATTTCAAATGTTTCCCTCTTTCCAGATATCCCTTTGAAATCCCCCTTATAGCCTACCCCTCTCCCTCTATGGGTGTATTCCCCCACTCACCCACCCACCCACTCTTGTCTTCCTTCCTAGGCATTCTCTTATACTGGGGCATCTAACACCCTCAGGCCCAAGGGCCTCTCCTCCCCCTGATGGCTAACAAGGCCCTCCTTTGCTGCATAGCTGGCCAGCACCATGGGTCCCTCCATGTGTATTCTTTGGTTGGTGATCCAGTCTCCAGAAGCATCAAGAGGTCAGGCTAGTTGCCACTGTTGCTGCCTCCATGGGGCTGCCACCTCCCTCAGCTCCTTCAGTCCCTTCTCCAACTCCTCCATCTGGGACCTCATGCTCAGCCCAATGATTGCTGTGAATTGAATCTTGGGTATTCTGAACTTTTGGTCTAATAACCACTTATCAGTGAGTACATACCGTGTTCATTCTTTTGTGACTGAGTTACCTCGCTCAGGATGATTTTTCAATTTCCATCCATTTGCCTGCAAATTTTATGAAGTCATTGTTTTTAATAGCTGAGTAGTATTCCATTGTGTAAATGTACCACATTTTCTGTATCCATTCCTCTGTTGAGGGACATCTGGGTTGTTTCCAGCTTCTGACTATTATAAATATGGCCGCTATGAACATAGTGGAGCATATGTCTTTATTACATGTTGGAGCATCTTCTGGGTATATGCCCAGGAGTGGAACAGCTGGGTCCTCAGGTAGTATTATGTTCATTTTTCTGAGGGTCCACCAAACTGATTTCCAGAGATGTTGTCCCACTGGCAATGGAGGAGTGTTCCTCTTTCTTCACATTCTCGCCAACATCTGCTGTCACCTGAGTTTTTGATCTTAGCCATTCTGACTGGTGTAAGGTGGAATCTCAGGGTTGTTTTGACTTGCATTTCCCTGATGACTAAGGATGTTGAACATTTCTTTATGTGCTTCTCAGTCATTTGAGTTTCCTCAGTTGAGAATTCTCTGTTTAGGTCTATTCCCCATTTTTTGATAGGACTATTTGGATTTCTGGAGTCTAACTTCTTGAGTTCTTTGAATATATTGGATATTAGCCCTCTATGGGACATAGGATTGGTAAAGATCTTTTCCCAATCTGTTGGTTACCATCTTGTCCTATTTACAGAGTCCTTTGCCTTACAGAAGCTTTGTAATTTCATGATGGGACCTCATGGAATCACTTATTTTTAAATGCATATGTAAACGTACATTTTAAGTGTTTCTATTTTGGTAAAATATTTTATGCTTATTTCAAATATAAGAATCATTTGTGTCTTTTAAGAATGTCATTCAACTCTTTTGAACTAAAAATAAATGTGCCCTTGTAATGAAATGTTAATTTTTAGAAACATAAACTGTAATTGAGAATTTCAAAGTCCATTAAATATATTAATACTTTCAGTTGAAATGGGGGAAAGGACATTAGATTCTCATGACAAATGTTGGAAATGACACTTGAACTTAGTAAACCTTAACTTGTAAAATGGTTGGAGAGAATAAATATAATAATATATAAAGTGAGTCACAATATATTCAATATTGTCTCATTTCATCAAATAATTTAATCCTCTGATATTCAGAATATACAATTATTCTTCTTGTCAGTGTATATTTTTGTCGGTCTCTAAATCTCCATAAATTATTACTAACCTGGAATAAACCAATTAAAGCTATTTAACATCCATTGACCTAGTTGAAACTGTGATAGGCACACTGAATTTGACAATGGTCTCTGAGATATACCTGCGTATCCAAGGTGCATGACATGTTTCCTCATTGATATAGTACAATATAATGTACTCAAATAGTAATCCGCAAGACAATCACTTTCTAAGGGAAAAGTGTTACTACTACTGGGTCCATATGTTCACTAAATAAATGCGCTGCCATCAACGGGGTATGACTTAGACTGTTTCTCTTTTGCTATTACAGGCTTCACTTTGTAATCCTTAAGCTAAATAATCCATTGTGTCTTTTTTTTTCTTCTTTTTCTATACTAAAATATTCTACCTGAGAGTTATACAGTAGTCACATAAGTCTAACAAATTTTCTGGGTTAAGAAAGGCAGCATTGTGTCAGTATAAGTAGATATAATAACTGTATCTGCCTCATAGGATTACTGGAAAATTATATCAGCCAAAAGCCACAAAGCACTTAGTGCCAAGTACACGAGCCGTAAGCAAAATATGTCAGCAATTATTAGTGCTATATTATGATTTTATGTTAATCTCCCCTAGAATAGAAATGACAAAACAGTGATAACTATAAATGAACATGGTGTTTCTTTATACTTTGAACTCTAGAATTCAAAGTCACACAGGCTATTTACTACACTACATACTAGTGTTCTCACACTTAGGCATCTATCATTCTTACCTTTGACTCTCCAATAACTTAATTTGCCTAAATTCTAAACGTTCCAAACCCTATTATTTTTGTTCTGTGCATTTTATCTCCTTCCATCCCCTTACTGGATTTGCAAGTCCATCCGAATCCAACTGAAGTTATCTTATTATTCCGACCCTAAGGATAAAAACTTCAAAAGTATTAACATAATAGCTCTGGAGCTCTTTCTGCCTACATAGTCTCCCTGCATTTGATCACATAAGCTCTCTCTAGCCTCTAGTCTATCAACTTCAGGTGCACATAAACCAAACAACTCTTAAGGTTTCTCTAGGTCAGAGTGGTTTTGATTTTTTTTTTTTTTATGTGTGTGTCTTTGAAGAGCAATATCATGGCACACAATTCTGGAAGATATAGTTTTACAGCTAAACATGTTCAAATTGATTTGAAGTTATTTTCATTGATGCTTTTTGGCAATTACTATACAATTGGGGATGAAAGTGCTTTTGGTTTGAAAGTGAATGTGATAAGGAATTCTTCCACATCCTATCAATCTTTTAGCAAGACTATTCACATGTGAATTCTATTTCTCTTTTCTTTAATTGCATATTTAGTTATGACTATTAACATTTATCTTCTTATGCAAAAACGGCTCAGAGACTTGCTAGAGTTTATTTACCTTGTGATTGCCTTTGCTCTAAACCTGAGGTTATGAAAAGTCTGAAGCAAGCCGTCACATATATGCCAGTGTTAAAATAAAATGAAAGATTAAATTGAAGGAGGAGATGTCATCTGACTTAGCCATGGCTTGTAAGTCAGGTTTTTGTATGGCTTTTAACTTTTAGCATGAATGCAGTATTTCTGTCAATTTGTCAAGCTGAAGTTTGCAAAAAGAACTGTATCAAAGGTCAATTGCTCCTGAATGCATTACTGAAATGTAAAGATTAATTATGTTCTGCAGAAGAATAAACTCCTAAAGAAATTAAATATCCATTTGTAAAAAGTTGTCTCTATGTAGTGATCTCATTTCCCAAAGTCATAGTACTGATGATTTCCAAATTGTATTATGCCACATTGAATTGATTCATTTTGGAAGTAGGCCATGCTGTAAAAGAAAAAAAATGGAAAATGATCTAGTATAAAGTTTTAAGTTAAATATATTTATTTTTCCCAACTTTGCTCAAGTGCCTACTAAAGGGTTGTGCCTAGAGTTTATCATATTATGAGTGGAAAGAACATCTCAATATATGCTAACTTAGGAAAAGAAATATTCTATTGGATGTTTTGTTCCAAATACTCTATCCAGAATGATTCCTCCAAATGATTGTCTCCTGATTTGCTGTAGCAGTTCACTGCTTAGCCAAAATAAGACATTAAACATGTAATTTTTTTTCACCCACAGATAAACACCATTATATAACCAGTAGATTTAGAATTGGCAAGTGCATGATAACAGATTGTTCTGGGATAGTGCTTAGAATTTCATTTTTATAAAGATTGAGACTAGGAAAATGTAAGTTTCTTTGGTTTTGATACATGTTTACTTGTTTTATTTTGCAATTATAGTGAGTTAATTAGACTTGTAAACAGTAATATAATTTTTCTTGTGATGATTTATTTTAACTAATGTGCATCACCTTAAAAATGATAATTATACCCAGTTTTATCCATAGTATTGAAGAGAGAACAGCTCTGACCGTTCAAGTCATATAACCTAAACAACTAGTTTATTTTTAGAAGTAAAAAAATCTCCTTTATCTGTTTAAGTGAGCACATGGAATAAATTAGGATTCCCATAAGAATATCATAAAATGTTTTAGTATTTTAAATTACTGTATCTTTTTTGTTGCTTTTTTCTGTAAGAGCAAAATCCTCCTCTAAGACATACCTTATTTGCTTTCAGATTAGAGTGAAACCATATTTAGAAAAAACTTTTTTTAACTCAAAAGTTTACACGCACGTGTGTGTGTGTGTGTGTGTGTGTGTGTGTGTTCATAGGACAGCATACATACTTTAGTGATTCATGACTAAATAATCTTCCTAACACACACTAAAGTACTTTGTAATCTAAATGATATTTCTCCCACATGTCCCTATTATGATGGGATTGTTTTTAAACCTCAATACAGTTTCTATTTACAGACCATGAAATAAGAGCTCATACTGTTTCCCTAATATCTCTGTTGAGTGTCTCTTCAACTCAGGGTGTAAGATCAACAGTGGAAGAGATTTAGAAAATCATTATCTGAAATAAGTTAAAATGGAAACCTGAGTCACAATTACATTCTTTCAATTAATTTTTATGTATAAGTATTCAAATGATAAAAATGATCACAAGAATTTGGATTGAAATAGTAACAATTACTTTATACATACTGGTAAGTATGTATGCATGTATGTATATTTAATGAGTAGCGAAATGAATTCCATTCATCAGTGTGTCAAAATCATTTATGGGTCTTATAAAAATAAAAAATCCTAAACTCTTCATCCACCCAATTGTGTAGTCTTCTGTTAAATTCAAAAGATAGGATTATCTAAGAATTCTTTAACAGATTTGAATTATGTGAGCTATAAAATTTTTCTTCAATATCTAGAATATTTGTTTTCATTCTCATTTAATATTGATATGTGTAAAGTTGTTTCTAAATTGGAATTTGAACAGGCTAACCAAGTCATTCTTTATAGATATGTGAATGTATTCATAGAAAACTCAACCTTGCTTCTGAAAATACTCAGTAACCTTGGTTTGGTTTGCTGTAGCTTTCTATCTAAATTGCCAAACTGCTTGTGCTTATTTGATGTTAGCTACATAAATTTTTGTATATCAGAAAAAATCCTTTTAAATATTAACTATTAGGTGAACTGAGGTTTTCTTAAAACACATTTGTTGTTTCTAATGTGGAAGAGAATAGCTGTCAGAAAGTTGTATTTTTATCTCTGAAATCTCCCCTAATAATAGCTCATGTGCAAAATATATGGCCCCTATCTCCTGGTACTGTTCTGGAAGGTGGTAGAAACTAGCATGAAGGGAATAACCCAGCATGCATTTAGATGGTCTCAGATCCTGGTTCACTGCCAGCCTTTTGTTTACCATGAACAAGTACTTTGCTTATCACATGCTCCATGCAATTATGAGTAACTTGCCACAGAAAGCAATGATTCCATGGAACCATGGAACTAAATCTCTGAATCCATGAGACAAAATAAATCATTCTTAACTTAACATGGCTTCTCTTGGGCATTTGTCATAGCAATGAAGGCATGGCACAGAGACAAATTAATAAAATACCAAGATTCACTAGCAACCATTGTGCTGTAGCTATAAAGATTGAAAAGACATACTGTAACTGCCCAGCCATGGCCCTTAGCCTAGCTGTTAGGTTTTGACTTTTCAGTTATTTACATGATACCTCTTTCAGAAGGTAAAGAAGACAGCTTTAGAAATGCTTATCAGGGTGGTTAATTCTTTGAACTCTGCTTGCAAGACTTTTCAGGAAGATCAGTCTCCTGCATTTATACTGGACTCTTTGTCATTTTCATTCATAGAGAGTCTCTTACCATACAATAATACTGCTCAGATGTCACTGTGTTCACTTTATCCATGTTTAGTCCTTAATTCAAGATTTGTATTAATGAGGTACCCCAAATTCTATATTCTCTTACTCAGTATGTGTTTATGTAAAATGTATAACTCTAAGTCACTTTTTAAATGAAGTTTGGCAAGATCACAATGTCAAGTGTAGTTCTATTTTTCATATAACTTATCTGTTAAAATCATAGATTTGTTCATGCATTTTAAGTTTGTATAAAAATCAATCACTGTAGTTTCTGATCTGGTAAGGTAATACACACCTTTAATCCTAATTTGAGTTCAACCTGGTCTACAAAGTAAGTTCTAAAAGTCTTGTTTCAAAAACAAAAAATTCTGTAAATATATATATATATATGTGTGTGTGTGTGTGTGTGTGTGTGTGTGTGTACATGTATATATGTATGTATATATTGATATCTATATGTATACATATATATTATGTATGTGTGCATGTGTATATTTATACGTTTGTAGATACAGGATATAATTTTATATCATATATTACCATATATTATATATATATACACATATATATATCATATATGTAATTTTTAGGCATGAAAAATGTATCCAAGAGAAATGTAGAAAATAAGGTAATTATTATTTAAGTGATTGTTCTTGAAAACCTAACCATACAGGATTATAATGGCATTTTTTTCTAAGCTGTGGGAACTACTAAGCCTTGTTCTCTAGAAATATATAAATAAGCTGAGCAGTGGTGGCGCACGCCTTTAATCCCAGCACTTGGGAGGCAGAGGCAGGCGGATTTCTGTGTTAGAGGTCAGCCTGGTCTACAGAGTGAGTTCCAGGACAGGCAAGGCTACACAGAGAAACCCTGTCTCGAAAAACCGAAAAAAAATATATATATATATATATTTCATATATATATATATGAAAATAGACTTACTAGAAAGGTCATACCAAGGGAAGCTTATGGTGGAATATTTTAGAATATAGCAGGCACAAATACATGCTTGATCAGGATAAGGACAGAGAACCATTAATGGGTGTGATATAATCATAGCAGTGTCATGGGAAGATTGGTTTTCCTTTTCAGGGAACATGAGAACAGTAGGAATCTTCATCAACAACAAATCATGGTAACTAAAACCTTAAAAAATAATCTGGATGCAGATTCAAGAGGAAGTAGGGGGGATTTAGAGGAATAAAAAGGATATAGTTATGAGAAAAGAATCTGTTTTCAAAAAGAGGGGAAATAGCCACTCCATAATCCCTCATCCACATGGATCTTCACTCGGTTCTTTGAGGCAGTAACTAGTCTAGCACTTACAATAACCAGGAATTTTTGTGTCCTCACAGCAAAATTGAATTCTATGATGCAGCTATCTTTAAGCACAAGGGTTTTTTTTAAAGATAACTTTATTAAGCTAATAGATTATAATAAATGGGGCTGCTTTTGGTAATTGCATTGATTTCTCTTAAAGATGTCTATGATATATGACTTTTCTTATTTGAGGCTATCATTCTTGGTGATCAGTTTAGTGCAGCAGTATTGGAACAAGTCAAAGATATATGGACTTTCTTATCTAGAAGATACCCCAGAGAGTACAATAATTGACTATAGTTCTGCACGGCAATTACACCTCATCCAGTTTCTAAAATTCCAAGTTAATTATCTGGTCCATAGATAATATACTATGGAACATTATAGTTAGCCAGTATATTCATGCATCTTTGGATCACTATGAGAGAATTACCCTAACTTACAGTATCATTTTCAACCAACAAAGGGCTGGTAAAGCACAAGCTCAGAGGCTTAGTGGTTATGTCCTCAACACAATAAATAAATAAATAAATAAATAAATAAATCCCAAAAGATAATTATACTACAATTCTAAGTTGTTCTAAAAAATGTCTATGTCATTTTATAATGTGTAAAATTAGCATTTTCATTTACTTACCATTTTATTATCTTTGCAAAATTAATGATGGAAATCAACGTATGCTATGAGTCTACTACAGTGGTCTTTACCAGTAAAGTACTTTTGTACAAGTCTACTTGTAAGAAGAATTACAAAAATATGTTTAGCATGTTAGTCCAAGTTAATTAGAACACAGTGAAGCTAAGAATGGGCCTTATTCATCCCCACAGAAGTGTTGGAAGTGATGCCATCTCCTCTCTGGACAGATGATGAAAGTAGTGACAGTATTATTACATCAAACAAGGTTTTCCAGTACTGTGGTAAACATTGTACTAGGTACTTTGCTGAAAAAATAAAATGTTTTTCTATTTTTTTAAAAAATTCACTTTATATCCCAATCACAGCCCACCTCCCTGCTTTCCTCCCAATCCCACCACCACAAATCCCTCTTGGATACCACCCCACCCCACCCCACCCCACCCTGGAGCATCTAGTCCTAGCAGGTCTAGACACATACTTTCCAAACCAGGCTCTCCAAGTAGGGGAGAGGGAATCCAATGGCAGGAAACAGAGACCAAGACAGCCCCATTCCACTTGTTAGAGGAACCACATGAACAACAAGCTGCACATTTGCTTCAGATGTGTAGGAGGTCTAGGCCCAAACTCCTGCATGCTCTCTGGTTGATGGCCTAGACTCTCAGAGCCCTATGGTCCTAAGTTAGTTGACTATGTGGGTGGTTTTGTAGTGTCCTTAACCCTTACAATTTGCTCAGTCTGTCCTCCACTTTTCCACAAGACTTCTCAGGCCTTGGGTCCCTACATCTGCCTCCATACACTGCTGAATAAAGCCTCTCTGGAGACAGATATGCTAGGTTCCTGTCTGCAAACACAGCAGAGTATGATTAATAGTGTCAGGGGTTAGCTCTCACACATGGGATGGATCTTAAGTCAGGGCAGTCATTGGTTGGCTGTTTCCTCAGTTTCTGCTCTATCTTTATCCCTGAACATCTTCTGGGCAAGACAAATTTTGGGATGAGGGTTTTGTGGGTAGATTGATGTTCCTCTCCCTACCCTGAAAATCCTGCCTGGTAGCAGGAGGTGGCCATTTCAGTCTCTATATCCCCCTCCGGTAGGAACATAAGACAGGGTCACCCCTGTAGACTCCCCATATTCTCTCTCATCTTGGGCCTCTAGCTATCTAGAGATGCTTCCCCACCCACATTTCCATTCTCACTCCCAGACCTCTCTCACCCCATTTCTCCCCACACCTGATCACCCTCCCTGGTTACTTCCTCACCTCTTATCCTACCCACTTCCTTCTCTCTATCCACCTCAGATGACTATTTAGTTTCCCCTTCTGTGTAAGACTCACACATCCTGCCCTGGGATCTCCTTATTACCTAGTTTCTTTGTGTCTGTGAATTGTGGAATGTTACCCAGCACTTTATGAATTATAAGTGAGCACATACCATATATGTCTTTCTGGTTCTGGCTTAGCAGCCAACTAAATAAAGGCAAAGAGAATATCCAACTAAGACAACTAAAGGAAATCGAGTGTGTATAAATTGGAAAAGAAGAGGTCAAAGTATTGCAATTTGTGGAGATATGCTTATATATATAAGCAAGCCAAAAAATTCTACCAGAGAATTACAGTTGATAAACACCTTCATCAAAGTGGCTGGATACAAAATTTACTCAAGGAAAGTGAGTAGACCTCTTTTATGCATGTTCAAAAGGAGGAAGATGGTGCTTGGTACAGGAAAATTACCCAACTACTCATGGCTAATTAAATAATGAAACCTCGTGAACCTACCATCTCCACTCTACTAATCTAGCTTTAAATTCATTCTGACAATCTATTGTTATACCTGCAAATAAATATAGTCCTTACCCCTCAGCAGGGAACATTTTCTTGCCAAACACATAAAAATCATTGCAGAAAACTATCATGAATTAAAATACAAATTTGTGGATACCAGTTCCAAATAATGGATCTATAACACAGCTCCCACACCTAAAGCTCAGAGATTGTTGTGGAAGAAGAGGTGGGAAGATTGTAGGAGTCAAAGCAACAGGGAGTTTGCTTACAAGATTTTTGTCTCCTATAAATGTCAGAAACTACATCCATGAGGTCTCACCATCATTGCTGCCTAAACATGACCTGAACAAAGGAAACAGCATGCTAACTTAGAAACAGGATAGCTCATGAGGCTTTAGTACTAAATAAACAATTACAGGCAACTAAGGAATACAGATAAAAGGGTCTGTGACATTCAGAAAGACACAATCACGGTATGAAAAGGCAAAAATAAAGTACTAACTTCAGTTAATAGGTATGAAGAAAAAACCTCCCACTCCTTTCTTCTAAAAGACATGGGCTTTCAGTCTTCACATCAAATAATGTATATAATAAAGCATGCACTAAAAATCTAGCAAAGCAGTTAACATTAAATAGTAGCAAAAGTCAACGGACCATCAAGCTGAAACTTGCAGATCTCAAACATGCCTTTTCCCCCTTCTGAACTCAAGAGTTCTTAGCCAGGTTAGCAGTGAGTGTTATATCTTGCTTACTAAGGGATCAAATGACATCATAGAGACTGAAATTCAAACAAGGAAATTCAGTTACAATTCCATTTAGGCTTCAGCTTTCATCATTTATTCATAAGTCATGCTATTTACTACACTTGGTTAGGATAGATTCTAACTTTAAAAAAAACAAAACACAAAAAACAAAATAACTGATTAAGGTCAGAATGATCATATTGACACCTGGATTACAAAGTTGAAGACAACAGAGGGATGAGACTATTTGATTCAAAGACGCTTGCCTCCTTTTCTGGTGGTCCTGGCAGGAGTTTGAAATAATAACAAAATTGAGAGAAGTGATAAAGCATATATCATTGTGAGAAACTCAGAGCAGAAAGCAAAGCTGGAAGAAGAATCACTTATATTGGCTAATGATATTTCAATGTCAACAGATAAGTATATAACTAGATAAAATGGAAGGTAGAGATATTTTTCATATCATGAATTACATAAAGAAATTTTCAAGTAAAAATTGCATCAATATTGAGAGCAGACAGAGTCCCACAGCCAAATATTAAGTGGAGCTTCAGCGTTCTATAGAGGACAGGGAGGAAGAACTGGAGGTTCCAGATGGAGAAAGGACATCACAAGAACATGGCCCACAGAATCAACTGACTGGGACTCAAGTGGATCACAGACATCAGAGAGCACATGTGACCTAGGTCCTTTGCATATATATTTTGGTTCTGCAGCTTGATGTTCTTGTGGGATTCCTAAGAATGGAAGCAAGGGCTGTCTCTGACTCTTTCACCTGTCATTGGGGCCCTTTTCCTCCTACAGGGCTGCCTTCAGCCTTTATATAATGTGGCTGGTCTTGTAGCTTGTTATGCTGTATTTGGTTGATGTCCCTGGGAGGCCTGCTCGTATCTGAGGGGAGGTGAAAGTGAGTGGATCTGGATGAAAGGGAGGTGGAGGAGAGAGATTTATGGAGGGAGGGAGGGGAAACTGCAGCACGAATGTAATATATAAGAGAAGAATAAATAAAAAGGAAAAAATAAGTGTATTTTATGGTTACATTGGGGAGAGGCTGAAGTCAAACTAGCAGAAACAAAAGACAAAGAATGTTTTAAGTATAAGGGTGGACTAGTGGGAAGGTACCATAGAACCCCGCAGAGAGGTTTGATCAATGGATTCTGACTCTCAGAATGAGCTGTTCCTGAGTTTCAGCTCTTTGCTCTATGGGCCTTCTGTGTTTGTATATCACGACACAAGGAAGTTAGACACCCTCCCACCTCATGAAGGTGGGATACCAGAGCACCATGCTAACATTTAGGGGGGATGTTTCTTAGCTCTGTGAGAAAGATAATTTTTAAGTTTCGATACAAGCCAACAGCTAGAATTACACAGATTTCACTGGGGAAGAGAATGAATTTGTAGTTGTGTTTTTAATAAATGCCCAAACAGAAAGTGAGGCTAGCTAGAAAGACAAGCAAAAGGTCTCTCATCCCAGGGTATGATTCAAGCTTCTTTCCTAATCAAAAGCAAGACTTCCAGCACAATTAACATTTGCTATGAAGGATGCAGCCATAGGAATAGAATTCCTTTTATACAGAGATATCTATGTCAAAGTACTAATGAACTAGGCTTAGGAACTGGATGGACATGACTGTGTACAGACTGATTCCCTTCCCCAGAAGTCACCAGATAAGCTTGAACAAAACTTTATATAGAAAAGACACCTACTTTCCTGTATATGGAGGCTATACATTTACTTTATCAACTATAGACTTGTCACATGCCCCTTATCAGTGACCCAGAAATAAGATAAATTTCAAACCCTATCAAAATTCTGTATATGACAACTATGAAACCAATGAGGGGGATTTGATCTGAAATAAGCTCACAAACACTTGCTCTGTGTGTGTGTGTGTGTGTGTGTGTGTGTGTGTGTGTTCTTTTCTTCTGAGCATCACTCTTCCTGCAATCCTCATCTTCAGTCTTATATTAAAATACCATTGACAAATCTTTAACTCTGCTTCTGAAAATGGCTTATCTTCAACTTTATTTAATGCTGAAGTCACAACTCCTGTTTTAGCCTCGGTCAAGGTCCTGAACTCTAGGTAAATTCCTCAGACTATGTGAGGATGGTGAAGAGGTCAGCTCAGGAACTTTGGAAAATTCCACCAGACCCTTGAGCACACAGGCACCCCTCCCCTCCTGTAAGAGACAAGTAGAGAGCATGTAGGCTGGAACAGAGGAGCTGATTACATCCCTACTACCTCATTCCCTAAAGACCAATCAGTTTTAAAGTCTCACTGTTCTGCCAATCGCATTGTGTCTAATGACTGCTGTTCTAAAAACTGTATAAAAGCTCACAGAATGGGCTATGTATGCTCATTGTCTCCCTCCTTTGTGTGCAGGGTGACACAGCATGCTGAAACAATAAATTCCTCTTACTTTTTCCATCAATCCCCGACTCCATGGTGTTCACTCAGGGCATCTCTAGTAAGCTAAGGTTCCCCAGAGTCATACAATGGCAGTTTGGAACTGGGTCTCTGTCCTCTCACAGAAGGCAAAAGGCAGTTCTAAGGGACTTAGAATCTAGAAGAAAGCAGCAGTTTAGTCTGAGAGAGAAAATGTTAAGGCCTAATTTGCCAGGTCCTATTGAACCCAGAATTTGGAAAGGGACAGATACCAGTAGGAAGATTTTGTTTGTTTGTTAGAAAAGGTAAGTATGACAGGATTTTAGAACCATGCCTGCTTATTTCACAAGAATTTGCTGTGAAACTCCAAAAGTAACAGGGTCTGAACCAAAGATACAGCCAGATCTAAAGACCCAGAGTAAGACAAATCTCTAAATAGAATGTTCTGGTAATCTAATTGGGGTACAGGTGAGCAAACATACAAAAGTTCCTCAGTGACCTAATTCTGAATGCAATAAACTTTACAGTGGGCTTCAGAGTTTAAGGTTATATGAAAGAATTTTCTGAAAAAAAGTTTCTTTTGTTGATTAAGAAATAAATATGTAAACTTGTATAACTCACAATGTCAATATGATTTTTATAACATTTTTTGAACAACATAAAAGATAACATTATAATGTTTCTTGAGGTTATTATAGAGGTTGTCTAGGTCTGCTAGGATAAATCTAATTCTCAAATATAATACTAAGGACTCACCACAGATTTTGGTTAACATCAGTACCTAGTTTCATTCTTTCTAAAAAAATCTCTTTCCTGTTTTTCATTTCTGTTCTCATCTCAGCTTCATTATATTGGTAGATTTTAATTTTCAGTAAAGATTTTCCCCATAGAACACTACTGTAATCCAAAATATATACCCCCAAACCTATATTTATTTATACTAAAAGAAATCAGAATTGATACTATAAAGATGGCATGTACATCAGAAGACCCAGGTTCAATTACCACATACTGGCTCACAATTGTGTGTCACTCCTGTATGTGGAACAAACACCCTTCCTAAGCCTCTGTGGTCACTAAGGATGCATATGATGCTCAGGCATACATGTAAGCAAAATACCCTTACACACAAAAATAATTTTAAGGAATAAAAAAGACAAATCAGAATAATTCACCCAGTATTTAAGGAACTGTGCTAGCACAATGCATGGTTTGATATTTAAAGTATAGTTAATTGTGGGCTTACTATTTAATCTCTGCAGTCTTGATCTGAACATGTTCAAAGACTTGGCAAACAATGGTTTATAGTTTATATTTCATTTAAGACCTGAAATAATTAATTCAATATGTTTCCAATATGTGCTCTAACAAAGGAAGAAAATCTATACCAGATCTCAATTCTTCCTTTGTTTTATTTCCATGGGAAATGTCATTAATTGTGAGTATAATTTCTTCAAGCAGAAACTCAAATATTTTACTAGTAGTCGGATGTGCAGTAGAATAAAACAGATATGTTGGAAGTTCATGAAACAGACTGGACATGGAGGATTTGAAGATTTAAAAAAAATAGAAAAAAGATAAATTATAAAGACCTATTCTTTTTCTTTTATTGTTGAGATTATAATATACTTACAATCTTTCTCCCTTTTCTTTCATCCCTCCAAGCCCTCCCTTATACCTCTCTTTTACCTCTTTCAAATTTATTGTCTCTGTTTTTCAAACTATTGTTACATTTTCCTATGCATATGTTTTCATATATACCTACTCAGTTTGTATAATGTTACTTTTATATATTTATTTGGGACTGAAAATTTGGTATTGGACAATTGCATTTATCCCTGGAGAAGATTATTTCTCTAGTTCCTGCATTCTTTAATTGCCCATAGGTCTTTGTCAAAGGCTGAGGTCTATTGGGCTTCCGTCCTGTCCACTTTAGCTTGTGTACTGGTTTTGACTTGTTTAACATAAATCATACTCTTAACATTATACTTATAATTTTAAAAAATGGACAGATACCAACTTGAATATTTATATCTCAATCTTAGTTTACAAAAATTAATAAGGACATTAATTCAATTTATTGGATCAACTTCTTGCATAGGATCACACAAACAGACTTAAATTAGTATAGTTTAATGTTCTAAATTTAAAATTTAGTTTGTATTCTACATTTCCTGAAAAAAATATATGAGCTTACAAGCTTAAAAAATTCTCAACTTTTTAGGTGTATTTAAAAGAAGCTCTTCCAGAGCCTGACAAATACAGAGGCAGGTGCTCAAAGCCAACCATTAGACTGAGCATGGGGTTCCCAATGGAGACGTTAGAGAAAGGACTGAAGGATCTGACACACATACCTACAAAATGAATGTTAATAAGTGATAAATACTATGGTGTTATTTAATCTTTAAAAAGCTACATTGCAATAGGCTTTTGCAGTGACTAAAATCATGCCAGTTACTATGAGTATATATGATTAGTAAAAACTCCTTTAAGGAAAATTTAAATTGAAGACTGAAGTTCCCCAGTTATCTTACACAAAGAACCAAAATTTTCATACAAAGTTGTGCTAATTACTTTTCTATTTCTGTAAAAACACTATGGCCAAGGCAACTTATAAAAATAGAAAGTGTTTATTGAGGCTTATGGTTCTGGGGTGTTATAGTCCATGATAGTAGAAAACAAAGGCATGGTGGCAGATGCCTCATAAGCATCCAGCAGAGAGAGTGAGCCACAAATGGTGTAGGCCTTTAAAATCTCAAAACCTGTCCCAGGCAACATACTTCCTGTAGCAAGACCACACCTCCTAAACCTCCCAAATGTCACCATCAATTAGTGACAATACTCCAATGTCTGAGACAATGTGGGATATTTTTCGTTCACACCATCACAAAAGTAAAAAGAAATTGCAAAGTCCTTGCTTCAACAGTGAGCTTTGTTAATAGAGAGAAAGAGGAAAATAACTATTGTGACTACAATAACTGAACCCAATTAACGCTATCCTGGCAGTGGCTTGCTCTTCACTACCTGCCACAATGTTCTGGGTTTCCAAAACAAAGACACACACAGCCTTTATATCTGGATATGCCAGCCAGTTCCTAACCTCCCTGTGACTGATGTACCTTTCTCTGATATTCCCGAGGTATTACTTACTAAAATCTGTATTCCATCTTTGCTGCCACGGACCCAGACCTGCAACCCCTATCGGCTGCATTCTCTGGTACCTACATGATAACTATCTCTTTGTCTCTCAGGCCTGGTGTCTCTCTTCCTTTCCTAGCATGGCAGCTATCTCTCTCCTGCTACCTAGGTCCCTTGCCTGGGAATTCTACAAGTCCCACCTCTGTCTTCTTGCCCAGCCATTGGCACCCAGCAACTTTATTTGCCAATCAAATCTACCTGGTTCTCTTATGGAGGCAGTTTCTTATGTTGGATGTGTAGATTCTCGTGCAATTTTGAGGACTAGATTAACATGATACAAGTAGAATTAGATCAAATCCACAACAGACTAGAGCTTAAGGCTTCAGTGTGCCACAGAGGCTATGAATACACACATATGTCCTGCATAGAATCAAAGCAGCACGAATCTCCACACAGATGGGGGAGCTGATCATGTTTCACCCATAGCTGAGAAGATTTTGGCAAGTGCTGATTGCCAGGTAAGAGAGAGTCAGTTTGCTTCAATGCCTTGGTTCCTGATAGGCTACTCATGCTTCGATAGGTGGCCCTACATTCTGATATCACTAGACTCCCTCAGTGTGAACAGTGTCACACATGAAGTTGGGAGGAAAAGGTGGTGAGTGACTGGCATAGGGAAGGAGTCTTGGCAGAGGGAATAGATGGTGTTTATGAAAACACATTGCATGTATACATGAAATCTTCAAACTATTCAAATACAAGCTTCATTGTGAATGTGAGACAGTTATGGCCAAGATATAAGAGAACTGATTACCTGACAAGGCAGAAGAAAGTGCTGGATATCCTCAGGGATTCTCAGAAATTGCACTGAGTCAGTCATTATAGTGCCTCCAAAGATTAAGGTATACTGTTTGGGTTGAGTAATGTGCTTAGAGAGGCAAAAAATCCTCAAAACCCTTCTTCCTAAGAAAATCACGATGAATGAACTAGCTTATATAAGGTAAGATCAATTTGACACATTAAGGAGGGTCATTCTATTGACCCTTTTGGTTTATACTGTAGCAAACAGAAACCCCTTCCTCAAGCCAGAACATCCACTGCAATAATATTGTTGGCACAAAGACCCAGGTGCTGCAAAATTATATTTTTCTGAATAAGAAAGATTGAAAACTATCAGATAAGATATAGAACTGTCAAACTTGTTAACTATCAGCGTCAGTTTCAAAGTTTTCTGTCATTCCATGGGACACTAGAACATAATAGAGAGGAAAGCAGACAGAGAGACATTACAATAAAAAAAAACAACCACGCAATCTAAGGAAACCTGAGTATAACAGAAAAAGGGAGTCATTACTATTACATAAATTATAAAATATCACCTGCCTTATACAAAATAATGGTTTTCTACCCTACTTACCACCAACATATCTACCTATTAGTCATATTGTCTAGTGGGGTATATGTCAAACTCCACAGCTAGAAATAGTATTTCGGAAATCAGAGTCATAAAGATAGAATGAGCCCTGTTGCCTCTGTTGTAATTCTAATGAGCCTCTCCTACTAGTGAAGAAGTCCAATGATTTAAGACCTTACTTACTAGTGGCTATTAACACATAAGTGCGTTTTGAAGGAGTAGCTATTAAAATGTTAGCACATTTTCAATTGACTTCTGATTTTCTGTCTCATTTTTCAAATATGTGACTGAAAGAGTGCGCCGTATAACTACACTCCTTACTTTCAGCTAGAGAAAATTAGCTTGGATTTGTTTGTTTAATGGTTGTTAAGGGTGGCCTGGTCAGTAACCTTCCCCTCCCTCAATTTCTAAGGCAACACTTACGATTTTCATAAGGTGATCCAGGTTTGCCTATAAATTCTATGTCAAATAATGGAAACCTTTGTAGTTCAGGAGCACAGTTTGTAATCAAGTCAGAGTTCAAACTTGTGTCACCCTTCTCCGTCTACCCCATTTTCTCCGTCTCCTTGCTTTTCTTTCTTCTTTATTAACACTAATACTTTCACTTTCTCTGGCTTTCTGTTTATCTCATTTCATTCATTCATCAAATATTAATTAAATGTTGGTTATTAACTTGTCTCATCACTATGTACAAAACACATCGCAAAACAACTTGAAGGGCAGAATTAATTCTTTGGGCTCACAGTTTTGGAGATTTAAATCCATGCTCCTTGGTTCCACTGATTCAGGGCTTATGAGGAGGCTGAATACCACGTCACAAAGAGAAAGGTGCTGTTCACTTTATGGTAGACAGGAAGCAGAGAAGAACTGCACATAGCTCAGAGCCCCAAAGACATGACATTCCCCAGGTTACACAATTCCTCAATCCAGATACCATCACCTAAAGTAACTCCCCCTGCTGGGGACTAATCATTCAGTCATAAGCCTGTGGGGAGAATTTTCTATTCAAATGACAAATGTTAGTCTTTTAATAATATCTAACATTTTGGGGCAAAAAGCAAGCAGCTCCTTACCTGGAGAGTCACAGAAACTGCTGATGACTTTGTTGCAGTTTGATACACCTTCTTACTTCTGCACATGCTCTGTCTTATCTCCATTCTTCCTTTCCCCCATATGACCATCTTAGGCAAGACATGGAAATTCTGTTCTATCATTTATATTTCCTCGCTACTTCCAATGGGAAAAAATAATTTCCAGAGAAGAGAAATGTGGATTGTTGTATAAAACACAACTACTTTGGCAGACTCAAAAGCATTTGTAGACAGATCTGTGAGCTGATTCATGAAAACATTGACACATGCTATAGCTGTCTATCACAGTTTGTAAATCTTATTTCAGAATTAAACAAGAATTTATATGAAACAATAATTTCATGATGTTCTTCATTGCACATTAATATTATAATTATAAAACTTATTTATAAAAAGGTACTGTACTTTCAGTAATAATCTTGATTTGTTGTTCTATGCTTCTGAAAATTTAAAAAAAAATCATAATTTGGGGATTTATGTGTCTGTTTATATGTTTACATTTTCTATACTTTTGACATTTCACCATGACAACTGTGTCTTCTTTTCATTTCATTTTTAAGTAAGAGTTAATGAGAAATAGTTTAATTTATCTGGATATCTGTCTTTTTTTCAATTACTCGCTTAAATGGACTTAATAAACTGTTGGTGGTCGTATGTTTTCCAGGAGAAGAAGTGGACAGACAGCTATGCAGAGATGCAATCTTTCCTATCCCTGTGGCCTGTGATGCCCCATGCCCAAAGGACTGTGTACTCAGTGCATGGTCCACATGGTCCTCCTGTTCACATACCTGCTCTGGGAAAACCACAGAAGGGAAACAGATCCGAGCTCGGTCCATTTTGGCCTATGCAGGTGAAGAGGGTAAGGTCTCCATTCTCAAATGTGACTACTTTCTGGGAATTTATGGCCATTTACATTGTGTAGCCTGTATAAGATGACATTTTATGAAAATGAGTTGACAGAAATCCAGCAGTGAATGACATTTAATAACTCTCTATGTGGTTTGATTCTATTCTTAGTAATTAATCTTGAAATGGATCTTTAGTAGAGGAAAAAGGGTTTTGTTTTTCTTTTTTAAGCATTTGCTTTATTCCCCCATTCACCTAATAATGCAGGTTCTTTCTACTCCAAAGTGTACAAAGGAAAAACAAAGAAACAAAAAACAAAACACTGAAAAATGGGTTTTTAAAAATCCAAGCAATTTATTGTTTTTCTTCTATTTCAGTAGTTGATTTTATCCTTTGACACTGTAGTGTCTCATAAAATTATCATGTATGTATAATAAGAATGTTTATTGTAACTTTTAGCATGGCTATTAAATGTCTGACATTGTGTGTGTCTTCTACCACTCATATTTTTGAGCACAGTCTCTGAGATCCACAGGACTCCAGTTTGGATTCACCCAAAGGGTGAATAAGGCATGTTTGTCACAGATCATACTTTCCCTGCTAGCTTTATTTCCAAGAAATACAGGCAGTAGTCTCCTCTGAACTGCTCTATAAATGCTAATCTGTCTTCTGTATGACTGGGTGAGACAATGTCACACATTCTTGTCTTTCTGCAAAGTAGGAAAGGAGGGGCAAGAACACAGGAGCCAAATTCTCGAACACCAAGGCACACTCTCTTTCAGTGATGAGGTTGTGGCACTGTAGCATCCCACACTAAATGACCTTTATTCACATTTAGGACCGAGAGATTACAATTCCTCTTTACAACAAGTATACACACCTATGAATCCTTGAATTCATTGGTTTCTGATTGATGATATGTTATTTGTACCCCCTTTTGTTATTGTTTTCAATTGTTTTGGTGATAATAGTTCATAATCTTATTTAATCATACTTGCTATTATTTTACATAATAACTATGAATATTATATAACTACCTTGGCTTTAATACACAAGTCCAACATATAATATGTAATAAGTTACTCTTTGAAAAAATTGTTAATTTTTATAGTGTCCTCGAGTATTTCCCATTACAAATATAACTGCAAGGAAAATAGAAAACTTAAAAAAAAAAAAAAGAAACTTTAGCAAAAATACTTACTTTTCTATGTTCTCAAAAACAATCCCAGCTTGAATAGACTACCTTCAGACTTCAAACTCCATCAGCTCAGATTACATCTTGGGTTTCATTAAAATTAGATCTGTGGTCACCCTGATTCTTGTAAACCCATTATACTCTGCAGACATTTGCTCTGTGACTAGTAATGAGTGACTTTTCACCCCTGAGACACATAGCAAGGATTTTGCTGAGTCTTCAAAACTGCAACAGATCATTATGTCTGTAGATGAGACAGTTCACACTGCAAGGTCTTAAATAGTTTAAAGGCAGAAAGTCATGGTTAGTATTTAATACATATCATCCACTTAATTTGAAATGGTGGAACTTCAATAATTTTTAATTAAGTCTAGTAGCTGCATCATAAGCCAGTCACCCTGGCCAGCTGTAGATGTTTGGGTAGTATACTGTAAGTGCAAGGATCTAAACAAGTAGAAAACAGACTAGAATTTCTGTAAGTGAATATCTTACTCTGTATCTCTGTCAATGACATTTACAAAATCCAGTATGACTGTGAGACACTTAATGAAGATCTCATCTGCAAATTAAATGACTTTAGTACCTATTATTTGCTAGATATGAAAATAACATTTTGTTTTATAGGAAATGAGATTGTTGCAATACTGAATTTTTCAAAGTGGTTTTTATTTTCTTTCTGAGAAAACTAAATCTATAGAAGTCTTAAATTATATTTTCTTATCAGTGATATTTCACACAAGTAGGTATTTTATTAGACTACCAAAATTAGAGCTTGGAATGTGTCACAGAAGTTTTTATGGAAAAACACTGTGATAATTTTATAGAAACACAAAATAAAATTGATGCATAATATTTAGAAATGAGATCATATAATTTTCTTAAAATATCCAAGTGCAGGGCAAGTACATGGGTATGGCAGTTCTTGTAATGCAGCAAACAATCAGGCCTGTGTGCAAGGATTGAAACACAGTTTTGTGTTCTGCCTGTGAGCTATATCCCCAGTCCTAGAGCTTGGCATCGAATTCTATTTTATGATAACCAGACCTTACTGAAATTCTAGGCCAGAAGATGGCCTTATCTTCCAGGAATCTGAACAACACAACAAAATAGAAACCTTCCGAAGGAAAATTCTATTTTGTGACTTGTCAAACAGTAACCCCTAACTTCAATAGATTATGTTCAGAAAAAGGGAAAGATTATACAGGAAACCTTTTAAATGTAGCTACGCCAAGAAGACAAGGGACCAAACCTTTAGCCATTTTTTTCTGGTTATTAACGTGAATGAGGGCTAAATAGGGCAGGAGTTGTGGCTAGTCAAGAGGTACACGTAATTAAACCCTTGACTAGACTTCAATCTGGTTTATATTGATCCTAGTCTGCTATGGTAATATCCTGGGGGGAGGGGAAGCCCTTATTTTAAGAACCCTCACCACCATCACCATCCAGAGATTATTGTTCTTATTTATGTAGCAGCCTACTTTCTGCCCTGGAGTAATAGCTTCCAGTTCAGGAGAGGCAGTCTCATCTCTGTGTGTCCCATCTGGAGGAAATCATGGAGGGGAGCTGGAGAGACAGTTTGGCAGTTAAGAGCACTTACTGCTCTTCCAGAGGATCAGAGTTCAGTTCCTGGCATCCACCTTGGGCAGTTCATAACTACCTGTAACTCTAGCTCTGGAGAAACTGAAACTCCCCCCTGCCTCCCCAGGTGTGGGCCTGTGTGCTGGAGGCTTTCCACGGGGCTCTCTGGCCCGGCCAGGTGGCCAGGTGCGATGCGAGGGTTCAGGCAAAGGGGAGAGAGTGAGACCAGGAACAGGAGCCACCTCTACCTCACTCTCCCCAGTTGCCACCTCGGTTGCTCTAAAATGCTGCCCCTGCCACCCTGCTCTGAGGCCTACTAGCCAGCAAGGAGTGCGGGAAGTTTCTGGTGGCTTTAGGGACAGCAGACCTCTTCTCAACTAGCAGTGTTCCAGCTCTTAGGACAGAAGCTCTCAGATGACTAGTTCCCACACCTCTATTCCTTCTGGATAGGATCTCTAATATAGTTTGGGATGGGTCAGGGTCTGACAGCAGGTACTTCCCATTGGCTTGGTCTGAGAGCTGAGGGATACCTCCTATATGACTGATTGTCACAAACCTCTCTACAGAGGGCTGTGGGGGTGGTAGCTATTTGACAGGAGCCAGGGCCCTGGAGCATGGCAAACGCCTACCCTCCCTTGCAAGGTTACCCTCTACTGGGTCACCAGGGTTTAAGCCTGTGCTCTGTGCTCAACCAGGAACCAGGGTGCCTGTCATAGCCCACCCCCACACACCCAGGCACCCGCACGCACTGTGAACACCTAGGCACACACATATAAATTAAAAAATTTTGCTTAATCTCGTGATGCAAGTAATTGTGAGTAATCGAGCAACTCCAAATGTCATCTCCTCAATGTTCTACAATAACAGCATGGTACCACGTCTGGGATACCTAATCAGAATTGCACGCATAGAATCTTACAAAGCATCAGAAAATTGTTATAGAATTAAAAATAGTGGACACAAAATCTTCAGAATTGCCTATAAAAATTAGGAAAGTAGAGAAGAAATATTTCCAATTAAAGGAGATAAACAATTAACAAGACACCTACTTAATTCTGAATTAAATCCTTATTTGGGGATAGTTGGAAGTTTGGATGGGACTGAAGGTACTGGATGTGTTTATGTATGGGGGATGCCTTACTTACAGAAAATATACACCAAATTGTTTAGAGTACTGAACCTCATTGATCAACTTCTTACAAATGGTTGAGGAAAATAATTGTGAATACTATGCTACAATTATGAAGTTAACTCAAAAGAATTTAAAATAAAATAACAGAATGAAAATAGTTTGTATATATTTTTTCTTTCCATACAATATTACATAAAACGATATGGCATAGTAACAGCAATACACAAAAAACATCAATAAAACAATTCTTACTGAAATATCATTAAGAAACCAAATCACAATCGGAAGCACCTAGACGTGAATACAGGAAAAAGTTGTCTAGAATTCATTAACTTAAACCAGGTAGAAGCGAAAGGTTGTTGCTGAAGAGAGATCAGTGGGGAAGTGTTTGCCCTACAAAGATGAGGGCCATTCACAACACTCATGTAAAAGAATCTAGGTGTGTGGAGTGTGCCAGTTTTCCCTGAGCTAGGGCAGCAGAGACAGGTGGATGTTCATGGCCTACTAGATGGCCAGTATCACCTAAGCATTGAGCATCAGTCTCAGTGAGAGCTTGTCACAAACACGAGGTAGACTGCTCTGGAGGAAAAAAATGTGGTGTTGACCCCAGCTTCCACAAACACATGCACTTGAACACATACATACAGACACATGAGAAGGGACATGAGACCATTCAGGGGTCAGATTTTTACTTTCTGTTTTTTACTTATATGAACTTTCAACAAACTTCATTTATGAAACTAACAATGATGTACATGTATCCTCACTGAGTGAAAAGTGAAAAAAAAATTTGTTTGCAAAGTTCAAAATGACCTGATATAACTTCCTTAGCCAAATGTCAGTATGCCTTATATCTGTCATGTGCAGAGAATAGATGCAGATTGAAATAGAATTATGCCAATTTTCTCAAATAATTAAAAGACTTTAGAAATCATATTTTACAGTGAAAAACTTGGAAGAAGTAATAGTTCTATTTTCTGAACTGTAATATGTTCATGTTTTACAGTCTAGCGATTTTGATTATTAGAGCCACAGAGCAGCTGTGTTTCTTAAAGAATTTTGAAATCCACAGATCCGGGATATGTGTAGATATGAACATCCCTTGCTGTCTAAGTACATGGTAGCACTTCTTCATCTCTTTGCTTCAGAGGATGTGAGAAAGCTGCACAGTAAGAACTTTTCTTCCTATTTTTGCTAATGCTCTTTAGCATTCAGTTCTCCTAAGGTGTGCCCTGGACATGTGCATCTTGATCCCAGCAGTGGTCTGCCAAAGGAGGGCTTAGGCTGTAACAGCAGGTGACTGTAGAAACACAGACCTCGCTGTTCACTAACGCACACCCCATCCCCTTCCTTGTATTGAATCCATTTACTTTCTCATAGGAACACTACACACTGACTGACACATCAGCATGACCTTCCCAAGGGCATACCTGGGTGCATTTATTTTGACTTTTGCTTAGATAAAATCATATCTTCTTTCTTACCTCAGATTTTTGTTTTTACAATTCCAGCTCTTCTTAGTTCATCTAAATACCTCCTTCTTCCAGACTTTATAAGTCTCTAAAATACAATGATTCTTACTTCTTTCAATCTTTATCATATTACATACACCTTAACATAATTCTGACATTCCACATAGAATTTTCCTCACATCTGTATTTGTCTTGTTCACTCTGTCCCTCCTGCTTTTTTTCCTCGCCAAATCACCAATCCTTGACTGTAGTGAACTATTTTGAATCCCTTTGGTTTCCCATGAAACACCACATTTAAATGGTGTATATTACACTTCATATATAGGTATCCAGTTACCATATTGAACAGGGCTCTTTTCAAACCCATCCTATCAGTTGTAAATACATCAATACCAGAAACAGCAATTCTATGACTCAGAAAACATACATTATCATAAAGCATTTGCAAGACTGATGTGGGTAGGAATAGTTATGTTTTATTTGATGTATTCTGATTTTTTTGTGTGCATATACAGTACATGTATGTGGTACATGTACACAAGTATTTGCACATTGATTTTTTTCTGTGTATATTTAACACATGTGTGTGGTTTTTTTGGGTGGATGTATGATGCTGCGCATGCACATGGAAGCATAAGAGGATGTCAGGTCTCCTGCATTATCACTATTTTTATATGCTTGAGATGGTCTCTTGATAAAGCTGGGGCTGGGCTGGTGACCAGGCAGCCCTAGCCACCCGCTTGTCTCTGTTTCTTGCCTCATAGTGCTGAAGTTTCTGAATCGTGCAGCCAAACGCAGTATTTTATATCAATTCTGGAATTTGAATCTAAGCCCCCACATTAACAGCAAGTATCCATATCTGTTGATTCATCTCCCTAGCCCAACGCATCTCATTTTAATATAGCAATTTTGTCAAATAGCTGGCACATTTGTATGTACACAAAAGTTTTTTTCTTTCCTTTTATTGAAAATAGATTCTTCTCAACCTTTGCCTCTTGCAGCTCCTCCCACCTCTCCTCTAAAGGATTATTTATAGAATGGAATTTTTCTCACGTCCACTAAAGTCTTTCCTGTTGCCACAATGATAGAAGATCTAGTAGCAGTTTTAGTGTAAAGCATTTTACATGTAAGAGGACATTTTCACACTTATTCCTAATTTTGTCATAGTTCACATTTTATAATTTTCCATGACTCTGGAAATGCTCCCAAAGGGAATATTACATCTTCCCATAAATAATAGATATTTTCAACATTATTTTTTATCAGTTTTCCTAACATAAAATTGTTTCCCAACCAAGAGAGTGATTCTACAATGACTGCTTCTCCAAACTAGACTTTCAGACTTTAATATTGTAATAAGTAAGACCACACTGGGACTTATCTGTGGGAAGATCCTCCATCAGATTCAAACTGCTGATATGGCTTTAATGTGGGTTAGAGCAAGAAAATAAATAGCTTTTATGTCCATAAACTTAACAGCCATCTTGCAGTTTCTCGATATGTTATGCTGATGGTGTAGAAGTTTGTTTGTTTGTTTGTTTGTTTTTCTTTTATCATTTTTCCTCCAAAGCCAACCAGTCAATTCAAGTGTCAAAAGCAATTCAGAGCTTTAAAATCAGTTTCAGCAAGACATTTTTTCTCACAATGAAAACAGTATAGGTGCAGAAATTTAATGTTTGGTCAGTAATTTTACTATTACATATAAAGGAACTGTTAAATAATTGTATATAATCATATATAACATATTATATATAATTATATAGCATATAATAATATATGTATGATTAGGTGTGTTTGTTAATGTTGAATATATTTAGCACCCACGGGAAGGTTCTCTAGGCATACTCATTTACTTCTCCCCAATCCAATTAGCATGGTTTAAGATTCAGTGTATTCAACTCCTAAACTTCCTTGCAGGGGCTGCCAGTGTCACCCAGCTCTGTGATAGCTGACAGCATATGAAAGTGAAGACATTTGTCACCTTTAAATGTCTTCACCTTCATGAAGCAGGGACACTAATGAAAATATTCAAGACAGGCCAGTCTAATGCTAGAACCACATTCAACAGTGCAAAAATGAATCTAAATTCTTAGTAACAAACTGCCAATGGATTAAATTGCTGAACAGAAGGTAGTCTACAAATATAACTCTGTCATCCATGGAGAGCCTCTCTTGTGTTGCAACTAGGATCAAATCATCCAACGCAGTGAATAATGAAATTCTCTAACCCCCACTTTTAAGAATACATCTCTTTCTATTTTCATAATTAGTTAAAATATATGATCTTCCTAAGTTTTATATTAATACAGTGGCCATATCATTTCATATGCTTGAGTTTTTACACCCAATAGCTTTTATTCACATGACAGTTGTAAATTCAAACTATGACTCTACCTCTCGAGTTTATATAGTAGGGCTGACACATAAATGAATCCAGTATGTTAACCTTCACACCACATTCTACTGATGAAAGATGGTCTATCTTACCTTTAACACCCACAGCATTATTGCTTTGTACCTTGAATGCATTCTTGAAATGCAGCAGCTAAGCAAAAGTTATGATGTAGTAGCCATCACTTACAGTGATAGTGAGCATTGTTGTTCTCGCTGTTAATAACAGCGAGATATGTCTCAGATATGCGAAAGAGGAGACAATCAAAACCAGCTAAATAAGACTTTCAAAAAAAGGAAATGCTAATTATTTGCCTAACACTTTTAAAATGTCTTGTGGTGCTATTAAGGATCCAAAAGGTTGGAACTTTTTGGCCTTGTTGGCCATCAGTGGGAGGAGAGGCCCTTGGGCCTGAGTGTAGGAAAATGCTAGGGAGAGAAGACAGGAGTGAGTGAATGGGCGGGTGGGAGAGTAACCTCAAAGAGACAGAGGGAGGGGAAATGGGATAGGGGATTTCCAAAGGAGTGATCTGGAAAGGGGAAAACATTTGAAATGTAAATAAAGTAAATATCTATAAATAAATAAATAAATAAATAAATAAATAAATAAATAAAAGAATCCAACAGGACTGGGGATTTATCTCCATGATAGAAGCCTTGTCTAGCATGTGAAAAAGGTCATGGATTCCTTCCCCCAGGACTAACAAGAAAAGAATGTAGCAGCATCAAAATCTATAGGCAGGCATTATTATCCTGGAAGAGAATTCTATCAATTACAATGGACAACTTTTTCATTTGTTGTATGTATGGGCTGGGGCAGGTGGTTTGCCTGTGAGTGCTGTCCTAAGGCACTGGATCCCCTGGAGCTGGTGTTATAGGCATGTGTGAGCTGCCTGATATAGGGACTGTGAACCAGAGTTGGATCTTCTGCAATACCAGTACATGCTCTTAATGGCTGAAATATCTCTCCAGGTTGTTGGATAAATCTTTATAAAATACTTGTGTTAGGCATGTAAGTTAGCGTGTAAGTGGGTAAAGATACTAGCTCCCAAGTCTGACCTGAGTTCAGTCTGGGACCCATATGGTGAAAAGAGAGAACTGACTCCCACGATGTTGCCTTTGACCTACCCACATGCTATGGCACGTGCATACCCTACCCAATATACTAAATAAATGTAATAACTTTAATTAAAAACATCTGCTATCACCAATACCTTTGATGTCACAAATGATGATACAATACAGAATACAAATTTTAATGTGAATGAGTTCAAACTGACTGAAGAGATCTTAACACTAAATAGAGATGTTTAAAACTCTCTTTTCTTGTAAAGTTTGCCAAAGCATAATACAAAACAAACAAACATGGACTTAAGTCATAGAAGGCTGTTTAAATAAGTATACAAAAATTAGAGTTAAGCAGAAGGTATTGTTTAACAATTTAATTTTAAACCATTTCTTTTACTTTGGAACACATATAATGAGGGTGTGCTGCACAACTAATGACATCATAAATTTGAACAAATATTACTATCCTATAGTTTTTTCAAAAATACTCCAGAAGATCTTAAGTTTTTACCCAGTTTTAGAAAACTCACTTGCTATCACCCTAAGTGTTAATACATTCAAGTAAGCAGTATTTAAAACCCTGGATTAAGACTTTCAGTTTAGAAGATGGCACTTGGAAACACATTCAGACATTCTTATCCATGGTATGAAGTTGTCATTTACTTGTGATTAACAATACTGTGGGCTTCCTTGCACCTGATGTTGGGTTTCTCTGAAGAACAATGGCATCTCCTTGAGGTGCCAGATTTTCTTCAATATCTAGTATATATACTGTATACTTTGTATTTTAATCTAGATCCAGCAAAAGAGTAATTTGTCTTTTTGTATAGTGTGCTGTTCCATGCTGTGTGCTTAGTAAGTGGTAAGCATCATTGTTATCAGCCCTGCAAATTCCTGGGAACAGAGAATGGTGAAATTCCTGTTGGCCTTCTGTCTAATCTGTTGTCATTGTCCATTTTTGTAGGTGGAATTCGCTGCCCTAACAGCAGTGCTTTGCAAGAGGTGCGCAGCTGCAATGAGCATCCCTGTACTGTGTACCATTGGCAAACTGGTCCCTGGGGTCAGTGTATAGAGGACACATCGGTATCATCTTTCAATACAACCACAACATGGAATGGGGAGGCTTCATGCTCTGTGGGCATGCAGACACGAAAAGTCATCTGCGTACGAGTCAACGTGGGTCAAGTGGGACCTAAGAAGTAAGGACTTGAGAATGACAGTGTAAATCTTGTGGTCAGCCATGCAGAGGACTGGTTGGGCTCTGCTTGCTTTGTTAAATGGAGTCTTTTGATACTTGCCATACCTGTTCTCATAAGGAGATTTGTTTGTGCTCAGTGTCAGTCACTGATAAAGCTATAACTACTTCTGAGTCTTGTACCTGGGGTCCATAAATTCTATAGAAACCTTTCAATCTGATCCCCACTTCCAATTCTATTGTAGCACAGTTTGGTTTTATTAACCTATTGAGGTAAAGAAAGAGGTGCTTGCTCTAGGCTTGTCTGATCAATAATGACAGGTTACAAAGTCCTAGCTGTGGCGGTCATCCATGACCTCCTGTATATCCCTAGGCTTGGAGGCTGACAATCTATTTAACTGAGTAAAAGCCATCTTTGATTTCCCTTCCATTTGCCCACACAGCATTCTATTACTGGTAGTAAGGTCAAACATATTTTTCTGTGGCAAAACGAGTAACCATTTACTTTCAACAGAGAGCCTTGGGACAATTAGCTGTTATAAGTAGAAAACCCATCAGTTTCATATGGATTCAGAAGATGCTAACAAGGAGAACAATTTGATAGTAGAAAGGAGGAAAAAAAACCAAGAGACTTGAGGTATTAAGAGTGCATATGATAACGATAAGCAGAAACAAAAAATGGTATGAAGGGGATAATCAATTCTTAGAGAAAAATCAATACATTTTCTAAAAGAGTACTCTTTGAGGGGGCCATCCTATTTAATTTTTGAAACAGCATAACTTTCTTAGTAATTCAAAACTTCTTATATGGAACCTACACAGTGAAACCAACATGTTTTGCATAGGCCTAAATGTGGCCTTTGTTATCCAAATTATTAGCTTTGAATTTCAAAGTCAGCTGAAAAGATTATATAATGAGAAATACTCTGATGTAGTCACTCAGTAAACTTTGGGAAATGCCGTTTAGGAAGGAAAAGCACTTCCGTTGCTATTTCTTCCGTGATTCTAGCTCTTTGACAATGTTGTGGACGCACAGAAAGCATTCAGGTTACTCTTTCAGCAGTTCCACATCCCCACTGCATTCCGTCTCCCCATCTGGCCTTTTCCAGGCACATGATTTTCTGTTTCGTTTCATGAAAATTTCCAAGGGGATGAGAATAATTTATCTAACATATGGAAAACCCCAGGGGTATAAACAAGAGACCCATTAAGTACTTTTATCTGGCTAGCATTCCAGATATTAGAGATATTTAGCTCCATGGTGTAGTTATTTATATCATTTGATATTTCAGAATATATTAGATAATATATGCCAAAGAGACCATTCTTCACACTTCATATGGTAATCCCCAAACCAATATGTTAATGAAAATTACACCCAGGTTGTTATTAATTTGACTCAGGAAATTAATTTACAGTATATTAAAATGCAATGTTGCTAGCAGCAGCAGGGGTAAAAGTTCCATGACCCGGAGGAGACTGGTTCTTGCTGAGATTAGAACAGAGACAGAAGGGCTCACTAGACTGGACAGGATGAGCAGTATTATACTAATTTGTAAAAGGCTTCCTCTATCTGTTTGCAGGCTAATGGCCTTTCAAAAGTTGCAACATAGAGCTACTACAAAATAAAATCCTGTCCCAGGATGAAGGGTGTATAGGTGAGCTAGGACCTCTGTGTGAAAGATCTGATGGATCCAGTCTCATGAGGTCTTTCAATAAGAATATCAGACCACCACAGTAATCCAGCAAAAAACTTGCTATGTGGCTAAAGCTGTTTTCCTTTTCTTTTTTTTAAATTATTTTTGGATATTTACTTTACTTACATTTTAAATGTTTTCCCCTTTCCAGGTATCCCCTTTAGAAACCCCCTATCCCATCCCCCTTCCCCCTGCTGTTTTTCAATGATCCAGATATACGCATAGATTTGTTAAATCATGTCAGTTTCCTCTGCCCTTAAAACTGGAGGAAATTAAATCAAATACATTTAAGTTCAAAAGAAAATGTTATTGCCCTTCTCCTTAAGTACTAGGTTAAATTCAGTGAATGCTATCCAATGAAAGCTATGTGAAACAAAAATGCAAATAGGAACCTTGTTTTAAACTCTTCTTAATAAAATAGATTACTGGGAGATGGCAAAATCAATGTTATGGATCTTATCTATCCTTCCAAGTAACAAACTTCAACTCCCATTGCATCTGTTTAATTTGACCTTGAATGAGATTGGGAGGAGGGAGGAATCAATTCTTTGATTTAAACCACACATGCTAAATACAAACAGTTCCCGAGAACAGCAGCATGTTGACTGAAACAATTGCCTCACCAAGGGAAGTCAGAATTCATTTTATTGGATGCTGTCTAGGCTGTATAATTTATCTTCCTGTGTTCATTTAGTGACTTTGTTGTTGGTAATTTTGCTCTCCACAGTTTGCCAGTTATCTTGCTGTGGCTATTTCCAAACTAAAAGAATATGTGGAGGGTCAATGACAACATTGTAAATTCCATTGATTTATTTCAGGCTACATATTTGAAGAGCATGCAGTTGACTAATGGTCTCCCGTTGTTAAAGTTATAAAATGCCTCATTTAAAAGAATTGCTTTCAATAATAATTACTGACCAGTAGCTCCATAATCCCAAAAGGATTCTTTGGATATTTTCAAATTAAATTCTAAGTTCAGTCTTATAAAAATCTAAATTACAAAAACACATCAATTTCTGTGATTCATACATAAATATTTTTCCTGCCTAATGTTTTTTAAAGAGTCACATTTTTGCAATAGAAAAGACCACCATATTTGTGTGAGAAAGGACATGTAGGCAACTAATTACAGAATATGTTGAAAATGTCAGAAAAATGCTGTCACAAAATTATTGGAAACAAATGGTGTTAACTATTTTATTCATAATTTAGTTCTTTAAAGGTGACTAATATGTAACTGAGTCTGATGGTAGACCGCTGTAATCCTGGTACTCAGGAAGCAGAGAAAGGGGGATCTCCATGAGTTTGAGGCCAGCCTAGTCTTCATAGTGAGTTTCTGGCCAGCCAGAGCTACATAGAAGGATCCTGCTACAAAGAATAGAGAATGGGAGAGGGAGAGAGAGAGAGAGAGAGAGAGAGAGAGAGAGAGAGAGAGCGCAAACAGTCTTGATGGGCTATGTTCAATCCCAGAACCACCAACTAACCATTGTCACATGTCTATGCCCACAAACATTCTGTACACACACATGCATGCATATACAAGGTTGCAATACTATTAATAATTACTATTAAGAAATATTTGTCATGATAGATTTTGTCCTGTTATTATAAAATATTTAGCTACAGATACAGGAATTGGATTCTAACCTTGATAACTTGAAATCCCACAATTTTTTTATTATGTATATTAGAAAATACATATTTACTAGTAGAGAGATTATCTTAAAGGGAAGGATACAGTAATCATATTTCTTCTAGATAGCATGTCATGAAGTCTACATATTTGTATGAGTAGTCTAGTCTAGGTACAGTTGGAGAGAATTAAGTTAGCTTACTGGTTCTTCTTAAAAGCAGTCTTGAATGTTGAATAACAGAAGCTCATTAGCTGACTGTGATTCATATAGCAGCGAAAATTGGAAGGAATTTAAAATACTTGGTTTTGTGGCTTGCTAAAGGCTGAATGATTTCATTGCTTGTTTCAGGTGTCCTGAAAGCCTTCGGCCTGAAACAGTACGGCCTTGCTTGCTTCCTTGTAGGAAGGATTGTATTGTGACCCCATACAGTGACTGGACACCATGTCCATCTTCATGCAAAGAAGGTATGGAGTACTGATTCTGGAGGTTCTTCACCCAGAACCCTTATTCAGCAGGATGTCTGAATTCTGGATGAGCAATATTTGTGATTTTACATAGGGCCTTGTTGTCCTGGCTTTTCATAAATGTCAAAACATTTGGATTTCTCCCTAGAAATAATACTGTGTTAGAGTACCTGGCAGGAAGTAAGTTTTAAGCCAGAACCTCCCTTGAAGTTTCATTATATGCCTCAGACTGAAATGATTCTAGATTTTATTAATAAATCTTATCTTTCATAAATCCTGAAAGAATATATACTGGCCTTCTGAAGTTTTAAGAGAGTTTCCGGTGCCCACAGTACACATGACTTCTAAACTACTTACAGACAAGAAATAGCCTGAGACCACGTTTGCTAAGGATTCAATTATGTGGCCCACAGGTGGGAATAAAGCAAAGAGAAAGATGGCCAAGCTGTCTCCCTGCCAACACTTAATGTGCCATGAGGCATTTCCAAGACTATTTGTTCCCTGCCAGGTTTGGTTTTTGGCTTTTGTGATGTGCGAAGACTTTTTATTATCATGGAAGATTCCCTGATAAATCTTTCATTACCCTTCAGGACATGTTTTTTTGTTTTGGTTTGGTTTTGTTTTTTTTGGGTTTTTTTGGCTTTTCCTACCTTCCATCTCACTTACAGAGTAACAGCACATTTTCTATCTGTGTGAAACACAACATTGTCTCCTGTTTTCCCCGTGTGCTCTCTCAATATGTACACTGTCTCAAGGCTTTCCTTGTGTTTATGATTCTTGATTCTCATGGGAGATTTGTAATTAAGAGTTAATTTCTACCTTAATGACCTTTTTAACTTGCTGAGTTTTATTTTAAACCACTTAATTTTCTGAATTTCATATTTGATTATTTTTCAAAATATCATTGTGTATAATTGAAACATAAGTTTGGGGAATTTTGTTGTTGCTTGGGAAATAGGACCTCAGTGTATAGAGCAGGCTGGCATGGTCCTTGGAATCTTCCTGACTAATGGATCAGGTTCTGGGTTTAGAGGTGCATACCACCACATCTGGGAAATTTTCTTTTGTGTTTTATATAGTACTATTGAAATATTACATGAAATTAAACTGTTAACAGAGTAAGAAGAGATTTATTAATTGTTATTTTAAACAGTAGTTTTGGAAGAGAAACGATATCTGACATTAGTTTGTTGTGTATGTTTTGGAGACAAGTCACTTAGTCCATGTTGGCCTTGAACTTACTAACTGGGTGAGGATAATCTTAGAGTTTTGATGTTCCTGGCCTTTCTTCCCAAGGGCTGGGATTAGAGATATGTAACACATGGTTTTGGTTTTTTGTTTTTCTGTTAGTGTGCTATTGAAGGTCAAGCCCATTAGTGGTTCTGATACATGAGCTATAACTCCCATTCACATTAGCTTTTGTAAAAATGTTAACATTTCAATAAACATTAATTTAACTGCAGAAAAGATAAAAATGTTAGTGACATGAATTTTATAAAAAAAGCAATGTCATTTTCTGATTTTTTTAAAACTAGATTTTAAGATTTTATTCCTTTATTTTCCTAAAAGCCATGTAAAGTGTGGTATTATTGGTTTGGTTCTTGTCAAGAAACATAATTTACCATATAGGCTATGATCTCCAACATCATTAGTGCTGTTCATTGCCTCATTGATGAATGTTATACATTGCATTACACCAGATTACATTACATGTAAATCCTTGTGTTGTGTTTTGTTTGGGTTCAGGTTTTGGCTTAGTCTATAATCATTACCCTCTCCTGTGGGATAGGCATGGTACCCTTGCATGTGCTCACTATGTGACAAATGCTTTAGTTTAGTATATTAGAAGCAATCTTTCTGAGAAACATCTGGGAAAAGCATTTAGTCATTGTAGAATAAAACGTTCTTGGAAAATTTGAGCTGAATATTAATAATTAGGAGTTTCCTATTCAGTTTATGATTGTCAATGCTTCAACACTTCAGTAAAAGCAATCATTCATCTTTCACTCTATAATGTCTTCCAAGTAACTTTATGTTTCTAAATATAAGGTTTCAACAGTTAACAAGATCAGATCCTGGAGGTATAAGATGGCTGAGGTAACTATTTTCCTAATCTTTTAAAGAAAGAATCAACACTGAGGATGAGAGTCAGTCAAAGAATAGAGAGTAAAGAGAAGTAACGTCACTTTGAAAAACGACAAAGCAGACAAGCTAAAAATAATCTATAGTAGAATGTCTAGGCAATGTACATTTCTCATTTAGCCATACACTTAAATTCAACATGGCTGCCAGTGTCATTTATTTCATTCTATCCTACAAGAGAGTGTAACTATTATAGACTAAGCCAAAATCTGAACCCAAACAAAACAAAAGGTTTTACATGCAATGTAATATGGTGTATAACCTTCATCACTGAGATAATGATCAGCACCAATGATGTCAGAGATCACAACCTATATGATAAAGCAACCTTAATGTGAAAAAATTAAAATAAATGGCTTTGAGCAGGGTCGAGACTGTTCCAAGACAGTGCAAGAGAAAAGAGATAGGATGCCAAAGAGAGCTATGAGTACTTTTCATAATATTAGTTGAGGTAAGATGTAAATGAGGTCATAAAATCAAAAATAGATCATGACAAAGGGATATAAAAATATATGTTAGCCCCATCGAACTCAATATATTTTATTAAGATTTATAAGATTTATTAAGACTTACTAGTGAACTGTCAAGTTAGAAAAATGGTCAGTATATAAAATATTTTTAAATGAAAACATGATTACAACACTGTCTTAACAGAAGATCAAATATCTGATGTAAGATACAGTGGAGAGCATGGAGTGAGTGGAGGCATAATAATTTTCAATACAATGTCTAGAATGGGATAAACTTGTTACTGTCAAAGAAATGAAAGTGATGGCATTGGTAGAAAGAGAAATGATTGTAGTGAAGGCTATGTCAAGGGGACTAATTCGTGAAGTATCTTGAACATTGCTGCTACAAGGTAGACAGGAGGTAGATAAAGTCAATATCAGAAGCTTAGGAGAGTTGGAGAATCACCAAGGTAAAACAAAGGAGAAAGAAGGAGGAATAGGTAAATGCAGCTAACTAGCATCTGTCAAAGGAAGTACTGACAATGTTAATGAAGAAATTGAAGATGAAAAACCAGGTATTCTAAATGAATGTATAGATAGAAATGTCAGAGGACAGAGAGAAATGAGAAATTATAATAGGTTATGCCTGTGGACAGTACTCTGTATTCGGATGGTAATGAAGAAACACTTCGGAGCTGGGTTGGTATAATGTGAGGTATGGTGGGCTTAATTATATTGATCACTTGAGCATATATATATATATATATATAGTTAATTATTCTAAACTAAAACTCAAGTTGCCACTAGGTGACAGTTCTTTCTTGAAGCTCCTGAGGTGAGAATAACCCCTTTGTGCAAGAATGCCATAGTTAGAAATCTACTTGACTGTGCAAAGACTCACTCACGCGGAGAGCAAACCAGTTCTTCCTGATTTAAGTAATATCTATATGCTAAGTCTCCTAGAAGAAAATATTTTCAAAGACCATAAAACTAGGCTCTTAGATTTAAAGTAATAACCGCAAATGTGTATTGAAGAAATAAAAGGAGTGGGGATAGAGAGATAATAGCCGAAGATGCTTTGTGCTCCCCAAGAAACTTATTCTGCTCCCTGCTGACTGCTGTAAGAGAGCATGAGGAGGCAGAGGGCTAGGCTAGCCCTTTGCTGGGATGAGGAAAATGAAACAAGGGCCTGGGACTCATTTTCCCACTATTTTGTTATGAAATGACACTAATTCAAGTGATGCTGAAATTGTACTGACTGACCAGCATATAATTAAAATTTCTTTTGTGTCCAGTAAGAGGCAATGACAAAAAAAAAATGTCTAATTCTGGAATGGAGTACTTCTTCTGAATTTAAATTTTCAGGTATAGCCTGAATTTTATATTTGTTTTTATTTGTTAGAACTTGAAGCAGTCCTTCTTCTAAAATCAATTTAGGGGGTAAAATTACAAGGTAAACTGCAGAAAATGGAACAAAATTTGTTATATTTGAAGGAAGAATAAAAACCAGTCATTTAAAATTTTATTCAATTCTCTCCCATGATATGCCTTGAAGAAAGAAAAAACAATGTCAGTAAAGATCAGAAATAATTCATGGGAAGTCTGGTCCTCAAATGGGTGTGTTCTTGTTAACTTTCAAAAATTGTTCATGAATTTTGAAAAATGGGCACGTTAAAGTATAAGTCATTTATGGGTATAACTTGTTACTCTATAAGAATTAAATTAGTAAATGATTTTCCTTTTTTCCCCCATGGATTCTACAGCTAAAGGTTTATATGATTATTGAGTCCTAAGCTGAATTTACAAGCAGGCACTTAACTATAATCAGAGAAGAAACATGGATATCATATTTCCTGTTTAACAGACACAGCAATTATCTTATGGCTACATGCGATAAAAGATTTTGAACTTTGAATAAGAATAAATAAAATATCATTGTACAGTCAATGAAAGAAGAAAAATACCCATAGTTTTGTTTTGTAACATACATGTGTATAGTCTGAACAAAAATGATACCAGAAGAGTATTACAAACTTATTTGTGTGTCAAACATATGTATGTCAAATGTAGAAAGAAAAAGAAAGCAAGATGTGAATTGGAATATCTGGACTAGGTACCAGGCAGCATCTGGAAGGTTAATGCTTAAGAACATCAATTTGTAAGCCACCATTGATGCTGAACTTCTTGTCTGTGCCAATGCCCATCCCTTGGCCTTAATTCTGTGTCTGACTTCCTTACACAAATCAAAAAGCATTAGGAGTGACTTCCTCTAAATATTTTGATCATCAGAGAAACAAAGACTCATATGTTAGTGATATTTTTCCAAATGAAGAAGATAAACTAAGAGAGAGACAGAGGGAGGCAGAGATGGAAGGAAGAAAATAAAGAAATCCTCATATCCTAACCAAATAATCAGAAGTTTACATAGTTTTCATATTCTTTTAAAACATTGATCCTAAGCATATACTAAAATATAAGAAATATTCAAAATAATAGAAAGGCAAAATTGAGTACTGAAGTAGGAGAGTACAAAGGAATGAAGAAAAATAGCAAAGAGAAAATCGATGTTAATGTATGGTCCTGTAATACAGATGAAAATTAGCTCTGAGATTCTAGTGACAAAAATAAAAAAGTGGAAGCATGGTGGATTCTGAAAAGCTTCGAGAGAAATGAAAATGCTCCTTTCTCTGAAGAGTTAGAGGCGTTCATCACCTGGGATTGCAACTAGAATCCTTTGAACAATGTAATGGAGAAGCAATGGTAACGTGAAATTTATACAGACATTTCTTAGATCTTCTCCGGATAAATCATATTAAATTTATAAAACTCCAGAGCTGGTATTCAAATTTATATTGTTACAATTAAACATCCACGACAGTGTTTCCAAATATTTCAATTCCTGGTTGCCAGCAATCCCAGTCCCCAATTCCCTACTCCATTAACAGTACTCCAGTTATTCATTAACATAATTATTGTAGTTATAAACCTGATTCACACACAATGGGAATATTCCTCACAATTTACAATAATCAAGAATCTTAAATTGGGGAAATGTGCTCATAGTCCTCTATGCTCTTTTTTTCCCCAACTGATCACCGCAGGCTCCCGCAAGGCTTTTAAAACAGACTCCCAAACATAGCTATCAAGAATATTAACATGGTAGTTCTGGATTTAGACTCCGCTGTCTACTGTCGTTGCTTTTAAAGGGCTTCTCCAGTAGAATCATTCAGAGATCACTGGGACCTGATCAGTTTTTCTGTCTGGCACAAGAGTCTTCCCTAAGCGTGGCTGCCATCATTTGCCTACCATTGTGTTAAGGGACACCTTGAGTTCATGAACAAGGATCCTGTTATGAGAAAATTTTTACTTTCAAGTAATTTTATTTTAGGATATCAATAACTTTTGAAATGTTTTGTTTCTTTTCTGATTAAACTTCAGTTGTTAAAGGTTGTAAACTCTATAAAAAATACTCCACTGTTCCTGTAGTCTATGTATGAGACACTTAACAATCTTGCAAAATCATGTAAGTGAAGAAAGAATTATATTATCAACTGACATAATTCTCTACATAATTCTTTTCTAAGAGAAATTGTGTTATCTAAGCTACTCAACCTTTAAAAGATATGCAAATGGAAAGTTGAAATATAGTTCATCAAAGCACATAAACACTTTATCTGTACTTATAACCTAAAAATCAAATTTGAAATTCAGGCAGTGATACAATCATACTTTCAATTTCTTTCTTGAAGGTAAAACTTCCCCCTCTCTCAATTTTTAGAAATCGTTTGGAGTTATTTACTTACAGTAATTACTGCTATTTTGACACTTCCCTAAAAAGAGTCTTTCTTTGGAAACTCCTGTTGTTTCTCTACTGAGAGCACAAATGCTCAGGGTGTGGCCTGAATGTAGGCTGCTTGACATGAATAATAAATAGCTGGAATAAGCTGTGCATTTCAAATAAAGAGAATAACAAAGAAATAGCATTGTATCATTGAATTTATCTCCTAAGGAAGATTAGTGACAAGTCTATATGCCCCATGTGACAAACACAGCTACATGAGATGACATAAGATAAACTTACAGTAAAAGAAAGGATTTAATTAGATCTGTCCTATTTCTCAAGGGGACAGAGTAAAATGAAAAAAACAATTACTTTGCAAATGTACAGTGAAAGGACCAGTTGACTATGGAACTGTTTCTCTTCATTCTTTACATTTTAAAGTGTAAGTTGGGTTTTCAATATAAGTGGTCGATGAGACAAATAGTAAAAGATTAGATGAAATAAGGTCTCTCAGGTATGTCACAGCACATGTTGCTGGAAGCAGGGAATTTTCTTCAACACCAGCTGGTATTGAGGGATTCTGTTATCAGTGCAATGTACAGAGATTAAAAAAGTTGCTTCATCGCAGGGGACTCTGGAGCCAAGAAGCAGTCTCGACAACGAATCATCATTCAGCTGCCAGCCAATGGCGGCAGAGAATGCTCAGACCCACTATATGAAGAGAAGGCCTGCGAGGCCCCTCCCACATGTCACAGCTACAGGTAAGGGAGGGAAAAGAGACAGGTGGAACACTTGGTAATTCCTGACCACATCTTTCAGGCTAGTACTCCTTCCACCTGCTCAGTAGGATGATCACTGCTGGAGCCACCATTCTGGACCTGTATTTCAGGGAACTTCTCCACTTCTCAAATTACCTCTCATGAGGCAAATATATTTGTCAATTTCCTAACTATGGAGGTAACATAGTAGGTGGGGAGACTGTCTTATGCTGATATAAACTGTAAGAAAACCAGAAAGGATTTAAGAACGACAAGCCACATGTTCTTTAGGGAACAATTTCTTTGTCAGAGGGGAATAGTCAGGAATGTCTCTTTTGTCTCCAACGAGTACCTGCTTCCCCTACTTATGAACGTTGTAGCTCAGGAAGTGACTTTGTTTCTCTGCAGTGCTAGTGAGATGTTTGTTCTATTTGTCTATTTTCACTTCCTGGAAATTTGAAGTCACAGATAATATCAAAAATTTATTACAAAAACATGACCTACTTGCTATTATGACTAAACATCTTCTCATTGAACTTTGCTGAGTGCACGATTGCAGTCCTAACAACAAATGAAATGCCATATGCTATGCCATTAATTAGTGAAATGTGTTATCACAACACACTGATTTATGTGGAGATTAGGAGTAAATTTACCATCTTCATATATGTAGCATTAATTCAGAGATGACAGATATTGTTATTATGTGTCTATAGTATGAACATTATTGATTATTTGTCCAATGCATTGATTTTTGGAATTTGTTTTTGTTATGGGATATTGTGACTTACTATTACCCCTGTAGTGATCATCCAAAGGGCCCTTTACAGAGGACTCCTGGCAGGCCTGGAGTTTACTTAGTGGAATGCAACACTTCTGGTGCCAGCTGGAGCATCTCTTGGTAGTATGAAGAAGAAGTCCAAATGCACTATGTCACTGTGGAGCCTGTTTCTACAGACCTTGCCAATGATATAGTCTTGTCTCTAGTTCCATAGAAAGAATTCTGTATGGTGTTGTCTTTATAAGGGCTTAGTGAATGGCTAAATTCAACCTGGTTAAAATGGACTCTGGGTTAATACCCTGCTTTTTGTTAACACTATTAACTTTTGTTAATCTTGGTGATTTGCCAGCCATCTTTGCTTTCTCTCACTGAGACTTTATCCTTCTCCTGTAGGTGGAAGACACACAAATGGCGCAGGTGCCAGCTAGTTCCTTGGAGCATTCAGCAGGATGTCCCTGGAGCACAGGAAGGCTGCGGGCCTGGACGGCAGGCAAGAGGTGGGAGATGGCACAGCAGTGCTGACTTGCTTTGCACTTCTCCAATATTCAGTCTTTTATCTCCACCGCTGCCTTGTTACACTTTATATTGCTATCAGACTTGGGCAGAGTACAGCAGATAGAAACAGCTTTGATCTATTTTACCTAACACCAGAGACCAGAAACTTGGCTCTTGAAATTTTGTTCTTTGGCAATAACACATAACTGCTGGATTCTTCACTAATTAATAGGTGGAAGAAAATCAGAAGCATGGTTTGTTTATGACATAGATCATAATATAACTAAGTCTTTTGTGTGTTTATAAATCTTGATGATTTATAGCACGTTACTGGTCACCTTAACTATCACTATGATTCATAATCCTTGTTTACATGCATCACATTTGTGCTTGCATCCAATGTACTGTATCTGGATAGCTTTCTTGAAATTCTCAATAGTGACATTTCTAATAATGCAGAGGCTATCCAAGGCCCTGATCATAATTGATACTGGATTTTAAGGTGAATATTTATTTACTGAAAAATTTCAGTATGTGAAGTGTGGATTGTTTACACTGCTACAAATCATGGAATCCTGCAGAAGTGGTGAAAAGCTATCACATTTCACATTTCAAGCTTTGGAGAATAGTGTTTATACCCATGTATGAAATAACACACTTGGAATTTAAGTGTTTTATTATTGCTCATAGAAACTGTCAGTAGTTCATATGAATACTGGAAATATAGCTTAATACATAATAGAACATACTTCTACCTTTCTTTAACTTATAAACATGTGGTTTTGCTCTCCGATTTGTAATGATTCGAAAGTTTGTGTATACTTGCATTGAGTTCTAGTTTTTATAGTAAAAAATAAGAATTTTTTTTAATCTTGGGAAAAACTCCTTTTAGAAATAATCTATTTTTAGATTGTTCTTAAAAGAAGACTTCATTTGAAATGCTAATTGTATTTTTATTACTTATATTATGTGCATGGTGATATTTATTACTTGTATAACTTTCATTGGTAATCTTCTGCTATGGGGGATATTGTCTGTGATGTCACAGGAGCTGATGTTTTAGGCAGTGAAATGGACAGGATGACAGTCTCATCTTAATAATGAAAATGCAGATTTATTAAAAGTTAAAGCACAGAATGCCCACCACAGGATAGGAACAGATTCTAGCAAGCATGCAGTTTAAAAACTCTAAGTTTAGAGACCAGGTGCATTTATTTACCAAAAAGCAGAGAGTTCTCTGAAGGGATGGATCTTACTTTGGCTGCTATAGTGTGTGTGTGTGTGTGTGTGTGTGTGTGTGTGTGTGTGTGTGTGTGATCTAAGTGATAGCCTTTCTTGGTTTATGGGTCTGGAGCTACTCACAGTCACATAAGTCTGACCCTATCTATCATGTGTAAACCTTGACTCTCGCTGGAGCTATTAGAGAACTGTGTCGCTTTTCCCACTGCAAAACTTTCTTCAAGAAATTGAGTAATGCAAAGCCTTATTCACTGGCAACTTCTCCTTTGAACCAAGTGTGAATTCATGTACATTTCTAGGTCTACACGGAGTTGCAAATAATACAGGGCATGGGTGTGTTTGGAAGTCAGGATATAAAAGCTTCAGTTTCAATTCTTGCACAAATGCCAGTAGTGTTCCTCCTCTAGTTACCTTGTAGGTGAAAAAGAAAAAAGTCTGCTTCAAATATAGGATTCTTTCAATTTTAATATACAAACACTCACAAATAGTCCTCAGCAATCAATGGTCAAAATAGAAAAGGTATATTTTTAGAATACCACTAGAGAAAATGTTGGATATGGCTGTGTTGCCTAGTTTTGTGTCAATTTGACAAAAAGTCATCAGAGAGGAGGGAGCCTCAGTTGAGAATATACCTCTATAGATTGGCATGTAGGCAGGCCTGTGGAACATTTTCTTAATTACTGATTGATGTGGGAGGGCCTAGCCCATTGTGTGTGGTGCTATCCTGGACTGGTGGTTAGTCCTGGGTTCTACAAGAAAGCAAGCTAAGCAAGCCTTGAGAATCAAGGAAGTGAGTAGCATTCCTTCATAACCTCTGCACCAGCCCCTACCCTGCTTTAGTTCCTGTTCTGACTTCCTCCAATGATGAAGTGACATGAAATCATAACCCAAATAAAGCTTTTCCTCCCCAAGTTGCTTTTGGTCGTGATGTTTTATCACAGAAATAGTCGCCCTAACTAAGACAATGATGGAAGAGGCACACATGTGAAGTGCCTTCATAATTCAAAACTCCACTATTAAAGGCTGCATGACTTTGAGTGATTCACTTCCTCCATTTGAGACTGAAAACACAAAGCCTTGCAGCACTGGGCTCACATGGTCCTCAGGGAAAAGTAATTCCGTCATCCTCCTAGCAATCGATGACCCCTGTGACTGTGCATAGAATGTCACAGGGGCACAGAAGCAACAGCATGTTTGGATACACTGGCACAGAAACTGATTTTTTTTTTTACGATGACTATTGACTTTTTCATGTCCAAATTTGATAGTCACTGTTCTATTCTGGTCCTAGTACGTACTTATTTCTTAATATCTAACACTCTTACCCACTTTCTCTGCAAAACAGAAAGTTGTCTTTGGCTTCCTCAATGCCACTTTCTCCTGCCCTTTGAGTGTTCAATTGCAAGCTTCCTGTTTGGTGCCTCTCCCAGTCTTTAAACAATGTTTTCTAAGCTTAGCACAGTCTAACAGTGTTCTCTCTCTCTCTCTCTCTCTCTCTCTCTCTCTCTCTCTCTCCTGTGTGTGTGTGTGAGAGAGAGAGAGAGAGACAGAGAGACAGAGAGACAGAGAGAGAGAGAGAGAGACAGAGAGAGAGAGAGAGACAGAGAGGGGGAGGAAAAGGTGCATTATAGCAATTAACTTTAGGATAACAACTTCAATACAAAACAGACTTTTCTTTATTAGTCTAGCCTGTGGAGATTTCTTTTTCTTGCAGCTTGTGTTCCTATGGAGCATGAGATGGAGAGAAGTATCCTTTGTTCATGGAAAAAAAGAAATGTTTCCTTACATTGATATTCTATTCATGACTGATTTCAGAACTCTGCATGATTAGCTTGTCAGTGTCTCACCGTCTTAGTCTTTGACACCATATGGTCACAGGCAAAATAAAAATAAAAAAATAAAATGCTTTCCTTTAGTAGCTGAAGTAATCTTGAATAAATTCAGCCAGCAAAGTCAGTAGAATGGGTACCTCTGTGTTGTTTAGTACATCAGACTTTCTAATCCAGCTCCTCATTCATTTGTAACTGCATTGAGAAGTCTGTGCAGAAAGAACCATGGGGGTTGTGAAAGGGTGGTGATTCTGAAACCAATGAGCTTGCATTTCTTAGGGAAATGAGATCATTTAATCCCACTCAACAAATTGGGGTTAAAGACTGAAAGCAATTGATTGTAAATTTGATCATTTGAAGCTGACAGAGTAAGGAAGGCTTAAAGGATGAGCTTATTCTTGACTTGTCCCCTTTTACTAGCATAAGCAGACTGGAGAGAAGAATGCACAATGTGATCCATTCTATAAGCTAAGTATTTGAGGGAAGAAATGCAATTGATAAGCTCATAGAAAAGTGGGTAGGTTGGAGCCACAGAGATGTGAGCTGGAGCCTGGGTTGGTTTTGTGGAGACATATAAATGTCAGGATCAGTGTTTGTGACTGTGTTCAGTAAGTGAAAACAGCAAGACTAGAGGAAAGCAGTGTTTTATCTGTCAGCATGTGCAGAATAAATTAGAACGATAAGATACTTGGGCCCAGCTTCTGGCTAAAATGCTCTTGGAACAATAAAAGGTGGAAGAAACAGAGACTCAGATGAGAAATCCATCTGAGTGGATCTGAGTGAAAGTGGACAGAAATAAATAGATATTGGCCTTACAATAGTGAAGATATTTGTAGGACTCTGTGGTGGAGACTAGAATGGAAAGTAGAAATAAGAATAATAGTCGGACTGTGAGCTCTTTCAAATTAATATTTTCAGTGTCGTAATAGTTCCAATGGTGAAAATAATTAACACTGAATTAAGAGCTAATTTGAGAAGTTGTAGTTTGTATAATTTACTTGGTATTATTGCCAAGTAGAAGGAGCCTAATCTGAGGTTGAAACAGATATGTAACTGTAAAGGTGGCATAGAATGGTAGCATACTTACGCTCTAATGCTTTTTAGTTCTTTCTTTTAATCTAAAATATATAGATTTAAATTAATATTTCTATAATTTGTTAACTTTCACGTTTCCTTCTTTGCATCAGAAATTTAATTATATGAATTAAAATATAGCCGCTATCCTGGTGCACTATACTAGAACTCAAAAAATAAATATATTTATTGTAAGGCCTTTATCAAATGATTTGCCTATAATAGAGATTAATAAACTACAGTTTGTCAACAAAATCCAGTCCATAGCCTATGTCTTTGTAGTTAACATTCAATTGGAACACAGCCATACCTATTTCTTTATGTATTGTCTGTGGCTGCTTTCAAGATATATGGCAAAGTTGAGTAGCTACAAGAGACAATATGCCTCAGAAAACAAAAATTATTTACTATCTCAGCTTTACAGAAACAAATTACTGGCCCCAATCTAATTGTAGAAGTAAATAATCATTGCTATGGTCACAACTTCTACTAGTACTGCCATGGATGACATCAGAAAGTCTTATTGTGTTCCAAGCTCAAGTTTCCAAATTTAGGCCATCAGTGATGAAGCCCATTTAAAGCTAGGAGAGAGTGGTCTCTAAAATCTATTTTAGCAGTAAATTTCCCCCTTAAAAATGAAATCACAGCATTATTTAAGAAATATCAGAATTCAATATTGACTCACCTAACTCTAGTAGAAAACTTCTTAAAGAAAAAAAAATAGTTGAAGATAAAACCTGAAAATAGAGTCAGTGTGGAAGACAAAAGGCAAAAATTATTCTGGATCTTTGCAATTACTTTCTCTAATGATAAATCATATCACAACTAGATGTTAATTTCTGGTTTACTTATGATATATTGCATAGAGAGGAATGAAAGGGTTTGTTTTGCATAATAAGTATGCAGTTCTCAGCATTACTCTTGAAAAGTCTTGTTATGGTTCAGTTCTTCTCAGAAGACTTGAGCTTCCACATCAGTAGAAAAGTATAACACTAATTTCTCTTCTATACACCATAGCAACATAAAGACAAAAACCTTCTTTAAATAAGATACATGCTACTCTAAAAGTCTTATAAGTCTTTCATAAAATAAATACATAATCACTAGTATGCTGTAGTTACTATACAATATGCCACAAGGTCAAAGTGCTAAGTGATTCGATGTCTGGTGAAGGCTTTTTCTGGCAACAGAGCATATTTTCAGTGTAAGTTAAGTGGGAGATGGATGGATAGATAGATAGATAGATAGATAGATAGATAGATAGATAGCTGTGAACATAGAGGGAAAGCCTTCTACAGTCTCATTTGTAAGAGCATCAATCTCATCATAAGAAACCACTCTCTTTGGATCTAACTCAGATCCAAAGTCTCCATCTCATGACTCCATTACATTGGGATTAGAGCCTCAATCTATGAATTTTAGGGAATTACAGCTCAGTCCATATCATCAATGTCTTAAACTCCATATGCCAATTCATAGGTCTATAAGTCCATTATATTAAACTTTCTCAAAAAGCTGTATAAACAGAGTAACAGATCCCTAAGACCTTTGTACATTTCCTGAATACTATTCAATATAATTAATGATTACATAAAATATATTTGTTAAATACGTGCTACATAATTGAAAGAATAAAAGAATATAGATAATTTCATATGGTAAGAAATACTGTAAAACATACATGATTTGAGTTTCAAGGAAAATTAGTAAGGCATATATTATTACTGTATAAGCACAATGACCACAGGAAAGTGGAAGAAAAATACAGAAATGACCATTGATGTACACCCAATGAGAAAAGAAATTTCATTTAAACACTGGAAAAGAGCATGATGTAAAATATATACACTTAAGGGCAGTGTATTGGCTGCTTTGTTTGGGGCTTCTCTCAATGTGTTTGAAGCAGGCAGACATCCCTCGGGGTCTAGAATAGCAGCAGAAAAACAATACATTTTTTTCCATTAAAAAAAGAAGAAGAAAATGTAGTGAAATATCTAATAGCTTAAGAACAAAAAGGACAGAGAAATAAAAGAGATTTTTTTTAAAAAAGCATTAACAGAATTTGTGTTTTAAAAGCTTGCCTCACATTGCTCAAGTCATTTGTATGTAAACATGTCATAGAACTAAAGTCTCCACTGTCTTTTCTCTATGTACATTTCTATTGTTCAGACAATAATTAGAAGACCAAGTCATTCCTTTACCAGGTGAATATATTATTGAATCCTAACCATATTTAAGGATAAAGTTAACACTAGATTTGCATTAGAAATAAAATATATGGCTCACAACAATGATAATTTGGGGCAGCCCAAAATGGGTCTAGATCACATGCCTTCTCCTGACTGTTATGACCACCACAATTCCTCAGATATTTCCTCCAAGTAATTACCAATTCTGAGGATCCATGGGATTAGCCAGGCATTATCTCTTAGTCAGCATGTAGTTATTATTTAAGCAGGCACCAAAGGCTTGGTCTTCTAGTTCTTCAAGTTCTCTTCTAGCCATCAGAGCAGATGTGGTAGCCAGGAATACAGAATTAGGTGACATCTGCAGTGAGAAAAAATAGAAAGGTTGATTGTTTGTCTGCTTCCAAACTAGAGAATCAAGGCCCTATAGATAATAATTAGTGGGCAAAAATCAAAGATATTGGATACCAGCAAAGAGTGAATTCCCAAGGCAGACTGGAGACATTACTTCAAAGCCATCAGAAAGCTTAGTTCTTGTAAATTAATAGATTCTAGGAAACCAGAAAATCTGAGGGACATTTAAGGTTGCTATTCCCTATGGTTGGATAATATCAGTGGAGTAATAACATAACTGGAGCCAGAGGTGGCATCCACCAGGGTCCAAGGTCAGCACTGGCTCAGGATCCAGAGTCGGAACATGAGAAGAAAGCTGAAGGTTGAACCTACTTACCACTACCTGCAGCTGAGAGGACTTTATGATGGCCTTAACCACAGCAATTCTATACAAATGTCTAAAAGTTGACCCTCTGTAGGGTCATAGGTAACAGTACAGTGTCTAAGTCAGTGCAACCACAGATAATGGGGACTAAGGCAACGGAAGCAGAGTGCCCTTTTGAGAATAGGAAGTCAGCTAAAGTTCAAAGGTCAATGCACATAAAAAATACTAGTAATGGCATATTTCATATGATTTCCTTATTTTTTCTCAATAATTGTTCTAAAGAAAAATAGCAACTTCTGCTGTTTAAATATGAACATGTTATTCTGAGCTTTATTATTTGTTACACATTAATGAAAAAGTATGATACAGTCATAAACATTGAATATAAAGCCTTCATATAAATTATTTCTAAGTTATTTTACTTGAATCTCCATGTTGGTCCCTGTGCTATCTCTTGTCAAGGATACATTTTCTGTAATCAAAATTAAATCTAAATAATTTGTGGACCATGATATAGAAATATTTAACTTTGTAGTATGGCGCTTTTTATGAACAAATGGGCTTAAATCTTGGATTTAAATGTGTGAAGTCTGTAACGATACTATGGTATTATCCTTTGCCTATAACTCTTATCTTAGTCAGGGTTTCTATTCCTGCACAAACCTCATGACCAAGATGCAAGTTGAGGAGGAAAGGGTTTATTGAGCTTACACTTCCATGCTGCTGTTCATCACCAAAGGAAGTCAGGACCGGAACTCAAGCAGGTCAAGAAGCAGGAGCTGACGCAGAGGCATGGAGAAATGTAACTTACAGGCTTGCTTCTCCTGGCTTGCTCAGCTGGCTTTCTTATAGAGACCAATACTACCAGCCCAGGGATGGTACCACTCACAACGGGCCCTCCCCCCTTGATCACTAATTGAGAAAATGCCTTACCACTGAATCTCATGGAGGCATTTTCTCAACTGAAACTCCTTTCTCTGTGATAACTCCAGCTTATGTCAAGTTGACACACAAAACTAGCCAGTACAGCTCTGGTCCATTTTATTGGATTTTTTGTTGTTGTTATTGTTCAGCTGTGTTTTAAAAGCATTACTAGAGTTCATATCAGACCAAATATCTGAGTCTGTTTATTTTAGCAATACATACTACTCTGTCCATTTACAGACAGAATCCTATTAAAATATAAGCAGAAAATAACTAAATATGAAAGGAAACATGTGTTAGGATTTTTAAACTTTCTTCAGGCTGATGTATTTATTAACTGTTTTCTAAATTTTGTACTTTTTATTTTCATAACTGTCAATCAAAGCTTCTAGGATTTTTCTGTTTTCAAATGCTTTTTCCTGATTTTCTATGAATCTCAGCATCCTAGTTTACTTGGACATTCTGATTTTGTCTTATATTTCTCCACTACCCTTGTTATCAACTGTTTGTCAACATTTACCAATTTTTTAATAGCAGCTCATAAAATATAGGTGGCTCCATCCCATGTCCATGGCTGTTCCTGGGTGTGGCACACATGGAGATTCAGTTAGTTAAACCTTCACACATCCCCATTCCAGTCTAGCTGACCTTCATCCGAGCTACTCTTCTGGCAGCTGACTTTTTTTCCTAGTAAGAGATGTGCATATGTCACATGTATTATGAGCACCAATGACATGGGATCATTGGAAACTATTAAAGAGAAATTTTAAGAAATGTGTTTCTTTTCATTCTGCCAAGTTTGTGTTCACAAATTTTAATTAGGATGCGTAAGTTAGCAGTTGTGTCAATGAAAAGCTCTTTGCTACAAAGAAAGGCCAGGATCATTATAACTACCTAGGAAACAACTGGGGTGTTCTTGCCTTATTTATAGGCTAGATCTAAGCACAATTATGTCTCTTGGTAACAAGCTTCCTACACATGCTAAGCTTTTCCCTTTTCCTTTTTCACGATCTCATTCTCACTACAACCATTTGCTCATAAAACTACAGGAAGATAACTCATCCAATCAACTTACCACTGAGCATGTTCTGTCTTGAGTGCCAGCAGACACAATGGATGAGTTAGGATACCTCATGTTCATATCACTTGATTTAATAAATAAGCTCTCAGAGATGTGAACTCTTCATTACACATAATTCAAAGCATTTGCTACATCAAGATATAGAGTCTGCTTCCTATAATGAACTGTGTGCACATTTTAGGTTTAGCAATATATTTCACCTTGATTAGTGTGACAGAATGACAGTATGGCCATACACACTACAGAGTAATCCATGGCTCACTTGAAATGCCCACTTTCTGCAACCTAAATAAGAGGGGACTTTCTACCTTTTCAAAAACCCATGAAGGTGGGTAGCGACATTTTGTGTTGTAGATATACTGGCTCTAAGTTCTGTTATTAACTTCACACTGATACTTATATTCTCATGTGTTTATCTCCATCTTCTCTTAACAGTGCTAGGCCTGTTTCCTTGAACCTTTTACATTTTCATATTTAAAATACAGCTAATAAGGCTGGCAGTTCATCTGTTAAAAGCGTCTGCTGGATTGGGGGTTTTGTTGTTGTTATGGGGCTTTGTGTTTGTTTGAATTTGGGAGATGCTCTAAAAATACACAGAAATGGGAAGATTGACATGAGGATTCACAGTGTGCCTATCATTTATTCAGCATTAAAGGTTTTTGATATGCTGCCATCTTGGTCATCTGCCATCCCTTCATAGTGTGAAGAATTTTCCTGGAGCATTTTAGAGCAATCCCTAGATAAGATATTTATTTCCAATAGATACTCCATTCTTTTCTAACATGAAAATGAGAACAAACATAATTAATCATAATTTAATAATGTCTAATCTTTAGGCCATGCCCAATTTTCCCCTTTGTACACTCAAAGGCTGGGGAGGTGTCTCAGTACCTAAGTCACTTCCACACATGCACAGGACTGGAATGTTTATATATTGAGAGGGGAGGCAGAAACTGGAGAGTCTGGGGAGGCTTATAGGCTAATTAGGCAGATACATACATCTATAAAAAAATCATAAGCCTAATTGGGCTTCAAGCAAGAAGGGACTGTAAGGACCAACCTGAGCATGTTTTCTGAACTCTAAACATGAACAGTGACATATACATCCCTGCATTCACAGACATAAGCCTTATCACAGGAATGCTCACACACACACACACACACACACAAATATCTTCACACTGACTTTTCAAATCAGTCTCTCTAAGCTCTACAATTGTCTTTGGTTAGTATATATTTGTGAATTACTTTGCTCTAATCCTTCTTTGAGATGTTTTCCTTAGGGCATTTATTTGCTGAAGAAGCTGAACTTCTTACCTTTATAAAATTTTCTGAGTCTTAATGGACTAAACTTCCCTAAGAGTATTCATCTTTAGTTCACAGTTAATCATATTTGTGTCTCTCATGCTTTCAGTCAGCTAGAGCCATTTTCTTCTATAACACATAAAACTTGCTATGAGATCTAATCTTTATACTTCATAATGAAATAGTGTATATTGTCATCATACTGTTCACTGTGGTATTTCCATTTGACAGTTGCTAATCTCACAAAGAAGCTTTCTTGATCTACTCTTTATAGGGTAGCACTATTTTGATCTGTGTTTCAATAAGGCCTCTACACAAGAAGAACTTGCATAGTTATCATAAAGGAGGATAGATGCAAACACAGTCACTGTTGCTTGACCTTGGGCAGCTTTCTGAAATGCCAGGAAACCATGCTTGGTATGATCCGTTTATACTAAAATTAAGAACTACCGTGTTTTCAGTGGCTTACAAATGACTTTTAAAGTTTACAAAGCTGAGAGACCAGATGGCTCCCTTTCCAAACATTTATATTTCCCTCACCCAGTATCAGGAAGTTCATTTTAGATTGCATTTCTATGTTTGAATTGTTGTGTTTCCTCTAATTTAGAATACAAACAAGCTACAATGTATGATAAATTTTCAATATATTGTACAAACGGTGTCCTTGCTCTTGTTTGGATAGCATTGTGTGATTCATTCTAAAAGTACACTGTTGAAAATCTCAGATAGGGAAGTACAGTGCTGAGCAGATTTCTGAGTACAGATATGGGAATTTTACATACTTGTTTTCCATTTCAAATTACTGAAGCACTAACAAGATTTATATGCCATGTCTGAGTATGGGGAAAGAATATTTTGATTTTTGTAAGTAGTGTATTTATTAACCACGTCGATTTATTTGTAGAGTTATATTTATTGGTAGTAGAGTTATTTTAATTTTCTCAAATCACAATGTAATGCTTGCAATGAAATAAAATTTGCCTACTTATCTAACATGCCTCTCTGAAATGGAGACTCAAATGTAAATCTTTTGAGAGGACTGCCTGGTTTGGCCTCAGTGGGAGAATATGTTCCTAACCCTGGAGAAACTTGAGGCTTCAGGGAGTGGGGAGGTCTGGCAGGGTGATGGGGTATCCTCTTGGATACAGGGAGGAGGAGGATTGGGATGAGGAACTGTAGGAGGGCAGACTGGGAGAGGAATTGCAGGATTATATAAGGTAATTCTGAAATACAATGAGAAAACAAGACACAGATAGACAGACAGACAGACAAGACAGACAGAGGCTGGGGCCCTCATGGAGAACTCAAGTTTCCTTATTAACTTTCTCAAGGAACTTCAATAACTTTCTCTTTTATTATTATTATTGTTGTTACTATTATCATTTTTATTTTTTACAGTCCAGTTGCTATCCCCTCCCAGTCTACCCTCCCACAGTTTCTCATCCCATTCCTCTTCCCCCTGTCTCCAAGAGAATGCCCCATCCCACTTCCAGACCTCCCCACTCCCTAGGTCTTCAAGTCTCTCAAGGGCTAGGTGCATCTCCTCCCACTGAGGCCAAACCAGGCAGCTCTCAGAAGATTTATATTTGAGTCTCCATTTCAGAGAAGCATGTTAGATAAGTAAGCAAATTTTTATTGCATTTCAAAGATCTCACAGATAATATTTTTAGTCCTTAATTTTAATTACAAATAGTATATACATCTTCTGACCTCAGAATTCTAATATAGTCACACATCTTCTGTCCCAAATTAATCATTCTTGGATGGTCTACATATCAAAGCTAGTAAAATGACATATATTTTCATTTCTCAAGTCTTCCTTTTAAGTATGGGAACTTACTGAGTTTATGATGAATAAGTGGTTGATCCTATGTGCAAAAGTAGAGAGGACTGTGAAATACAATCAGAACATTTCACCTGTGGGGTACTACAGATAGCTTTCCTTCAAAATAGATGGATGTTCACTTTGATCCAGCCCCAAAAAGTCCCCATAATATTTTCTCAAGAGAATAACTCAAGTTTAGAGTTCAAACCCTCAGACCAGTGTTTCCTAAGCTCGATATAAGGGTGACCACATCTCAGAGAGGCTTCCATCTTAGCCACTAGTCTCAGCCAGAACTCCTAAGGCCTTGAACATCTAGCAGCTATGAAAAAATGCTTATTCCTTGTCTTTAGGACAGAGGAATCTTGGATGAATCCAAGAATCGAGAACATGAGTAACCTTCCAGGTGCTTCTGCTGCAGTAAACACAATATTACCTCCAAGAGCAGTAGCTTTCATCCAGCCAGCAAGCTGACAACATAGGAGCTGTGTAGGACCTTGTCCTTAGCCAGCAAAATAAAAACATTTGAGTTTAGTAACAAAGCTATATTTCAAAAGCTAACTAGCTTACTCTACTTTGCATCTTGACACACCACGGCTTTACACTTCTCTGATAAACAAGATGATGACAGACTCCCCAGATGTGGTGAGAGTGGTCTTTGATTCTCACCTGGTTTTCAGGATGCCCACCATTCCAATGATTATGGCTTTACAATTCAAAGACCTCTGTTCCTTTCGTACAATTGTACTCTATCAACCTAGAGAATATGAATGAGACTCCATTCAAAGCATAGGAGTCTTGGAACCACTCTTGCAGCACAAAATGAGCTTCTGTGGATTGGTTCCACATTGTGCTGTCCTTTCTCCAACCGCCAGCTACTTCCAGTTACACGTCCCTTACACAGTCTGCACTGTTAGTTGGATTTGAGCTCACAGGTGCAGAAGGTGTGACCATATCTATTCTGGAGAACCCTGTGTCCCAGCTTTAATTCAGGTCAACATGTCAGCCTCTTCCCTTAATTTCATGATGATAGAATTCTGAGCAAGCTGGTAAGCAGGAGCAGTTTCAGCCTCCACCATAAACTTGATAAGGCCATATAAACCAGTATGGGTGGGACTATTTAAGGTAATTTAATACAGATTTCAATTCAGGACCAAAGGTTAAATGTTTCATTAGCTTCCTTGTTTAATGAACAAATTATTTTTAGAACCTATGCAGTAAATGGTAGAAGGAGAGAGGAGACTGTATGCAACATGTGATCTCGTCTTTAAAATCTGTCATATAACAGGCAACATTATCTATCTGTGTTTTGTATATGATAGAACTCTTTCTTGTTTTAAATAAACCACTGGAACAATATTGGAAGGAACAACTATGTGAATGAAAACTGATCATCAATAAAGTCCAGATATGGGAATTCTACTGGTGATAAGCGAAATTAATCTTGTTAAAAGTTTCCAATCTTATTTTTAAATCCAGAGTTGATATTTCTGCAATGTGAAGAACGTGAGGTTAGAAGTAATTGAGGGCTTTGGTACTGTCTCCTATCAGTCACTCAAAAGACACACCAGTGCACTCTCAATGTGGAAGAAAGTAATGCTTTCTATGACATTATGGCTGTACAACAGGTTGCATAAACGTACTCTGCCATAACCATTCACTAACCAATGGACATCTATTGAGACCTCTGTAGACAGAAAATGTAGATTGGGTTATATCCTAAAACAGCATTGGGACATCTTATTTGCTTCAAGCACTATGGCAAATATTCTATGTTCTACATAAACTAGAATAATTTCTTTACTAAAATTAATTTATAAATCTAACCCATATGTGAAATAAATTTAAATCATTCATAGCATCTAGTGAAATGCTATGTATATGTATGTATGTATATGTTTCTGTTCTGGTGTGTGTGTGTGTGTGTGTGTGTGTGTGTGTGTGTGTGTGTGTGTTTGTGTCTGTGCATCTGTGTGTATCTGTATGTGTATGTGTGAGTGTCTGTGTCTATGTCTGTGGGTGTGGTGTGGGTATGTATCTGTGTCTGTGGAGTGTTTTCCTGTGCCAAAGCAGCCAACGAAGGCTATGTGTTACTTAAAGAAAGTATAAATGTTGGGAGATGACTCAGTGAGTAAACTGCTTGCTGCACAAGCATATGGATCTTAGTTTGATCCCCAGCACCCACATAAAAAGCAGACCACAGTAGAGGGTGACTATAATCCCAGTGCAAGGTGGGAAAGGGCCAAAAGATGTTAGCAGCTTATAAGCCAGCCAGTCTTGACAATGGTTGAGCCCCAGCTTCTGTGAGAGACCCTGTGTACTGGCTAATTTTCTGTGTCAACTTGACACAAGCTGAAATTATCAGAGAGAAAGGAGTTACAGTTGAGAAAATGCCTTCATGAGATCCATCAGTAAGGTATTTTCTCAATTAGTGATCAAGGGGGGAGGGCCCCTTGTGCGTGGTACCATCTGTGAGCTGGTAGTCATGGGTTCTATAAGAAAGCAGGCTGAGCAAGCCAGGAGGTGCAAGCAAGCCAGTAAGAAACATCCATCCATGGCCTCTGCATCAGCTCCTGCTTCCTGACCTGCTTGAGTTCCAGTCCTGACTTCCTTTCGTGATGACAGCAATGTGGAAGTATAAGCTCAATAAACCCTTTCCTCCCCAACTTGCATCTTGGCCATGATGTTTGTGCAGGAATAGAAACCCTGACTAAGACACCCTGTCCCAAAAATAAGCAGAAAGAGATAGAAGACAGCACTCAGTGTCAGAACCTGATCTCCAAATGCCCACTCACAGTACACACACACACACACACACACACACACACTTGTGTTTACTGTGATTCTTAGAAGTACTCTAACCACATTTCTACAGTAAACTGGGAATTAGAAGAGAATTTCTCATTCTGTGAAAATGTTATTAATTTTTAAATTATGGAGTAATTAGACACATGCTTTTCTTTTAGCCATTACTTGTCGAAAGCAAGATGGAGGGCAGGCTAGCATCCAGGAGTGCCTCCAGTATGCAGGCCCTGTGCCAGCCCTGACCCAGGCTTGCCAGATCCCCTGCCAAGATGACTGTCAATTTACCAGCTGGTCCAAGTTTTCTTCATGCAATGGAGACTGCGGTGCAGTGAGGACCAGGAAGCGTGCTATTGTTGGTAAGAATAATTGGGGTGCTAAATGTAACTCTTATCACAGCAGAAAAATACAATAAAACTCAAACCAAGAGCATTCTGTGAGTTTCTCTGAAAGTCCTTATTGTTGCTACAGTTATACTGAATATTTCAGTTGATTCAGGTATGAAGATTAATGCAAGGTAACGGTGATAGAAGCATATCATTTTAGAAGAAAGAAAAAGCAGCCTATTCCGTATGCAACAAATAATAGATTATTCTCTTCAATCATGCACCTTTAGTGCCTTGCCAAGGAAGTTTGTAGTGTCTGGAACAAAGAGTAGAGGCTGCCCCTCTATCAAATCAACCTGTTCTCACTACCACTGCCTCAGCTCATAGCTTATCTCCTACAATGAGAAATGCAGAATTAATTCTGTGTATGAAACCTGCATTCACAAACAAAGTCACAATTTCTTTAAAAAGTTAAAAAAAAAAAAAAAAAGCAGTGACCTGATCAACAGTTTAGAAAACAAGAGAATACACTGAAGCAAGATGCAATTGAAAACACTGTCAGGGGAAGAAAACAAACAAAATATGATGATTATATGTAATTATAATCTATATATTTGCATACATTGTATATAAATATATAATTACACATAATTAAATATTATAATATAATTAAGGAATATATTATATATGACAAATTACAATTATATATCATGAATATTTCATGTTATTACTAGCATAATTAAATATATTATTTAAAAGTACATATGAAACTTGTATATGAGGATTTTTTAAGAGATAATTGTTTTTGATTCAAAACTTTTTGCAAGTTTTATTCTGATATACAAGTCTTCTCTTTGAGTACTATTACTATTGTCTGTATTCATCATCAAGTATGTCAAAATGACTACTGTTCAGAAATTTTGCAAGATTCAAAATAATATGCCAAGAAATTAACCTTAAGTCTCCAATTCTGTATTATAATCCCATGAAACTCTGCCAGCTAGTTGCAGTCAGCAGAAAAGAATGTAATCCAGTGAAGTTTGTATCTCTCTGCATCTTGAATTTTTGCATGTATTAAAAGGAAGAGGTTAGTGCAATTGCCACAAACCCCTGAGTCAGGACAAACATGAGGATTTCAGCATTTCAAAGAGTGTCAAAACCAACTGCAATTCTTTATGCAAAGCAGACTATTTTTAAATGAGAAAATAAGAAAAGTTTCACTGTGCAAGGCACAAAGCACCCGATATCAGCAAAATATTTATTTAGAAAGTACTGAGAAATGAAAAGATATTACTTATTTATAGGCCACTACTGAATAAAATCAAAATCAAAGAAAGGAATTATAAGAATGTGAAAAATCTGAGGAAGCCAGAAATTAATAACATATTTTGCAACATACTTCTCTCCCACAGGAAAAAGTAAAAAGAAGGAAAAATGTAAAAACTCCCATTTGTACCCTCTGATCGAGACCCAATATTGTCCCTGTGACAAATACAACGCACAGCCGGTGGGGAACTGGTCAGACTGTATTTTACCAGAAGGGAAGGCTGAGGTGCTGCTGGGAATGAAGGTACAAGGCGACAGCAAGGAATGTGGACAAGGATACCGTTACCAAGCGATGGCATGCTACGATCAAAATGGCAGACTTGTGGAAACATCACGATGCAACAGCCATGGTAACCCAATATTGCTGCAGTGTTGGTATTGCTCTTTGGTGAGGGAGGTAAAATACACCTGTATCCTAGGGAATGTGGGAAAATTTGCAGAAGTGTCTCCTAACTAGAATAACCTGCACCCCACATCAACCCTCAGTATATAACAGGATGAATGACAACACAGTATAGTGACTCAGAGTTAGCAGAGAAGTCCCAAATTTCTTAGAAGCAGCATTATGGGGCCCACATTTTCACATGCAAAGGCAAGAATAGTTATAGAACATTCTCTTGGGATGTATCGAGACTCTGCTCACTCAACAGACCCAACAATCCCCAACTGGTATGTGAACAGAAAGGGACTGGAAATACATAAGATTCAAATAAAAACAGCAGATTGAACGTTTAAATGAGAGAGGCTTTAACAACCCAACTGGTAAACTTTGCAATATGCCCAGAATGACATTAAAGTAGCAGACAGGAAAGGCAAAACTCCCAAACATCTGTTCATAGTCCAGTTGAGACTAGGGGGAAAAGCAAAAATTACTTCTAGGAAACTATGCCTACCTTTCTTTTGTAAACTAAACCACAGGGACAATAATTTAGCTGTCGAAAGTGTGTATTTAGTGGTTACTTGGAGCCAGTGTATACAAGTTTTGATCTGAATGTGGCAGTAGCAATATATCACTACCATTTTTAAATTTTAATACATCTGCTTTTTAATGGAATGAAGTCATTTTACAGTGTGTTAGCCTGAGCTCCAGATGGAATTTTTTGTTTGTTTGTTTTGCAAAATTTAGACAGCGATGTCCCACCTTGTTATAGAAGTGACCAAGAATAGAGAAATTAAAGTGCTAGGAGCAACCCCACAGCAGTTACCCTCCAACCTTGCTGAAATAACTTCTGCTATTGAAGAGAGATTAGTCCATTTTTAGTGTATGGTCCAGAAGTCAATGCAAGCTAATAGTACCATTTCACATTTATGAATTCTCAAAGCATCATGCCAACATATTTCTTTCTGTCCCTTAAGCCTTCCCCAAAAAGGAGCCTCTAGAAATCTTGCTGTTTATTTTAACATTGCCTCATGGTTCTTGCTTTGTCAAACCCCAAAGAATCTTCAAAGCTGAAGCTGTAGACATATTTCTCAGGTTAGTATGATTTCACTGGTAAATGGAATATTTCTGCATTCGGAGTAATCGCTGTTAAGAGAAGAAGGTTTAAACTCGGAGAATATCTGTAAAAGCAACACGATTTTATACTCAGTATCAAATAACAAAAGTGTTATCAATTACATTCTAAAAATAGAGAGCCCTTTCCTATTTTGAGATGATAATGTATAGAATTTTGAATTGTTATTCAATATGAAAGTGAAGATCATTTAAATTGAGTTCTCTTGGACTGCAGTATTTGCTCACATTTAATTTGTTATGTGTAGTGATTTAATAAGATAACAATTTGTTTTGAACATTACCCTGAGCTTTCAGAATGCCTTTCATATAGTCCTGCTTTTACTCTTGTCTACTAATCAGACACATGAGAATTTTCGCAATCATATTTTGGGACTGCAAAAGAAAACGATTTAATTTTTTTATGAGGTGATGGAGATCATAAACAGAACTTTGCGTATGCAAGGTACCTCTGAGCTACATACAATTCCAGTGCCTGGAAAATAAGTTTTGGATATCACAATTTGCTATCTAATAAATGTAACTAAGCCACCTAATTGAAAGTTTAGTCTCGAAAAAACCAAAAAAAGAAAAAAGAAAGAAACAAAAGAAAACAGAAATGTCATTGAAATTAGCCAAATGTCTTACCTTACTGTGATCAAGTTAAGGCCTGGGGAATGCAGCTCTACATTCCAGGAAAGGTACAAACAGCAAAGGTATCCCATGACAAGACTGAAAGAACCATAGAAAAGTCTTCACCAAGAAAACCACTCCATCTGTGTTCTTCTGTTGCTCTGTCACCTTTAATTATGACAGTGCCCTGTCTTCATCCTCATCTTCTTCAATCTCTTATCATTTGTAATAGCGCATCTGGTGAGCTGTTTTAACATTGATAAACACCAGTTCTAAGGTACAGCTGAGGAAATCCCATCCCTTTGGACAGATCTCTGGTTTACAATCATTTGTCTTCGTTATTCCATCAGTTTGATAGTTTGTGTGTGGTCAAAGTCGGCACACAGTTCTAGGCCTGCTCTGCATTACTTTCTGCCTTCTCAAAGCCAGCTCAACTTTCTAGATGGATCATCAATGTGGAGTTTTATGTGGCTTGGAGAAAAACCATCATCTTGTTTCAACTTAAGCATAAAGCTGACCCCTATTGTATGAAGTCAATGAGTTAATCTCTTATTCAATTCTCACTTGCCTTGGCGCAATTCTGTCTAACCTCTGCTGTCTATGCTCTGTGACTTATGTTATCAGTAATTACAGTGTTATGCAATTCGACTTTCCCAAGTTTGTTAGTTTAGACTATTTTCCATGTAGCCACACCTTTTTAATTTCTTCAACCTGGAGCACAGTTTTATTACTGCAGCTTAGTCTTTCTTATGATGATAGACTCTAGGCTGAGGAAATCTACAATTATATTCTTACAATCAGATCTGATATTTTTCGTCATGTAATAAGATCAGATCTCAGTGTATAGTTTAAGATTATATAAACTTCTGTTCTTTCCATTATAAAACTTAAAACAATTGTGTTAGCCTGTCTTAATATTTTAAAGAATCTTAGAGGTTAATTAGCTTATGCAAGAAATACATGCAAGATTTCATTCAAGTATACATGAGAAAACTTTATCCTGCAACTTCTAAGCTGACCCAGCACTCTAAAATTCCTCATTCTGTTCTTCAGCTGGTATTTATAAGGTATGTATCACCCTATAAACATACCATATAGTTTACCTAGTATGTTTACTGTATGTGTTTTCATCTACAATGTATAAGTATATATTTGCTAAAACACGTCAGACTCCTGTACTCACTGATAGATACGTTCTTAGCTTCTGGAAGAGTTGATGCACTGTAGACATTTACATAATGTGTAAATAAATGAAATACTCGAGAGCAGTTTTCAGTGTGGACAGGGCCGATTCCTGGTGAGCTTAGAGTTGATCAGGAGCACTGTAGCCCTTTCTTTGGGCTATCCTCCCATGCAGGATGTTTCTGGAAGACAACCAAATGGATCATTTAAAATTGCTATGATCCTTAGAACAAATGAGAGCTACACTGCAAAATGTCTAGATGATTCTGATCAAATGTCCAAGTTCCAATATGTCCATGACATGGGAGAAAAAATAATAGCAACACAGCATTCTGTTCAATTAGATCAGTAATATCCATATAATAAGAAGTTCCTTCATTGTTAAAGCTCCCTGTTTAAAATAGTCTAATTGTGTAATAGCTTAATTTTTTATCTCTATTAGTAATCATGATGTCTTGAGTTTTCCAAGTGTGATTGCAAAATTAGAGTTTGAGATCCTGGACTCTGTGAAAGTAAGGAATTATTATTCCAAATGATTTCCATGAAAGATGTGTTTTATAAATATACAGACAATGTAGAAAAATGCTGGATATTACAGTGAGTTTCCAACTCACATCAATCCTTCTAAACAACTCTCTTTAAATTCTCTCAACAAAATTTATTTACTATTTTGAATAAGCAGTATAAGCCATACTGCAGTATCAGTTAGTAGTCTGAGGTTAAAGTCAATTATAATGACAAATCTTTGTTAATACCACGTAAACAGTTGGGTTAATTTTTCCATGAGTCTCATTGCTAAGTGCCTGCTATGGCTTAACATAAAATACAGCCATTGAAAATATCAAAGAGTTGCAACACAGAGAGACCATGAGGAAACTCAATAGCTGAGTTTTTTGTTAAATTACTTGTAACTAAATATTTTCCTAAAGGGTCAGATAACAGATATTTTAGAATTTGTGACTCATAGTCATTGTTACAACTTGTACAGTTGCAGAAAGAAAGAGGCTATGAACAAACTGTGTGCCAATGGGTATAGTTGTGTTCCAGGAATACTTTATTTGTAAAAATAGGGTAGCACATGCCCTGTTATTTGAATGTTGATCTAAATCTTAGCTATACAAAAAGTGGTTCAGCCGGGCAGTAATGGCACAAGCCAGGCAGTAGTGGCACACGCCTTTAATCCCAGCACTTGGGAGGCAGAGGCAGGTGGATTTCTGAGTTCAAGGCCAGCCTGGTCTACAGAGTGAATTCCAGGACAGCCAAGACTACACAGAGAAACCCTGTCTCAAAAAAACAAAAAAAAGTGGTTCAGGGAAGACAGAGAAACCATTGTAACTATAAAAATATCCTTCCCTGCAAACATGGAAAGGCAGAATCTGCATTTCAACAAGATGACAGGTAGCCTCTGCTAAATAGTCACAGACTGAGGAGTACCACCCTTCATCAAGTGTGTCTCAAAGTGCTGAGGATAGAAAGAAATCAGGAACTGTCAGAGAGAAACTGCCCTCCAGAACCTTAGGTGGGTGCTCTGTTAGGAGCAAAACAGTTTATACCTCCACATGTCCATACACTGATAATCAGTCATGGAATGTTTTGATGGGTGTGACAGCGGGCCTGTTAAGGGCAGACTCTTTAACTCACTGAGCTATCTGCTGGCACCTAAATGAACTTTCATCAATAAAACCATTCCAAATTTTATGTCCCAATACACCTTTAACATTTTATTATGACATTTTTCATACATAAAGAAGAAAACTCTTAAAATCATAAAAGTAACATACACCTGTATATCCATCAAAATTCACAATATTTCTGTCAAAGCGTTGAAAGTGGGAAAGTGTTTTCAGCTCAGCTGGAGCAGTGAGAGTTTGCTCCAAGTTATATGCTGTTCTTTTTGTAAACAGAACACAAGTTACCTTAAAGGTGTCAGCTACATTTTACTTGGAGAATTCAATATTCAATACCCAGTGCCTCCCTAACCTTCCATTGCTGTGTGATATCACATAGGCATTAAGGTAACTGGCGTGATATGTAGATTGAATTCTATAGTTTCATTTCATTTATGTGTTTGTTTGCTTGCTTGCTAATTAGATTTGCTTCCTGGCACATCAAAGCTGAGGCTCTGAATAGTCTCTCTACAAGCTTCATTAGTGTGATGTTAATTTCATCTTAACATTAATTTTGAAAGAGGGCAATTTGTATATCATCCCAGCTTTCTTTCTTTGCCTACTATGCTAACTAATAATAACACAGAAAGAGCTACTCAGCATCAAACAGCTTTAATAGTTGATTTCCCAAGCCCCTATGGGATTCACAGCACACCCATTAAAGTTTGATATTTTGCAAACACTGTCACTACAACCAAAATTTCTCATACAGAATTTGCTCACAGGTAGTGTGCAGTATAAGACCAGTAATTAAAGGAAAAATAAATCCATAAAATTTGTAAATGAAACAAATTTAATATTAATTCAAAGTATTTTACATTGCACAAATACCAAAATTTGGATAAATATAATTTTAATGTGTTAATAAGTGTTTTCATATTATAAGTTATATTCTTGTGTGTAGCATTTGCCATTATTGCTACCACCCTAAGCTTCCTCATCTCAACAGCCTCCTTCAGCCTTAATACTGAAATGATTTCAAACCAGATGCAGCTTTCAATGGCCAAAGCAAAGGATTGTCAACACCAGACAGTGGTCAGGATCTCCAGAGCAGGTGCTACAAGTGTGATGTTGCTTACTATTAAAATATGTGGGAACAGAAAGACTCAGCAACAAAACAGAGGAGAAAAACATGTCAGATGAAGAAAATGTTAGTTTAATACCCAATTTACATAGATTCCAGCCTGAGAGTTTGTGCATCACACATGACTCAAACTCAAAACATCTGATTTGAAAACAAATGGAATTGATTAGAATAGATTTTTCAGGTAGGACAGGTGAACACTCAGCACAACAGAACTGAAATGTATTACTTTCCTGATGTGATTCTAAAGAGGATGTAGGTTTAATACTAGAGGTTACTTAGAAACAAAATTGAGTAGGAAAATGTTCCTGTCATGGTGGACACATGTAGCCCTGGAAGAGCATGTTTCATTAAGTCAAGAGACAATGAAGAGAGTTTTATAAACAAACTGAAATGGAATTCTAATATTTCCAAAAGCATATTCAGTTATGAGAATTTATTTAACCCATTCCAGAATTTTTAATTTCTCATTTGATAGAGTACACAAATAGTTAGTATTACTTTTGTGCAGTTTTTCAAAAGTATACATCTGACTTTCTCCTGGGATAACACAATTCAAAATTGAAGAGTCAGAGAAATAGGGAATCACAGAGGACACCTAGCAGAAAGAAAGAAGAGTGGTACAGGTGCTAATTTAAGCTGGATGTGGACTCAATTCTGTACTCCTGGGACTCCCTGTAGACCCATGATGGAGGTAAAGACAAAGAGACTTGGGAAATTCCCCACAGCTACAGTTCAGGGCACATGTGACAGGAAAGCAACTATCCTTGCTGTTTTGTGTGTATATGCTTATTCCTTAGTTAGGGTTTCTATTGCTGTGATGAAATACATGACTAAATCAACCTGTGGAGAAAAGAGTTTACTTAGCTTATGTTTCCACATCACAGTTCATCATCAAAGGAAATCAGAATGAGGAACTCAAGCATGGCAGGAACCTAAGCCAGGAACTGATTTAGAGGTTATGGAGGAGTACTGCTTACTGGCTTGTTCCTCATGGTTTGCTCAGCCTGCTTTTTTTTGTAGAAGCCAATGCTTCCAACCCAGGGATGGCACTACCCATAATGGGCTGAACGCTCCTCCATCAAGCACTAATTAAGAAACTACTCTACAGCATCATTTCTTGATATCTTTGAGGGTTGGAACAACCTTTTCATAGAAGTCATTTAAGAGCATTGGAAAACACAGATGTTTACATTATGATTCATAATAGCCAAATTAGAGTTATGAAAGTAGCCACAGAATAATTTTGTGGCTGTGGTCACCCCAACATGAATAATTGTCTTAAAAGCTCATAATATGAGGAAAGTTGAGAGCCACTGCCTTACAGACTTACAGCTTGATCTAGTGGGAACATTTTCTCATTTCATTTCTCTGTTGACTCTAGCTTATGTCTAATTGACATAAAACTAGCCAGCAGATCATATCACCACATCTCAACTAATCTCTCTGCTTAAAATGTGGTTCTTAAAATGGTTCCACAGAACTCTATAGGCTGTGATGCCCAGTGTAGTCTTTAATACCCTCTGCATGGTCAGATTTGTTTCCTAGTTTGGGGATGAACAGGTTGCACTGCTTAGAATAAATTTAAAAACTTAGAACAATTGACTATGCTGAATAATAAAGATTAGAGATCTACTGGTGCTATCTGCAATTGAATCTTAACCCATTTGCTGTTAACCTTTGAACTCTCGTTGCTTGTAATGTCATCCAAAGATAGACAAAGAGACCACCTATGAGCTATATCCAATGAAAATATGCGTGACATCCATGTTACCTTGTTTATTTATTTACTTGTTTATTTATTGTGTGTATATGAGGGGGAAGGATGTGCCACATGATTGGAAGTAGAAGGATAACTCATAAGAGTGGGATCTCTTTTTTCATCATGTGAGCTCCCATGTTGGAAGTTAGGTCTTCTAGCTTGGAAGCAAGTACCGCATCCTGCTGGGTCATCTCCCTAGCCCCATGGGAGCTTTTTTATATAACTACAAAATTGTTCAGTACTTGTTTTATTTTATTGAAACTATGAAATATGTAGAAGTCTTTATTAGTCTACATAGTGCTCTACTTTGTACATGGATATACCTAAATGAGTCTTTGTATATTTGCTTATTGAGTAGACATGATATAGAAGTAATATAACAAACACTTCAGTGATTCCACTGAAACTGCAAATTTTCATCCTGTGCATAAGTGCATAGTAAATACAAAGAGCTGTAATATAAAGCAAATGCATATAAAGCAAACAAATAAAATCAAAATGGCATTTTGTTAGACTTGCCTATGAACTTCACTATGATAATTAATTGCCCAATATTGATGATTCAAAATTTTTCATCAAATATATGAGCTTGATAGAACACTGAAATATTGGAGTTTAGATATATATGTTATAGTTTTATTTCCTATAATTTATCAAATTTGAGTATCAATCAGTTTTGAATATCTAATTTTCAAAATAATATTTTCAGATTTCTTTCATTCCCAGATAAAAGCTACCTAAATTACCATGGTCTTGGTTGCATTCATATTCAGTATATATATATATATATATATATATATATATATATATATATATGCAGAGTTTTTGAGATTTCTTTTTAGACTAATCCAGATGTTTCAGAGACTGCATTGGAGCGACTCATTCACAGAGCTGTAAATCATACTAACCAATACATTCTATGTGCTTTCAGAATGAATTATTTAATCATCTGCAGTGCACCTTTCAGGAACATAATTTACTAATTGTGAAGGTTGTTGACAGCTCTTTTATCTACATGTTCATAATTCAAATGAATGGGGTGATTGCATATGTCTCAAAGGCATTTTGTCCTGTGGTTGCCCCTTGAAGCTTCTAGTAGTTTGTGTTTTTTCAAACTGAGGCAGTAGCAACAACATATAAAGGCTTCAGAGCATGTGATCAGAAGTCTCAGCTTGATTTTCTTAAGTATCAGAATTGCTGTTGAATTGCTAAAAGTTTTAACATCTTAAACATTGTCATTTATTTTGTTTTAGCATTCCTCAGAAACCATAAATTGTAATAAGTTGCCTGCAATTTATTTAGCTTTAAAATGCTTGAAATGTTCCATTTCCTGTGATTGTTTGATGTTAATTGCCCTCAGAAATGATCTCAGTAGAACAGGCAAGGGAATGCTTATCTGGCAGTTCACTGGTAGCATTAAGGATTTTAATAGTGCTAGATAAACACGACAGGCAATTATTGAATGTGGCTACACATTGGGAAATAAAAATTAGACATTGGAAAATATATTCTGCTGTTGTTTTCTCTTTATCTTATTTTATAATTTGTGCCCTTTAAAAGTTTAATAGAGTTTTTTTTTTTAATGTTTTCTGGAATATACTATTGAAAAATCAGACATAAAACGTTTATACCTTCTTTCTTCAGTAACCCAAAATGAATTGGTCTGAAGACAAACATGTTAAATCTTTGTAGAACAAAGGATCTAGGCTTTGAAAGGGTTCTACACAAAACACTGGCCGTGGCTTGCTTTCCCACTCAAACCACAATTAAAATCAATTAAGGTCAATCACTTCAACTTATTAAAATAATAACTATACTTTTAATTTTTTTCATAAACAGTATTTTGAAGTATGCCTACAGTTTTTTGTTAGACTTTCTTCTTGATATTTGTAAATGCATCAGAAACCTTCTTCAGAATTAAGTGTCTATTCAAAGCAGTGCTGTCTGCCTGTCAGTAACAATCCAGAGCTCTCAAAGGCTCACCAGCTACATCTGCTCTCCAGAAGATGATCTGACATTCTTCTTTTGGAAATTTTTATTGTGCCTCACTTTTTTTTTAATTATTATTCTTTAATCTTTTTTACAGTCCAGTCATGATTCCCCTCCAGGTCCACCCTCTGACTGTTCCTCATCTCACACCTCCTCCCCAGTCTCCAAGAGGTTGTCCCCACCAGACATCTCCACTCCCTGGGACCTCAGATCTCTCCAGTGTTAGGTGCTTCTCTCACTGAGACCACATCAGGCAGTCCTCTGCTGCATATGTGTCGGGAGCCTCATATCAGCAGGTGTATGAGGTCTGGTTGGTTGGCTCAGTATCTGAGAGATCTCAAGGGTCCAGGTTAGTTGAGACTGCTGGTCTTCCTATGGATCGCCCTCCTCCTCAGCTGCTTCCAGATTTTCCCTAATTCAACCACAGGGGTCCTTGGCTTCTGTCCATTGGATGGGTGTAAGTATCTGCATCTGACTCTTTCAGCTGCTTGTTGGGCTTCTTGGAGGGCAGCCATGCTAGGCTTCTCTCTGTAAGCACACCATACCATCAATGATAGTGCCGGGCCTTGTGGCCTCCCCTTGAGCTGGATCCCATCTTCGGCCTGCCACTGTACCTCCTTTCTCTCAGGCTCTCCTCCTTTTCTGTCCCTGCAGTTCGTTTGGACAGGAACAATTCTGGATCAGTTTTTGACTGTGGGATGGCAACCCCATAGTTCCATTTGATACCCTGTCTTTCTATTGGAGGTGAACACTACTAAGTTCCCTCTCCCCACTATAGGGCGTTTCATCTAAGGTTCCTCCCTGTGAGTCCTGAGAGTCTCTCACTTCCTAGATCTCTGGTACATTCTAGAGGGTCTCCCTACCTCCTACCTCCAAATTTGCCTCTTTCCATTCTTTCTGCTGGCCCTCAGGGCTTCCGTCCAGTTCCCACCACCACCAATACCTGATCAAGTTCCCTTTTCCCCTCCCTGTACTCTATTCTATCCAGGTTCCTCCCTCCTTCTGTCCCCCAAGATTGCTTTCTTTTCCCTCCCAAGTGGAATTGAGACACCCTTGCTTGAACCCTTTGGCTTGAGTTCCATGGATTGTATCCTGTATATTCTGTACTTTTTTGGCTAATATCCACTTATTAGTGAGTCTATATCATGTGTGTCCTTTTGGGTCTGAGTTACCTCACTCAGGATGATATTTTCTAGTTCTATCCATTTGCCTACAAAATCATGATGTCCTCGTACTTAATAGCTGAGTAGTATCCAGTTGTATAAATGAGCCACATTTTCTGTATCCAGTCTTCTATTGTGGGACATCTGGGTTGTTTCCAGCTTCTGGCTATAACAAATAAGGCCACTATGAACATAGTGGAACATGTGCCTCTGTGGCATGGTGGGGCATCTTTTGGGTATATTCCCAAGAGTGGTATAGCTGAGTCTTCAGGTAGATCTATTTCCAATTTTCTGAGAAACGTTTTTGTATTATTAAAATTGTTTCATAGGTCACTTACAATAAAGTAATATAATACATATGCCCCCATCACATCTTTCTCTCACCAATGAATATATACATCAAAGTGTATACTTAACTAACCAAAATACATGTTCTGAAAAATTCATAACAGATATCTTGATGTTACCTTCCTATTTAATATGACTTCAATGGTCACCAACCAATAGAATGAATAAATAAGATATAATACATTCCCATGGTAAAATACAATGCATAATTTACAATAAACAATCTCCAACAGCATGCAGAATATGCAGGAAGCTCACCATGCAATAGGGAGTGAAAAAGACAATTACAAATGAACAAATACTATAAGTTAGTTAGCTTTGGTTGCTGTGAAAAGGTACCCATGAAAACAAAAAAGGAAGGGTTTATTTGACTCACAATTCTAGAGTTGACAGTGCCTTTTTTGCTAGCTTGTAGTTTCTATCCTGCAGTTAGGCAGAATGTGGTGGAAAGGGGGAGTGGCTCTATATTCACCTGATTGCAAACCAAGTGGGTCCAAGAGAGCTAGATATAGCAAATGCACCTCTTGATACAGCACCTACATCCCAGCTCCAACTTTTCGTCATGTTGAATTATGAATCCATTATTAGACCGATTCATTGATGAAATTAGAGCTGATTCATTACGATCATTTGTGAACAATTGGCTCCACTAGCTGGAACCAATATTTCAACACATTAGGACATTCTGGGAACACTTTACATCTAAACCACAACTGTGTGATTCTGGTCCCATAGTTTTTAAAAGTAAAAGTATTCTGTATTGTAAGATATCAAAATAGTAAATACTATTTTAGTAATAATATTTTTAATAAATACAATAATCATTTTGCTAAATAAAATAACATTTTTGCTAAATAGAATAATATTTTAGCAAGCAATCAGAGACTCTGATTAAGAATGGCACTCAAAAGAGGACTCTGGAGTCTCAGTTTCCTAAGTACCTTTGATAAATATGCACAAATACAAAATATTGTTGTGTAGCTGGTATTTGATTAAAAAAAGTAAATACATGAATAATCCTAAAAAAAACATATTAAAGCTCGTATACAGAAAAGCACGCTGTAAATCTGTCCCTCCTCCACACTCTCTTTGTTTCACCAGTGTTTGACTTCGGTGTTCCTTGCATCAGTGCTGTACATGCAAATGACTACACTTACACCTGAGGAAAACTGAGGAAGCTCAGAAGCTCAGGGGAATGCATCAGTGTCAATATCTCAGCAGGAAGCACATTCTAATTATACTAAAGCAACTGGAGAAAGTATACAAGGAAATTATGCATCTTACTTCTTAAAGTTACATATGCATCTATCATTATTTTAGTAATATTATTAGTTAAAAAAAAATGGGAGAGTTGAATGAACACAAGAATTTATACTCATATTAAAAAGCCAGAAACAGTTATAAACACTTTTCTGAAGGTCCGTAATGGAAGAAGACTATACTTTTGAAAAGTCCTAAACAATTTATGAGGTAATGTTTGAAAGTATAATATAAAATGTAGGCAGCATTTTATTATTACTTCAGTATAACACAACTTGGAAACAAAGTTACATATTAAACATGACATTTTCATTTAAAGGTTATCTGATTTTCTTTCATTTGAAGATGTCAATAATTATTGTGTACTTTTAAAATCTACTTAAAGTATTCAAATAAAATATAAATAAATTGGCAAAATTAAGTCCTGAAGACTACACAAACAACAAACAGAGTCATTAAAAGAAATTACAGACCCAAATAAAAAAAAGAAATCTCATTTACCTGGACTGTTACCATGACAAAATGCTAAAGTTGAATAGACTTGAAGTGATTCCAATTGGAATCCCAAATGCCTTTAATTGCAGAAAATGAAGAGCTATATTAAAATGCATATGATATTATAAGTGATTCAAAAATAACCAAATCTGTATTGAGAAAGAATAAAATTGAAATATTCATGCTTTCTGATTTCAAAACGTTCTCTAAAGTTATGCTTGTCAAGACAGAGTAGGACTGGCTAAGAAGAGAGATAGAGATAAATAGAAGGAAATTTCAGATTCAGAAATAAGCCCTTCCTTTAATGGAGAGGGCAGAAGCTTCCAGGGACCAGGATGGCTCTGAAATCTGATAGCTGATGCCAAGTCATTCCATGGAGTTATAGGTGATGTCAGTGATTGCATGCAAAAGATGAGGTTAGGCCTCTAAAATCATAAGCAACTTGTAACCAAAAATAAACCAAAAACAAAGTTAAAAACATTGGAACTCTCAGAGAAATAAATATATAAACTTTTGTGATTTTGAATTATGCCATAATTTCCTAGACAGGAAACCAAAACACAGAGCAAGGAAAAGTAAACTTCATCAACATTTAAAACTTTCTTTTTTTTTTTTTTTCAAAAGCACTAAATTGAAAAGTTGAACACTGACAAGTTTGGCAAGGATTCAGAGTGGTTAGTCCATTCACATATTGCTGCAGAATGTTAAATAGTAACTTTTGGTAAGAAAGATGTTTCCTTGAGAAGATAAATACAATACATAGAATTACAATATGAAAGGATTATTCCACTCCTGGGCACATATCTGAAAATAAAAAAATAAAAACTTGTACACACACACTTGCATGCAAATGTTGATAGCAGTGACAATAGATAGAGTGTAAAGCCAAGCATATGTCTGCTAACTGATAAATGGTTAAACAAGTGTGGTATATCCATGTAATGAAATACTATTCAACTTTAAAGAGTGAAGTACTTGTCAAAACATCAAAATAAATGAAGCTGGGAACAATAACGAAAAAACACATAATGTTTCACTTGGTCTCATTTATGTGAACTATCAATTCAAAGACAAATTTTTAGAGTCCCATAGTAAATTGATACCTGGCATTTAAAGATGAAGGTAAAAAATATGTATTGACTGATAATAGTAGGTACAAAAAGGAGCTTGTTTTAAAAATTACTCTAAAATTCTAAAATTTGGTTGTAACAACTATACAACTTAGCAAATGAACAACAATTCAAATCATGAGCTGATTTTCATGTTACATGATTGTTTTTAGCTCAAACGGTTTACAATCTTCCTGTTCCTTCATAGATTGTGGGGTATGATAGTCAGTTGAATATTAACGTCTGTGCCACTGAGATAAAAAGATGAAGTAGACTGATAGGACTTCTTTCTAAAATCAGTAGTACAGAGGAAGGAAACCCCTGACTAGAGGAATTTTGCATTTCCATCTAGGGATAATTTGATGTCATGAAATATTAAGTTGATGGTGAAGAGCTAATCAAAGAAAGCTTCCTACTTCCCAAATCAAATCCACTCACTATTCATTCAGCTCAGAGCTGATGGAATGAGCCAGCACCAGCCTTTCCCTGCGCTCTGAGACTTGTCCATCTTCTCTCTGCATTTGTTTTCTTGTTTCTGCCTAATACATCTATAATTCCAAGAGGACCAAATGGACCCAAGATGAGGTGTGGTTTAACAGTTACAGCACTGTGGAGATATGAAGTGTTGCTTACATAACACCCTTCAATTTCCCTCCTCACAACTGATTTTCAAAGAAGGGGGAAGGAAAGGTGCTAATTTAAATGGATTCTTTTGGAGGTTTACTGAGAGGAATTGACTTTTCTTGAGATAGAATGCTGCGAGGACTCACATCCCTGCCTGTGTGTGGCATTCACATGTACAGTGTCACCCAAATCTGTGCTAGATTTTTAACTGCATTCTGGCAACTTTGAGAGTGAGATGGTTAGCAGACAGGCTACTGTCAATTAAACAAGAGCTGTCACTGAGCAGAAATGTTGAAACATAGTGGGCATGAATCCTAAGCAGATCATATGGCAGATACTTAGCAGTTATTTTAACACAGTTGCAGTATAGATGTGTCATTTCCCTGCAGAATTTAATTTGAGTCCCTAAGGGTGCAGGTATCTCTGCATTTGCATGCCCCTGTCAAGTCAAAAGTGGACCTTCTAAACAAGCTGGAATGTGGGTGTGAGTCAGAGAATGACATGTAGCAAGCTCATTTCTCCTTTCATTCTCCTCTGCTCAGGTTACATAGAAGAAGCCTGCATCATTCCCTGCCCCTCAGACTGCAAGCTCAGTGAGTGGTCCAACTGGTCCCGCTGCAGCAAGTCCTGTGGCAGTGGTGTGAAGGTCCGGTCCAAGTGGCTGCGTGAAAAACCTTATAACGGAGGAAGGCCTTGCCCAAAACTGGACCATGTCAACCAGGTATTTTTACTAACATCAATGCACTAAGATATTGCTCAGATTTCCAAGGATCTTTTATTCTATTATTTCTGAAAGATGCACAAAATTAAATAATAGCTCTTAAAAAAGAAATGTGATGGATTCTCTTTTTATAAGTTCTGAGTAAACTACACTAAAATGTAAAATCTCGAATGATACATATTACCTCTGAATTTTCTGGGGATTCAGGATTCTGCACACATCTAGATAGAATACAATTCCATGCAGGTGAAATGACAGCTATGCCGTGAATACTGTCAAGGCATTAATCTGCCATACAATTGTGCCTAACTGCTGTGATGTAGTGACGTCATTCCTACAGTTTCCCTAGGCTCCCAGAAAGAGATCTCAGTAACCAAGTATTCAAGAGAAAAGCAAAGAAAAGATATGAATATGCTCTAAAAAAAAAAAAAGGGGGGGGTGTTATTTATTCATTTCAATCTAGTTAGCGTCAAATAAGAAATGGAAAAAGTGTCTCAAAGTTCATACACACTCATACATACACACATGCTAGCAATTCATTCACTGTCTTTTCTAGCACTGTAGCTGTGTTAGAGTTGACATGCATACTTTACTGGCTGCTGTCAGTGGTTGTTATTTGTATTTTGTTGGAGATAAAGAGTAAAATGGCTAATGACAGAATTGTGATTAACTTAAGTGTAACAGAACAGACAATTGTTATCACAGTTGATCGGCATGTAAATTAGCAAAGAATGGATTTTCCAGAGTGTGTGCAGATGTTACGTTTTGAATTGGAGCCATGATCAAATGAACCGCGTATTTAAATATGTAAAGCTGTCTCGTGTGAACATAGCCTGTCTCATTTTAACCTCTAATCAAGTGGTTATCAGCAGTTTCCTTCTGATTAAGCTAAGATTGTTGGGAACAACAGAATCATACCATATAAAAAGGATATTTTTAAGTAAGTAAAAATGAGGTCACTGAAGAATTAAATTACATGGAAAGTATTCTCAGTCCAGTCTTAATGTAGAGAGAATAATACTCTTTTATCGCCATCTCCTGGCAGTTGTGCATTTTGTATTCTTAAACTGCAAGTGTTCATTTCCAAAGAAGAAAATCACTTGCAGAGCTATAAACGGGTGAATATGAAACAGAATAATGAGAATAACATATTTATGATGATGAGAATGTTTGTCTACAAGTTCAGAAATCTTGATTTTCCAATGACAAATTTAATATTAATAAATTATGATTCATGGTCTTGACAAAGAGGAAGTATACATAGATTCAATATGTCACATGTGTGTGTCTAACTAGTCACGGTACAGTTTAAACATGCCACGGTTGCCTGAGCACTTTTGTTTCCCAAGACACATGACTCTGTGCTAAGTTGCTTGTATATGATACAATGGTACATTTCTCATAAAATTCAAGGCAGAATTTGATAAGCACATTTATGTATTTGTTTTAAGTTCACTGTGGGTATATCAAAACAGTAATAACTGAAAAATCAAAGGTAAACCAAAAAAAAAAAAAAATCAGTTAGGCATAAGATTTTGAGCATCATAACATAAAGCTTATGGATAGGTATTTGAATATCAGTAAAATATTCAAGAAAAATAAAATATGCAAAGGCTGTGTTATTGTTTATAAAATATAAACCATGCAGACTTTCACTATAATTAAAATTCCTTCGTAAAAATATAGCAGTTTGTTGACGTGAAAATGACCTCTGAGAATGTTGCCTCACTGAAGTTAAACCCTCAGGTCCTTATCTCACTAAAAATGTATGAATGGATTACAATGAGCTGGTAGATAGATGGAACTGTAGGTGGGTCAATATATAAACAACAGTCCGTGTTTCCATTGACTCATAAGATATTTGCAACCATAGTTCAGTTTGCATTGGCAGGGGCTCTGAGATCCACTCAGCTTTTGAAGTCTTATCATTCTGCAATGCAATCTTTCCCTTGGTTGTGTAATCTTTATGTGATCATCTTACATTTAAGTCATGAGAAATGCTTAATTTACCCTTCCTAAAACCTAAGACGTTCATCCTAAGCTTTTACTCAATGTTTTAAATAAAAATCCTTGTAACTGAAATGTAGAATATGAATGAGCTCTTATCAAAATAACTAAAATTTTCACTTTTCTCTGTTCCTTGTCCTTTACTTCCTTCCTGCCAAACACAACACCAGGCTCAGGTGAGCATGCTTATCTTCCATTTCTTCGGAGGTTTTTTTTTTGTTTTGTTTTGTTTTGTGTTTTAAATTATTATTTTCTCCACTAGGTTTTCATCTGCCTGTTCCCTTTTTATTTCCTAATATAGTTACTATGGTTTCTTTATTGATAGGGCCTGAGGAGACAGGGTGAGGGGACTATCCTCCCATCCCACTTTAATGAGGCAATGGTACCCTTTATTTATGTTTGAAGGAAAGAGGTATTGTGGGCTGGAAATGGTTATTTGGAGATGTTAGAAATGTCTATGAAATACTTTGCATTTATGCCCCAACAATGGGGAATGATCATCTATCTATCAAAGGATTAGGAAGATCAGCAGGGCCCCTCCATTTTGGTTCTTCTGTTCCCTGGGACTGGTGTGGTGGTGTTTAGCCATGTGGTGATAGTCCTGCTTTAACATATCTCCCTAATGGGAATATACTGGCTGTATCATTAGCTGCAGTCTTATTCCAACATTGCAAATGTTTTACTCTTATTTGGGGTAAATAAGTGTGCAAAAGAATAGCTCCAAATGACTGTTAACATCTGATTCCTGGAATTGATTACCTAAATCATTTATATACTAGTGTATATACTAGTGTGTGTGTGTGTGTGTGTGTGTGTGTGTGTGTGTGTATGTGTGTGTAGAATAGGAAACAGAATTGGATTTTTACATAGTATGGGTATATTTTAAAATATTTTCCTTTAAGGGTTATATTCTTGGTTGTAGTAGATTGTGGTCTATTTATTTTTCTACTTATTTTTCTCATTGAGAAAACTACACAATTGCATCATTGTTCTAGAATTCCTGAAACTATACAATACTGCCTTTGGGCTGAAAGCTTGGTGGACAATAACCACAAATAGTTGGCTGTGTTCTCTGAGGCCCTGGATGCTGACAGCTGTGTCTGTGACTGTACATCATGTGAATCTAATTCAGGACCTTGTTTCCATACCTCAAGGGATTGAGGATTAGTTTCAAGATGTGCTTATTTCCATTTATTTATCATTTCAATTTCTTGTATGAAATTTGTTAATTTTTACATCTATACACATTTATATGTAAAACTGTCTAAAGTATATTTATCTGGAAAACAGATATGTTTGTAGTATTCATCTCATTCATTCATTTGATAAATCTTGACTAAGTGTGTAGTAAGAACTAAAGACACACAAAAATTTGAAGAAAATAGATAGTCCAAAGGTTTGTAATTTAATGTGCTAAAGGTCGGTTTATGGAAATATATTGTGATTCTGAGCCAGTGGGTTAGAATACCCACTATGCAAAGACAGACAGAGAATGCAGCTCAGCCCACCTTCTCTTCTAGACTAGACTTCTCAAGATGCTGTCTTTCTTCCTACTTGAGGGTACAAACAGTAAGGGGGAAAAGTGGAAGCAGACTGGTAGAGTAATGACTGTGGTGATATAGAACTCTTCCATCCTCCCTTCCCCATTCTCATTCCGCTGCCTGAGATCACCAGGTGTGTGTTTCAGGTGTATGAGGTTGTCCCGTGCCACAGCTACTGCAACCAGTACATATGGGTCACAGAGCCATGGAGTGTCTGCAAGGTGACTTTTGTGGACATGCGAGACAACTGTGGAGAGGGTGTGCAGACCCGAAAAGTGAGGTAAGACCTAGTAGAATGACAGAGAAGCAACCGGGCAACCATCTCCCAATTCCACGAGTAACAATATGGGGTATCTTTCATCTCTGCTGTCCTGACAACTTTCATTAGTTTGCATTTTAGGGAAACTAGGTTCTTGGAAATTAAGACCTTCTATTGCAAGCAGGAGTTTGAGTATTCTAGTTCCTGGTCCAAAAAGCTTTACTTTACAATAGAGTTTTTTAGAAAATATATTTGTCTTTGAGATTATAATTATATGCCTCCTCCTTTCTTCCCTCCAGAAAACCCCTCCTTGCTGTTTTAAAAATCCATGGCCACTTCTTTCATTATTTGTTGTTACCTACATGCATGTATATGTGTAAATACAGATATAGATAGAAATATAGATTCCTAAGTATGTAAATACAACCTGCTATGTCTGTATGTTATCAGGGCTAACCATTGGAAATGCACATTGAAAGCAAGCTTTATGAGTGTGGATACTAAAACTCAGTGACCTGTTAAAAGTCAAATATGCTTCTTTGTATACATGTAATTTTATGTGTATTCATGTGTGTTTGGAGGCCAGAGATCAACACTGGATGCTTTTCTCACTCTTTATTTTCCTTACTTTTTGAGCTAGGGTCTCTCACTGAACATGAAACAGTCCATAAAGCCCTGGAGACACTCCTGCCCCTCCCTTTTAAGTACTAGATTACAGATGTGTGCTGTCGAGCCTACTAATTTTGACACATGAGTGCTGGGAATTCAACCCATGTTCTCATGTTTATGAGGCAAACCCTTTACTTACTGAGCCATCTTCCCTACAAAAACCAAATATATTTCTGAACACATTTTTAAATTCCCTGCTTTGACTTCCTTCTCCCTTCTGTCAACCTGGCTAACACTTGAGTACTCTTATCTCCTTCATAAAGCCTCTCCTGAACCCCTGGCTAGCTATTGCCTCTTACTTGTTCTAACAGAGTTATCCTGACTCATAGGCTAACTACCGTTCCAGTGTGGATATTTTGATTTCACATTAAAGTTTTAAATGCGTTTCTGCATTCACTTTATTCATAATTATAAACTGTCCACAGCCATATGTGGCTGTTCTGTTGGCCAGCACAGATGAAGAATATTTTTTCACCATAAAGGGGGATAAAGCACTATAATAATAAATGGAGAACTTGACATCAGTACATTCTCATCTATAACTTAACTTATCATTGATTTTAGAATTACGTAATAATGTTTCCTGATCTATTCCAGTAGAAAGATTTTTTATTAACATTAATATTGTAAAACTTTATATAAAATATGTATAACCATGTTTCTGATTAAAAATCATTTTTCTGTCTGTCTCAAATATCCATCTGAGTGTTCCATTTACAACTCTTATGGGTCATAATAAAGGTGTAATAAAGAGGAAGACGGGAAGAAAGATAATAAGTAGAACAATAATGGAAAGGGAATCCGAAAGTTCCTCTTCGTCACACTTCTGCCTCCAAATTAAAAATTTCCCCTCCAAGTTTTAAACTCATTTCCTTATGTGAAGAATTTGGTTCATTCAGTTGCTTAAGCAGTTATCTTCGACAATTCCAACCACACTTGAAACAAAGTAACTCTCAGATCAACCTGTGTATTGAGGTTAATGCACTAGAGAGAGGGGTCAATATTGATCATGATCTCTGATCATGTAATGATGTGCCTGTTTGTTCCTGATTGAGTGGTCCACATCTCGAGCTCTATCCTCTGCTAATTAGGGTCAGTATATCCTGCCTCTATACAAATGTGGACTGACATTTCAGAAGAAATAGGTCTATAAAAAAACAGGTTTGCATTTACCTATTTTCAGTCTTCCTCATTAGGAAGGAATGGCATGTAGGAAGTGGATAGTAAATGCTTCTTCCTAATAGGAATCGCTTCCTTCCTTCCTTCCCTGCTCCCTTCCGCTCTCCCTCCTTCCCTTCTTTATTTCTTTCCTTCTTTCTATTTTTCTTTGCTTCTCCTAGGGCTAAGAATCAAGCCTCGGCTTCAAGGGGCCTAGGCAAAGGAAAGGTCAAGCTGTGGATGACATATTTGTTTTTATAAATTTTATGCATATGACAGTAAAAGTAAAAGAGAGGTGGTTTTACTTGCAGTTACTACAGCTGTTGTTTCCATACAGATAGTTTGCCTTTCATTCCCCTACCTGTTATGAGCCTGTCACCTCTTCACCTCCAAATTGGTCATGTGCTTCTAATATTCTTAAGTCTTCTCAGAAAAGTACTCTTGCTCCTTGGAAACATAGAAAGACCAAGGCTTTGAAGAAAACAAATTCAAAACCTATTTCTTTTGGCTTCAGCTTGATCCAAATATTCATTCTGAATTCTAGGTGCAAAAAAAAAAAAAAAAAGCCAAATAAAACAAATACACATACTGGTCAGTAGAATTTGTTCCTATTTTATAAAAGTAACTTTAAAATAATGATATGTTTTAAAATAAATCAAGTCTGTTAAAAAGAAGTTACCTCCAAATGCTAGATTTGAGGTTTATTATTTATTTTGATTTTTTGAGTTATCTATACAGTGTAAAATTAAGAAACGTTTTCTCATAAAGTTACATGTACACAGCTACCTAATAGGGTATTGGACATCTATTCTTAACTTGGATCAATAGGCAATTTACAAGTTGATCCTTGTGCTGCATCAGTATCTGCTAAGAATGTGATCGATTCTATCTTTTGAACATAGAAATACTTGGCCGGTCCATGTATTCATCAGGCCACTGTCAAAAGAACATTTTAATAAATGCTACTGAAAATAGACCATTTCTCTATATAAATAAAAATTCTTTCAAAGAAATGTGTAATTTAATTTTTCAACATTGAAATCACCAAGTATCTACTGATGTTTTTTAAAAAAAAATTAGAGATCAGTATTTATATATTTTTTCTAAATTGTATACTCAATCAAAATACAACTAATGAGAGCTTTCCTATCCTTCAGTGTGTCTCACTTGACATAAATATTGATTTTTCAAATCTGATATCACTATAAAAAGTGATTTTTTTACAGTATAGTTTTAGAGACACAATGTTCTTCCTGACTGTAAATCTCTGAGAAAAGATGGAATGCCAGGTATATAACTGTGACATGATTCAGTCAACTGCTTAAAACACTGCAATAGCCCTTAAGAGGTTCAAGAGCCCATCTTTCTTTTATCTTCCCAAAGGCAACTCTGTTGCCAGACACATTAATTTGGGTGACCTTTCCTACATTATAAATTAAGGATCAAGGTTTTCTCTTTCACTACTGAAGTTCACAGAGAGATTATTAACTAGAGTAAAATGAAGCCACATTAATTAGCTTCTCAGGAGATTAGTAAAGGGTATTTCTTGACTGTTCATAATGGAATAGTATGAACAAAGGTTTAAACTTGTCCTAATATAAGAAAAAATAACAATTAAGAAACAAAACAAGGTAGAAGATCCAGATAACCACAATTAGAGAAGGTGTGTGTGTGTGTGTGTGTGTGTGTGTGTGTGTGTATGTGTGTGTGTGTGTTTACACATCACAGTGCCCATATGGTCAGAGGACAATTATTACAAGAACTAGTTCTTCCCTTTCTACCATGGGAGTTTTAGGGATTGCAGTCTGGTCACCAGGTTTGATAGCAAATGCCTTTACTCACTGAGTCATTTTGCTGGCAGCAAAACTTTCTTTGTACATGACAAAACAAACTGATAAATGCCTTAACTTGGAAATCACCTTATGAAACATTTTGTGTGGATCCTGCACTGTTCCTCAGCCTCCATCATCTATGATCAACTGCATCTCCTTTGAGAACCTCTTTGGACCAATTTTCATTAGTTTCGTTTTCATATACAGGTGGAAATGTCATTTCCTTTGCAAAGAAACAAGATAGCATTTACCAATGCTCTGAAGCTATCCAATTAAAATCTTATAATCATGCATGTGAATATATGTTCTTTTGATCTTAGAGAAATACTAACTATATGCAGGAAGACATAGTTTCTTGTAACTCTTCCCTTTGGGAGAATGTTGTTCATCAGATGATGGCTTAATGAGAACCACCGTCCTCTTGTTGGCTGTCATTTTTCTTGGCCTTGTTCCTTTGCTGATGTGAATGTTTTCTCTTAGATGCATGCAGAATACAGCAGATGGCCCTTCTGAACATGTGGAGGATTACCTGTGTGACCCAGAAGATATGCCACTGGGCTCTAGAGAGTGTAAACTACCATGTCCTGAGGACTGTGTGATATCTGAGTGGGGGCCGTGGACCCAATGTGCTTTGGTGAGATTATAGACTATTTGGGTAAACTGAAGTTTGCTTAGTTTTTATGATTCATGTACACAAAGCAAAGTGTGCTTCCTTGGCCACTTCCTTGTATGGGTAAGCCATGTAGATTCAGCAATACTTCCACAACAGCTTGAGTTCTTGCAAACTGTATGTTTCTTCTCAACCATGCTTCTAAACCAGTATACGATTCTTTTAGCAGGCCTTAGAGATTACACAGCATGTTAAAAACTGAAGTGGTCATCATGATTCTCTTTAGCTAAAATAAGGAAAGAATAAAACTCTAGTGAAGGTCCTTTAATGATGTTGGCTTGATATCCCTTGACTCCTGTAGAATCTGATTAATGTAAATGGTAAGAACACTCTTTACACAAGGAAGTGCTGCAGCAGGAGTCTTGACACTAGAAAGTAAACAATCTTGAGTAAGACTCTGAGGAGGAAGAAAGTTATACATGGTGGGTCCTCAGGTATTCTTCTGTGGACATTTGTGTGGTTGTGTGGTTGTGTGGACATTTCAAAACAGAAACAAAATGATCATGGTTTCCATTCAGTGAACCTGCTGTTAGTATCCCTGTTGATGAGTATAGAAGCAGCCTCACTTCAACAACATCTATTTTTACGATAGAACCACTTTGTAACAGAATCTGTGACAATATGCATTTCATCCTACGGAATCCACTTTTCCATAAGAAGAAAAGACCACGTGCCAAAAACTCTAACTTCCCTGAGCATCTCTTCAAAGCACTTCTCATTAGTTCCTGTCTCATAGAGGAAGATGGTTACTGTCATTTCTCTTATTAAAAAAGCTTACCTGTGTATTAGTCAGGATCCTTTAGAGCAGTAGTTCTCTACCCGTGAGGTACAACTCCTTTGGATGTCACATATCAGATATCCTGCATATCATATATTTACATGGTGATTCATAACAATAGCAAAATTACAGTTATAATGTACAAAAGGAATAATTTAATCCTTGGGGGTCACCATAACATGAAGAACTGTATTAAAGAGTTGCAGTGTTAGGAACATTGAGAACCACTACTGTAGAGGAATGTAGTGTATAGAGATTGGAGGTGGGGGGAGTGATAGAATGGCTTACAGACTATGGTCCAGCTAGTCCAAAAACGGCTTTCTATCAACCAAAAGTCCAAAAATCCACTCAGTAACTGTTCACTCCAAGAAGCTGAATGTCTCAACTTGTCTTCATTCAGTGTATGCCAGAATCCCAAAGTAGGCTCTCATCACAGTGAAGGGGTGGGCTTGCTAGTGACAGAAGGAACAAGCAGACAGAGAAAGAGTTTCCTTCTTCCAGGTTCTTTATATAGGCTCCCAGCAGAAGGTATGGCCCAGATTAAAGGTGGATCTTCCCACCTCAAAAGATCTATATCAAAGGAGTATCTTCCTACTTCAAAGATCTTGATTAGAACTGGGTCTTCCTACTTCTAATGATTTAATTTAGAGATGGGGAGGTATACAGCCAAACATTGGACTGAGCACAGGGACCCTAATAGGGACGTTAGGGCAAGGACTGAAGCAGCTGAAGGGGTTTACAACCTCATAGGAAGAACAACAATATCAACCAACCAGAACCCCCAAAGCTCCCAGGGACTAAACCACCAACCAAAGAGTACACAGGGTGTACACATGGCTCCAGCTGTATATGTAGCAAAGGATTGCCTTATCACTGGGAGGGGATCACCTTGGTCCAGTGGAGGCTTGATGACCCAAGATAAGGGAATTCTAGGCCACTGAGGGAGGAGTTGGTAGGCAGGTGGAGGAGCATCCTCATAGAGGCAGGAGGAAGGAGGAGGGGATAGGGGGCTTGTGGAGGGGAAACTGAGAAGGGGGATAACATTTTAAATAAAAATAAATAAAATAACCAATAAAACAAGAAAGAAAAAGTACCTCACTGGTATTCTCAGCCATTTGGGTTTTAGTTAATTCTAGGTATAGGAACTTGGACAACCAAAAATAACCATTACAACCTGTCAGTCATACAGAGTCTGTGTTTTTCTACTCCTAGAAAGCCAGATGAGTTCAAAATCAAGCAAAATTCTAGTTTTCAACAACACTGAGTACCCTAGCACCCATCTAGAGGAAGAAAATCCCTTGAACCAGTATGTGGAAAAGTTAGTTTCTCAGTTAAGGTTACTACTGTGCTGAAACACCATGGCCAAAGGCAACTCATAATCACACTTCCATATACCAGTTCATCATAAAAAACAACGAGGGGAGGGACTTATGAAGGGCAGGAGCTTGGAGGCTGGAACTGAATGGGCTTGCCTACAGCCCAATCTTATACAGAGGCATTTTCTCAAATGAGGTTCCCTCCTCCCAGATGATAGTCTAGCCTGTGTCAAGTTGACATAAAGCTATCCAGAACAGTTAGCTTAATCCTGCACATCTGTGAAAAGCAATATGAAAAAAAATGAAAAGATATGTCTAATGTTAAGACATTAAATTAAATACAACTTCAGGCAAGTTTACAGTCTGTGTTTTCCAAGGAGAGGAGCTTTTTTTTTTTTTTCCCTCTATGTTAACATTGTTAAAATGCTAAGTGGCAACTAACTGACTGCCCAGAAGCAAAATAAATCCAATATATCATTTGAACAGATGTTAAAAGAAGTGTGAAGGCTCTATCCTACATAAAGGTCTGCAAATGAATTTCTGTTTTAATTCTTTAGCTGAACTACATTCTACAGTTTACAATGATGGAATTTTTGTCATTTGAGATTCATTTAAAAGAATGTTTAGCTTTTATTAAACAGGAGCTGTTTAATTTGGTCTGTTTCTTAAATTCCTTAACAGGGATTTCAATACTAGGAACCACCAAACAGGATCTGTGTCCATCTGGGTTCAGTTTTAAATATCCAAGAGTATCCAACTTAGGAAAAAAACTAAGCTCTATCTGTGGAACAAAAAAGATTTTGTGAAAAAATATTTTGTTTTCTTGAGCATTTTCCAATAGAAATTTTGGATTGAGACTAAAACTCAACTAGTTGAGGTGTGCCTTTTAGACTTTATAAATTATCTTGAATCATCATCCAGGATATCAATAAACAAAAACCAAACACTTATTCCATGAAAACAACCATTAAGTTCAAAGAATATACAGATATAGAAGACAGAAGTAGTCAGTGTACTCTGGACGTGGTAGCAGGACCTTTATATAGTTTACATTCTGTCAATACAGTAAGTATTCCTTCAGTGGTGTGACTAGCATAGAGTGAGAGCAGAAGACAAGGCAATAACTATTTTAGGCCTAAGAAATTCAAGATTGTCCCTTTCTATCCTTAAAAGCCAAATATTTCAGAAACATGCATCAATAAGGTAATAGCCAGCTACTATGTAGATGCTAAATTGTTTACAAGAGGATATGCATTAGGAACATGATACCTTGATATTAATTAAATGGTTTAAGTCCATTTATATACACACACAAGCATGCATACACATATATACATATAAATATATGCGAATCATTGCAGCATATGGGATTAGCATTGTGTGTTACTAAAAATGCCCATATGAATGTGTTTCTATAGGTGTGAGGTAATGACTTAAACATCTTCTAGCTAGGATGAGACATCAGACTCTGTCAGTGCCTACATTTTACATATGGGAACACTGAACTCTGAATCATAATGAGGTTAATTGATTGTTTAAATTTATTCAATGAATTAGTACTCTAAATCCAGCTCCAGAAGCATGCTAGCTGTTGTATGGCAGAGTTTACCTTTCTGAAAAATGGAATTTTTCTTTGTAAGCCTTGCAATCCAAGTGGTTCTAGACAAAGGTCAGCCGATCTCATCAGACAGCCTGCAGATGAAGGACGAGCTTGCCCTGATGCTGTGGAGAAAGAGCCCTGTAACCTGAACAAAAACTGCTACCACTATGACTATAATGTCACAGGTAAAGCACTTCATCATGTCCTCATAGATTCTGAGGCTTCTTCCCATAGGAATCTGCTCCAGACATTCTCAGCAGCTTAGGCCAGCTCCGCCTGTGTGCCATTTAAAAACACAGCTTACACTCTGAGAAATTATCAGTATCACAAGACAGAAGTAGTCATCTCTTTTAATTTTTTTAAGAAAACATCAAAATATAAAGAATAAAAGTATTACAAAGACTAAATTCTTGAAGTATGTGATAAATATTACAAATAATCCTTTTGAAAACCTCCTATTTTGGGATTATGGAAAATATTTTATTTTTTTATCAGATATTTGATTGATACATCTACATCAATAATTCTTGAGACACAGGAACATTGTGAACAACAGTAACATGATGTGAAATGTCCATAATCTTAAAAATCAATATCAGAAAAGTAGACTTATGATAAATTGCATTTATTTCTTAAATTTCATTTAATATCATCAAAACATACACATCAAAATATTTTATTGGTTCATATGGTTTAGAACAACATTGAAGCTAACTTGAATTTTTTCCTAGTAATTTTTATGTTGAAACAAGCTCAAGAAATTGAAGAAAGACACATAGCAGTCCCATTGCCTTAAGTCTCTCAGTTTTCTCTATAGTTTGCTTTGATGCCACAAAGGAAATCACAGATCTCTAGGGTATGTTGAGATTGGCTGGAGAAAGATGAAAAATGGTTTTTGTAAATGATTAAAAATAAGGGAATTTAATTTGTATGCTGAAGTTATTTACAAAATAAGTGAATTTGTATTTTTTAAAGAATTTTGCTTATGCAAATGAATGAAGTACACAGTGTTACTATAACTACATAGTGTGCCATCCATTAAAATTATGCTTACTTTGCTAAAAAAAATTACATACTAGCAAATTTTTATTTCTATTCTTCCTAAGAAAAAAAGTTTTGAAATGGTATTGATCTGTACAGCCAAGCTTTTTTTACAATATCACTAAATAGCTAGCTGTCAAGATTGTCAAGTAGACATCTGTCTCAAAAAATAATCACCACTGCTATGTGCAACTGCAGCAATTCCATTTGACTCCTAATATGTTCAGATCTGGGGCCCATATGCTCTGCATGTGGGATGATTGATTGAGGGGCTTAGGAAGCAGTTGTGAATTAGGTATGGGATTCAGGTCATCAGAGTTTCATCTGTAGTCTGTTACACGCATCGCCTTCTGTTCTGATGGGTCTTTTTCGTTCAGACTGGAGTACATGTCAGCTGAGTGAGAAGGCAGTCTGTGGGAACGGCATTAAAACAAGGATGTTGGACTGTGTTCGAAGTGATGGCAAGTCAGTTGACCTAAAGTACTGTGAAGAGGTGGGTGAGTGTTGTGTTAAATCTTTGAAGGAATTCTTCCCTAGTAATTTAAATTCACATGGAGATGAGTGATGTTTGCTCCACCCTGTGCATGGGTAACAGCTGTTTTCACAGGCTGTCTAGTGCCCTCCTGAAAAGAGACAGTATCCATGCTACTGATTTCCACAGATAATTTCCTGTACTTTGTTCTGCTTGGGGCCCTAAGGTATGCTAATTAGCCTATTCTGGAAGAAATGCTTAGGAAACAATAAGCAATCAAGGTGAATAAAAGCAATAAATCTTAATCAGACCATTCATCATCTTTTGTAATTTGATGTGAATTGGGTGCAGAGCTTGGACACCTGCCAAGATCCATCATTTATTCTTTCTGTTGCTAAACATTGATCACAGGCAGTTTCATAGCAGATTTTGATATGAAGATCTGATACCCAGCTGTGAGGATCTAAGTACTTAGGTCTCAGGTCTGGTTAAGAGAGCTTAATGCTCCACAAAGCAATGAAGTCTGTCACTAATATCTTTAAGGCTCAGAGATTGTAGTTAATCATCAAAGAAAAGTAATGCCATGACTCTTAGCTCTGGCCTTCCAAGCAGCAGAGAAACTTGGCACGGACCTTTCTTTTCATGAAACTACTATACCTTGCATGGTAGTGATTTCTGTCTGATTTCCACACCACAAAAGCAATGATGTTCCTGTCCTTTGACTACCTGTGCTTCTGAAATGCACAGGGTCACTTTTCAGACCAAAATAAGCAAGAGCTTCAGTAGATCTGAAACAGAATTGTCTTAACTCTTAAGGGAAAGCCACCAGTGGAACTAACTACTTGAACCCACTTATTACCATTGTCAACGTGTATGTAACTTTAAATTCCTTATATCTCTGATTATAGGGGTAGACATCCAGATGCTCTGAAAACATCATGTTGTTTAGTCAATAAATCTCATTCTGTAAAATCTTGTGTCCCAAATCGACCTATTTATCATGTGTTAGATTAAAGTATGTTAAACTCAGGTTTTTAAAATAATACCATTTAAACAATATAGCCAACAGTAAATAACATTTTTGTGAGTGAAGATTATTACAACAAACACAAACTTCCTGAAGAGTGGTAGGTGATCCACCTCAAGCTGATTAGTGTAATGTCTTTGACAAATGCCCAGGAAATTTTTCTTCTTACAAGAAGATGAAATGAAACCTTTATAGTAGTAGAGCCCAGTGCATTCAAGACTCTTTTAAACTGCTTCATTTATCTTGTGAATTCTGCAGGGACAACTGCAGGTTCAGATCCTAACACCCTGGCAAATGCTGTCTTCAGGGAAAACTAAGCTGTTCTCTGTGGGAATTAAACAGCACACATACCATTTTATACATCCCTGTGAGGCCAGCTGGTTCCAGGAACAACTGTGCTATCTTTGTTAAACAATGCTCGGACCACCTAACTACCAACCCCTGTGCAAGCCCTGTTTTCAGTTCAGCAGCAGTAGTAGCTCTTGCTGCTTCTCTAATGGCCACAAAGAAATGTGTCATTAGTGCCCAACAAAGAGGAAAATTAGGGTTAAATTCACTACCACTTATGTAGTGTGTTTTTCCATTTGGGATTTTTTTTTTTTTTTTTTTTTTTTTTTTTTACTCATTTGCTACCAAGTCATTGTAGATAATCATATCAGTATGAAAAACATTAGGCTTCATTATGACACTTCTTGTGCTTCCTGGGATCTTCTTCCCTCCTGGACTCTTGCACCCAAAGTGGCCTTCTTTGCTCTTTTATGTCACATGTGTCCCTTCACTCTCCCTCCCCTTCCGCAACATACTTTGTTCCCTTTCCATGGTCTCTTGTCTAATTTCCGTAGTCTCTATCCATTCTCATAATAATTCTCAATATTTACATATTGTACAGATACTAAAAATTTAAATTACTTTTTCATATAAAGCAAAAAGGGTTGATAGTTCTGTAAATAGCAATAAAAATTGCAATTCTCTGCTATAATATTAATACTTTTTATTTTAATACTACTTTGTACCTTTGACTTCACTTTAAATGTTGGAATGGAATCTATCCCCTGTGAATCTGAAACTATTTCTTATACTTTGAAATTATAACATGCAAGACACAAGGACAGGATCAAAATACAAATAGATTATAGCAGAGTTGCTGAGATAAACCTGAGAATAGAAATTCTTCATAAACAAATTATGTAAAATATTTATATACAAAACATTACTGAGGACCCACATTTCCTTTCAAGAAAGATGACTTACATTTCTAACATTTCTTTTTTTTTCATTAATTTATTTATTCACTTCACATCTCAGTATCAGCCCCCCTCTCCTCTCAGTACCCCCTCAAAGAGATCTTTCCCCCTTCCCTCCTCCCCTTACTCTCTGAGATGGGCTGAGGGGCACAACCTAAAAAAAGCCCAGGGCCAGACAGTTTTAGCATAGAATATTACCAGACTTTCAAAGAAGAGATAACACCACACTAGTCATCAAACTATTCCACAGAATAGAAACAGAAGGAACATTGCCAAACTCACTCTATGATGCTATAGTCATGTTAATACCTAAACCACACAAAGACTCTACAGAGAAAGAAAATTTCAGACTAATTTCCTTTATGAACATTGGTGTAAAAATGTTTGATAAAATAATTGCAAACTTAATCAAAGAACAAATCAAAAGTATCTCCACCATGATCAAGTAGGTTTCATCCCAGGAATGCAAGAGTGGTTCAGTATAGGAAAATCTATCAATATAATCCACCATATAACAAAACTGAAAGAAAACAACCACATGGTCATCTCATTACATTCTGAAAAAGCCTTTGATAATATTTAACACCCCTTCATGTTAAAAGTATTGGACATATCAGGGATTCAAAGCACATACACTCTCCCTATCTCTTCAATGTAGTACTTGAAGTTCTAGCCAGAGCAATAAGACAACAAAGGGCATCAAGGGGATACAAATTGGAAAGGAAGAAGTCTAAGTATTGCTATTTGCAAATGATATATTAGAGATAAGTGACAGCGAAAATTCTACCAGAAAACTCCTATGGCTATAAACACCTTCAGCAAAGTGTCTAGATACAAAATTAAATCACAGAAATTAGTAGTCCTCCTTTATAAAGATGATAAACAAGCTGAGAAAGAAATTAGGGTGAAAACATTTCAAGATAGTCACAAATTGTAAAAATTATCTTGGTGTAACTCTAACCAAGCAAGTGAAAGGCCTGTATGACAAGCACTTCAAGTCACTGACATTTTCACCCATGTATGGGTGGTACAGCATCTGTAATTCAAGCTGAGACAAGATCACAAGTCCAAGATCAACGTTATCTACAATGTGTATTTCAGATCACTCTTGTCTACATAAAAATCTCCATCACCAACAAACAAAAGAGTCGATCCATTCGTTAATTCATTCATTCATTCATTCATTCATTCATTTTTGGTGTTTGAATCTAAATTCAGAGCCTTCTGGATATTAATCATGCACTGTATCACTGAGCTACATCCAAGCCCCCAAAATGTATTTAAAATATTTTTTCAGTACATTTTATCTTAGGTTGAAATGGTTGTTTGTCTTTAAAGCTACCTGGCTATTTTTTTTTTTATTTTCATATTTTATTTACATTTCAAATGTTTCAGATCTCCCCTTTGGAACCTCCCCATTCCCTCCGCCTTCCCCCTGCCAATATGGGGATATTCTCCAACCCACCCTCCCACCCACCCACCCACTCTCGTCTTTCCTCCTTGTCATTCTCCTATACTGGGGGATCTAACACCCTCAGGCCCAAGGGCCTCTCCTCCCCCTGACAGATAACAAGACTCTCCTCTGTCACATTTGTGGCCAGCACCATGGGTCTCTCCATGTGTATTCTTTAGTTGGTGGATCAGTCTCCCGAAGTATCGGGGGGTCAGGACAGTTGCCACAGTTGCTACCTCCCTGGAGCTGCACACTCCCTCAGCTCCTTCAGTCCTTTCTCCAAGCCCTCCATTTGGGATGTCACATTCAGAACTACTGTTGTTGCCAAGTGACTCTTGGGTATTTCAAACTTTTGGGCTAATAACCTCTTAACAGTGAGTACATACCATGTTCATTCTTTTGTGACTGCGTTACCTCGCTCAGGATGATATTTTCAAGATCCATCCATTTGTCTAAGAATTTCATGAAGTCATTGTTTTTAATAGCTGAGTAGTATTCCATTGTGTAATTGTACCACATTATCTGTATCCATTCCTCTGTGGAGGGACATCTGGGTTGGTTCCAGCTTCTGGCTATTATAAATATGGCTGCTATGAACATAGTGGAACATGTGTCTTTATTACATGTTGGAGCATCTTCTGGGTATATGCCCAGGAGTGGAATAGCTGGGTCCACAGGTAGTATTATGTTCATTTTTCTGAGGGTCTGCCAAACTGATTTCCAGAGAGGTTGTATCATCTTGCATTCCCACCAGCAATGGAGGAGTGTTCCTCTTTCTCTACATCCTCGCCAACATCTGCTATCACCTGAGTTTTTGATCTTAGCCATTCTGACTGGTGTGAGGTGAAATCTCAAGGTTGTTTTGATTTGCATTTCCCTGATGACTAAGGATGCTGAACATTTCTTTAGGTGCTTCTCGGCCATTCGAGTTTCCTCCGTTGAGAATTCTCTGTTTAGCTCACTTCCCCATTTTTTGATGGTGTTATTTGGATCTCTGGCGTCTAGCTTCTTGAGTTCTTTGTATACTTTGGATATTAGCCCTCTATCAGATGTAGGATTGGTAAAGATCATTTCACAATCTGTAGGCTGCCGTTTTGCACTATTCACAGTGTCCTTTGCCTTACAGAAGCTTTGTAGTTTTATGAGGTCCCATCTGTCAATTCTTGATCTTAGAGCACAAGCCATTGGTGTTCTGTTCAGGAACAATTCCCCTGTGCCTAAGTGTTTGAGATTCTTCCCCACTTTCTCTTCTATTAGATTCAGTGTATCTTGTTTTATGTGAAGGTCCTTGATCCACTTGGACTTGAGCTTTGTGCAGGGAGATAGGAATGGATCAATTCGCAATCTTCTACATGTAGACCACCAGTTGATCCAGCACCATTTGATGAAGATGCTGGGTTTTTTCCACTGTATGGTTTTAGCTCTTTGTCGAAGATCAAGTGACCATATGTGTGTGGGTTCATTTCTGGGTCTTCGATTCTATTCCATTGAGCTACCTGCCTGTCATTGTACCAATACCATGCAGTTTTTATCACTACTGCCCTGTAGTACAGCTTGAGGTCAGGGAGGCTGATTCCCCCCAGAAGACCTTTTATTGTTGAGGATAGTTTTTGCTATCCTGGGTTTTTTGTTATTCCATATGAATTTGAGAATTGCTCTTTCTAGGTCTATGAAGAATTGAGTTGGGATTTTGATGGGGATAGCATTGAATCTGTATATTCCTTTCAGCAGGATGGCCATTTTAACTATGTTAATCCTGCCAATCCATGAGCATGGGAGATCTTTCCATCTTCTGAGGTCTTCTTCAATTTCTTTCTTCAGAGACTTGAAGTTCTTGTCATACAGATCTTTCACTTGTTTGGTTAGAGTCACACCAAGATATTTTATATTGTTTGTGACAATTGTGAAGGGTGTCATTTCCCTAATTTCTTTCTCAGACTGTTTATCCTTCGAGTATAGGAAGGCTACTGATTTGCTTGAGTTAATTTTGTATCCAGCCACTTTGCTGAAGTGGTTTATCAGCTGTAGCAGATCTCTGGTGGAGTTTTTCAGGTCACTTAAGCATACCATCATATCATCTGCAAATAGTGATATTTTGATTTCTTCCTTTCCAATTTGTATCCCTTTGATTTCCTTATGTTGCCTGATTGCTCTAGCTAGAACTTCAAGTACTATATTGAATAGGTAGGGAGAGATAGGGCAGCCTTGTCTAGTCCCTGATTTTAGTGGGATTGCTTCGAGTTTCTCTCCATTTAGTTTGATGTTGGCCACTGGTTTGCTATATATTGCTTTTAATAAGTTTAGGTATGCTCCTTGAATTCCTGATCTTTACAAAGACTTTTATCATGAAGGGATGTTGAATTTTGTCAAATGCTTTTTCAGCATCTAACTAAATGACCATGTGGGTTTTTTTCTCTGAGTTTGTTTATGTAGTGGATTACATTGGTGGATTTCCGGGTATTGAACCATCTCTGCATCCCAGGGATGAAGCCTACTTGATCATGGTGAATGATCATTTTGATGTATTCTTGGATACGGTTTGCAAGAATTTTATTGAGTATTTTTGCATTGATATTCATAAGGGAAATTGGTCTGAAGTTTTCTTTATTTGTTGGGTCTTTGTGGGGCTTTGGTATCAGTGTGACTGTGGCCTCATAGAATGAATTGGGTGGTGTTCCTTCCGTTTCTATTTTATGGAATAGCTTGAAGAGTATTGGTATTAGGTCTTCTTTGAAGGTCTGATAGAATTCTGCACTGAACCCATCTGGTCCTGGGTTTTTTTTGGTTGGGAGAATGTTAATGACTGCTTCTATTTCTTTGGGGGTTATGGGGCTGTTTAGATGGTTTATCTGATCCTGATTTAACTTTGGTAATTGGTATCTGTATAGAAACTTGTCCATTTCCTCCAGATTTTCCAATTTTGTTGCATATAGACTTTTGTAGTAGGATCTGATGATTTTTTTAATTTCCTCAGAGTCTGTTGTTATATCTCCGTTTTCATTTCTAATTTTGTTAATTTGGATACTGTCTCTGATCCCTCTGGTTAGTCTGGCTAAGGGTTTATCTATCCTATTGATTTTCTCAAAGAACCAGCTCTTGGTTTTGTTGATTCTTTGTATAGTTCTTTTAGTTTCCACTTGGTTGATTTCAGCCCTTAATTTGATTATTTCTTGCCTTCTACTCCTCTTAGGTGTATTAGCTTCTTTTTGTTTCAGAACTTTCAGATGTGCTGTTAAGCTGTCAGTGTATGTTCATCTCTTTCTTTAGGTTAGGGAAGTTTTCTTCTATAATTTTGTTGAAGATATTTACTGGTCCTTTAAGTTGGGAGTCTTCCCTCTCTTCTATGCCTATTATCCTCAGGTTCTGTCTTCTCATTGCATCCTGGATATCTTGGATGTTTTGGGTTAGGAGCTTTTTGCATTTTGTGTTTTCTTTGACTGTTGTGTCCATGTTTTCTATAGTATCTTCCGCACCTGAGATTCTCTCTTTCATCTCTTGTATTCTGTTGATGATGTTTGCATCTATGACTCCTGATTTCTTTCCTATGTTCTCTAACTCCAGGGTTGTCTCCCTTTGTTATTTCTTTATTGTTTCTATTTCTGTTTTCAATTCCTGAATGGTTTTGTTCATTTGTTTGATTGTGTTTTCCTGTATTTCTGCCAGTTTGATTGTGTTTTCCTGTATTTCTGCCAGTTTGATTGTGTTTTCCTGTATTTCTGCCAGTTTGATTGTGTTTTCCTGTAATTCTTCAAGGGATTTTTGTGTGTCCTCTTTAAGGGCTTCCAGTTGTTTACCTGTGTTCTCTTGTATTTCTTTAAGGGAGTTATTTATTTCCTTCTTAAAATCTTCTATCATCCTCTTGATAAGTGATTTTAAGTCTGAGTCTTCCTTTTCTGGTGTGTTGGGGTATCCAGGGCTGGCTGTGGTGGGAGAGCTGGGTTCTGATGAAGCCAAGTAGTCTTGGTTTCTGTTCCTTTTGTTCTTGCCCTTGCCTTTTGCCATCTGGTTATCTCTGGTGTTAGCTGGTCTTTCTCTCTCTGACTGTGGCTTGTCTTTCCTTCAAGCTCAGATGCCAATAATCCTGGGAGACCAGTTCTCTCTTCCAGCTGTTCTTCAGATCCTGCGTCTGGAGCCTGCCTCCAGCTGGCTCCTCAGCACAAGTGGGCAGGTAGCTTTCTCTCTGCACTGCTTGTAAATGGTGGCTTCCTGGGTCAGGTGGGTGTCTCTGGCCACAGGTGGAAGCAGGCAGGCTCTTACCTCCTGGCTTTTCCTCAGTCCCTGTGTCTGGAACCCACCTCCTGCTGGCTCCTCAGCACAAGTGGGCAGGTAGCTTTCTCTCTGCACTGCTTGTAAATGGAGGCTTCCTGGGTCAGGTGGGTGTCTCTGGCCACAGGTGGAAGTAGGCAGGCTCTTACCTTCGGGCTTTTCCTCAGTCCCTGCCGCTACCTGGCTATTAAGTTCAACATGTCTATATAAAAATAAATAATACCTGGAAGATAAAATTATAGATCTATATATTGATAGTTTTTATATAAACTATAAATATAAATATATAGATAGATAGATTTTTTGAAATATTACAAAGCTGCCTCATTTATACTTTTTTATTCTTAATGTAGGGAAATTCTGCTCTCTTATAGATTAAATTTTTTCACTATTTATGGAAAGTGTTAACACAATGCATAACTGTATAGAGTCAGTATGCTCCTGGATTCATCTTCTGCCCTTGACTCCTACTTTGAACCATGAGTTGAACCATTTTATATTCTTAACATTTGTAACAATTGTTCTGTCTCCAATAGTTTTGCTATACCATGCACCTTTCCCAGTATCCTTCCCTCCCCCGTCTGTGTCCCCCCCCCCAGTCTCCTCTTCTAGTCATCACATTTCCATGGCTCTCCACATTCATGTCTGTCCTTTCTTCTTCCCTCCTCCTCTCCCCTGTCGTTTCTTTTCCCACTGACAGTACTAATGGCCTTGACTCCCTGCCCATACAAATATATCTGTTTCTCCTCTTTCAGCTTGGGCTGGAAAAGAACTGGCAAATGAACACATCCTGCACAGTGGAATGCCCTTTGAACTGTCAGCTTTCTGACTGGTCTCCTTGGTCAGAATGTTCTCAAACATGTGGACTCACAGGTTGGTTTGTATTGCAATGAACATTAGACTACTAGTAAAGCCACATAAAACAAACCATCTCTCTTGCTATAAATAATATTAGGTAGACCTCAGAAAGGTATCTTCTCCCTAAAACATGTGAGCCTTTCCTGCACGAGTATCTCCTCAAAAGAGATACTGGTGATACCCTCTCCCAGTGTTTATCTATTTGGACAATTGTGGCATCACGCTGAAGTTGCATCATGTTATATCTTTAAAGGAAAAATGGTACGAAGACGAACCGTCACCCAACCCTTTCAAGGTGATGGGAGGCCCTGCCCTTCTCTGATGGAACAGTCCAAACCTTGCCCAGTGAAACCATGCTATCGGTGGCAATATGGCCAGTGGTCTCCATGCCAAGTTCAGGTATCAAATTTCAGGAAGCTGTGTGAATGCTTGTATTCTTCATCTTCAGAGACTTGGATCTAGAAGTATTTTCAAGTTAGAGACGGTCTGTTTCCTCGTAAACATTTCAGTGACTTTGCCCTTTCCCAGTCCTTTAATTAGTTTTGATAGCAAGCACCCCGTCCTATACTTTTAAAATCATTTGGAGACGGATGCATTTTAATGAAAATTTATTTGCCTGTCTTTGTCTAGAAAGTAAATAAATTGTTCAGCGTATGTTTTATAGCTTGTGCCCTAAAAGGCATCTTCCCTAGGGTTTCTAATGTGTCTCTAGCTATTCATAAATCAAAACCAGCGATGCAGAGATGACTGCAAACCATGAGCTCTCTAATGTATTATTTTCTTTTTCTAATTAGCTATTTCTCCCTTCATTCCAGGAGGCCCAATGTGGAGAAGGAACCAGGACACGGAATATTTCTTGTGTCGTGAGTGATGGCTCAGCTGATGACTTCAGCAAAACGGTGGACGAAGAGTTCTGTGCTGATACTGAGCTCATCATAGATGGTAATAAACAAATAGTTCTGGAAGAAACCTGCACCCAGCCCTGCCCAGGTAACAGTGAACAGAATTCGTATCTGAGGGATATCTTCCAAGGACTAGAGTGTTGGTGTGAAAACACAAATCCCATCTATTTGATTTGAACAATGAAGACTCAGGAGCCAGATGCTAGCATGAAAACCTGCTAGCTCTGAGAGGCAGAGAAAGCACCCAACTGACCTTCCTACTCCACCAGTGTCCCAGAAGGAATATCCACTTTCTCCATCTCCATTCTGTCTTAAATACTCTTCAACTTTAAAAAAAAAGCTTCTGTACAGTTTAGTTATGTTAACTCATCATAGCCTGGTTAGTTGTTCTACCTTTTTTTTTTATTTGTTTGTTTGTTTGGTTGTTTTTTCGAAACAGGATTTCTCTGTGTAGCCCTGTCTGTCCTGGAACTCACTCTGTAGACCAGGCTGGCCTCGAACTCACAAATCCGCCTGTCTCTGCCCTTGACCTAGTATTGACTTTATTTAACTCTTAGATTAAAGGGCTCTGCTAGGGCTGGGCCAGACCACAACTACTATTTATAGTAAACAGAAAGTTCTAGGATCTATGGCTGAGCCATACCACAAATAGAAACAGTTCACAATCTTGGAGTTCACGAAGTGATCAAGTATCCTGCAACACCAGAGTCCAGACGAGGTTATGGACATAGTCCACGTGAAGGGTGTCAACCATCTTATTCAGTGATATCTCTACTAATACAATACCTGTGGGTCAGAGGAGTACTGCATTACTTCACAGAATAAGATCTCTAATATCCTTGAGCTGTATATCCAGCTCTCTATAATGTGTCTTGAAAGCTAGACAAATTTGACATTGTCAGCTTTAAAGAGTAGAATATGAATTAGGGAATACATTTTTCATCTTTGGCAGGGATGATGTAAATTTATTATTCCAATGGATTTGTTCAAAATATAAAAGTGTATTTAGTACAGAGTGCTTCACTTTCATTTTGTTATTAAATTTTGGAAGCTTGACATGGATATTTCAAGATGATGATTATGTAATGCACAGACTACAGAAAAATATAATTGTTGAATTTCTCTGCAAAATGCATGATGGATTCAAATAAAGATGCATATAGAGATTAAGCCTGCTTACATAAAAGAGAGTGATCTAAATTCCATTGAGTTTGTAGTCACTTAGGTAAAGTTATACAACCCATCAGCTGTATTTTTTTAAACTTTCACCCAAAATGTGACATCTCAGAGATATAAGCATTTCTATAACTTTCTTAAATACTTTCCCTAGTTGCCCCCCCCAGCATTTTCAAAGTGTACTAGATTTTTTTACATAATATTTTATTAATTCCTTGAGAATTTCCTACAATATGTTTTAATATTTTAATCATATGTATGCCTCTCCTCCCCAAGCTGCTACCAGATCTACCACCACCACCTCTGGATCCAACTTCTATTCTCTCTCTCTCTCTCTCTCTCTCTCTCCTTTGCTCTTCTCTCCCCCTCCTAACCCTGCTTTATTTCTGTCTCTAATTCTCTCCACTTTCTCTCTCCTTCTCCCTGCTCCCTTTTTTAAACCATGTGAGTCCACTTTGTACTAGACAACTACTCTTGTGTATGAGGTGTACAGTGTGCTTCGTACACTAGAGGTCACACCATTAACGAAAACTGGCTCTGCCTTCCCCAGCATCTATCAAATGCCAATAATTCCTATGATAAGGTTGGTACTATATTCCCACTTACCCATTCCTACATGTTGGGATTTTGTTTGGCTTGACTTTGGGTGTGTCTTGTGTGTACAGTCACAATCACTGTGGGTACATCTGCATCTGCCTTGATTCTTTGATGTTGTCCACCAACTGAGAAACTTTCATGAAAATACCTGAGTCTTGAGAGGAACAATTATATATATATATATTCTATTTAAGGCTCAGCCCTCAAACGTCTCTTAGTCTCTTATTCTCTGCACTTTGACTAGTTGCGCGTCTTTATTAATAAACATTTACTTCAAGAAAACACATCTCTTTTACTGCTCTATGGGGAGAGCATTCAGTAATTAGGAGTCATTTTTATACTATGTTTATTTAACAGAAAAATAGTATAGGGCCAGTTCTCATGGATAATAGTGATATTGTCCAATACAATGCTATACTTGTATGTACATATAAATAATTTTTGGATTACCAGGATTTCTAACCCATGACACAAGAACTATTTTTATTAATCACACCTCCTAGCAACTCTGTATAATTTAGTCATGTCCAGCAAAATATGAGTCTCTAATTATTTGGGTGATAGATGCGATACTTGAAGTGATAAGAGCATTATATGGATTCATCTCTGTGAAAATTACCTCTGTCACCAAGCAATTAGTTGGTAGTTGAATGAAAGGGGGTTTGTGACTGACATGTTTCACTAAACCTTCCCTATTTTCAAAATGATGAAAGAGGTTGAATACGTGTGTGCATCATGTAATTCTGTTGCTATGCATATACTCAGCAAACTCACACATGTACCATAGATGTTCAACACAAGCTTGTACTTCAATATTCACAGAGTTTCATAATTACAACTGTTGAAATGTACAACAGAGCTTACAAACATGAATGATTAAAAGATGATGAATGTCATATATGCTATGAATCCATGAGAGTTCTGAGATTCTGGGAATGGTTTGTTCTTCATTAAATGTTGATTGCACAAACATATCATCAGACTGGAAATTTGCTATGAATTTATGGTATTTGGCATTTTGTATGTACTATGTATTTTCTCAGTGAAGTGTGGTTGTTTAGAGATGTAGATGAGAAGAAATAGCCAGTTTCTATTTTAGGGTCAACTTCTCACTAGCCTGCCTCAGCTAGACTCCTCTTGGAAGGAAAGAATGACATATAAGCACTGGATCTCTCACCTTTAACTTCAAGTCGATTTAACTTTATGAGTACCTGGAGACAAGCTCTATGTCTTGTTAGGTTTTACCAGCCCCTTTGCAATAATGACATATATCATGTTAGCTTTTGACCAAATACTATCTAGCTCTTAGAAAATGATCATGACAGATCATAGCTTATGTTTTATAACAGTAAGCCACCCAGAGACCACCAATCCACTCCAAATAACATATTTCCTACATATAAACTGATAATTATGTTGGTCAAAATTTCACAAATATCATGCATAACTAGCATACTTACAAACAGGTATGGTTAGTATCAAAATGAGTAACTGCATCTCTATTCCTCATGGGTATAAATTACCAACCTGTTTTGTACAGGTGACTGTTATTTGAAGGACTGGTCTTCATGGAGTCTGTGTCAGCTGACCTGTGTGAATGGTGAGGATCTTGGCTTTGGTGGAATACAGGTCCGATCCAGAGCAGTGATTATACAAGAACTAGAGAATCAACACCTGTGCCCAGAGCAGATGTTAGAAACAAAATCATGTGATGGTGAGTGCTTCAATTCTTTTTTTAATTTATTATTTTATTTATTTATATTTCAAATGTTAGCCCCTTCTCAGTCTCTCCTCCATAAACCTCCCACCCCCTTCCCCTTCCCTTGCCTCTATGAGGGTGCTCCCCCGCCCACCCATCCACTTCTGCCTCACCCCTCTAGCATCCTCCTTCTTTGGGGCATCCACAGGACCAAGAGCATTCCCTCCCACTAGGTCAGACAAGTCAGTCCTCTGCTACATGTGTAGTGGGGGCCACAGACTAGCCTATTTATGTTTTTTGGTTGGTGGCTTAGTTCCTGGGAGCTCTGAGGGGTCCAGTTAGTCGATACTGTTATTCTTCCTATGGGATTGAAATCCCCTTCAGCTCCTTCAGTCTTGCCCCTAACTCTTCCATTGGGGTCCCCAGCCTCAGTCCAATGGTAGGCTGTTAAGTACCTGCGTTTGTTTCACTCAGGTGCTAGTAGAGCCTCTTAGAGTATAGCCAGGCCAGGCTCCTGTTTGCAAGCACATCTTGGCATCAGCAATAATGTTAGGGTTCGGTGTCTGCACCTGGGATGGATGCCAAGGTGGTGTCTTCTCTGGATAGCCTTTCCTTCAGTCTCTGCTCCATGCTTTGTCCCTGCATTTTCTTTAGACAGAAACAATTCTGGGTTAAAAAATTTTGAGATGGGTGAGTGGTCCCATCCCTCAACTGGGGGCTATTTCTATCTACTGGAGGTGGTCTCTTTGGGTTCTATCTCCCTGCTGTTGGGCTATTTAGCTTATGCCATTTCAATTGGGTGCCTCCCACAGCCATAGTGTTTGGGACTTTCTAGTGATTCCCCCTATTCCCCACCCCACACTGCTGCATATTTCTATTCCTTTTATTGACCCTCTGGGATTCTCTCCTGTCTTCTCCAATATCCGATCCTCCCCCCTTTTTCCTACCCCTCCCCTTTCTTACGCAGATCCCTCATTCCCTCTGACTCCTGTGATTATTATATTCCCCTTTCTAAGTAGGATTGAAGCATCCTCACTTGGGCCTTCCTTCTTGTTAAGCTTCATATGATCTGTAAATTATGTCATGGATATTCTGAACCATTTGGCTAATATCCACTTATCAGCAGTATATTACCATGAATCTCCTTTTTGGTCTCAGTTACCTCACTCAGGATGATATTTTCTAGTTCTATCCATTTGCCTGCAAAATTCATGATGACTTCATTTCTAATAGATGAATAGTATTCCATTGTATAAATGAAGCATATTGTCTGTATCCATTCCTCCCTTGAGAGATATCTGGGTTGTTTCCAGCTTCTGGCTATTGCAAATAAGGCTACTATGAACATAGTGGAGCATGTGTCCTTATACTGTGTTAGGGTAACATTTGGGTATATGTGTGCCGAGCAGTGATATGACTGAGTCTTCAGGTAGAAATATTTCCAATTTTCTGAGGAACCACCAGATTGATTTCCAAAATGGTTGTACCAGTTTGTAATTTGAAATCTACTCATTTAGTTCTGTTGAATTTGTGTTGAGTGACTGAATTTGTTAAATTTCTACTTATAGTTGAGAGTTAAATTAAAAATAAATTCTGAGGGGCTAAGAATGTGATTTATGAGTAAAGTGCTACCCATGCAAGTATGAAGACATGAATTTGAATCTCAAAGATTGTAGGTAAAATCAGAAGAATTTCCAGAAGCTTGAAGGCCAGATAGCTTGCTGTACTAAACAGCAAACAAAAACAAACTTTGTCCCAAACAAGGTGGAAAATGATAACCAATTACCAAGGTTGTCCTGTAACCTTCATATATGTGCCTCTAGACTCTATGTGTGTGTGTGTATGTGTGTGTGCGCATGCATGCATGTGTGCACACACACACACACACACACCACACACACACACACACACACACACACACACACAAGATGGGGAAGGGAGAGCTCAAGATTCAAGATTCTGTTTTTGGTTTTTTTTTCATTTTTTATTGGTTATTTTATTTTTTTACATTTCAAATGTTATTTCCCTTCCCGGTTTCCCCTCCAAAAGCCCCTTATCCCCTCACCCTCTATGAGGGTGCTCCCTCACCCACCCATCCACTCCTTCCTCAGTGTCCTAGCATTCCCCTACTCTCGGTCATCAAGCCTCTACAGGACCAAGGGGCTCCCCTCCCAGTGATGCCTGCTAAGGCAATCCTCTGCTACATATCCAGCTGCAGCCATGGGTACCCCCACGTGTAGTCTTTGATTGGTGATTTAGTCCATGGAAGCTTTGGGGGGTCTGGTTGGTTGAAATTGTTGTTCTTCCTATGGAGTTGTAAACCCCTTCATCTCCTACAGTCCTTGCCCTAACTTGTCCATTGGGGTCCCCACGCTCAATCCAATAGTTGGCTGCTTGCATCCACATCTGTATTGGTCAGGCTCTGGCAGAGCCTCTCAGGAGACAGCTATATCAGGCCCCTGTCATCAAGCACTTCTTGGCATCAGCAATAGCATTGTGTCTGTAGATGGGATGGATCCCTAGGTGGGGCAGTCTCTGTATGGCCTTTCCTTTAGTCTTTGCTCCAGTCTTTGTCCCTGCATTTCCTTTTGACAGGAGGAATTCTGGATTAATATTTTTGAGGTGAGTGAGTGGCCCTATCCCTCAAACAAGGGCCGTGCCTACCCACTGGATATAGTCTCTATAGATTCTCTCTCCCCTTTGTTGGGTATTTTAGCTAACATCCTCCCTGTTGGGTCCTGGGAACCTCTTGGCTTCCTGCCATCTGAGACTTTCTAGTGGCTACCCCCAGTTCCCCTCCCTCCTGCTACACATCTACTTTCAAATTCCTGACCCTCTGTAATTCTCCCCCATCTCCTCCTGTATCTCAACTACCCCCTTCCCCTCTCCTTCTCTCCCTCCCAGATTCCTCTCTCCCTCTACTTCCAGACATTATTCTATTTCCCCTTCTAAGTAGGACTGTAGCATCCACACTTTGGTGTGATTTTCTTTCTTCCTGGATTTCATATGGTCTATAAGTTGTATTGTGGGTATTCTGAGCTTCTTTTTGGCTAATATCCATTTAGCCAATATCAGTGAGTACATACCATGTTTGTTCTTTTGTGATTGAGTTACCTCACTCAGGATGATATTTTCAAATTCCATACATTTGCCTGTGAATTTCATGAAGTCATTGTTTTTAATAGATGAAGACTACTCCACTCTGTAAATGTACCACATTTTCTGTATTCATTCTTCTGTTGAGGGACATCTGGGTTGTTTCCAGTTTCTGGCTATTATATACAAGGCTGCTATGAACATAGTAGAGCATGTATCCTTGTTATATGTTAGAGCACCTTTTGGGTATATGCCCAGGAGTGGTATAGCTGGGTCCTCAAGTAGAACTATGCCAAATTTTTTGAAGAACCACCAGACTGATGTCCAGAGTGCTTGTAGCAGCTTGCAATCCCACCAAAAAAATGGAGATATGTTCCTCTTTCTCCACATCCTCACCAGCATCCTCTCTCACCTGAGTTTATAATCTTAGCCATTCTGGTTGGTGTAAGGTGGACTCTCAGGGTTGTTTTTATTTGCATTTCCCTGATGACTAAGGATGTTGAACATTTCTTTAAGTGCTTCTTAGCCATTTGATATTCCTCAGTTGAGAATTCTTTTTTTTTAGCTCTGTATCCCATCTTTAAAAAGGTTATTTGGTTCTCTGGAGTCTAACTTCTTGACTTCTTTGTATATTTTGGATGTTAGCCCTCTGTTGAATGTAGAGTTGGTAAAGATCTTTTCCAAATCTGTAGATTGCTGTTTTGTCCTATTGTCAGTGTCCTTCACCTTACAGAAGCTTTTCAATTTTATGAGGTTGCATTTGTCAATTCTTGATCTTAGAGCATAAGCCATTGGTGTTCTCTTCAGGAAAATTTCCCCTGTGCCAATGTGGTCAAGGTTCCTTCCCACTTTCTCTTCTATTAGATTCATCCTATCTTGTTTAATGTTGAGATCCTTGATAAATTAAGGACACGACACCCTTTCCAATAGTCACAAATAATATGAAATGTCTTGGTATGATGCTAACCAAGAGAGTGAAAGATCTGTATGACAAGAACTTCAAGTCTCTGAAGAAAGAAATTGAGGAAGACCTCAGAAAATAGAAAGATCTCCCATGCTCATGGATCAACAGGATTAACATAGTAAAAATTGCCGTCTTACCGAATGTAATCTACAAATTCAATGAAATCCCCATCAAAATTCTAACTCAATTCTTCACAGAAATAGAAAGACCAATTCTCAAATTTATCTGGAATAATAAAAAACATGGGATATCAAAAAACGTTCTCAACAATAAGAGAACTTCTGGGGGAATCACCATCCCTGACCTCAAGCTATTCTACAGACCAATCATGATAAAAACGGCATGGTATTGGTACAGAAACAAACAGTTATATCATTGGGATAAAATTGAAGACTCAGAACTGAACTCACACATCTTTGGTTACTTGATCTTTAACACAGGATCTAAAATCATCCAGTGGAAAAGAGACAACATTTTTCAACAAATGGTACTGGTTCAACTGGCGGTCGGCATGTAGAACATATACAGAACTATTCCCTCAATATTTGCAGCAAATTCCATATTCAAAACTTCAGTGCATTACAATTTCACAGCTTGGAGCATGGTGGTATCTTGATAACAATAAAAGTCTTGGTATCTAGTGGTGAATGAAAGGCAAAAATTCTTAGCTTTGTTCTGTAATATCTAAGACATGTGACATATAACATATAGTAAGTAATATAGAAAATATCACCTTACATTGAAAACTGGAAGAGGAGACCTAGGATGCTGAGATAATATAGAATAAAAACGAATTAACTAGATGATTTAACCTAAGAATAGAGCAAAATTTTCAACCCTGTCAAATAATCTTCCTAAATTTACCAACCACATAAAATATTCCCTATTCCTGGGACAGAGTAGGCAAAGAAGTACAGAAGCTTGAAATTTGCAATTAAATAAATCCCAGGTCAGGGAAAAGAATTTTAATTCAAAATGACAGTGATTTAAAATTAGAAATCAATAACACAACTGCAGAGGAAACGCACACAAGAAAAATTGGAAAGCATACATATGGTTACCCACTGTCAGGCTTTATATGGAATACAGAAAGAAGTGGCTAGAGGAGAAATAAAGGTCTCATATGGTCATTAGAGTATTTTCTAATCAAGAAATTTGTTTTTTAACAGGAAGCATACATGTAAGGATAATAATTAAAGAAAAAGAGACCATGAGCTTGAGAAGGAGTGGGAGGAAAAGGACATGGGGGGAGGGGGGAGGAGAGGGATAACAGAATTGATGTAATTATATTTTGATTAAATTTTAAGAGTCAGAAAAAAGAAAGAAGGATGCAGCCTATATAGACAGGTACAAAGTGCATGAGGTAGCAGAAGTAGGCACTCAGCAGAAATAATAGTGTGTTTGTATAACAAAGTAAGGAAATGAGCAGTTCACAGAAAATTGGTCAAGGGGAGAAAAAAAGGCAAATTGTGCATTGCTACAAACAGAAAGTGCTTTTGAAAATATAATTCTACAAAGAAGTCTTACTAGTAAACATAAAAATGCAAATGAAGATGTTTAAAATGTTATAATTCAGCAACAATAACAGAAAAGCTATGGCATTGATTCCATATCTACTGAAAGTTCAAATGTATCAATTTTATAGTCGCATGGAATGCAGAATAAAATGTGAATTGGTGCGCATGTACAAAAATAAAAATCTGTAAACCAAACTTTGAGGAAATGTTCACATTAATTCACATTAATATTTGGAGGTAAGGAGAAAGCTTAGGAACATGATTTTTAAACTAACATATCAATTAGTCTTTATTTACCAGCAGAACACAATAATAAAATTTTAACTAGGAAAAAAAAAAAACTATACTTAAGCTATACCTAAATCTAACAAAAGTGGTGCAAGATATGCATTAAAAGCCATGAATCCTAAGTAAATGTATAAAGGACAAAAATATTGGTGCAATAGACCATTTTCATGAATGAGAAGAGTCAATTCCATAATATGAATTTGGCCTACACTTACCTATAAATTCCATGTGATTTGAACAGGTTATTAAGACAATCTGAAAAATGGCTTGTAAGATTATTTGGGCATATTAAAGACAGACAGAGGTAAGACACTTTTTGAGAACAAAAATTATGAGGAGTGGCCAGGAGATTTAGACAGTGTTTTTTATGACTTACTCTAAGCACTGATTTTTAGACATAATGACTTGCCAATAATGAAGAATCACCCTAGTAGGATAGGATGGAGAATCTTAGAGCAAAACTAGGCTTTCTGCGAAATATGTAGTTGAACAAGGAACATCCGTCCTCATTCTACTGAGGCATTAAGACTTCTTGATGTGTAATTTGATGATCACTAAGTAAAATTAATGACTCCCTCATTGCAATGAGTAAAGACATGGTGTCAATAAAGAAAAAGACTCAAATAGAAATAAGTTGTTGCTATCCAAGGAAATCCAAAACATTCTTTAAACTATTTGGTAACTTTAGTTATCAAAGAATTTATTTTATTAAGATAAAACAGATTTTTATACACCCAAGACCGATTAAAAATAAATTAATTTTTTATTACAAGTCATCTTGACTGTGTAGAGTAGTAGAATCACTACTACAGTTGGATGCTTAAAGTAGAAAACTCCCTTACAGTAGAAAAAATTAATATTTAGCAAAGTTTCAGCTGTCTACAGTTATACCAGAGATTTCTCTTCTTAATATTTATATTTTTTATGCACCAATATATTTGCCTAATGCTAGCCGACAAGGTATTTTAATGATTTAAAATAACATGACCAAACAAAACACTGAATAAATTGTAATGCCTGATACAGTACGATTCTATGTGGCAGTTAAAATAAATTGACTATATCTACATTAAAATATCACATGCAGAGAGTTTATCTGTAACAATGACAAATAAGCTCCCAAATTATATACAAAATATGATACACTAATAACTATAATTCTGATTAAAATATCAATTGTATTAATTAATATTAAATAAAATATGCACATATATATTTATAGTAAAAAAACTAAAAACAGGATAGAACCTTGCATCTGTTTTAGAATGATGTGCACGGGCCTGGGACATTAGGAGATAGGACCAGGAAATGATGTTACCCAATAACAAGTCCTTGACTCGAGTTATTGATCAGGAAGCAAATGAAAATCTAAGGTAAGAATGCCCAAATGGTAACATTTTGATAAAAGGATATGATAAACTGTTGAACATATTTTACAGTTAGTTATTCTCTGTATTTATCTATATGTACCACATCCAGGGTCTGACCAGATAGCAGGATAGAAGATGTGACAGACTAGTGGGGACTTAGGTTGATAACTACAGTTTTATCAGACTTGTTTTGCGACTTTCTGGCAACCCATTGACACTGTGGTCCTTAGTAGTAGACTTCATAGCACCTTAAAGCTGTTCATGCATGCATTCGTTCATGCATGCATCTCTATCATGGTGGTCCTGATAATGTCACATCAGCGCTTGCTCTATGCTGGCAGATGGACAATGCTACGAGTACAAGTGGATGGCAAGTGCTTGGAAGGGCTCCTCTCGAACAGTCTGGTGTCAAAGGTCAGATGGCGTAAATGTAACAGGTAAAACACCAATGCCTTGGTTTCTCTACATATATTCCTGTAATACATAATGCAGTTGAGTACTGAAGGACCTTCAATTATTGACACATTGTTGGAATCAAAAAATGTATGGTGTGTACATGTGTGGTGACCAGCGCTAAATTATTTTATTTTAAAATATCAAAATATCTTAAATTCTCTCTTCACTATCCCCTTTGAACAATACCATTAGAATATATTTAATTGAAATATCACTTAACTCTAATAAATATAAGGGATTTCTTGATTTTTCCCTAGGGATTTTACAAATTAACAAATTAGTATATGCAAAGAAAACGATAATTATTCCATTCACTACTTCTGCTCTTGTACTTTGAGGATGATACAGAGAAATTGCAGTATGCATGTATAAATATAATCTGCTGAAATTAGCAAATCTATTACTAATATATTTTATTGACTAATAAGAAAGATTTGTTGATAAATCCAGTAAAAAGAAAAGAAACTTCAGGCTGAATATATATTGCGTATCCTGAAAATTCCATGAACACAAGTCAAGGTCAGAAGCATAACTTTACTTTGGACACATAAACACAAATTTAAAACATTTTTCCTTAATTATTTTAAAATAATTCAGTTGTCTGGAATCTCCACTTCAGAGGCAAGAGAGGTATTTACTGTCAGCTGCCCAGAGCACCTGCTGGTGTGGGACTCTTATTTCAACTCTTTTGCAAGAAAAACAAAATCCTATGCATCAGGGTGCCCCTGAGTAAAGTCTACTTGTGATTTAAATTTCCTGTATATTATGAGATCATAGAACCCGCGAGGATCAATGCGCTTCTTGGAAAACATCAACTTTTATATTGAATTTCAAGTGACCTAGGTCTATTGAAACCTAATTACTTATTTCCTCTCTTTGACAGTCAGAACAGAATGTCAAATTATATTCTTATGAAGACAGAGTTTTGTGTGTGAGACTAAAAGCTGTACCAAGAAGCCTTTGGTAATAGCATCTCCCAGGGGACATAAAATATGTAATAGAAAAAGCACCTACCAGGAAACTCTTTGCTGGTCTCAACAGTACTGTTGGGGAAGGAAACTCCCTTCTAGACAGAGTGGGTGATAAGAGCAGACACGAGACAGTGTAGCCATTCCAAACCAGGCGTTTGAGATGTCATTCACTCAACTCAGATCCTGGAAATGAATTTACATCAGTCTTTAAGTTATCCTGGAGGACTTTAATAATTTCCTAAAAGGTTCTATTTGATTGAAAGTTCTTTTTCAAACACAGAAGCAAATATTGAGTCTGCTGTTTTCTTGTAACACTGTTATTTTCCTACTGCAAATGAGATGATTCTTCTAAGGCAGAATTAAACCAAAATTTAAAGACTAACTGATCAGTATTAATCACATTTTAAATTTCTTTTTAACACAATGAAGTCTGTATAGGATTATTTTTTTTTCTGTTACCAAGAGACCAATGTGTAAATGACCTATGAAAAACCCTAAATGCATTCTTCTTCCACCATTCAGATGAGTTACTCTAGGAAAACAGTTGTACAGTCCACTACCTACACGGATCAATTGATTTAATTTATAAATTGTCATTATAAGGAAGCCATATAACAACTTTCTTTTCATATATTTAGTGGTAGTTAGCATGGTCACTAAACTGTATTTGCTTCCCAATGACTGTTTTTGTGATGTGATCATATTTGTTTTATCTTACTATATTTGTTTTGTTGCATTTCTTTAAAAAAATGAATGAATGAAAGCCTAAAAATGTATTTATAACATTAAAAGAAAAACAGATTCTGAAAACCTTTGATCAAGTCCAAAAGACTATGAACTCAATGAATAAAGAAAATTATTGTTTTGGCTAAAGTTTTGTTGCATTGAGTAAATATAGTTTGAAACTAAGAGTCCCAATATGTCACCAATACTGTTCCTTTAGGGCAACTGTCTCCATTTTTAAAAGTTTAATAGCAGTCAACTCACAGTTTGTATTGCATGTCAGAAATAAATTGAAGGGATTAATTTCAATAGCAAATTGGAAAATAGTGCAAGCAAAAGACTTGGTCATTATTTCGGCTTTCTTCTCAGCATCCACAGAATATTTGGAAGTAACAAGAGTAATGATTTTTCTCAAAAATAAATAAGCACTGTAATAAACCCATTTGTATAATGGTCAAACAAATTGAAACTTACCTTGAGAGTTGTGAAAACTACCAATTTGTATAGCCAAGAAAGATATTTAACTATAAAATAAAATTCAATCGGTTTTGTTTGCAATTGCTTGGCTTGGCTTGAGGAAATAGGTTAAATGACCTATTTTTCCCCAACTACTATTAGAAAAAGGTTATATGAAATTAGTGTTTGAAATATAGCAGCACAAAATCAGCCTCTTGGCAATGTGCCTTGGACACTTGTGAAGTACAAACCACAGTGCTGTCATCTGCATAAAATGCCCAAAGTTCCTAATGGAATTGTTAATCAGCCTTGCTTGAATGCAGGACTTCTTGGACCTTCCAAAGGGATTCAAACTCAAAGACGAGTGTGTATTTTTATCACAGCGAGAGAAGTCATTTATTAAAATATGATTTTCTGTTCTGCAGGAGGCTGCTTGCTGGTGAGCCAGCCTGATGCGGACAGGTCTTGTAACCCACCCTGTAGTCAACCCCACTCATACTGTAGTGAGGTATGTATACATTCATCAGAATGGACAAGCCATTTCTGTCATCCCACTGTCTCTGGTACCAACCCTTTCCCTGGGCCCCAAAGAGCCGTGACTGGAGGCAGAAACCATTGACTTTAAAGCATCATATTTTGCTTTAAATTAATTGAACAGTTCTCAATGCACTTGACTTATTTACTTTTAGAAAGACTTATCATGGGGAGGTGCAGTTAATGTAGCTAAGGCAGAAATTGCATGCGGTAAGTTTTCTTTAAAATGCTTCCTAATGCTCTTTTCTCTGAGTAAGCCTACTGATTCTTTCCAAGATCACCTTACATGTGTAGTATAAGCCTCCCTGTTCTCCTGCAGATGAAGGCATGCCGCTGTGAAGAAGGGTACACTGAAGTCATGTCGTCCAACAGCACCCTTGAGCAATGCACACTTATCCCTGTGGTGGTGATTCCCACTGTGGAGAATAAAAGAGCAGATGTGAAAACCAGTCGAGCAGTTCACCCAACCCAACCCTCCAGTAACTCAGCAGGACGAGGCAGGACATGGTTTCTACAGCCATTTGGGCCAGGTGAAGCAGCCAGACACTGAACTCAAAATTCTTTGCATAGACATTCCACCAATATCACAGTATACTTTTAAATAACCAAGAATTTTTCAAATAAATGGTTATTTCTTAATCTGTGGACTCATTTTTAACACTGCAGCTATCTTTATGTCTTTCTATTTTCATTGTGAGCACAAGCACGCATGCCAAAATTCATAGAAATGGAACTACCTTCTTCAAAAAAATTGATATTACTTATCTCAAACCCAGTCCTAAACTTGTAAGTATAATAAATATACACTGAACAAAGCGATGTCAGAATGAAATAATTAGAAAAATATGTTGTCACTTACAACAGTGATAAATAAGAGTAAAGGCATTTGGAGTTTCTAGTATAATCATAAAGAGTGAGTGTTATGAAGCTTCATAAAAAGCATGAGAAATGCAGACCCATGCTAGGAGCACTCGGCTGCTAGGACAATAAATAGCATCCTCAAAGTTGACTATTCAACTATATTGTTGAATTGTATGCATATATATATATATAACTTACAGGATGACCAGGCCATTGTCATATTACAACAAATACTCAGTATATCCAGGATTGAACTTGAACTCAATTCATGAATAAATCTGTAAGCTTGAAGTGCTACTCTCCACTTTGCAGACTTTCTCTTCTTAACTGTGATAGTACATGCTGTCTCCAAGTACAGGAAGTGTCCTAATAATGTTCCATAAGCAACACATATTCTGCCTCATTCCCTCTCACCATGGAGGAATCCCATAAAAATCCAGACATCACCTACTTTATAATTGCATCAGAAACATGAGAAATGAAGAAAGAAATTTGCGTAGCTAACATACCTCAGTTTATGGCCATTAAGTAAAAGCATTTTCCTTATAAGAGAACCAAACTTGAATTTTTAAGGTGTTTTAAATATCTGGGTGATTACCATTATCCAGAATTGCTCCTTTTATTAGATTCTTAACTGAAAATACAACTGAGTTTGAAAAGCTGATTTGTCTGTAAAGAGTATGGGAAACTCTCCTCACCAAGTTAGGAGACCAAATTACCATTAGCAACATGGACCATATCTAAAAATCCAACCAGCTCTTCACAAATGAGAACATATTTTCTCAAGTCAAATAATTCTTTCTACTTTGTTTAATAATTTCCCCAAAATTATGAGTAATATGAGAATATTCAAAACATTTTGAATATTTGTTAAATAATTTTCACAGAAAAAAATACCAGTAGTAGAATAGCTCTTTTGAGTCTAAACTCAATTCAAAAAAGAAAGAAAGAAAAGAAAAGACAGGCCAAGAAAAAGGAAAAAAAAACACTTTTTACATCTATCTCCAGGTTTAAAAAGAAGTGATATTTAGAATATTAGCTGAACTTATTTCCAGCAAAGGAGCCTCTAATGAACAAAATATCTAGTACTAATTACATTCAATACTTTTCAAATATTGGATAAGTCTGCATGGGGTTACTTTTGTCCACGTCTAATTTTGTGATAAATTACCATATTGTGATATGAGTATTACTCTCACACTTACCTGTACATATTGCCTGTCTACTTCCATGTTGGCCACAGACAATGTAAGCTAATGTTAGCATCAAAGTGAGTAGGCAACATCATCCTGAACAACTTGAAGTTTACTTAGAGCATAGTACTTGAAGGACAAAAAAAAGCCCCAAAACTAAACTAGAATAGTGCCTGTCACAGTGATTGTACATTCCAAGAACATTCAAAACGAGACATTCAAAAGTCCTCTGCTATGTTATTGTATGTGATTAGCTCTACAAATTCTCTTATTGTCAAAGCACACTTTATGAATAGACTAGATAAAAGATTATAATTGCCAAACAAAAAAGCTAGTATGTTACAAAACTGTTAAAATAAAAGTGAGTGGTCAAATACCTATCTGCATTGAATCTGAGTTTTATGGATTTCTTTAAAGCTGCATTGTTTTCCATCTTCTTTAAATATATTATATGCCATTCCTGAGGTAGGTGGAAAAGTCAAAGTGCATGTGCATAGAACATTACACACACTGAATTGGAGGTAAGATTTCATATAAAGAATTCAGACAGGAACTCAGCATCTGAACGTAATTGTTGCTTTTCAACGCTTTCCATTGCTAATTCCCCTTGAATACAGCACTGCCTAACTCCTACTCACTGTGTTACATGAGTGGTAACTGTTCTGGGAAAGAATGAGTTTGAGTCTTGGAGAGACCTGATCATAAGTGACTTATCATGAGCCAAGGTTCAAGCCTGTCATATATGTTCCAGACTAATATAAACTAATAACTAATATCTTTTCTTCTTAGATGGGAGACTAAAGACCTGGGTTTATGGTGTCGCAGCTGGGGCATTTGTGCTGTTAGTCTTCATTGTCTCCATGATTTATCTAGCATGGTGAGTGTTTAAATATTTCGGAGTCTAAAGGGAAACGTAAGATAATTATTTCAAAGAAAATTTTCTCAGTTGCCAGTAACACAGGGACAGACTGGTGTGTGAGATATATGTGCTACATTTACACCATCTTCACACAAAGTTCTAAATTTAAAAAATAATCTTTAATCTTAGAAAGCCTAAAATCTATATACCATATCTAAGTCATTCAGATCATGGAAATGAGTCAGGACTGTTCTAGGTCACTTTTTCAAGATTTTTCTCATGAAGAAATACCATAATGCCATAGAATGTTGCTTTCATTAATGGCATATTATATATATTATAATATATATTGAATGTTAATATATATTAACTTGTTCTTAGAGGAAAATGTTATGATATTTAACAGTATTTGTAAATGTGCATTATTTATAAAAGTTCTGAGACAAATCCAAAATATACTGTAACATCACTTCTATTGTATCAACTAAGAAAATGGATAATTTGGCTTTATATAAAATAGTTAAATACTTTAAGATATCTTCTCAGAACTGTGAAGCTCAAAGAGATCCTGAAGTCATATTCTAAAAGGCACTGGGAAAAGTAGGTGGGCAGTTTAGATCTACCGTTTTGTTTTGCTTTGCTCTTTTAATTAAACCAATAACATTTAAAATAAAAGACTGACTTTTTCAAATTTTCCTGAATTTCCTACAGCAAAAAGCCAAAGAAACCCCAAAGACGGCAGAACAACCGCCTCAAACCTTTAACCTTAGCATATGATGGAGATGCTGATATGTAACATTGACTATTCCTGGACACAGTCAGACTTGGCCTTTTCCCTTTATAGTAGACATCCAGAGGCCACAGTGCCAGTATTCAAATGTGTGAGTTATAATTAACTTTAACTGTTATGAATACCATCATTAAGAAAAAAGAGAAAATCCTACTCCCTCTGGGAATATTCAAAACAGTACCACTGACATGTAGAGTCAGCCCTAAGAATTCTAAGAGATTCAGTGGAATGCATGCTGTGTCCTGAGAGTTTTGTGGTATCTTTTCTGAAATCTACCCAACTGCAAAAAGAAAAGAACAAAAAGAACCACTTTGATCTCTAAAACATAGTGAAGAGATTGGCCAGCTGGGAAGCCGAATGCAAGACTGATTGCAGCACTAACCCACAGAACTTTCTAGCATGAAGAGTTCATACTGAAGGCTTTACAATTCTAAACTTAACCATAACAACATGTATACTCGATCGAATGACTTACATTATGATGTCATCTTATATACTCGTTAATAAGCAACTTCTAACAGTGATGAAGATGTAAGGCCTACTGCTAGGCGTCAACCCCATTGAACAACTTAGCATCTTCGTGGTTGATGGTAGCTTTTATGGGCCTGCATTTTAGAGATGAACTCTTTTATAAGACTCTACTATTGTCTCTCTAATGTGTGAATGCCGGACATGTACTAGCCTTAAAGAAGGGGTCCTCAAGTTCGGTATTTTATTGTGGTTATTGTCTGGGAAACAAATGTGCTTGTGTTAATACATTTCTACTTCCCCTAATTTCACACTGGTTGCCTATATCTTTTTTGCTATACGGAAGGCACATTTTGCACTATATTAGTGCAGCATGATAGGCACTTAACCAGTATTGCCATAGAAACTGCCTCTTTTCACGTGGGATGAAGACATCTGTGCCAAGAGTGCTGTGGAGACATGGCAAGCTTTTGTCCTCTGAAGAAAATTAGCTCAGTCTCGATGGTAACAGGATCAAATCTGCTATTACACCTGCTGTCTACACTCTTCCTTCTTGCTACAGTCATCATGAAATTGATGGCATGCAATAATTCAAGTGTTGAAGTCCCTAACCCCCCAACCTCCAAAATATAGAACCCCTTGGTTGGGTTGCAGTTGCTCTTGGAAGGCTGTTTATGACAAGATTTATATATTTGTTATCTTTGTTTAAAAAAAGAAGAAGAAAAGCAAAGAAAAAAAGGACTGGTTGTCTTCATAATTTTGAGTAGATGGAGAAAATAGTGTGTCAATTTTTCTAACAAAAAGAAATCAAAATTATTTGTTAGCTTTCCTGTCTTCTTGATTTGCTTTTTTCAGTGTGAGGTAGGCATTCAGCCTTACAGGCTGTATTTCATAGTCATGGTCTTTTGCCCTTCTCATGGTAGAAATCTGAATTAGTATAATTTATTAATTATAAAATTTAAGATGAGAGGAGTGAATGATTTTGTCCAGGGCTTACTTAAACATCTAGAGCAAGGATCATAAGCCTTTAAAGCAAAAGACCACACATGAAACGTTTTCAGTCAGGTCTTTAGTTCAACTCACAACACTCACTGCAGTGTGCAATGTTTCCAGAGATGATAGTCAGCAGGAAAACACTGTTTTCCAATAGAACTTTCTTTCTGCAAGAAGCCAGCCAGCTACATTTACATGTCTAAGTTAGCTGACCTGCCTTACACTCTAGATGTGTTTTCAGAGCTAGCTCTACATTATGTCATCGTTAGCTTACTCTGTCTATCAAGTGTGTTTAATTTCATAGGTGACAATTCATAGTCATTAACTTACGATTCTTGGAAAACCATCTCTGCATTCACTGATGAAGCCAAGGAAAAGCCACCATGGAATATAGCTCATCGCTTTCTTCTAAAAAGGAAAGCTAATCTGTGTTGTGAAAAAGCACTCAGATATTTCTGACAAGAACTACTACAACTACCTCTGGTAGGATGGAGACCATTATGCTTTTCAGTCTTTTAAACACGGTAAACGTGCAATTTATATTCATTTCATTTTATTATTTTATTTTTTATCTGAAACATGTCTGTATTGCTGGAACTGTGGGTCTGTTCGTGAGGTATTTGCCTTCATGGGCTGTGTTTGAGCTCCCTCTGCTGTCCATGAGAACAGCTTTTTCTGCCAAGATTAGAAATGAATTCTGAATAAAAGGATGTTGTAATCTCCCAAATGAAAATCTTTATCTATAATTCAATATAAACACAATATGACGAATGCTTCTTACTTATGCCAAATGTAATGCACTAAATGATTATGTCATTTCAAAGAAAGCAGAGAGCCAAGGATTTAATTGAGGTAAAGCATTAAAGAGGAAGGAAAAATAATATTGATACTCTGAAACTGTAATAGTTCACACACACACACACACACACACACACACACACACACACAGTATCAGTCTTCCAAATAATCTTTCAGTTGAGCTCTTTAAATAAAATAAGCTCAGTCTGTCCAAAATAGTTGAATCACAATTTCTGTGGGCAGTTGAAACTTTTTAACAATCTGATGAAGTGTGGGCCATACCTATCAATCTTGAAATAGGAAATAAAATATTTTTTCTTACCCAAGCTACATTTAAGGTATTTTAGAAAATGTGATTCATTACAAAAACAAGTTAATATTCTCCTACCTAGGATATGGTAACCAAGTCAGTTAAGAAATCAAAAATTAAAAAATGTTGTGAAGATGGAAAATGTTTATGAATAACTAATTATTTTTAAAATACTAAATTCATGTTAGAGAAACACATTTGATATTCATCGTCAGGATAAATTAATACTATGTGGTAAAAAATGTATTCCTTTGGATAATTAGGACAAATGGGAGGTTCTCTTATCCTCCCAGATCGCTTTATTGAGTTTATAGAGAAATAAATACTGGAATTTCCCCAGAACTTTATTCTCGGGACAGAAATGGTGGAAACTTGTTTGATGACCCCTTTTCTTTCCAAAGCAGTCTGTGGGCAGGAAGAAAAGAAGGAGGGGGCAAGGAGGGAGGGAAAGAAGGAGAGAGACAAGGAACAAATGGAAGAAGGAAGGAAGGAAGAAATGAAAGAAGGGAGATGGTCTGCTTGATTTTAAAGAGAATGAACAAAAGTAGACATTTATAGAATTTTGTTGGATTGTCCCAGGAAGAGTAGCAGGCTGATCCCTCTCGAAAGGGACCGATTTGCCTATTCATCAGTGCCCAGCCAATACACTGACTATAAGAAAGGCTCTATTTCAAAGACTACATTCTTTTGAATGGAGCTTAAGCTAATTGAAAAGGAGTTTGTTAAAGCATGCCTTTAAATTATATAATAAAGCACAAATTACTTATAACAAGGCATATTTATTACATTATACATGTAAGACACTTTTCAGGGCACTTAAAATTAGTAACGGCTTTTGGATACACAGGTCACTAAGACATTCAAAAGAAGAAAAGCATACTTTATAAGAGCTATTTGCCCTGGAACACATCACTATAGATTCTTCATAAGTGTGCTTAGAACTTGTTCGCAGGGACTCTAAGGGTATGCTGTGAAGAGTAGCAGTGCTCATTGTGGCTTAATCAGAACCATTAGGTTTCTGAATATTTCAAGATAAAGCCATTGCGTAAAAAGGCAGAGAACAGCTCTTCTCACACATTTGTTCGCCTCCTCTAGCTTACTGTATCCTTGGTCCTGGGTGACACTTTTCTCTTCCTAGCCTCTCAAATTCTGCTCTTACTGGTATAGCCTTGTCTGCCTTGTTCCAAACCACCTTCTACTAAACATGCCCAAAAATTTATAAGGAAAAGTGCCGTATTATTGTTAACACGTAATATTATTATGGTCTAGCCAGACAATAAACCTGGAAATATCTGAAGCAAGCAACCTTGCCAGTGGCAAAACCCTACTTTAACTACTGTAACTGGCTGTAAGTTTTATTATTGTGTTTTATAGTTGTTTAGCTTCCTTTTCTTTTTATAGGAAATAATTTATGTTTTATCTAATTCTGAGCCTCAATAAGCACCCTGGCTATTTTTCTATGATCTGTTTGTATTTATTTTTAAAAGTAAGCATTTAGATTCCCTTTCTGGTAATTTTTCTGTCCCTTTTTATTCATAGAAATTTGAGGAAATTGAGATCTATCGTTGTAAAATACAATTATTCCTACTGAAATAAAACCATCAGTTAAAATGTAAATATTTTTATTTAAATAGAATACCCTTGTCAAAGCAATGACTAAAGAATAAAGAAGAGTCATGCACACGATATGTCAAAGGAATACTAAATATAAAATTCTTGGTATGAACATGTCAATTCTTACATTATTATTAGCTAATGTCCTCTTATCCCCTATTTTCATTTAAAATCTTTATTCACTTACAACCTTACATATCAGTGCAAAAGTCTGTACCTATCAGTAGTGAACAGAAAAGAAAACCTATCTCTAGGGAGATTTAGAGTCAGAATAGATTTGCAAAATCATGCTTGCCAAATGCCCTGGAATCTTGTTATTTGTAAGTGTCTTCTAGTGCAAATGTCTTTTGTCCAATTCCCCTTGTAAGACTGAGGAGGAGGCAGGCTAGGAGCCCCTCAACAAGTCTATAAGAACTCCTGCAGAGCATACCTGAGCCCTCTGAGTCTAGTTTGGTCTTGAGAACAAAATCTCCCTGTTCCTTACATGAAAATCCTTCCACTCCCACCTTCACATGTCCTGGCTGACGTCCATAAGGTGGTGTGGACCCAGCAAGTGGCTTCTTCTTTGTTTTATATTTTTGTTTGCTTGTTTTTTTTTTATCAACAAGATATTTTGCAATGTGATAAGAATCATTCTTTTTTAAGAGAGACAGTGGGAAGTGGTTATCTACAATAGTAAATGAGAAAAAAACAAAAGTTAAACAAATAGTATTAAATTTGCATTTTTTTATTCTGTTCTGTCAAGACAGATCATAAACCTGGAAATGTCTAAAGCAAGCAACCTTGCCAGTGGGCAAAAACCTACTTTACTTACACTATAAATGGCTATAAGTTTTATTGTTCTGTTTTGTAGTTGTCTTGGGTTCCTTTTCTTTCTATAGGGAATAATTTATATTTTATCTAATTCTGAGCCTCAATTAGCTCTCTGGCTATTTTTTTTTTACAATGTTTGTGTTTATTTTTTCTTAATTAAACACTTAGATTTACTTTCTGGTATTTTTACTCCCCATTTTTATTTTATTTTATTTTATTTTATTTTATTTTAAGATATCAGTATCTACAATTGTAAAATTTAATTTAATCAAAATTGTAATCTATTGTTCTTTAAATTATATTGCTCTAAGTGAGCACTCTTGTTAATTTATCTACGTGAATATTTATTTTGTTGGAGTAAAGAGGTAACTGTCTGTGAATCTTTTGTTAATATTACTTTGTAAATTGTGTAATGTAATTTATTTTAAATTATGTATACTTCTTTTTTAATGCACAAAATACCTATGTACAAGGAACTGCAGATTGGCAAACACTGTCTCTAAGCTTATGCAGCTAATGTGGACGGAGTGTGGAGATGTAATGTGCTTTTCTACATTTTCATATGGGTTATTTGTAAATATCTATATTGCTGACAGACATAAATCCAGAAGTCATTTTCATTCTAACTGTGTGGCTCTGTGCTTTATTTGTATCATCTACTTCTTATGGGAGGGTAAAACACTTATTTGGTGAGTATCCAAGTCCTAACTTCATTTATCTTATTTTTGTTATCTGTCTGCAATTCCAATACAGAAAGTTTGGAAAATTCAGATTCCTCTTTAAATGTCAGCTGTTGAGCCAGCTGAGACCAGATGACTTGTCATGGTCCCTGGGCCTCTTTGTATTTTGTCAGCTAACAGGACACTGGCAGACCATGGGTAATCAGAACAGCACAAAGGTCAACTCTTCCTGCTTCACAGACTAACCCTGGATCTGTCCATAAAAAAAACAAGCCTAAGTAGCTGGCTACATTTTCTGTGTGCTATGTACTTTCTATACAGCTCACATGCCTCTCTGGTGTGCTCATCCTGGAGCAGACTACTACACAGGCTATTAAAACCCACTATTCTCAGATGTCCCACCCCTTCTCACCTCTCCCTAGAAGTCTTCACTATATACAGCAGCTCCTTGCTTCCTGCAGTTCTCCAGTCATATGCCACCTCTTCTGAGAAATTTGTCATGACTATAATCTTTCTACCTTCACACCTTCTTTGCTTTAATCAATATTTTGCTAAGTTCCTTTGTTTGCTTATTTTCTTTTCACTTTGATTGTTGGTGCTCCCGCCTCCAATTCTACACATGGGAGAAGCAAGTTCCTTATCTGTCTTATTCCTTGCTGGGAATGATGATCAACAAATGGTAGGAATAATCAATTAGTGAATACCTGATTAATGAAAATGAAAAGACTAGTGAGCTGCAAAGCCAATGGATAACATGTGGCTGAGCACAAACATCAGAGCAAGAAATAAGGAGAGGAGAGACTGAGGAATACATCCAAAAGTACAAGGTATCAGTGCTCTGTGCAAAGAGGAACCAAGGGTTCAGAGACCAGAGAATCCCTCCAAAGTTCCAAGTTTTTGATACTCCACTATTGAGAATATTATTTATATTCTATTTTCACTAAGGTATGTAACATAAACATATGTGGCAAAACAGGATAAAAGCAGATCAATTACACATGAAGCTGGCATGGCTGAGGTTGGCACTACAGAGCCATCGGGAGCTAAGAATTATATTCCAGTAAGATAGGCAGTGTTTTGGTTTGCTAGAGAACCCTAAAAACACGGTCTGTAGAAGAGCTCTACTGCACTTTCCTCTAGGGTTTAACTCAAATGCAAGGCTAAGTCCACTGTGACTGGGTGAGAGACCTCAGAATACTGGAAAAAGAATGAAGGAGCAATTGAAAATTTCAAAAAGAAAAGCCTTTAGTTCAATCTACAAAAGTAGTCTGATGGTTCTATTCTATTTTAAACTAATTTATTTTTATGTCAGTGATAATTAAATCACATGCTATTTATTTCAATGGAAAAGGCAGTAGACAAACAAAACACTGTGCCAATCAAAATGATTCCTAAACCCTCAAAACAATTGCTTTGGAAGTATAGAGAGGGACATTCAACACCCAGGGAGCTCACTAATACACTAAGGAATAACTTCATCTCTTGAAGAAAACAATGGTGTGACTTCCTTGAGAAGTAAAGGGAGTTTCAAAATGGAAATCAGCTGCTAAGTCCAGAGGGTGATGTGAAAGACAAAGCACATGTGTCAAGGGAGAGGGAGGGCCCAAATCTGTTTTTTATAACCACAATTAGTGGGCAGAGAACCTTGTCAACCCTAGTGACCTGCCTCCTGACAGCTGATGTGTCATTGTTCATTTCGGTTTTTGGTTATGAAAGTGTTCCTTGTTTCCACTTGCCCCTGGGTTTCTTTCTTACACTATTTATCACATTGTACTGTTTCTTCACCTAAGAGTTCTAGCCCTTTCCTCTGATGACACTTTGTTGCTTTCATGGGGTTTGGCCAGAAAGAAGAGATCAGCAATCAAGCGTCCTGGATGGAGGAGGAGGCTGGGTAAGCACAACTGACTTCTGCCACTCAAGCAAAAAGACCTGTGGAAGTTCGTTCCAAGAGGCTGAGGGATCACAGGAAAATAGAATTAAAAATTGCTCCATAGTGAGGTATGAAAGGACAGACTGAGACTGGATCAGGCAGTTATCCTGACAGAAATACATACTGCAAAATCATATGGAGACATTTCTTCAGCAATAAAAACTAAAGACATCTTTGGTGCAATTCCCTTCAATCTAGGCATCGAGTGGCATTCAAAAAGAATTACTGGTCAGAAAGTTAAATGCAATTATGGACTCATATTCAAAGCACATGTAGCAATAGCTTGAAACAATATCCATTTTTTATTGTAATGCAATGTGGAGGGGCAGCCTATTGGTATGCAAGTAATAAGAGCACCAGAAGCTTCTTGTCTAAGCAGGTCTGTTATGAAAAGGAAACAAAGGACAATAAAGGCAATTGATTTGATGAGATGACCCAATAGATTAGGAAACAAATTTCAACCATATATTACTTTACAGACATAAATAATTTAAATTTCACCTTTAATTGGCAAGGGAAGTATTAACCAATTTAAGTCAAGAAGAAACAATGTCAACACTATGTTAATTTAAAATACAGCCTTTGACCTAGTAACTCTACTTCTCAGATCTTCTAATACATAGAAATATATGATAAAAAGACACATTAGAGAAAAAGGAGAAGAAACAATGTTAGCAGGATAACACCCAATGTATTTGTGTTTGTATATTGTGTGTGTGTGTGTGTGTGTGTGCATGTGTGAAAAAGACAGTAGGAAAATGAATGGTTACTGTGAAGCACCCACACAGTGATAGTGCTATAATAGTAAGTTTATAGCTACCGAATTATAAGAGCTCAGAAATAGGCAGATGTAACAAAAGGTTTCAGTACATGTAATGCACAATAGCAAGTGAGGGGTGAATTGGGAGAGAGTGGAAAGGGACCACTGGAGATGGGCCTGGGAGCTGCAGAGGGCGGCAGGAAAGAGGAATGAGTAGAGGAATGAGTAAGAATGCAGTGTGACATGTTTGTATGAATGTGCACGATGAATCCAACACTTTATACCAGCCCGCATTTTTAGATTAAAATGAATTATGGTACACCAGTAACACAAGATCTTGTACATAGGTTCATTTAACTTCTGTATTCATCAGAAATGTTCAGAAATGTTAGTGAGAAATCCCAGAACACATACTAACAAATTATCAGTTATGCTTTGTTAATGACTATGAAACCATTTAGTTTTTAATTTATAGTCCATATATATATATATATATATATATATATATATATATATATATATACTAACTTAATTTTGTGGTGTTGGAGATGAAACCAATAACCTTTAACACACTAGGCAATCAGTTTTGAGATTCTGATTTATGCCTGACTATGCCCAAATCATTTATTGTACATAGAAGAACCACTGATTAGAAACTGATCCAAAGAGTTTTGACATGGGACAAAATTTAAGATTGTTTCCTTGTAAAGCTAACTTTAAAAGCAATTATAACTGAGGGCCTTTCCATATAAATAAAGACAAAAATGTTGACTCTCTGTCTTTGAAGAAAGAAACCTTTTTCAACCTCAATCCTGCTATCACAAGGCAACTTTCAAAAATTAAAACTGGCTGGCTCATTGTTGCTAACGAGAGAGCCAACTTTCAATGTTTCAAAAGAATAGCAACACCAAAGAGGAATTACCTGGCAATGTGGCAGTTGCCTGGGGTTAAACTTAATGGGCTGAGAAAGAAGGCTTCTGTGCCATTAGAGAGAGCAGCTGGGAAAGGCAGCTCTTTCTGTCTGTGATGGTCAGTCCTTACCAGATAATGAACAGCTTGTCTGAACTCAAGGAAACATCAAGGTGGACACACAGAGGCCTGATAATTGTCTTCCTGATTACAGATCCATTCTCATTGTTTGACGCTAATAAAAAAGGGTGGGGAAAGGGGTCCAGGAATGTGCATCAAGCCCTCAGAGGAAAAGTGAAATAAATGCTTATCTATTTATCTCACACTACACTCTATTATACCTCTCCCACGAAGGGCAAGAACAGCAAGCACATGAGCAGCTTCTGTCTTCCTCCCAGAACTATCTAGAAGTTGAGAAATAATGAACCACCTAATGTTTATGGTCGGTCAGTGCAGGTGAAGTTAGGATGCTATTTACCAGACGAAAATGAATTAGCTTTAACACTCCCCAATTGATTCAGTAATATGATAGCCCTGAGTAAATTGTTTACACTACAGCATCGAATGGATTACAGAGGATTAAATTTAAGTAAGCACTCGGTAAAAACCACTCAGTTGATGAGATATCAGAAAATCTAAAACACATTAATAGATGTGGCATAAGTACTTATTGGGAACAGACAGTGGAATGTTTATATCTCTACCCTTCTATTCATTGTAAATAATAGTTGGCCCTAATAAATACCAGGAACAACAGACATTGAAGACATAGCAGGAAAGAAACAAAACATGAAACTTGATTTCGGGCAACATACATTCTAATTAGGGAAATTCGACAAATAAATAAAGGCAGAAAGGAATGTATTGCGCTGACTGGTAAAACACTATGAGGGAAAGTGAAGTATAGTAAAAGTAACAATAACCTGCAGAATGTGGAGAAGGACAGGTCTTCTGAGGAAAGTGTTTTGGGAAAAACATTGGTTGAGAGAAATAGAAACATCTGCACAAAACCAGCGAAGAAACATGATTTACTCATTAGAGACTTGCACAGTCTAATATGAAGAAGAAACATTCCACCAAACAACAATGGTTAGTTGTTCAGTGGGGAAGCATTCCCCCACCATCTTCTGTGATGCTGTTTCTGTTGGAGAATGGCTACACTGAGAAAGCAAAACTTCAGTATCCAAACCACACCAGCCTTCTAACACTAAATCTCCTCTGTGTCTTCTTTGGACACACATTTGTCCTGATATACTTGCAAAGATATATGTGCAGCAGCACATGAAAAGAGGCTTGAAATATGAATGCTTGTAACCACATAATCCCATGTTAGGAATCCTGAGCGAACAATCCAGCATTGGTAAATTTTATAAACCTGATTGTGATGTCGCAATGAGTGCTCAAAAGTCTATGTGAAATCATAGAGGCACATTCAAAGATATATGCTAAATCCACACAAGGCAAATTATGAGGATTTTCAAGACGATTGTAATGCAGTTTCTTTTTTAAAGCTTATCAGAATATGAAGAAAAATCCCATGGCAGGCAAGCTGTAAATCTTGGCTGCTGTCTGAAGGAGGAAGTCAGAGAAGAGAAAGAAAATATGTCTTTTTTGTTAAGTTTACATGGATATCAATCACCTGACAGGGAGCTTTAGAGAAAGCATGGAGGGCAAGATGTCAAGGAATCCCCAAGTGTTAGAGAAAGCTTGCTGAGGAAATGAATGTAATGGAGAAAAGGAAAATGTTTGCTTTTCTGATAAACCCTAAATTTGAGCAGACTCAGGAAGTGTCCTGGGTGCAGCTCTGTAAGATGCTGCTGGTGAAGAACTGGTGACAGTGAAAATACCCTGAGTAGGCATAAATTTTTTGCAACCCACTTTTAATAAGGGTTCTACCTCTCCCCTAGCCCACCACCCAGCAGAGGAAGCTGAAGAGAAAAGTTATTAGGATGTGGGAGAAGTGGACCTGTTCAGTAATAGTTCTTTTTGGGGGGCTGGGGGCTGCAGAGAACTTTATTGATGGTATTCAAGAGGGAGGGCTCCTTAGGCCCCTCCTGTTATTGTGGGGGTCTGGAATGGAAATTGTGAAGGAGATGCTCTGTGTTGGGGGCCGAGTTGGGACAGGGACTCCTCAGCAACTGAGGGCCTCTCTCTTGCTCTCGTGTCCTTGCTGGGGTGGGTGGCCAGGGCTTCTGACTCCTTGGAGGCCATGTAGGCCATGAGGTCCACGCCCCTGTTGCTGTAGCTGTATTCATTGTCATACCAGGAAATGAGCTTGACAAAGTTGTCATTGAGAGCAATGCCAGCCCCACCATCGAAGATGGAAGAGTGGGAGTTGCTGTTGAAGTCGCAGGAAACAATCTGGTCCTTGATGTAGCCCAGAATGCCCTTCAGTGGGCCCTCGGATGCCTACTTCACCACCTTCTTGATGTCATCATACTTGGCAGGTTTCTCCAGGCAGCATGTCAGATCCACAACGGATACATTGGGGGTAGGAACACGGAAGCCCATGCCAGTGAGCTTCCCGTTCAGCTCTGGGATGACCTTGCCCACAGCCTTAGCAGCACCAGTGGATGCAGGGATGATGTTCTGGGCAGCCCCACGGCCATCACGCCACAGCTTTCCAGAGGGGCCATCCACAGTCTTCTGCGTGGCAGTGACGGCATGTACCATGGCCATGAGCCCTTCCATGATGCCAAAGTTGTCATGGATGACCTTGGCCAGGGGGGCTAAGCAGTTGGTGGTGCAAGATGCATTGCTGACAATCTTGAGTGAGTTGTCATATTTTTCGTGGTTCACACCCATCACAAACATGGGTGCATTGGCAGAAGGGGAGGAGATGATGACCCTTTTGGCCCCACCCTTCAAGTGGGCCCCGGCCTTCTCCATGGTGGTGAAGACGCCAGTAGACTCCATGACATACTCAGCACCCCATCACCCCATTTGATGTTAGTGGGATTTTGCTCCTGGAAGATGGTGATGGGCTTCCTGTTGATGACAAGCTTCCCATTCTCAGCCTTGACTGTACCGTTGAATTTGCCATGAGTGGAGTCATACTAGAACATGTAGACCATGTAGTTGAGGTCCATGAAGGGGTCATTAATGACAACAATCTCCACTTTGTTAGCTGCAGAGCAGAAGGCAGCCCTGGTAACTAGGCGCCCAATATGGCCAAATCCATTCACACTGACCTTCACCATCTTGTCTACCCGATGAGGCTGGCACTGCACAAGAAGATGCGGCTGTCTCTGGAACAGGGAGGAGCACAGAGCCTCAGCAATAATTCTTTGGGGATGAGCTCGATCTTCTTTCTCAGCAGTTCAGTCCCATTGCCAACATCAAATATGACTCAGCAGCTGCAGTCGAGTCCTCTAGGCAGGCAGATACCACACAGGAATCAGCAGTTACAGACCAGTCCTTTCGGCAAGCAGACATCAGGCACAAACCAGCAACTGCAGTTCAATTCTGAAGAAACCGCAAGGCTTGCCAACCAACCTGAGGAGAGACCGCTGAAGCAGCAAGCTGCCACAAGAGCCTCACAAGCAGTTCGTGGGCGAGTTTCTCTCCATGGCAGCATTACTACACGTTTAGCTTAACAACGCTATATAAGCCAACCCAATACATGTGTGTCATTAGCGAAGAATATCGAGGAAGAGCAAACCAAACCAATGCTCAGTGCTCATCTCCCACTGTCTGTAGGGTTATGTTTACACTCCTTCATCAGGCATTCCATGTGTTTACTACATCAAAACATCCTTTTACCTGCGTCTGCTTCAGGAAAACATTCTTTCCTGAGTCTGCTCCAGCAAAACATCATTTGACATAACTAACTTTCCAAAGAAACCTTAAGTTTCCACTTCAACCCAGGATACTAAACAGTGGGCATGGTAAAACAGACTTCAGAGTGGCCTCATAGCAGATCGGAATACCTAAGGAAACTTAGAGAGAGGGTGGGGTTCAGCTACAGTCTCCTAAAAGCAAAGCCCTGTTCCCTTGTGTAATATATGGTTTCTCTTCTAGAAAGGCAGAAAAGAATGAGACCCCTTTGGTTTTTTTTTTTTTTTTTTACAAAATTACAAATAAAATACTATTCGTGCATTTAATACTTTGTATAAACATAACTATTGGTCTAATATCCTGCTAAACAGAGACATATCCATGTTGCTTGGGGAATATTAATATTATATCATAGAGTTTGATCTTAAAAAGCTACAAGCTGAAACTTATTTGGCAGCCCTTGAGACTGGAAACACTTCACTGATCTGGGAGAGATAAAATGAGACAAGAACAAAGGGAAAATTGACAAGTGTGGAAAGAATGATAAGATAATGCCTGCACAAAGGTTAGTATGGTCATAGCATGACTTTTCTCCTTCCTCTCTTCCTCCCTACCTCTTTTCTTTCTTCTTTTATCCCCCTACCCCCACTCTATGAAATGGTTTTAAAAAAGGAGTCCCACTAGCCAGGCTAACTTTGACAGTGTGATTCTTGTGCCTCAGTTTCTCAGGTGCTAGGGTTACAGTATATGACACCACACACTGCCCATTGCTAATTTCATTACCATGTGATACTACGTGGTTTGTGAACTGGGTAACAGGAGCAATCTAGAAGCGCTTCTCAAAAGCAACGAATCACGCTAAGGCAATAATTTATTCCCAAGTTTCTGAAGTACAGAAGTTTCAAAGTAATAACAATTTAAGATAGAGTGGAAAAAAGGAGCAATTAGATGAGAATATAATTAGCTGCTTTCACTCCAAATTAAAGGGTTATAAAATAGGATCTATTAAGAAAGACTTAAAGTTCTAGAAATTAATTAACACTGGAGTAGAAGTGTCTTGAGAAGATGTGCCAAATAGCACTCAGTATATCACTCAGAGTTTTTCTCCACTGACAGAACAATAAAACTTAAGCGTAAATAGATATAGGAAAAAGACATGCAAAAAATAAATAAATAAATAAATAATAAAATAAAAACCTAGATATGGAGCTCAACTTAGATGATGTGAGAGCTTGTGTAAATTAGTTGAGTTGCTCTGGGGGAACAGTGACAAGGTGCCCAGGGATGAAACAGTTGACCCAATCTTCACCCTTGTTTTCAGCCTTAAGTTGTTCTGACTCAAGTTCATTAAGTGGTGACTGTTCTATGGTACACAGCAGGGAGACAAGAACACTGTAGCATTGGTTGGAATGCTGATACATTTACATCATCTAAAATCTAAGTTCATGGATCTATTTGATTTTGTTCTGAGGGTAGGACCTGGTGTAGATGAGCCTGGTCCTCAAACATGCTAGACAAGTGTCCAACCACAGATCTACAATTTCAGCCCTGTGCTTGTTATGTTTTGAATATGCTAATATTACATCAATGAATATGCTTACATTATATCACATTTATAGCAATACCTTGCTACAAGATAGCTTGAAAAGCATAGTCATATCTCAGAAAGAAGAAAAAATATATGTTGGAGATATAAAAAAACATAACACAAAGAATAAATGGTAGAAACAAAACAAACAAAAAACAAGAACAAGAAAAAAGCAAACAAAGATGAAAAGCAAAACAATAACAAACAAAAATGATCTCAGTTCCTATTGGTTTGGTGCTCTCTCAGGCAAACTGAAGTCAAAAACAAGAAGTCACAGAGATGTTCAGGTAAACCTGGGCCCTTCCACCCCTGTGAAGGGAAAATGGAACCATTTAATTATAAATTTGGCAGAAAGGTCATTATGAATGAGAACACAAACTAGTGTCCCACCAAGAAGCCTTTCTGTGTTACTGTAGTTCATCAATGACCATGCTGAATGAAAGCTGTGCACTCTTCGTATACCCCCTCTCGTGTAGAGAATCCTTCATTCTACATGGACCACACTAACCAAACTCTGGTGGACTTTGAGAAGAATTAAGGAGACACCAGGAATCTATGTCCTCTTTCTTTGACCCTTATTTAGACTGATTTACGTTGATCCTGTGACATCACTTAAGCCAAAAGCACATGGCCCTTCTAGAAACCAAGATCAGACATTGACCTTTGACCTCCAGCTTGTATACCAATATCCATCTATCCAAAAGCTGATGCTGTCAGTTGTCAGCATGTATCACCATGACATGATGTGACTCTAAAGGGAAGGTGGGGAACTGTGATTAGCTCTAATGAATACAGGTGCTCCTCTTAGCCTCCCTCCTCAGTGGAGGACTTCAACATCGAACATCAGCTAGGCAAGCTGCAGTGGTTCTGCACATTCCACACTAAACTACATCTGGTTTGAATTATTTGGTTTTTATTTCCATTTAATGATTAAATGAAAAATATATTATGATTATAAGATATAATCTATATTCTGAAATGTTAATAACATGAAACACTGATGCCCATTTTCCCCAAAAAAGGGGGAGAAATGCCATCCTTTATCATTTATAAAGAAAATGGGAGGCATCTGAGATGGCTCATCAGAGAAAGTCACTTGATGCCAAACCCGAGAGCCAAAGTTCAGTCCTTGGAACCCACATGCTGGAAGAAGAAACCCAACTCTTAGAGGTTGTTATCATACTTACACACGTTCAACATGATGCAAGAATGTTCATGCATGCACAATAATGGATAGATGATAGAAAGATAGAAAGATAGAGAGATAGAGAGATAGAGAGATAGAGAGATAGATAGATAGAATTTAAGATTAAAAGAGAAATTTAGGGGAACATAATCATTTATTTCATCCCAACTATCCTTAAAAGATAGATAGCTAATACTTTGTAATTACCCTAATTGTTAATACCCATAACTTGTCAAAATCAAAATAACTGACTGAACCCTACAGATTATCCATACATTTACTGCTATCATAGTTTGATTCCTAAGAAATAAAATTCTCTTAAAATAAATTTATTTAAGTAGCAACATAGAACACATGTATATGTGTGCATGCACACACACACACACACACACACACACACACACACTCATAAACAATAGGTGTCTCACGTTTATCTAGATTATCATTCAGTTTCCTTAAGACAGTAACAAATCCCTGGGGGTTTTAGTATTGAAGTGTGTGACAGATAATGCTAGGCAGCTCCAAGCAAGTTATTTATTATTCAAGGTTGAACTTCAAGTACCTGATGTCAGGTAGGAGGGCAGCTGCATCTGGGAAGCTCCAGAGGATGCCATGTACATCATAGACAGAAATTGTACAGAATATATCTCAAGTCACTACACAAGGCAGCCCAGCGGGTATTTTTCCTGCTGTCTCTAAAGTTAGACCTGAACATGACACAGAGTTTCACTACTGTGGTTATGGATGACAACTTCCCAATGTAAAAATATATATAGTTGTCAGTATAATAGGTATGTTTCCTAATGAAAAGCCACATCCCAAAGCCCCAAATGATGGTGCTTTCCAGTTTACACCATAGGCTGTACTTAAGCTTTCTGTTGCCTGTCAAAAATGAACCTTTTCTGTTGGAAATTCACCCCTTCGGCAAGAGCTTTGCTTCTGTTTGGTTTCCTGGGTGTTGGGTGGTATCTCATGGGGCTTAGAAGCATCTCACCTTCTTTACCTGTCACAGCCTCACTATGCACCTGCTGCTGCTCCTCAGCTTACAGGGAGCGGAGATTTGAGTTTGATTATGTGAACCTGGGATGTCAGGTACCTCTGCACTGCTGGCTGCTAGTGTATTATTTCTCCACTGATAAGCTAGAAGTCAAGGCCAAAGCCAGGATACTTAAATCCAGACAAATTTCTTTCCATCTTTATTGGTCGAAAGACCAAAGGAAAAGCTAATTTGTCAATATCACATCAAGAAATCAAGGAAGATCTCTTGCCTCTCTCTTCCTTCTCTTACCTCTCCCCATTCCCTTCCCCCTTCTCTCCAAGTGGTCATGGCCGGTCTCCACTCCTGTACTTCTCTACTCTCTCCCTCTCTCTGCCTTTCTCCGCCTCTACTACCCTCTTAACTCCCCTCTCCATGTCCTAAATAAACTATTCTATATTATAAAAAAAAAAAAAGAAAGAAGGAAAGAAAGAAAAAGAAAAGAAAAGAAATCAAGAAAAAGGTATATGACTACCCAAGTTTGCCTGGGAAGCTGGGGTTCTGGGCTCCAGATACCATGCAGTGATGCTCCCATAGATTGGCCCCCATAACATCTATATAATACCACATGAGACTTGTTTTTTCTCAGATGGTCCTACAATTGATCCCTGCAGAGCTTTGAATCCCACACTCTGGCTAAAAAGTGTCTCTACTGAAGAAGACCAGAGGAACAGCCACACAGCAGAAACCAGTGTCATGTCTTGGAGCACCAAGTTAGGTTCACGGCGATAGGAGAAGCCACTGAAGGCAATGTGACTGTTTGCTACATAGACCCAGACTAATTCCTTCCCTAGTGCTGTACCCAATAAACATGTTGAGATTCCAGGTTTCTATAGTAGAGCCCTGAATAATCCAGGCTTTATGGGACCAGTATTTGTATGTCTATCCTACTCTTCTGCTCCTCAATTGTTCTGGTGATGATTCCAAGACCAAAACTGCACAGGACACAGAAGACTCCATCATAAGTAAATGAACATTTTTATTCTTTTGCCTGACTAATATGCTCTGAATGGGAGGAAGGGGAAAAGGTAAATCCCCCTTCGTTTAGTATCCTAATATAGCCAAAACAGATTGATACAAACTAGCAGCTCAAAACATTACATTTTTTTGTTTTGTGTTTATTTTTTCATTGTTTGTTTGTTTGTTTGTTTTTGTCCCACCGTCCTGAGGATCAGAAGTCTAAAATCAGAGTATGAGGAAGACAACCCAGCCTTCCTCTGGGAGCATTAGATAGAATCTTTCTTTGCCTTTTTTATTTTCAGGGGTCGCTGATCTCTGCCTTTCCTTCTTAATTCAAACTATTTGGTACCAGATGTCACTTTACCACTAACCTCATCCTTGCATATCTGCCTCCCTTTGTCACTCACTATACTGGGCCCACTTAGAAAATCAAGAATGATATACCCATTCCCAATTCCCTCCTGTCTATTGTCATATATGTAATATGTAATTGTCAGACAGGGCAAAAACATCAGGAAATGAGTATGAACTGAATACCCAGGACCTATGTTTTCATAGAGCCATTTAATTACATCTGTAAAGGCTTCGTTTGCCATATAAGGTAACACATTTCCAGGTTTCACAGATTAAGACATGCCTTCCCATTCTGTCTATATATAAAATATGCTCTACTACAAAGCTGCCAGAATGCTAAATATGTTTCAAATTCCAAAGTGGAAAAGTATACAGTAATAGTTTATTTTAAAGGGCTATAAAAGACCATTGATTTTCTGTCTCTGGTTTTATTTTTTAAAAACAGCTAAATAATCTTTTATTTGAAGCCAGTTAAACTGTACATTTTATATGTGTAGACATGAAAATATAAAATGTACAAGTGCTGTAAATATTTTGTGATCGCTGTAATTGTCACAGGTTCTCCTTTTACAGACTCTTGATCTTGTTTATAAAGCAATTTAAAAACAGACACAGGAAAGAAACCAAGGGCAATTTACTGGAAAGACAGGAAGAGATGCCCAGAACATCATGATAAAGCAATCGGGCAGAAGGCAGAGCTAGAAAGTTATATTCCTAATAAAATAAGAATAAAAAACTCTGTCTTGGGAGGCATGGTAGAAACATCAGGAAACCAGAATGATCTGAAGCTCCAGGACCCATGTGTTCATAGTTTTTATTGGATAGGTACAAAATTGACCTCACTCCAGGATAACACAAGACTTGGGATAATCACGGTGGCACGATTTGACCTTAATATTACATTATTTAACCTGTAGTCAGATAACAGTTACTTATGTGACTCACAACTCAAAATGTATCTAAGACAGAAAAGCATCATACTTAAATGCATTTACTGGGTGATGTGTAACTTTTAGCTCAGTGGTTTTAGGCCAAGAAGGAATAGCTCGCATTTACTGCCATCAGCTTACACTTTAGCTCTGTGGTCAAGTTAAAGGCCCACCCTTCATCTTTAACTTCTCTGTTAGCTCTACACATCCCAGGGGTATTTACCATTTACTATGCTAGTAAACAGTGCTAGGCTATTTTCAATGTAAAGTTTGGAAGCCAGTCTGAGAATGGGTCACAAGCAACTAGGAGATTTTCTATCATGAACTTCTCACTCTGCACCCTAATGGGCTTAGCAGTGAAGGTCTACAGGCACCACCTGTAGGAATGGTGCTTCATAGAATACAAAGTACCTATTTCCTCATGGGAAGTTATTTTTCTCATTTTCTTATCACAGACTCATGTGTACCATATTTCATTTTATCTTTTGCTTCTCAATTTGCACTTTTTAGACAGAACTTATTAGACTTTTTAAAACAGAACTTTCTCTTTAATAAGAAGAACCTTTCCTCCAAGGAGATTCCCCACCTCACCTGATCTGCACAAGAAAGTCACCCATTATTTACTATTGTAAGGGAGTTTCTGACCACTGACAGTGCCATCTATAAAATCAAAGCATCAGGAAACAAAAAACAACCAGTAAATGGGCTGTGGATCAGAACAGAGGATCCTTGAAAGAAGAGACACAGCTGGCATATAAACACTTTTAAAGTGTTCAGTATCTTTAGCCACGAGAAAAATACTAGTTAAAACACTGAGATTCCATCTAACTCCCATCTGGTTGGCTGCCATCAAGTATCAAATGATTCCTTTATCCCCTGCCATCAAAGGGTGAAGAATATTCATCAGTGTGTCTTACAATGAAGATGCATTAGCTAAACAATTAGATAAACAAAGTGTCTTAGTTAGGGTTTCTTTGCTGTGAAGAGACATGACCAAGGCAACTCTTAAGAAGGAAAACATTTAATTGGGGCTGGCATATTGTAGACAGGATAAACTTTGGCTCGAAAGTTTTGTAGGTGGGTTGGTGTCAATACCACTCCACTGAGGTTCTTGCCTGGCCACAGGAGTCAGCCTACTCAGGATCCATATCCCCAATGTTGTAAGTCAAAGCTAAGGTCACTTCCATTGATTCCTGGGTGCCTCCCCACCCCAGGTCTCTGTCTATTCCTAGAGATGCCTCCTACCTCCCTGCCATTGTCAGCTGAAGATTTCCATTCATTCTCATAGCCATCCAGGCATCTCCTCTTCCTCTACCCACACCCAACTCTGAATGGAAGTGACCATTCCACTGGGCATGAGGCAGATATTTATGATGTTTATGATGTTACCTTCATAAAACCTACACATGATCAAGCCAGGCAAACCTCCAGCATAGATGGGGTGGATAACTCCAGGTGTCACCCTCAGTGAGTAGCTATTAGCAATGGACAGTTGCTGGAAGAGAGAAAAATTATTGCTGGAAAATGTAGCTCCTGTTCAGTAGATGGCCCCAAATCCACATATATAAGTGGGAATCACTAAGTAGACTTAGTAGGTTATTAATGGTTTTAGTGTATACATTCCCCTTCCAAAAGACCCAAGTTTGGTTGCCAATACCCACATTGAACCATCTAAAACTTCATCTATAGATGATCTGACATTCTCTTATGCCTTACTAGACACCTGCACACACATAGCATGTGCTCACACAGACACATACATATACATAGCTCTTTAATTAATTAAGGCATACTACTAAAAATCAAATCCCATTGCTAGAGACACAGGGGGACAATGATCTGTCCAACTGGTTCTGATTGTATCTAGCACCCCAAGGAGAAACACTTAGTCTAGTGTTCTTTGGGAAATTTTCCTGGAATTAGCATGGTGCAGTGAAATTGAAATATCTCTATCTTTACAGAAAGCCAGAGAGAAATAGAGTGGGTGGTATGGGTGTTAAAGTAAAACGTGTTCTATAAGAACTAGATGCATGTGCCATTCACCTAACAAAAACAGAACATGGTGAATTTATCACCAAACCTAGACTATTCTACCTTTGTTTCTTAGATGTCCAAAATACTTTGTCAAAATTTCAAAGAACAATGGAAATTTACCCCAAACAAAATCTACACTCATATATTTTAACCTCAGGGCAGTCTAAAGTATAATATGTCCTCTCCCTTGCTTCCTGGGATAACATCGATAGATTACAAAGCGTGCGAATTCACCGAATGAAATCTACTGGTTTAAACAGCCTCTTTCTCTCCTAGCTGCTTAAATTCCACAAATTCCATTTCTGCTCATAAAGCACCTAAGGCATCTTTAACAACCTACAGCCTCTAAACAGCACTGCATTCTCCCCAGGCACATAGACATGCTTCCAACTCAACCATGATCATAGCTGAGTGGTTCGACATTTCTGGCTGAGGTCAGCACTCAGTGGAAGAACCTGCCCATAGCTTTGGTATATATAAAAATTAAAAGAAAAACAAAACAAACAAACAAAAAACCTTTCAGCTTTTTTTAAAAATATTACTGAGCATAGTTGCCTTTCTCTTGGACAAGGTTGTTTGCATAGATGTTTCTCAAGAGAGAAAGCCAAGACATTAATTTACCTCTGCTATCATGATTGACTATGGAGCAGCTGTCAGGCAACTGAAGTGCCTCCAGTCTCCATTGAAAATTACTCTAAATGGTTCTGAAGGTAAATTTGCCAAGCCTGTGATGCCTAGCAACCCTGAGAGGCAAACGTGCAATTGACTTCAATGAGAAACAAGAGGATCCATTTGGGGTCTTTGTAATAAAACTGCCATGCTGCCTTTGTTGGTGCTCCAGGAGCTACAGACATATCAAATGCAACTAGATAATAAGGGGTCTGCTGTGTGCACAACTCTAATGAATTTATGACTTAACAATAGCCCGTTGAGCTTGTCCAACAGTGGGCAACAATGGATAAGACCTCAACCTCAAAAAATCTTAGCTGTGAATTCCGTTTCTGTCCATTGGAATGCTTGTGGGCATGCTAAGGAAAAAAAATCTACAACCGGGCTAACAAAATGACTCAGTTACAAAATGATCTTGAGCCAAATGAGAAAATATCTACATTAGTTAAATACAAGGAATGGGCACATCAGATGCTCACACGCCTTTTGCTATACTTTTCAAATGATACCTAACTTTGAAAATGAAAGCAGCGAATTGATTTTCAATTAGAATTCCCAGCCTTGATTTGGTTCTCCTGACAGATTTCAGAAGACACAAAGGAAAACCCTGGATACCTGGAAGTCCTGGAAGTCCAGGACGGTTGAAGCAGTGTAATAGGAGAACAAAGCAGGGAAAACACGATTCTTATTTTGCACAATAACAAGAAGGAGGAAATGTATTTCTGCAGTTTCCAGCTTTGTATAATGTATATATTCATTTCCTTCCCCCACTTATGTTTTTTCTCGGCTTTCTTTAACGAGTTTATCCATTTCCTCTCATTTTTGGTGTCTTCCTGGATTTCTTCAAGGGATTTATTCATTCTTCCCTAAGAACCTCTATCATTAAACCTCTGAAGTTGGTTTTAAGGTCATTTGGGGGTTTTTGTTAGTTTGTTTGCTTCTTTGCCACAGCTATGTTTGAATCTTGAAGGCTTGCTGTAGTAGAATAGCTGGACTCTGGAGGTGCCATCTTACACTGGATGTTTTTGATTATGTGTCATCTTATACTGGCATGTAGGCATCTGGGTTTGAGATGAGTATAGATCAAGGAGCTTATTTCTGCATTTGTCTTTGTTGTATGGGTGGTTTTTCCCTTAGTTTGTTTCCTGTTTGGTCTTCTGGTCTGTGTGATCTGTATTTCTGGCAGTCAGTGTGATCTTTGGTCCAGCAGGGAGTCTCCTTCAGAGTTGGGGGCTGGACTTCTGGTGGGTATCATGAGGCAGAGTGTCGTTTTTCTTCTGATTGGCATGCTCTGCACAGGAGCAGTGGATATCTACCAGTATAGGGGCAGGAACAGGGCAGCAGGGCAGTCAGTGAGCTAGAAGGGGTGTCAGTGGCTTGGGTTTTTCAGATTGAAATGGAAGGTGCTGGAAGGTTCTGAGGACAGATTGGCCTCTTACCTGTTCTTCTGACTGGCAGGTGGGGATAAGAATAGGAAGGATCAGATGAGGCCAGGGGAGGGAGACAGTACTGGGAGAGAAAACTGGAAGGGGGGATTCAGTGGTAAGTTAGCAACTAATACTATGGAAACTCCCTGGAATCTATGAAAGTTACCCTAGCTAACACTGCTAGTAATGATGGATTAGGAACCTGAACTAGCCACGTTCTGGGGACACCAACCCAGCCACAAAACCTTCAACCCACAATCCAACCTGCCTGCAAGATGTGCTGGGATAAAAGTGGTGAAGAACTTGTGGGAATGGCCAACCAATGACTGCTTCAATTTGAGACAACGATACCACAAGAAGCCCATACCTGACCAGAGGGTGGATATCCCAAAAACCTTAAGGAAAAAAAGATCAATAGAAGGATTCCTAATGATACTCTCCTAGACTGGAGCTTAGCATAATCATCAGAGAGGTTTCATCTAGCAACTGATGGGAGCAGATGCAGAGACCCAACCATCAGGTGGAGCTCAGGAAATTATACTGAAGAGGGGGAGAAGGGATTGTAGGAGTCAGAGGAAACAGGATACCACAAGAAAACAGTCCACAGAATCAACTAACTTAGGCTCATAGGGGCTCATTGGGACTGAACCAACAATCAGGGAACCTGTATGTGTCTAATCTAGGTCCTCTGCATGTACGTTATGGCTGTGTAGCTTGTTGTTCTTGTAGGATTCCTAATGCTAGGAGTGGGGAGGTCTTGTCCAGCCTTAATGTTATGAGAGGTGTCTAGTTTTATTGCTACTTGATATGCTAGGTTTGGTTGATATCCCTGGGAGGCCTGCCCTTTTCTGAAGGGAAACCAAGGAAGAGTGGATATGGGGGAGAAGGGAGATGGGGGTAGGCACTGGAAGGAGAGGAGGGAGAGGAAACTTCTGTTGGCTTCTACTATATGAGAGAATAAATAAACATCAATAAATAAACACAAATCTCATTTAAGGTTTGCTAATTTTCTGGCAATTGTTGGATGGTAGATTCAAACTATAAATCAATCATTTGTCCAATAGCAGCTAAAAGTATAATCTCACAGAGGAATTCAGCTCTAAAAACTATATTAATAGACTTTAAATACTGTTAAGAATAGTAACATGTAAATATAGTCTGGCACAAACTCTGAGTGTATTATTGCACTGTGCCCATGGACATGAGCTCAAAATGCCACACTGATCTATTTATCTGACACTTCAACACATAGAGGTTGAAGAAACATAAGACACTATCGTTTCGTAGTTGCTGAGCAATTTATTTATTTGTACATACACTTGTGGGTGTGAATGTGGGCATGCATGTACCATGGTTCTCCTGTAGAGGGCAGTGATAGTCTTGTTTGAGACAAGATCTTGTTTTCTGTTTTCTTTGATCTGCTGCACAAGCCACCGTGGGGGGTCCAGGATCCTCTATGGACTCTCCTGTCTACCCTGATTTTCCCATTGGTAGTCTAGGGTTACAACTCAAATGCTACTATGTAATTTTTCATGAGTTCTGGGGATTTGAACTGAGGTCCTCACACTTGGCACAAACACTTCACCCCACTTCCCCCAAGCTAAGTCTCCAACCCAAGTAAAATATTTAAATGATCAAATTCTCAGCTGCTCAGCTTCTCTAAGCTTCCTTGGTTCAATATCCACAGTCGAGCTGTCTGAAAAATGAACTTGATCCCTGGTTTCCCTAGGGACACCAGCCTCTGTTTGTCAGAATCAGACACATACTTGTCAGCTCATCTTAATTTCCACAACTCTTAGCCTTCTTGATCATCTCCCTCTTTCCTAGTCGTTAGTGGATCAAAGATATAAATAGGTGCATGGTTTAGATGCCATTTATCAAGGAGTCCACCCTCCACTATCTCCTGGTGTCACAATAGAAATTTAACAAAAATAGAATAAGAAGGTAAAAAGCCTTCACAATACTAAAAATAAACCATAATAACTTCTACAACTGAAAGGAGACATTTGTTAATTATGATCCTTGCACAAAGCTGTTTCTCTTTTCTCAAAGGCGAGTTGTAAAAATTACACCAGGAAGCAAGTTAATAAGAGAACAAAAATGATTTCCATTTCTGAAGGATATCTTCAGAAAGGTACAAAAAGGCTTGGCCCCTATTGAAACAGAAACAGAAAAAGCATAAGCAAGAGGCAGAGATGAAGGCACAACTCTGACGGTGTTATTTCTGAACATGAAAGCCAAAAAGGAAGAGTAAAGCAAACCCTGACGCATCTTACCCCCCAAAAAACTTAAAAGTCACAAACCAAACAAAGCGCACAGAGCACACTGGGAACATGACTGGCAGAAGACACCCGTGTGGAATGACTAATCTGACTGTCACCGTAAACAACTCTAATAAATCAACACAGAGAAATGCCATGAGAAAAAGACATTCAAATAATGACACAAAGTGAAATTTCTAGTAAACACAAAGTAACTGTTAATAATGAAAGACAGGCAGCTTATTGTCTCAAAGACATTCTTTGTGGGCTCACCTAGTCAGATGGAAATGACCGTGTCACCAAGGGTGAGAGCAAAGGATCTTCCCACAGGATCCCATAAGAATCCTGAACATCGTCAATCATTCCAAGTTCATAGAAGATAACTTTGTCATTTAAAACAAAATTCTTATTAGTCTTGATTTCAAGGTAATTTGTCTTTGTGAAATAAGCTATTCTTCTCAGTATATGCATGTCAAGAGTTCAAGGTGATGATATTTATTAGAAAATTGTAAAAAGCTACACTTTCCATAGTCAGAGAAGCTTACCCATAATTATAAAATGTTTTACTACCACTAAAATTCGTGTTCCTGAGTCATATAAGGGTTGTATTCGCCTTGCAATTATGAAAGTAGAATAAAACTGGTCAGGGTCATCTCAGGTTAAAATCACAATGCATTGCATCACAAAGAGATTAGATGCAGAAAGGCGATACAGAAACATGGACTCATAAGCCATTTCTCCTACGCTTGCCACTCCCTGCTTGCCCATAACTCATTATCTAAAGTTAAGGCCATACCACTGTCCCTCCATGTTAGCATGCCCCCCCCCCCGTTAGTATTATCATTGTTCTTGCCTGGGCAGCCATGTTCATGGTGTTAGCCTCTCCACCTGGCTATCTCATGTCAAGTAGTCAACAGTGAGATCATATACATACAGTAAACGTTAAATGGACTGAGGAGGATGCATTTATGCATTTAGAAACATATATAAGTACACAGGTGTACTGGTTTGGATGAGAATATTCGGATACTGAATCCCAGCCAATGAACAGTCTGAGGGAATTAAGAGATGTGGTCTTGATGGAAGAGGGTGTGGATCATTGAGGGAGGGTTCCGAGGTTGCACAGACCCGAGCCAGGCCCAGAGTCTCTCTTACTGCCTTACTCCTGGCTCCTGCCTTGTTTGAGTTCTTGTCCTGACTTTCTTTGATGAGAGATATGGAAGTATAAACCAAGTAAACTCTTTCCGCCCCACCTTGCTTTGTTCCTGGTGTTCATCACAGCCTAGCTGAGGCAAGGGGGATACAAGGCAGGCATTACCGGGGGAGGGAGGGTGTGATGGTAATTGTATTATAACATAAAAAATATTTTAAAAATGCATTTAAAGAAATGGTTTCTGGATATCAATTACAGGTGATTAGTTGAACCTTTAAGTATCTCTTAATTTTGTTTTTGTTTTTTGTTTGTTTGGTTGTTTGTTTGGTTGTTTGGTTGGTTTCGTTTATTTTTCGAGACAGGGTTCCTCTGTGTTGCCCTGCCTGTCCTGGAACTCACTCTGTAGACCAGGCTGGCCTCGAACTCAGAAATCCGCGTGCCTCTGCCTCCCGAGTGCTGGGATTAAAGGCGTGCACCACCACTGCCTGGCTTCTTAATTTTGTTATAATTATAATGAACTTATATAACCTTCATGATATGAAGAAAAATATGAACAAATGATATAAACAAAGCTATAGGATACTGTACTGTTTGTCCCACAGTAGTAGGTCTGAGTTCCCCTTGCTTACAAAGACATTTAACACAGCTCAACCGCACCTAATACAGAAGCTTAAGGGTGTATTGGACCTTTCTAATTACAGGGTAAATGGTTCTGTGCCCTTTGAAGGTACCCGGAGAAGACCCCTACCCTTAATCTCCGTCTCTCTCCCCAAGTCACCTATCTCTTCCGTTAACTTGCCGCCAAACTTCCACAGCAAGAACTAGCAAGATACTCAACTCTTCGAGAGCTCTGCGAAGTTCAAAATAATAACCACAGCCAACACGGTGGCTCATCTAGAATACATCTGAGACAATTAAATGAAATTTCTAGTTGCACTACTCAAGTCTGGGAAATTGAAGACCAGGTGTCTTTGAAGTCTGATGAAAGGAGTCATCTCTACCCAAAGCAGCCTGGTGTCTGACTTCTGAAATGATCGCTGGAAAAAAAGAAAAGAAAGAAAACTGTTTTGATCCTTCTCTTCCACTAGATGGCAGAGTTGAGACGCTGTTTGAGACAAATCAGGACTTCGTGCGCCTTAACCAAGAGGAAAAGAGCCAAAGCCGGGAGAAGGTGAAATGATGTTTTAAAATGCTAAAATAAGAAAATATAAACAAGCAGAGGGGAAATATTTAGAAATCGCAGCTGGGACTGATAATGGAAACGACTGCCTTGGCTCTCCCATCTGTGCTGAGTGGATTTTAAGTGCGGCGTTCACTCCCTTCCCTATCCAGTGTTTCTTTGTTTAGTCAGTCTCCACTGAACCAGCCCTCCTCCGTGAGTGAGCCAGATTCAGCATGACCTTGCCATGGTCACTGCTCTGGTGTCAGCATCAGCCTTGCTCAGCGGAGCACCCAGGCCTTGGGATCATGGTCTGTGTGAGACCTTTTGATGCCTGAAGTGCATGGGAAAGAGAGGGTAAACAAAGGCACAGCACTGGTTTGCAACTGAGAGGGCAGACTCTGCATGCCTCTTTCTAGTTTCACTCCCTCCATGATACCCCTTTGGGCTAACTGAAGGATTCTTCTCATTCTAGCAAAGGCAATGCTTTGAATCAGAATGAGGCCATCTAAGAACACCTAGAGTTGAAACCAGGTCACTGATTGTGATCAACTGCTGTAAAAGCTGGCAGGAGAGTGTGCTTTGCAGAGACTCACAGCCCACAACTGAGGAACACTGTCTCCCCAGGACTGAGCAAACACTCCACAGCAGGCCACCTGTCAAGAGGCTGTTGGCCAGCAGATTACTGCCAGGTACAGCCTCGGTGCTTTTCATCATTGGACTCTTCCCTTTGCCCTCCCTAGTTTTGGAATCAAGTCTATGGTTATTTCAGAACACTTCTTCGAAAGAACCCAGCAGCCCTCAACTATCAGTGCAACTAGAGATGCTGTCCCTGCGTTTCTGGTAATGGTTGTTTCTACTCTCGCTTAGGTCATCATTAACCCAAGATACTGGCAGAAGACACTTAAGGATGCCCATTGGTTGCATCAAGGATAGTTCTTATTCATTCCTAAAAACCACTGTAATTTTTTAATCACTCTCTTCTATGATTCCTCTAGTACAGTGTGTGCCCATAATTCAGAGACATCCCAGGACTTGGGTGCTCTATGGTGGCTGCCTTATAAGGACGCATCATGAATGTCACACTGAATTATGGGACACATGAAGTTTAAAGTGAAGCACATAGTCTGATGGTTCAAAATGTACAGAAGTCATAATTGTCAAAGCGTTCAAAAGAAAATATTGTTGGTGAAAACAAGTATTCTTTTTACCATCCAAATTATAATTTAATGTTGTACTCAATGTGAACCTGCATGTTTACTCCTCAAGAATAACAATTTTAGATTTACCTAAAATAAACCACTGTGAAGGAAATCTGAACCGTGAATACTTACGCACTTGAGCAGAGAAGTCCATATAGCAGCCTTATCAGTGGGAGGAGCAAACACTGACTTATACAGACTGATGCAGAAAATATGTTTGCTGGAGACAGGGACTGTTGGTATCAGGACCTCTGAAACCAGTGACATCACACCTAGGCAATAGCACGACCCGCACACCTGTTCCCACGGCAGCAGACACCATATTCCCAGAATCCACTTGGCTTACCTCCCACCTTTATCTGTGGCTACATCATTATCCATATATAAAAGGAAGACCCTTTGATATCTCTCTCTCTCTCTCTCTCTCTCTCTCTCTCTCTCTCTCTCTCCCATCTCTCCATGTTTTTCAAGACAAAGTTTCTCTGTGTAATTCTGGCTGCCCTCAGTTTCAATCCATAACTGAGGCTGGACTTGGACTAGGATATCTGCCTGCCTCTGCCTCCTGAGGGTTAAAATTAAAGGGAAAATCCTAATTTTCATAGCAACAAAATTTAAAGCCAACCAGAATCATTCGTGTCTGTAATCCCAGCCCTCAGGCAGGACTCAAAGGTAGCCGAAGTCATCGGGTGAGACCCTCAAACAAACAAACCAAGCCAAAACAAAACAAACAAAAAACTTTACAAAGGACACAGCTTTGAATTGTTGCAAACATAAAACTAAAATACAAGCAATAGATTGAACCAAAATATTCCCATTACGCACAAAAGAGAAATATCAGAATCTACATATGTATAAATACTACAAATCACCCAACAGAACTTGTAAAAAATATACATAGCAACTTTCGGGGAGGAGAGAACACAGTGGTGCTCCGTGCCTCACTTGAATAACAAGAAATGGTGTGCCAAGGCTGAGACAAGAGGAAGGGGAAGGCAAATGTCATGGAGGAAGACAGGTCTATATTTCCATTTCTTTCTTCTTGGTTCTCTTTCACAGTTGGCTTCAACTGTGTCTTCAGTTTTTCTTTACATTTACTCCAACTACTGTACATGAATTACCGCTTTTAAAAGCAGCAAGCTCTCGAAACGCTAGCTTACCAAGTAGGCTATAAATTCTGTTCACGTTATAATCCAACACCAGGTAGAAGAGGAAGACGCTGACGGAAGAGAATAAACATCTCTATGGGGTAAACACGACTTTGAGATATTGTGAACACAAAACAGACAAATGTAGTCGGTGTGGATTTTGGTCTTTGTATCAGAGGGTTAGTAGAAGGATTAAACACTGCGTTGATTTTATAAGAATGCTCAGACACTTGTTCTGATTTAAAAAAGAAAAAAAGACCAGTCAGGTTTTGCTCAACCCACATAGTGCATGTCAGTAGTATGCTTTGCCACCAGAGGGTAGCATAGTCTCAGTTTTGATAAGTACACTGCTGGGGTTTGTTTCCATTTTAATTCTTGATTTCCTTTCTCTGCCTCTGTATCTCTGTCTCTCCCTCTTTCTCTATCTGTCTCTGACTGTCTGTATCTATCTCTGTCTGTCTGTATCTGTCTCTCTCTGTCTCTCCATTTCTCTCTCCCCCTCCCCCCCCCCCCCACCTGCTTCATGCCTACAGCTGCTAAGTACAAACACATTTCGTTTGCTTTTGGAACAGTGATGTGAGCCAATGCATTCCTCCCCTCTGTAGACACGGGTGACGTTTTATTGGACACATGGTGTCTTTCTTGCAGGAACACTGCCCTGACATGGCATTAGGTGCTGTTAGAGATGAGGGAACTCATTCCACACAAGCTGTGTGCATCTCTTTCCCATGGTACTGTTGCCCTTCAGACAATCACTGTCCTTTCTTCCATGAGCATACAGTCACTGAGACTGACTGTGACTCTTACTAATCATATAAAAATGCAATAGACAAAACATTCTGGTTTCTGCCTTAATAAACATTTCTACAGTTTCTCCTGGAATTTGCTCTCAGACCAACTATTACTGTGAATGTTTTGATCTTTCCTAAGCATCGCAAAGAAATGAGGCTCTATGCTCCATATGCAAATTGTGTTAAATGGAGGGTGTTAATAACACGAAGACTCACTTTTATTAATTTTTAAAATTTAATGTGCAAAAAAAAAATACCAATACAACACTGCAGTGGATATATTCTCTGATTTGTTAGAAATTGTTTTCCTCCTACACATGATTTAAAAGCAAAAAAGTCCTTTAGATTCCATAGGCTACCAGTGCATTTTGTAATTTAGGTAATTATGACTTAATGGAACATCAAAGAACGTACAAGGAAAAAATCCGCAGGCTTATTTTATCCTCATTCAATATGAAACAGACTGGTCCTGTGGGGCTTTGCTTTTGTTTTACATTCCCCGAAGCTTGGGCTGTTTCCCCTGAGTGAATTCTTTACCAATACATATCACCCTCAACATCGAAGCCTTCCCATCACACCGTTGGCATCCACTAAACGATAATAACCCAAGAACTCAGTGTGCAGAAAAGCAATCTAAAGGGCTGAAGAATGAATTACTTGTTCTACAGATAATTGTGTCTCTGCACAAAAGAAACAAGGAAAGGAGGGCTGCTCTCTTTTGATAACAAATAATAGAGGCCCTTTTTTATTTTCTCCTATGCAGGCTCCAGGAATGAAGATGGAAATTTCAAGCATAGCACCCTGGTCCTTGCATGTTATGATTCCGTAAAAGTCCTGCCATTTAAGAAACCCGTCTCTATTTCATGGAGATGAAGCAGGAAGGTCAGGCTGAGCTTTAATCAAGGTATCTCCCTGCTGGGGAAAGCAGGCTTCCCTCCCCTCAGGTAGGAACCTTTAATTTAGCTGCTGTTTTTAAGGAATCCTGAAGCTACATCAGGGCCTGACAGTGGCTGCTGTTCACTTAATCCCTGAAGCCAAGAGAGGACACTGATGTTGTCATTGACAATTTACTCTTGCAGTATTTTTCTGCTAAACTGAGGAGGATTTTGTCACTGGCGCGCTATCAAAAATACATGAAGGACTTGCCCTTATTAAGAGATGCCATGTCAGTTGAGTTCACATTTAGACGGTAACCCTGGCAACCAACAGCCCCCATCTCTCACAGGAAACAAGTAGAAGACGAGAACTCTGAAGTCACTGTGTTCTGTGAATTAGGCAGAACTCAGCCTGGGGACAATGAATGGCACTGTCACTCTACTGCATTCAAAGGCTGTCAACTCCTCACCATCTCATCCCTCACTCCATCCTCCAGAATCCCCGACTGCTCAGGACACCCCTGCACTGCTGAGGCAATCTCTGCCCCTTTGTTTCATTCAGATACAGTCCTTTGGCTCTTCCAGTATAGTCTGGTATTGCATTGGACTTGAATGCTTTGAAGAAACTTAGGTGTCATGTAGTGAAAGCAAGCCACTAATGTGGAACTGTCCATGGCATCTATTGGTATCACATATAGATACCATAATGTGTTCTACATTAAGTGATAATAGCTAATTGCTTCTTGCCTTGTGAAAACTCTGGGAATTCTTGGGCTAGGGAGGGTATTAAATAAGAATAGACTCCCTCTCCCTGCAGACTTGATACTTGGTGTGCCAGTGACATTTTCTTCTGCAGGGTCAGAGACTCCCAGATGCCACTATTGTGCTGGATGAGGTGCATTAACAACAGACCTTGATTTCTAGTCATCAAATTCAAAAGGATTGGAGGTTTCTGCCCTTGTGCATTAGACATATGAAATGGTTTTCAGTGGCACGGCTGCTCCCTTGAAGAATAATCTCATTATTTCTGACTGCCCTGTGCCCTTGTCAGGCCACCCTCAAGTATGTTTCTTGCTCTATCCTTGCTCTGGCTGGCTCTCTGCAGCCTGCTACAGGTTTAGTCATAGAATGGAGCCATTTCTAATGAAAAGTGAAAACTAGAAAGGTTTCCCAGAGAACACTGGCGATCTGAGTGAAATCACCTAAGCAAACCCAAGGATGTTGTTCAGGATGGTAGACTTTGAAGTGTGATGAGGCTAACTAGTGGTTTGGTTCAGGGGTAGAGCACTTGCCTAGTGTTCGGGACTGTTTGGTCCACAGCACCACAAAGGGGAATATGTGGCTAAAATATTCTCAATGCCCTCTTTGTCCCTCTTCTTGGTAGCCTTGTTCTTAGCAAAATGTCTGTCGTTTGGCCAAGGTAGCTCGAACTGTAGAATGTTGAAGAGATAAAGCAATGATGCTTCAGGAAGCATATCGAACAATTATCTCAATGTCATAAGCATTTCCTTCTCAACTTTAGTTATAAATATGGCCTTCTCCCATGACAGGACACCAAAGTCTCTTCAAATTGCTGAAGTAGGACACAACAGGAGAGTATCTTGAAGCTCCACAAAATAAAAGAAGAATTAACCCACAGGGAAAGGTACAGGCAGAGGCACAGACAGGCCTCCAGCTTCTATCTCATCTCCACCTCCACCTGGTGGTCCTCGGTCATTTTCTCACTCTCTAACGGACCGTTTCCCTCCCTTCCTTTCCCCTTTCTTCCCTCCCCTCCTCTTCTCCCTTCTCTCCTCTCCCCACTGTCCCCTCTCCTCTCCTCTTTTTGTCTCCTCTCCTCTCCCCTCTTCTTCTCTCCTCTCTTTTCCTATCCACTCTCAGAATAATTTTCTGTGCTCCTGAGAGCAGGAAAGCACAAGTAAGGGCTCTGGATAATTTTTTTAGATTCTTCCCTATGAAAACCATCAGAATCATCTCTCTGGGAAGAAGGTTCAAACAAAAGCTTGTGCTTTCAACAACAGTGTAAACCTCTTATGCTTGCAACTCTGAGTTCAGAAAATGTGCTCAGGTACATCAGCCCACTGTACCATGTCACTGTTCTTGACCAGATATAAGTAAGAAGAGAGCAAGTATTTGTGCTGGCTGATCTCTGTAACCTTGAGCGCTGCCTCAATGGCAAAAGTGACTTCACAGATCCAATTAGGAATTTTAAGGTTAAGAGATTATTGGGTAGACCATACATACAAACTCAAGTGTCTTCATTAAAGGCCAGCAGAGGGAGAGCCTATGTTAGAACAGAAGGAAGTGAAGGATGGAGCAAAAATGGAGGGGTACATTTTTAGAATGGAGAAAAGTGTCCATAAACCAAGGATACAGGCAGCCACTAAAGGCTAAGTTGGCAGAGACCATCTAGGAACCTATGAAGAGAGTTCAGCCTGGCTGGCACCTTGCGTTCAGCCCAGTAGAAAACATTCAGGCTCCTGTCCTCTGGACCTGAAAGAGAATCATTTTGTCATTTAATAAAGGTGGCCAATCAGAAGTATTTTACTATAGGCATCAGAGCACACCAATTACCATAGATCTTAAAACAAAGGTAGGCACTGTGTGCCCTGTAAGCAGTTCTTGGTAAAGTTTTGAGCTTCTCCATAGGAAAGAAGCTTCTCCATAGGAAGGGGATAGGAAGTAGTAGCCCGTAGGCTCCATGTGAACAAAAGACATCAATCCTCTCAGAGTAACTTGAAAAAAACAACAGGGGCTGCCTGTAATTGGCCTGGATGGGGATGTGAAGGCGGGAGGGGGAATAATAGGAAACCTGGTTTAAAAGGGAATGACATAAACAAAGAAACAGAAATAAATATGAAATTGCAGAAGATCCCCAAACCGGAAAAGGATCTGTTCCCAGGTCCCCAGCCTAGTCCTTGGCAAGACAGGTCAATCACCAGCAAGCCTTCATCCCAGCATGAGGGTTTATCAACAAGATTCCTATTTTTCCAAGACTCAGTGATATTCAAACCCCTGTTAAAAGTTTGGGTTGGATTATATATGACAGCTCCTGGGGCTCTTGAAGTTTACAGTTCTGCACTATAACACAGGTGATATTTGACATGTGAAAAATCATTAAAAAAAAAATCAAAATGAAGCTATGACATGAAGGATTATTCAGTAGTAGAACAAGACAGAGCCCTTGAGTCATCCCTGGTAAATACCTTCACAGAGAACCCACAGGGGCCAGGGGGCCACAAAGGTGTTTGTGAATGTTTCTATTGGGATCTGAAGACAGCTCCACATAGCTGAAGGGAAAATACCAATTTACTAGCAGCACTAAAGGAAAAAGAGACTCCCAGATGGGAAGGATAGACAGCACTATTTGAAAAATAAGGTGATTTCTATATTTGAGAAAGAAGATAAAAATGCACCCACATTGTTCTTTTAAATTCTTAACATATGTTTTTGGTAGCAAAATATAACAACCTTATTAAAAAATTGTCCCTTATTTGAATTCTTATAATAAAAATGCGTAGCTCTTGTTGTGCTTTAGTAATTCTCCAGTCATCTTCATAGTTTTCTTAGTCATTTAGAAGGATGTTTTATTCCATTCCTAAACTACAATAAAAAGAAAACACAGGAGACCAGCATTGTGAGTTCAGTCTTGCTCTCATTTGAGTGTTACAGAATACTTACTATAATGCTGTCATCAAGAAAAGTGAGCTATTATCTTATTAAAGTCCAGAAGGAGGCAAACCAGGGCTTGGGTTTGTCTGAGGACTACACAATGACATCAGAGTCTCAGTTTTACATTCCTGCTCTGTCATCCTTAGCAAATGGCTGTCCTTCACACTGCTGATCCATAGCACAAAGCAGCCACTCCCACTTCAACTCTCTGACTCACATTCTGTGCAGGGAATAGAAGCAAATGCAAAGGACAGTGTTTATCATTTACTTTCAAAAGCTTTCCTTAAAGCAACATTGACTCACATGGCAATGCCAAAATCGTCCTTGTTTATCTTGTTCTTGTCCTTGTTTATCATAAGCCTATCACCCCCTCCATCCATTATACCAGTTTTTCCACTTAAAATGAGTATCTTGCTGCCCTAAAGAACAACCAAAAAATTTTTTTAGAAATAAACTAGAGAGGAATTAACATTGTATGGTAAACTAAAATCTCCTAGAAACTTTTGAAAATATATCAAGTATTTCATTTGCCTTAATTAAAAGGTGAACAATATTAGGACTTAATCTATTAAAGCTATCAAATTAAAAAACCACGCCCTCCCCCCCAAAAAAACAGACGACCCAAGGTAGAAAGAGACAAGCAGATCCTGGAGCTCATTTGCCACCAAATCTAGCTAAGCAGTTAGTTTCAGGTTCAGTGAGGAAACCTGTCTCAAAATATAAGGTAGAATACAATAGTGGAAAACCCTCATATAGACTTTCAAATGCACACCCCTACACATGCATGACTACTTGCATGCACATGTGTGCACATGCTCACATACATACATTTACACATTCACACACACATGTGCACATGCACACACATGTACACATACACACACACACAGTAATAGTGTGTATTCGTGAAGAAATTTTTGGGGTATAAGCAGTTTGAAACAGTTGACAAACTTAAACTGAAAAGTGAGAGTAGAAGGTAGTTGTGCACACAGTAGGGCATCTCAAATATAAAACTTGAATAATCTACTCTCAGGTAAAAAAGAAATCAGGAATGCTACAGGGATACCTTGGACTTTTATTTCACTAATTTGCCAATCACAGGATCACATAGTGCATTTTACAAAATGACATTCTAAAATTTCAAGCTGATAACTGTCAGCTCCTACCCCAACTAGGTATATGAAAAGTCACTGAATCATCCTCTAAGGCAAACAGCTTCTAATGATGGAGTATATGATAGCATCCATTCATCCTTTGGGTACCAGCCTTATTACATTACTGTAAAGTGAATTTGGAAGTGAGTTCAACTTAAGTGATATTAATACCAAGTCTCTATAAAACACCCCTGAAGTTTGTTGTCAAAGTAAGATTTGGGACTGGTACTTCTTGAAAAATTCAGCCAGATGGAAAATTCATGTAGTTAAGTCCATAGCAATGCTAATCCCTGTCTCCACCACCTTGCCTCAGGTGCTCTTGAACCTATTAAACACCATACTGGCTAATAGAGAAAATGAATTGACAGGTATAGACTACCCTGGGTGCCCAATCTCAAAGATTCTCTTCTGCTTCCAGGACAAACAGGTTTTTTCAGCCTTTAACATCCTTCTTAAAGACCTATCCACACCCACCCATTACTCTCCTCCTTTCCCCCAGTGCTATAATCTGGTGCTTTCAGATCTAAGATTAACCAATGACTTCTACCTAGAAATCAATACACGGCCTGACTCCAGGTCACACTTTGTCTCAGGCAAAGTAAACAGTTTGTTACATTTTCACCCATAGTCTTCTCTGGTATCTTCAGAGATGCTTCCTAGAACTGTAACACTGAACTGAACACTTTAGTTAATTCCAGTCTTTCACACTGAGCCAAGCATGAGGATTAATCAATGAAATGGACTCAGAAAACAATCTATCAAGCCATTAGTAGACATGAACTGACAGACACCTAATGATGCTAAGAAAGGGAGTATGACCAGATTGCACAAGACATTTACACATCCTGTGCCTAGATGGAGGATGGAATGGTTGGAGGTCTAATGAGTTTGAAGAGACTTATCAGACATATCAGTGGTCTATGAGTAGTTTGAAGACAAATTGTCCAAGATCAGGTCTTCTGACTTCACCAAACTCTATACAAAGTAGGTCCACATTCCAAAAAGGGTAAATGGCCCAAAGTAATATGGCCTTTCTTCAAACTCAACAGACTAATCCTAGAGTGCATCAGGAGAGACAGTCATTTCTCCAAGGGAACATCATATGGCACCCCTGGAACTTTAGGTCATAAGGTCTGAGAAAGGAGCAAAGTACATTTTTTCATAGAACAAAAATATGCTATGCTTCTTTGACCCTGAGAGGTTTTTCAGATGCTCTCTTTTCTTGTCATGGTTGACTGTGAAAAGGGTTTCCTTTCACATTCAATAATCTTTGGGTTTTACTGCCATGCTGGCTTTGATCAGAGCAATCTGGTAAACTTAACTATATTTCAGAGTCTTTAGAAAAATTAAAGAGGAAATTCGTTTGTAAGTGAAGTCATACATTCTAGCCATCCACCAAGAGACCATCACATACCCACAAAGTGATGTTCCTCAGGAGGGCCCTGGAATAGGAAGATGCATGGAGTATATCTAAACCCTGCCTCCAGTTGGGTTAGAACTGTAGGGTCACTGTGCAATGCAAGGGAAAGAGAAATGAATGCTTGTTTTTGTGAGCAACTGAGATGCTTGGTGTTGAAACAGCAAAAATTAATGATGGCTGATAATGTTCCCGGTAAAAAGGCCAGAGACTGCACAACATGTTTCTTCATGGTGTGATATGTTCTACCTTCTCCATGATAGATAGAGTGCATCGGGTGTAGAAATATGTCTATTGCTTTGGAAATGATGTCTCAACATACTCTGCATCATTAAAGGACTAGAGCCTTCACATTAGCCAACTCCAGCAGCAGTCATCTCTTTCCCCTTGATCCAAATTGGCTTGGCATTTCTCATTCCCTGTTCTTCCAGATCCATCACTAGTCAGCATCCGTGTAATGAAAGCACACAGTACATACTCTTGGGGACTCAACTGAAATGCGACCAAGCCCAGCTGCTTTGTGTTGCCTGCTGGTTACTCACAGCTATGGCTTTGTCCAAAGCTACATTCAAGAAGAGATTTATTTAACAGAAGCTTTAATATCACATTGTGCTCCTTCATATTCAAATAAGCAAGGACAGATGTGCATATGTTTACACTCTCACAACTAATTCCAAATGCCTAGCCTCCACATCTTCTGAGAGCCCTCTGCCTGCATCCTCACAGTGCAATGACTATGCTAACTGTAATGTCAAGTTTCTGGGCAACAGAAATGCATTCTCGATGACCTGCTTAAAAGATTATAAGAGTGGCTTACAAACAACCATGAATGTTGAATAGTGAAGTTTTGAGATATGAAGAATTCATGAATCTCTAAGAACATCGAAGCAGAAATTTAAGACCTTTCCTTTCTCGTACTCATTCTCAGGCTTGACTGCACACTATACTCATGAGTTCATTATAAAATCCTCTTACTGATGCCCAAGCTTCAATGCCCTCTAAATTCTAGGGTGACTTTAATTGGTAGTCATAGCTGAAACCTTAGCTGCATCAGAAACACCTGGAAAGCTAGTTTAAACTCAGATCACTGGACTCCATCTTCAGATCTTCTGATTTACATAAATCAGTTAGAGACCATTCTCATTTATAACAAGTTTGCATAGTGGACTGGATGTCCAGTGAGACCTGGGACTCTTTGATCCCAACAAGTCAGCTTGTGATCTGAAGTTGCTGAACCTCAAATCCCACCCACAGCCGTAAAGTTCTAGAGAGTTCTTTACAAACTCTAACATAGGTGCATAACTTCAAACTTTGTGAAACATGAAGTCCTGGACTCCAACTGCAAACTCTTATACACGTGGTCCCCGTACGCAATTAGTCCAGCAAGCACACGTTTCCACATCACTTCTCTGAAACAATGCCTAAGTCAGGTGATTGTGTTTTATTGTCATACTGCAGTAAATGGGATAGTGCTATAATCTGGTGATCATTGGTAGCTATTAAACATTCCTTCCCATAAGAAAACCCACAAATCATAGGAAAGTTAGAACACAGATGAAAGAGTCAAGACTCTGAAATCTTCTCCCTGAGCTTATATAAGCAGTGTTAGCAATTGCTGGGCAGACAGAGACTCTTTGGTGGAGCTGCCTGCTCATTGTACAGGATGCTCCAGTGACAGGACTTTTCTAAGTTGCCATTGATCCTTGAGTTGGAGATTTTAACAATTCAGCTGTCTGACTTATCCATGCTTCTGTAAATCACTCCCCACCCAGGATACTGTAAGTAACCACACTAAACTCACCAATCCACCAAGCTATGCTTGGGTAGACTCCTGTCATTATCACAGAAACACTATCTAGGGTGGATAGGTATCTGCTGGTCCCATTAAAGACAAAGTGATATAGTGAAACGAAGACAGGGATGGGACTATACATTCCACATTGCAACTGCTAAAGCTGAGTGACACAGATGCTCCACCCCAATTCCTGTTAGAAGAAAGAAAGTAAGAAAAAGAAATAAAGGAAGGAAGGAAGGAAGGAAGGAAGGAAGGAAGGAAGAAAGAAAGAAAAGTAAGTCCATTGTCTCTGATAATGGTATGTATTCATCCTCTGATCAATCAGTTCTGCAAGTTAGCACAGACCTTGTGGCACAAACCCCAATGGTTGGAAACCAGCTCTGGGAGAGAAGCAACAGACAATGGTCAGTGAGCTATTGGCAGTGAAGAGAATCAAGAAAAGCTATAGCCGGGCAGTGGTGGCGCACGCCTTTAATCCCAGAACTTGGGAGGCAGAGGCAGGCAGATTTCTGAGTTCGAGGCCAGCCTGGTCTACAGAGTGAGTTCCAGGACAGCCAGGGCTACACAGAGAAACCCTGTCTCAAAAAAACAAAAAAACAAAACAACAAAAAAAAAAAAAAGGAAAAGAAAAGCTATAATGAACTGGGACAGCTGTGCTCTGTAGGCAACATACTCTGAGAGATAAAAAGATGAGCCTTCATACCTGCTACAGTAGCTGAACATGCTTCCGTTGACCTCTCAGGTGTGAGAATCATTCCAGCCTAGTGAAGGTCAGGGCAGCTGCAGAGCTTCCTGTGTTTAATCCAGTCCTGGTTTTCCTTGAAACGAACCCCTGTTCATGCAGTAACTAAGCCTATTTCTTTCCTTTAAAAATTGAACTATTCATGCACATAGTCAAGTATATATGTGCATAAGTATGTGTCACACTGGGCTCAGTATTGGCTCAACATGAATTTTCAATCCATTCCACACAGGACCTGGTAAAACAGAGAACTAGCTGATTTGCCCTGTGCCATGTGGTCACTGTGACTTTGGTTGCCCAGCACTGCCTCAGCACTCACTTCTCTACAGTATTCCAGTCTTCTAGAGATGGTACTTGAAGAAGAATGGCAAAATCATTCTTAATTGGATACTTATTTAGACTTGCCATTTTGAATATCTCTCAAGATAGCAATAGAGATGTATACATACATACACATAAAAATAAACACATATAGATGTAGTGAGATATCTACCAAAGAAGACAACTCAGACATGACTTTAAGCCAATAGAAAGTCATCTTCACCATCAGGCATCTACACTGACTGTTGGGTAACCATGTGCAATCGAAAGCCGACTTCTGAGTGGGGAATTTAAACATGAAAACCCATTCCAGGTTAACGTACCTCAGTAATCAAGAACAGTTAGAAAGAAGGAGAACTTCAGAAGCCAGGAAGCATGGTTAGTACATTTAGGGACTTTCCCAGAACTATGGGTTTTAATAGATGAAGTCTTTGTTCTCGTTTTGGTAAGTGTTGTTGCCTACATGCTGGGTTCCAAGGCTTCAGTGGTACTTGCATCATGCAGTCAGCTGTGTCTGATGGCCTGTTACATAGACACTATCTATTTCAATCTTTACAAGAGTTTTAGATAGTGCAAATTATCATCAGTGAAGAAAATGAAATCTTGTAGAGGTTAGATAGCCTACCTAAAGAAACGTATCTCAATGACTATAGAACTGGAGCACAAATCCAGGTGTGTACTTAACCGTGTCCAGTTCCTTTTTTCTCCCATCCCTCTTTCTAACCATCTAACCAGTTTCATAAGTAGATTCTCTCTGCTTTTCAAGGATTTATAAACTAAACATTGGTTAGAACTAAGTCTGTAAGCTGAAATTTTACCCACACACATAAGCAGAACCTGGGTAGAAACCATGTTCTCAATAGACCTATTTTAAATAAATTTTTCACTTCATCATAGTTATAGAGAGAGTTCCCTGTGGGTCTCATTCGCTTTGCCTCCTTATGATTTCAAACAGATGGTAAACTAAGCTCAGAACGAGCAAGCCCTTATAGCAACCTATTTCAGGACAAAGACACTGCACAGGAACCTGAGACTGCCACCAGTTCTCTGTAGGTCACCAGGCAGCATGCTGTCATATCAGCCCAGCTGGAATGGACCCTGATGTCAAAAAATGTACCAGGAATGTCCCAGTGCTTTGTGAGTTTCAGATCTGGCACTTTGCTGGCTCTTAGAACAGAGGGTAAATCAGTCGAGTATGCCTGTGTCATGCCAGCTCCTCCAAAGATTGTGTCTCACTTAAATCATCAAAACCATTGGCCAGACATCCTGTTCTCCCCCGTGTTTTGCACAATGCCAAGTATACTACAGATGGTTTCCCAAGTGCTAAATAATAACACTGTCTAGCTTTCACAGGCTATTTGCTGTACAGTCATTCTTTATATGCATTCTATTAACTGCTGTAGTCTCTGCTCTTTGTAAGAGAGAGTGTTATGGATGACAAGATGGACATTCAGTTAAAAGACATTTTCAGAAATAGATCTTGCTCTCAATCATTTTCTATTCTTACAGCATGTAGCTAGAGCAGAGCATTAAAAGTTTTAACTCCTCGTCCTTTATGCTAGGTGCAAAATTTACAACCTCTGCTCTACCTGCATCTTCCCTGAGATCTTATCTGCCTTTGAGGACTAACATGACATAATTCTACTCTTCTGCTGTAATAATATAATGGTGAAGAAGAATTTTCTGCTTGGAAGGGACTACCTCATTTCAATATGCAGTGACATCTTTTGGAAACCAATATCCTCTATAATGGGGAATGGCTGCAGATCAAGGGCAATCATTTCTGTGATTTATGAGCAGTGCAAGCAGATGGTTTTTTGAATATTTGGCCTTTTACCAAAAACCTCATGCAAGCTAAGCTCTTGTATCTTATTGCAGGAGAAGCCTCTGCTTCCAGGTGAGGGATGGGCTGATTCAGAATCTGCCTTTGAACTTGAAAGCAGGGGCCAAGATGCTGCTTAACATAAGATGAGGGAACTTTTTATTTTAATTTCCTCCTGCTAGCAGCAATCATACATACAGACCAAGCCATGCCAGCCAAGAAGATAGAGAGCCAGATACCTGGCCTGGGCAGCAAGGTTGTCTCACTTTGCTGTGGTTATTAGATTATCAATTTTCTCCCCTTAAGACCTGTGTGATTCACAGGGAACACTATTAGCCTGGCAAGAATTAATTACAGCTGAAGAAAAGGTGACCTTCCCAACAAAGGCAAAAAGGCATACCAGTCCTTATGTGAGCAACTAGGGAGGTTGAAAGTTTGATTAGGATTCTAAACAGGATCTTGTGATCGAGATTCTTAAAGGGAGGATGTCAGATCACTTTGAGTGGGAGGCAAGAACAAGCTTTGAGCTGCATCAGATCTTGCTGTGTCTTAGTTAGGGTTTTACTGCTGTGAACAGGCACCATAACCAAGGCAACTCTTATAAAAACAACATTTAGTTGGAGCTGGCTTACAGGTTCAGAGATTCAGTCCAGTATCATCAAGGCAGGAGGATGACAGCATCCAGGAAGGCAAGGTGCAGGAGGAGCTGAGAGTTCTACATCTTCACCTGAAGGCTGATAGCAGAATACTGACTTCCAGGCAGCTAGGGTGAGGGTCATAAAGCCCACACCCACAGCGACATACCTACTCAAACAGGGCCATACCTTGTAATAGTGCCACTCCCTGGGTCAAGCATATGCAAACCATCACATGCTGGAAATATGTATTCTGTGCATTATCCAATATTTTGATGCAAGAAGCTTTTCATTCAATTTACTTAATCTTTTTACAGGCTAAGAAAGCCAGACACTTCTGAGAACTGAATACTGACAATAGGAAAAGAGATACCATTTTTGTCTCATTTTAACATAGAAAATCTAGGGTGCTGTACAATGTCTTGCTCTTTCAAGCTTCTCTAGCCTAATACCAGAAGGTGAATAAATTATGAACCATAAAGAATTTTTTTCACAAGTCTAGAAGAGAAGTACAAAATCATGCACCTGCAGATGTTGAGCTTGATTAATGTTCACTTTGGGGTTCATAAGTAGTACTTTGGGCACCGTTTTACAGAAACCCTTAATCCAGCTCTCAACCTATGGGTCAAAACCCCTTGGGGATTGTCCAAAACCATGAGGAAATCCAGATATTTACATTATGGTTTATAACAGTAGCAAAGCTACAGTTATGAAGTAGTGATGACAACAACACGAGAAACGATTTTAAAGGGTCACGGCATTAAGAGGCAGAGAAGAACCACTGCCTTACTCTTACCTATAAAGGTTCTGCCATCAAGATCAATTATTTATAAAATGACTACCTACTGATACCTTCAAATATTATCCCATTCATGATTGTTTTTCAGCATATGAATCTGAGGGTGTGTGTGTGTGTGTGTGTGTGTGTGTTTGTGTGTGTGTGTGTGTGTGTAAGAAAGACCTGACACGTCACTCTTCCCTGCCCAAGAAAGTTCATATCACTGTAGTCAATGTAGCCAACAAGTGTCCTCAGCTTTAGATTCAACTTGTTTATCTGTCTTTCCTTTCTAGAAAATTACTACAGGGAAAATACATGAGGTTATTTGCTATAATTTTACTATTAAATGTCACTACAGGCTCATTTGCTTAAACGTGTGATCTCCAGCTGTTTTGTTTGGGAAGGTTGTAGAACTTTTAGATAGTGGAGTCTTGCTGGAGGAAGTGGGTAACTGAGACATGCCTTAAAGTATCAGAGGCTTTCCTTGCCTTCTGTGTGTGCTCTAATCCCTGAGTGTGAATGAATGTGATCGGTTGGCTCCTGTCACCATGTTTTCCCTGCCTGTTGCCATATCTTCTCTATCATGATAAACTATACACTCTAGAACTTTAAGCTGAGTAACCTCTTCTTCATTAAGTTGCTTTTATCAGAGATTTTCATCACAGCAAGGAGAGGATAACTAAGACAGAAAATGATTGAATAACATGGTCATGACCCTGCAGGAACAACAAGTAGAAGGTTATGTCTTAAAAGTGATGTGCTTGGGTGAAAGTTGACAAGGGGCAAAGAGGTGATGGATAATATTGTGGAACCGAGAATCTAGAATCATCTGGAAGACAGGCCTCAGGACATGCCTGCAGAGGATTGTCTTGATTATGTTAATTGATGGGCAGAGGATTTGGGATTGTATAAAATGGAAAAAGTGAGTTCAACACTGGCACCCACTGTCTCTGCTTCTTGAACATAGATGGAATGTAGCCAGCTCAGCCAATGTATCTCAAGCTCTTGCCACTGTGACTCCCCTCCCATAATGGACTGGCCCCATGAACTGTGAGCTGAAATAAGCCCATTCTCCCTTTAGTTGCTTCTGCCAGGGTATTTTATCACAGCAACAGAAAAGGAAACCAATGTATCATGAAGAGGAGTCTTCCATTATTCACATAAATGTCCTATTTTTCAGAGGTACATAGAAACCTCATAGTATACACAGCTGTGTATCCAGGGAGGATTTTCTCTCAGTAATAAACCTGGATGCAAATGAAAGTAAAATCACTTTATTCCTACTATACTTCTGTTTTTGAGATGAACTATAAAGCATCTTCAACACCTATTAAAATAATTTTAGAATGAACAGTAACAGAGAGGAGGGATGACTTTTTTTTTTCTTTTTGGCAATAGTCAGTGGTCAGCTTCCCTTTTGTTCTGATGAGCCCATACTTGACTTTGTTTCATGTTCCCACAACCCATCTATCCATTTTCATAGCATCAGAGGCCAAAGATCCCAATTCTCCTTAAGAATGTAGCAATTTTCATTTAATTCCAGGAATCTGTACATTTTCTCCTTGATTTCTTCATTGACCTATTAAACAGTTGTGTGCTGTTTAGTCTCCAGGAGTTCATGTAATTACCACAAATTTTTTAAAATTTATTTTTTAACCTTTATTTCACTGTGGTCATATAAAAATACATGAAATTATTCCAGTTTGTCTATACTGCTTGAGATTTGATTTGTGTTGCAGTATGCAGTTTTTGAGAGAAGTCCTGGTAAATAGAATGTAGATTCTTGGGGTTAGGCTGGAATATTCTGTAGATATCTGTCAGGGCTATTTGGTGTGCAATTGATTGCATGTAATTTGGAGAAGGTGGGATATTAAAAGAACCTACTGCTACTGAACTGGCACTCATCTTTGTCTTTCATTCCAGTAGTACACCTTTTATGAAATTGAAATTGAGTGTGTCAGAGTGTGTTTAGGATTGAAATGTCTTCTTGATTGACTGTTCCCTCGATCCAAACACAGTGTCTGTCTTTAGCCTTTCTGATTAGTTTTACTGTAAAATCTATTTCTACAGCTGTTAGTATAGAGATTATTCCTGGTTTCCTTTCTTGTCTCACTCACTGAGAAGTCTCCTATCTGTCTTAACACTCTATGGTGCTCTCTATCTTTGAAGGTAATATGAATTTCGTGGAAGCAACAAAACCATAGAGTTTGATTTTTGACCCATTTGATTAACTTGTATCTTTTGATAGGAAAGTTGAAGTCATCAATACTTAAAGTTAGTATTGAAAGTTATATATATTGATTGCTGTCTTGTTTTTGTTTGTACTTCTTTCATGTTTCAATAATCATGCTTGCCTTTGTTTTCCTTCTATAGAATTTGGCTGTGCTTGTTTCTCTCCAGTCTGAGGTATTGCTTCCCTGTTTTCACTTTATGACTGGTTTGGTGAACATGGATTCTGTTAGCTTGTTATATCATAAAAGTTTTCCTTTCTTCTTCAATAATGTATACCTGATTGATTTTCCAGTTGGGCTTTTGAGTTTTCAATTCCATTCATTTCAGCTTTTCCACTAGAACCCAGACCTCCTGTGATGGCACTACAGGAAGAGATAGAGATTGTTAGCATTCCTTCTAGGCTCCATCCCATAGTTACCTGGAAATGGCAGGTATGCCTGACTTACTAAAAAGGGAGCTATTTGCCCCCTCCTCACCTCTCTTACACTCTTCCTCTCTGCCTCTCTGCCATATCTCTCCTTGACCCCTTTCTCCCCTTCCCTCTCGCCCCCTCCCTCCACATGTTCCTGTTTGGCCTCGCCTCTTCTCCTTCTCCTTCTCCTTCTCCTTCTCCTTCTCCTTCTCCTTCTCTTTCTCCTTCTCTTTCTCCTTCTCTTTCTCCTTCTACTTCTCTTTCTCCTTCTCCTCCTCCTCCTTTTCTCTCTCTCTCTCTCTCTCTCTCTCTCTCTCTCTCTCTCTCTCTCTCCTTTTCTCTTACAAAACCCTTTCTCATACCCTAAATAACTCTATTCTATACTAAACCCATCCTATGGCTGATACATCAGGGCATGCACTTCCCCCTCACCATACCTGGATATACAAAAACATATCCTAGCTTCTTTCTTGTTTGTTTGTTTGTTTATAAAATACAACATAGTTGTCTCATTCTTTCCATAAAAATTCCAGTGTCCACTGACTGCAACTGTTGGGGATGATTACTGTTCAGACTATATAAAACATTGTCCCAAGAGAGGAAATGGGTGTTTTCCCACAATGATGAGTTCTCCTCGCCATTCTGAATTTGGGTGGCACCATCCCTTGGCCTGAATTTCTAGGCTGAATAAGAAGGTAGTAAATAAAAGACTACCTGAGGTCTTTTGCTTTGCTTTCTCTGAGTTCTGATCCATGGAGACATGAGCAACTAGCTTCTTTTCACCATGAACAACCATTCATCTATACCATGCCTTCTCTGCCATGTTGGAATATGTCTCTAAACAGTGAGCTAAAGTAAACATTTCCTCCTAAAGTTGCATCATGATAGGCATTGATCAATGTAATGAGACAAAAATAACTGAACATTGATACTTTGGCTAGAGAAATGTATGTTCTCTTTGGACTACTTGTTTAAATATGTGATCCTTGTTCTTTTTTATCTGAGCTACTTTCTTCTTTAACTCCAAGTCTGGGATTCACATTAGGCAAATTGAAAATGCAGGAAACTTACATAGTGTCATTTCTTGATCCCAACATTCCTTTCGAAAGCTAAACTATCAGCTTCTCTCCCCCATTCAGCATCGTCCTGCATTGCATTGTTTATAATATAATGCAGAATTTCATTCTTTATTCCAGGAATGATTTATGCTATTGCATCTCCATTCTATTTGATCTTTTTAACTTGCTCTATCTTAGAAGTAGTTCTGAAATTGAAATCAAATTTTGTATTCTCATGCTGCAATCTTCTTTCTTATCAATTCTCCACGTTCCAGGAGGATTGTTAAAAGATATACTATAAGTCACAAACAACTTCTCTGAAGATGTGATTTCATCTGTATCTCCAGTATTTATATCATGAATGGTAAATTTACTTCATTATGTTACTACTTAAAAAAAAAAAACTTTTTATAGCATGTGAGGCATGTTATGCATGTGGAAGACCCAAGATAACTTGATAAGTCAATCCTGTTCTTCCATCTTTGTGAGGATTTCAGGCACCAAAATCATATTGCCAGGATTATCCAACAAATATTTTATCCTTTGAATCTTCTCAATGAAACATTTTAGAATTTAAGCTGTGTTACCATCTCCCCTCACACATATAGCCATAGAAAAACTCAATCCTGACCTTATTTCATCATCTTTTTTCTCCGATCTAAACATTTTGAATTTTCTTAATGCTTAATGCTCAATTAAGATACAATAAAGTTCTATTTGCCAAATGTTTTTTTAATTTAATGAGTAATATGTAAATACAAAAAATAATCAACTGTCAACAAGTCAAAAGTAATGAAAAGCAATTTCCCTATGATATTCCCTAAATATTCTCCCTTCTTTGTAGTCAAGAACTATTAATAGTTCATATTTCATCTTAAAACATCCTATGTTTATTTATATAACTGTAGATTCATTATTTTTAATATAAAGGGATCATATAGGCATTGATTTTATTCCTTAACATATCTTAAAGATCCTTTTACACAAGAATTTCACAAAAGAATCTACCCTCATGTATGTGTCTACTGTCTTTGTGAAAACATTTCTTTTAAAAACTTAACCATTAAAAATACTTTGAAAGTCAATTCTTTTTAGCTCTATATTTTTTTGTAGAAGAACTTCACATTTTTTCTTTCTTTTTTGAAGTTCTTTGTTTTAGAAATACTTGACTTATGAGAGATATCCAGATATGGTGTTTATTAATAAGATAGCTTCATACCTTTTCTCACATTTCACCTTTCCTATTCTTGTGCAGTTTGTATCCCCTCTCCAGATAATAAATTTCTATGCTGACAGCCTTTATAGACCCATTTAGATGATTTTGAAGGAATATACACCAAAATGAGTGTGTTATGTGAGTGATTGAATTAACAGACAGTTTTTACTTTCACACCTTTCATTAGCTCTAATATACTGAAATGTTATGAAAAGAAAGAAATAATATAATAAGTGTTGGATATATGGAGTCAGCAAGTAGTTCACCTACTCAAAATATGGGAGCAAGAGGCACTGAATCTGAAGTTTATGGCACATAACAAGTGTGTTGAAGCTAGTTGCAAGCTTTCTTCTTTTGGCCTGCATTATGCTCCCCACCCAAAATGTCAACTTCCTACTTACTGCCAACAAATAAACAACAAACAAATGGAACAGTTTGTTTGTATAGATAATGCAAGAAAAACCCAAAGATTTGATAGATAACAGTTTAATGAATGGTCTGCTTAACAAAGTTTAAGGAGATCCTCTGGATGCACAGAGGTCTAAAAACTACTCAAGTCTCAAAGAAAAAAGTTAAGAGGCTGAGAAATCCTGTGGAGAGCTATGGCATCAGGAAATGCCCTGGCAGTAGCTGTGGTGCTTGATATAAAGAGAATGGTAATACAAATACAAATATAATTGCAGAATGGAAGCAGGACCACTCAATAGGGGTTACAGACAAAAATGAAGTGTAGTAATATCAGGAGGGAGGGAGCTACAGAAAACAAAGACCCCTAACCATTTTCCTATCTTCTGATTTCCTATGATGTCTCTTCTTATTGAGACTTAATAGGAAGCCAAATCATACTTGCCTAGGTGATTTAGGCTCAGGGGTTAAGTGCCTGTGGTCTGTAGTTAGGCTGAAAAGAAAAATGGGACCTCTAGTTTCTATTGTCCCACCATTGTTTTAGTAACCAACAACCACAAAAGAAACTTGACTTAGCTACAAACAGCTTCCATGCCTCCTTGGCATTCTGGCCTCTATGAAATGAGATGCCTACATAAGGCCAGCCTACTCACTTATCCATCAGTATGTCCAGCCTCTGTGTACAAGGAAAACTGTGGTGTCTGGAACAACCTTAGACTGAATAGAGTTGCACAATAATAGAGAAAAACACCCCTTCCCATGGTCAGAGCTAACAAATCTGATGCAAGTCCTTTATGGTTGTGCAAAGACTTCTCAATAAAAGTGTACCCCACTTGCCCGTAAAAACAACTAACATTCAACCTCAATAACTTTCCTCATGGATTAGCTTTACCACCTCCTTTGTTTTCCTTCTCTGGTTGCCTGAGAACATTCCCCAAAATGCTTGCCTGTATACTTTTTCAAAACTTCTGGTTTTAAAGAAAATAGACATAAAATAAGCCTAGGGCTGGAGAGATGGCTCAGTGGTTAAGAACACTTAACTACGCTTTCAGAAGACCAAAGTTCAATTCCTACTACCCACAATGAAGCTTAACCCAACTTTAAATATAGTTACAAGAGACCGGAAGTCCTCTTCTAGCCTGGGGGGAGGGGTTTCCTGCATTCATGTATGCACATAAATGCACTCAGACATACACATGTATACAGGTAAATTAAATAAATAAATTTTAAAGTGAAGCAAAGAATGTGACATTGTAGAGAGACAAGAGGAGAAATGTTGCATAAACAGTCAGATAGCAACTCTTTCTCCCAAGTAATGCAAGAGCAAGTAACCCCATTCCAAATCTGTGTGGACACCTATCAGGCTAATGATAGGTCACAAGTGGATATGTGACCAGTGTTAAGGGGCTATAAGATAGGAAAATATTATTATACTTTATAAGAGCAAATTACAGTGGAAAAGAATTTTTTTAAGATTGTGCCAATTCCTGTTATAAAATACCCCAAGCAAAGCAACTGAATGGAGAAAGGGTTTGCTTAGCACAAGTCAAGGTTAAAGCCCATCACTGAGGGACATCAAGCCATCACAAACTTAAAACAACTGGTTGCATCACAACCAGAGTTAAAAGCAGAGGTCAATGAATCAGTGCCTACAAATCAGTGTGCAGTTCTTCATTCTTATACAGTTGAGATGCTAAGCACAGGAAATGGGGATGCTGACTTTAAGACTGGGTCTTTCCATCACAATTAACCCAATTAAGATAATTCCTCATGCTAGAGATATACCACCCAGGTGATTTTATACCCTGTCAAGTTGACAATTAGCACTAACTAGGGTACCTGGCCTTAGATGTTCTTCAGGGCTCTCCATTCCACATCTGCGTGCCTTCAAAATCAATACCATATGAATGATGTTCCCAAGTTCTGCTTCTAGCTTATGATGTTGACCAGCTTTCTTCGATGACAGATATATCAGCTTCTATGTGCAGATCTTAAGAGGAAACTCTTCTATTGCCCTAGTGCAAAATATCAGGTTTCTCTATATTGGGATTAATCTCTATATCTATTTTGTTGCCTTCACTCTCCTTGCCCAAAACTTTAAGCTTGCTCACAGAGATTTTCTTGATCAAACAAGTTAGCCCATTATTTTGATATGCAACTTTTGTCAAATTTTCAGGTCACAAAGTAAAATGAAGCCAGCTTCTTGGCCAAAACACCAGGAAAATAACTTCTAATCCAAGGATTCAGTCATGTTTTCTACTTGGAAACCTCGTGTGGGTCTCCACTACCTGTAATTCTGCCAGCATCCTTCCAAACATCCATGACAATATCCCACTAAGCTCTGCCTTCACCCCTAAATGCTTTTTCCAGATCAAAAGTATCAAGTGTTTCTACAATCTTCCCACAAAACAGTTCCAAAGCTTAAATTTCACATGGTCAGGTCTTCCACAGCAACTGCACTTCTTGGTACTACAATCTATATTAGTCAGGGTCTAGATGGATATAACTCACAGAATACAGGTCTACTAAATATTAAAAGGGGATTAATAATATTTGATATATTTTGTAATAATACAGTGGCATAATGTGGCACGAGGGAGTGTCTTAGCAGGCTCATGCTGGAGTACCCTTTTCCCAAACCCCGAGGTACCAGACATATGATGGACCTAGTATAAAATGAAGTTTATTTGGAGCAAGTCAAGAGGGTAAGAAGGAGTGAAGGCAGAGAAAGGAAGGAGACAGAGGAGGACAGAGATAGAAAGAAGGAAAGACTGGCTGGGAACATGGAGGGCAGAGGGAGGGAGGGAAGGAGGAAGGGAGGGTAAGAAGGGAGAAAAAGAGAGTAGGAAGAGAGAGAGAGAGAGAGAGAGAGAGAGAGAGAGAGAGAGAGAGTCTTTTTATAGAAAGCCAGGCTCCTACCTGGCTGCTTGTAGGTAACTGTTGGGTGAAGCCTAAAAGAAATGCTAATATTGCCATGGGCAACAATCTTGGTATTTCAGCAATGCCTACCATCACAGTGGAGAGGCTTAGAATATGGTAGCTGCTCAATTGATCAAGATCTGTGCTTCAGCAGTCTAATCCCAATGAAAAGTAGCCAGAAGACTCCTGGAGAGCCAAGAGTCTTCAGTCCCTATAGGACAGTTGAAGTTGCTTGGTTCTGACATCACTAAAGACTGGCAGCAGTACATGAACAGGGTAGATAAACTCAGCAGCAAGGCTCGAGTGAATAGGGCAGATCATGGCTAAGACAGCACAAGAGACAGCAGGAAAGAAAAATCAAAGCTTTTCCCATTGGACCCACTTTTATTCTGCTACCACCAAAATGGAGTCTTCCTACACATAACCCAATCCTCACTTATAGGAGTAGGTATGCTCATGAGTTTATCTCTTTACTGCCTCCAGATCAAGACAACAGCCAAGAGTAACCATCACAGTAGGAAACAAGCAGTTCATCATCACACTTTAGTCTGAAGCTTCCAAACAAACAAACAATCCCCCTCACTACAAGGATTTAAATAACAGTACACACCTATGACCTCCAACACTGGGAAGACTGGGGCCTAGGAGATCATGAGTTAGAGCCCAGCATGGGATAGCTACATAGTGAATTTCCATTTCAAAAAAATCAGAGGACTACAAGAACCACCATAACAACACTGTCTATCAAACCCAGATGGCTGATGCCAAAGTCCCAGACCAAAAGCAGGGCCAAGCAACCTGAGAAATAGATATGGTAGTATGTACTCATCACAAGTCTTGGGCCAGAGTCCAAGGGATGGAAAGGTCCTAGGTTCACCTGTTTTCCATATGTGAGAACTACTATTGCTTTTGTTAGACTGTGCAAAACTATCTCTGATCCCTCAATATAAAGGTAATGACATAAATCAGGGGTTAACAAAATCTTCCTACATGGAGACAGAGAGTATGTATTTTAAGCTTTACAGACTACATGTCTGCAAAAATCAGCCATAGGACATGCGTATCTACATGGGTCTGGCAGTCCACCCGGAATACTTTGTTTACAGAAACAAGTCACAAACCTGAGTTATCTTACAAGAGGTCATTGCTGTCCCTCATGTAAACACAGCTGACTCCTATTGCTTCTGCACAAAAAACTAGTTTCACCTCAATGTATACACATTATCTTCAAGTTGTGAAAATCATTACAAGTACAGAAAAGCTATCTATTGACTGTTTTGAAAAACTATGTTTTCTATTACTTAAGAATCCTGGATTAGCAAATTACTATTTCATTGATCATATCTAATTTTCCCACATTATTAAAAAAAAACAAAACACTTTGAATTTCACCTAAAACCTCTATCCCCACATATATCAAGTGACATTGAAAACATAAGACCTAAAAAACTACTAGGAAAGTGTATCCCTTTAAGACACACCAAGGACAGCTGAAGAAACATGTATTTGTTTGGAGACAATTGAATAACTAAACCAAAAGCTAGCCTCCTGGAGATAACCACAGGTTAAAAGGTTCTCTCATTTTCTTGAGAGCTTTTTCCACTGAAATTTCTAAGAGCCCACCGGTTATACACAGTAGCCGAATACAGTCATGATTTTGCAACCCCAGGCAAAGTTATATAACAAAGGTGAGATATGACTGACCATATTTCTTACCCAAGGGTAAAGTAATTTTCAATTGCACAAATTAAAGTTTGATCTGAATCCAGATGCTAATTGCAATACTGGGCAGTGTACTCAAGGCTTAATTTGTAATGAATAGAGACAAAGCTTGTAATATCAAGCTCTCAACTCTGTGTTTGAATGCTGTAGCTTTTCCTCCAGCAAAATAACAGGCTGCAGCATCATTGTTCAGCAGCACCATAGGTATCTCTGTGGGACTTCTGTAACAAATTACTGACGAGAGTTGGCCTATTTAATCCATAATCGTGAACGCCATCAATGCCTACGGTTAGAAGGCTATAAAGCCAAAGAATAGCACACACTTGGGTCTTGTTCAGACTAAATTACTACAGAACAAGGGCCAAATAACAAAGTAACCACAACTGCATCTTTAGATTGTCCTCCTGAAATTATTTTTTTGTCCTGAAAATTAAATGGAAAAGTACATAATTCCTTTTTAAAGCTGGGATGTTTTTCAGTCTGGTGAACAAATATTCAACTTCCCAGCCAGTGGGATGTACTTTCCTGATTAACACCTACACTTTCCATCAAAAACTACAGAATTCAGCAATTTATATTAATGTTTTATAAAGTAAACTGAATTATCACATAAAAAACAGGTATCTATACCTGGCAGTAAATTTGACAGCTTTGAACAGATGCATAAAGAACATAAAAACTATCAACAGAAGCATGAGACATTTTAGCAGTGGTGAGCAAAGGAGATTGGACACATTTCTGTGTCTAGGTGAGGTGTAAGAAAGGACTCCCTGTGTATCTTTTGTGATAACTTGTCTTCCAAATATGTGAATATAAAAAGGAAGTCCAGCTTGAATACTTAAGAGATGTAAGGCAGGTTAAAACATGATGATAGAATCAAGAAGGGAAAAGTTCAAGGTAAAACATGTTTATGTTGCTTAAATTAGCAGGAACCAGGGTGACTTAACTAAAACAGAAGCGTTAGAGAAATCGTCTGGCTATAAAAAGTTACTGTGACCTCTGAGGGACATGATGGAGTCACACTAGGGCTGTGACTAAATAATAGAGAAGATATCCCAGGTCAAAGACAGACCTGCCATTCTCAGTGATTTACTAAGGATGCCAAAGACATCAGTTCACGTCTGATAAAAGCCCTATGAGAGACTATATTGTATCCAATTTCCAATAAGGAATTTCAAGGACGGATGACTCATCTGTCTGTTTTTGCTCATATCTGGTAGAACACAAAGCATTCTCAGGTCTTTTATCTGCTTGTCTTACAGTATTTCCACTCTACCTCAGCACACTTGTCATGAAGTACAAAGCTGTAAGATATCATAGTACAAACACTGTGGTAATGAAGGTGTAACAACTTCAAACAACTTCATTTCAGGTTTAAAATGTTTCACTTCAGTACTCTGGGCTTCCCCAGGTCTTGTCAGTCACATACCTTGAGATCATATTCCTGACTATGATCCGCACACCACCAGCCTTACACTACCTTCATCACACACGATCTTGTAAACAACTCCAGAATCTTCTGAGATTTGCAGCATCATTTCACACTTCCTCGCAAGCTGTTTCTTCCCTGTCTTGGAGTATGTCAGAGATTGCCACTGCACTTTACGAATACCGAATTACCACATATTAATTGTATATAACAGTATGTTTCATTATGACATTTTCGCACCTATATGTGGTGTCTATGATTATATCTGCCTCGAGCATATTAAGCCCCAATAATCTCTCTTGTCCTCTTCACATCACCCTGATCCTCCTTCCTTCCAGCAAGCCCTGCTCTGCCTTCCTGTCTTTTTGAGTATAGCCTGATAGTTTCATTAGCTTTCCTTAAAGAAGCTAATTGAAGAAGAATGGGCACCATACCAGTGGCTATATCAAGGTCTTCCTCTAACAACCAATAATTGTCTATAAATCTCAGCAAGGGATGATGCCCCATGGATGGGTCTCCCTTTCAGGATAAGATGATTATAGACTGGGTCTTGTGCAGGTAAATCATAGATGCTGTAAAACAATGTCATGGCCATGTCATCACCAAGATAAAGAGTTCCACAGCACTCAGTTCAATCCTCATGTTCTTAGACTCTTTTACCCTTCACTTCTGCAGTATTTCCTGAGCCTAGGAGGGGTCGTTATTGATACTCCATTTACGTTTTTAACATTTATAAAGAGTATATATGGCTGCAGTGGATATATGTATCAGAGTATCTACGTGCAGTTCAGAAATTATCTCTGCCCTTCTAACTTTACAAGGGATCCAGGAATCAAATTTTGGTCACCAAGATTGCAAGCCTTTTCCCACTGAGCAGCCTCACCAGCTCAAGATGTCCAGTTTAGAACTTAGAACTCACCTGCTATTAATTATCAGCACTTTGATAAGTTATGAATCTCTGCACTACTGCACAATGCACAAGAAACCTTTCTGACTAAAGCTGAAAGCAACAGTAATCGATAAAGATAATCATATTTATTTAGAAAGCAATTTGATTTTAAAAAATTGTATTCCTCTAACAAAACAGCAGCTGTAGTTTTACCACTAAGTGATGTCTACTTACAGCCACTTATAGGCTGTTCCTGTTAGTACCACTACCATAGCAGCCTGCCTAGAAAACACTAGGCACATAGAACAGCTCTATCCCCATCAAGGCCCTCTAGAGTTTCCCGACTGTTCAACCTAGCATTCAAAAAGTCTCCACCTTTGTTTCAGAGAATGCACTCTTTCATCACTATCTCAATTTTCATTAATTAAGTCATTGTAGCTAGAGACTTCCATCAAACACATTTTTTTTTTCTGGCTTAAAATGTCTTTCCCAAAAAAAAACCTTCCAGAGAAATAAACCCTCAGAGGCTTTAGGCAGAATGTCTTGGACGATATTACACTTATAAGTTCAAAGAACTCCTACCTTATGGAATTGGTGGTGTAAATTTCTTCTAATTCTGGATCTAGTTTTCTCCAGACTTAATTCAGATAATGAGATGGGCAGAGCTATGTTGCTATCTTCAGCTCAACCTTCCTCTTAGGTGAGGCTCTGATGAATCTAAACTCTTCCCCTACAGGTTCATGCTTTAAAAGTTTGTTTCCCAGCTGTTAACAGATATTTGGGAATTGCTTTGAGGCTCTATTTAATCTGATATTGGCTATAGGCTTGTTGTACATTATCTTTGTTATATGTAGATATGACTCCTATATCCATGATCTCTTCAAGACTATTTTTTTTGTTTTTATTTTTGGATATTTATTTTATATACATTTCACATGTTTTTCCCTTTTGGAAACCCTTTATTCATTCCCCCTCCCCCTGCCTGTATGAGCTCTTCAAGATATTTTATCATGAAGGGGTGTTAGATTTTTGTCATAGCCATTTTCAGCATCTAATGAGATGAACATGTGGTTTGTTTTTCTTTCAGTTTGTTTACGTGTTGATTAACTGATAGATTTGCATGTGTTGAAACATCACTACACCTGGAGATGAAGCCTACTTGATCATGGTGGATAATCTTTTTGATGTGTTTGAATTCAGTTTACAAGTATTTTATTGAGTATTTTTGCATCCATTTTTATGAGGAAAATATCTGTGATTCTTTTTTTGTGTGGTTCAAGTATCAGTGTGGCTGTGGCCTCATAAAATAAATTTGGCAATGTTCTTTCTATTCATATTTTGTGGACTTATTTGAGAAGCATTGGTATTAGATCATCTTTTAAAGTCTGATAAAATTTTGCACTAAAACCATATGGCCCTGGGCTTTGTTGGAGGGGAGGCAGTTGGGAGAATATTCATGACTGCTTCTAGTTTCTTAGGGGTTAGGGGTCCATTTATATTGTTTTTTTTTTTTTTTTCTGATTTCTAATTAACTTTGGTAAGTGGTATCTACTGAGAAAATTGTCATTTCTTTTAGATTTTCCTATTTTGTGGAGTACAGATTTTTGAAGTATTACCTAATGACTCTTTGAATTTCCTCAGTGTCTGTTGTTATGTCTCACTTGTTTCTGGTTTTTGTTAATTTGGATATTCTCTTTGTTTCTTTTAGTTAGCTTGGATAAGGGTTTGTCAATCTTGTTGATTTTCTCACAGAACTAATTCTTTGTTGCGTTGATTTTTTATATTGTTCTCTTAATTTCTATTTTATTGACTTCTGCCCTCAGTTTTATTACTTGCTGCCACCTACTTCTCCTGGGTGTGTTTGGTTCTTTTTATTCTAGAGCTTTCAAGTATGCTGTTAAGTTGCTAGGACAAAATCTCTCCAATTCCTTTATGAAGTCACTTAGCATTATCAACTTTCCTCTTAGCACGTTTTTATTGTATCCCATAAGTTTGAGTATGTTGTGCATTTATTTTCATTGAATTCTTGGAAATACTTAATTTATTTATTTTTTATTTCTGCCTTGACTCCAGATCTCCCTCAGAAAGGGAATAGAATAGATTTCTCAGGTGAGGTTGGGAACAGGAGAGATTAGGTGCATGAGCAGGGAAATAGGGAGACAATACTGGGAGAAATTGCTGTAATTGAGGGCCATTTTGTGGGTGTGGTGGAAAACCTCATGCAATGGAAACTCCATGAAATCTACAAGAGTAACCCTAACAAAGACTCCTAGTAATGGGAGACACAAAGACTGAACTGGGCATCTTCTGTAACCAGGCAAGGCCTCATGTGGAGGCATTGGAACACCAACCTACCACAAAACTTTCCACCTACAGTTTTTCTTTCCTGCATAGTGTTTCAGGACCAACGACTTAAGAAGTCATCATCAAACAGACTTGAGAGACTTCATCCAGCAGATGCAGAGTACCACAAGCAAACATTAGGCAGCACTCTGGAAGTCCTGCTGAGGAAGTAGAGGGAACCAGAGGTGTCTGGGACATACCGCCAGGAGAAACAACCCACAGAATAAACTGACCCAAATTCATGAGACTCACTGAGATCAGGGATCCTGTTGGGGTCTCACATAGGTAGGAGATGGAGAAAGACTGGGGGAGTTGAAGGATGGGAAACTGTGGTCAGGATGTAACATGGAAGAAAAGAATAATGAATACATAAACAAATGTCAGGAGTGTGAGAAGATGATTAGCATCAGTTGAAAATAGAGGTAATAAACTTTATACTAAGTATTAGACAGAACTACAGTGATTGCATCTGCAAATGCCCAATTGGTTGCTGTTGCAAAATTATGCTTAAGTGATGGGATCTGGATCAGGAGTGGAGATCAGGATGTGAAACAGAGAGAAACCATGCAAAACAAGATAGTGATATGATCTAAAGGCTACCTTTATTCTGAGATGATTCTACTGGTGGTATTGGTGCCTGTAAAAAGTATTCTTTTGGATTCCTTGATACAGCTTTCTCTGTGTTTTTTCTTTTCTTGTGTATTCCTGCTGCTCATTAGCCAAATAGAAAATTCTCAATTATGGAACATTTCTGCCTGACTTGAACACCTAATATCAGACTCATTTTTAATCACACATCAACTTCAAGCCAGGAAGAACAGCATCATTGAATAGCACACTTAATTGGCTATTATGTGCTGCTATTATCTGCACTCTTTGGTCTCATGTGTGAGTGTGATTTAGTTTTTTCATACAGTAGTCCCCTTGCAATTAACCATTGTTTACTTGTGGCTCTATACTCTGAGCATGACCAGATAGAAATTGTTCTTTTTTTTTTTTTAATTCCTATAAAGATCCTGGTACCAGAAACCTTTGTCAAACATAGATCTACCATAGAAGACATATCCTTTCCCTCCAATCACCAGTACCATAGGAGCAAAGGAAAGATCTCCAGGGAGGAGTCAGATGTTTCTCTCAGCTCTTCCCCTCCACTCCCAGGTTGGTGAGGGAGCAGCTGGACTCAATCAATGTTAGAAATCAAGCAAATTGGCCTGGCAGTACAGGGCCACTTAATTTCTGGAGGGCATTCAACCCGCCTGGTGTAAAAGTCACAGACAATTAACAACAGCAAAAGAAAAGTGTGGATCATGAGATATTGTAAACTTGTGGGTAAGTTACCAAACAATCTCAGATCCTAAGAGCTTTTCATATGTGCAACAAGGTAATTATCATTTTATGATTGCCATAGATACTGTTCTGAAAATTTGAAGGTAAAAATATTATGTGTCAAAGTTTTTATGATTTTGTGTATGCATGTTCATATATACGCTGATATGTGTGCAAATTCGTCTGAGGAGAAACTAAATAACAGTATTGGGTTTTGGTTCTTGGATGATTTTGCTTTTCCTTCTTGAGTCATGGCCTTTCATTAGGCCTTCAACTTACAAACAGGCTAGGCTGGGTAGCCAACCAGCCCCGATGATCTCTGCTCCCTGCCTCCCAGCCTTGAAATTAGAAGCACATACCACTATATCTGGTTTTTAAGTTTTTCAATATGGGTTCTTAGTAACAAACATAGCTCCTCCTCACACTTGTTTGGCAAATACTTTAAAGACAGATCTATCTTTCCAGCCTCATTATTACTCTTGAGCAAGGAAAATAAAGAAGAGAGCCATTTTATTCTGGAACGTCATTGGCCTTAGTCTCCAAGTCAAGGAGAAAACTGACAAAGCAGCGTGACCTAGCATTCTTGAGCTCTTACAAATACTCATCTTCTACCTATCTGCAATAATAATCAGGTATCTACTACCCAATACCAAATAATACCCAATAAAGATCCCAGAAACAGCCTATCATAATCATTCCACTTATGCTGAGCACAAACTGCTTCCTACTCACCCAGGACATTGCTTATCTTTCCAGATCTTTTCTATATGCTAACCATGAAACTTATGATTACAGTCATTTTTGACTGAGCGAATCTATAACAATTCCTAAAAACACTCATTATAAAGCTCTTATTTAAGCCCAGAAGGATATAAAAACTAAAAGCATGGTGTCCCCTTGACTTACACTGCTTTATTCTATCCAACTAGCCATGATTCACCTCTCTGATTATGTCACCAAAAAGAGTAAAAGCCCATTATACAAGAACAACCATTTACAGGATTTATTAGTCTTGTGTGGATTGCACTACTCATCAAAACAAATGGAGAGCAAACTTCTCAGTGAGTGTCGAATCTAACACTCTTGGGATTGTGTCAAGAAGAATATAAACAGGCAGCCACTCCATCCTCCAACTGCCCAGATGTATCCTGAGCTGTAGCAAGGTCCTCAGACAATGAAACTTGCCATAAGTAATCAGAATCACAGGATTCTGGTTCTCCTTAAGAATGAAGCACCGGACAATGCTTCTCTTCTACAGTGATAATGCTGTTTTTCTGAGGGAGAATGGAGATACGTCAACAGTTTCAGTGAAAGGGCTAGCGCTTTTTTTTCCCCTGAAATGTAACTGAGACCAGAACAATGCTACTCACTGTCCCTCACCCATCGTTGTTCCTTTTATTTTCACTAACAGAATTGCCTGTGAGCTTCTTTTTATCAAATTTTACTTTTACTTTGAGAGTCTCTGCATTAAAATTCCCTTGGTGTGCCCTGCTGCTCAAGTCAGAGCAGAAAGAATTATGGCTCGGGCCTATCTGTAAAGTCAGTGTGCTGGCACAGACACCAGACAGCTTTCCTACAAAGGAGGCTTATGATTCATGAATCAAATGAACATCATCATAAAGGCACACACCTCTGGAAGTATCCATTGAATGTGTTTGGGGGGCCAACAAGAATGCATACGTATTCTCGTTTCTGAATCTCTGAAGATAAGTTTTAAAAGGTTTATATTTATTCAACTCTATAATTCTTTTTTCTCTTGTGTTTCATGGGGCATTCCTCATCTACAGTGTTTTTCCCATAAGATAACCTGGTGAAGGCAACATTGTGTTTCCCCAATACTCCCCAAAATAAAAAGAGGGGGACAGAAATATACACTACTGCAAGCCCCCACGATAGAAATAATGCAATGTTGTTAATGACATAAACCCAATGGAGATAATTGGACATGCTCACAGGCACAAAAGGTAAAAGCAATGGTGGTGAATACCCAGGACTCTTGGAGAATATTCCAAAGTGTTTTGTTATAATAAACATCTTGAATTCATGACATATTTAGCATAATGACAGCTTTACTTGAAAGGTCCTTTCTTCTTATTTTCCCATCTCTCTTATCACTATAATTTATTAAAACTGAAATTAGACAAAGAGGAGTTTTAAAAAAATATTTAATCATTAATATTAATATAAAGATATTCTATACTATTTGTGCATAGATTACTAGCAGAGGTGTGAATGGAGAACATTTATTCCTGAGCTCGGCTCAGGAGCTACTGCTAACACTTTTGCCTTCCATCCCTTCTACCATGGCCTGCTTTAAATGTTACGAAGTCCATACTTAGTTTCTAGGGCTTGTCTTTTTCACCATTGAGAAGGCCAGTTGCAAATATACAACTTACACACTCTGGAAAAGGCTGAAGAAGGTATTGCTGGAATAGATGTCCCCCCTACCCCCCGGGGCTGGACAAAAGAGAAATCAGCAAGGATCAAGCATCAAGTTAAAGCTATGTTCTTAGCTTCTGTCCATGTGGCAACCCAGAAAGGACCTGTCTCTGGTCTCACTAATCTACCTCTAATATTCCACCTAACTTTTTATTCCTCCACCCACAGCCTAATGTCATTCTTTCCTTGGGAAAGCTTCACTTTCATCCTGATGATGATGGTAGTGGTGGTGGTGGTGATGATAATGATAGTGATGATGGTGGTGGTGGTGGTGGTGATGGTGATGACGGTGATGATGGTGGTGGTGTTGATGATGATGGTGATGATGGTGATGATGGTGGTGGTGGTGGTGGTGATGCATATTTCTCAGACTGCTGGAGAAGTAGGTCTTCCAGAGGCATCTTCAACTCCTAAACTCTTTGTAACTTCCAACCACTCTTCTTTCTCTGTGCTTTTCATTGCTTCTTTTGGTCACAGCCTTCATGTGACCACGAAGTCATCGTAAGGATGAAAGCCAGAAAGCCAGGACAGAAAAACAGAACCGAAAGAATTCATATCGATTCTGGCCTGGAACACTTCTTCATGAATTGACTGGCCCATTCTCTGTTAAGGCTCCCCTCCCCCAAGTTGTTATCTCCAGTTCTTAAGGATCACCTCAGCTGCTGTCCATCTTGTCCCTGAGAGCACAGGGTAGTTGCATCTTTCTTGATTCTCTCTGTTGTGTTATCACAGCCCTAACGTCAGGGCCTGCATCTTTCAGATTTTTCCCTTTTATTTCTCAAGGGACCATTTCCCTTTCAATCAAACTCAGCTTTTAAAGAGCCAGATTTTGTCTTGTGAAAATATCGATTTCTGGTGTGTGCTTCAAGAGCTGGACTGGGAAGTAAAAAACTGAATAGCTATTGACTTTTTTTTTCTCTTTGCACCACAATTATACCAATCTTAGCTTTCCTAAATAACAATCTTAACTTTCCTCAAGACAATATGAGAAAGTATTAACTATTGGGAGAATAATCATTCAATGGAAATTGTAGATAGTTTTAAAATTTGAGATATTTTATTAAGTAATAAGGGGAAAAGGAAACCAATTTACAAATAAACCTTGATTTCTTCTAAAGCTCAAGTTATTCTTATTTTGGTCAGCATAATGTTTTGATTTTCCTATAATTCAGGTTGCATAGTTCTCTTCGAGAGAGGGAATGCATATCTCAACTAAAGAATGGGGTCTTACAGAAGATTTGGTGGTGGCTTCCAAAATAACAAGAAACTAAAACCTGAAGGCATCTGCAAACTAAGATTGCAGCTGCATGCTGGGAACTTTTAGAAGGCATCCTGAGCTACAGACAGGCTGGAGTCCACATTCTTGACACAGTGTCTAATGGACCAATATGGTGTATAAAAGATTTTTCTCTGGAGAACTAAAGAGTTCAGCAAAGTTCTGTGTAGAGTGTTTAATTCTGGTGCTACTAGAAACACATCCTTCTGGATCGGTGGCTCTCATTCTTCCTAATGGACCCATTAATACCGTTCTTCATTTTGGGGTGATGCCTAACAATAAAATTATTTTCGTTGCTTCTTCATAACTATAATTTTACTACTCTTATGAGCGGCATGTAATTGCAATGTAAATATTTTTGGAGATAGAGGTTTGTCAAAGGGGTTGTAACTTACAGGTTGAGAACTGCTGTTCTGGAGACAAAATAATGAAAAGGAAAGAGATTTCAAGGCCATAAATTAGCAGCTTAGAAAAGAGACAAACAAACCTAACTATCCCAATTGAGCTGACAGCTGATTTATCTGTTGGCAGCCTACCCAGAATTTGAGAATAAACTCTTCACTCCTAAAGTAGAATTTTGGCAGCAAACTATGATTTTAAAATAAACACCTGTTTTATATATGTAACCCTGTTACATGTTAAGTAACCTCATTTTATCCTTAAAAAAAATCTTCCTTTTGTCAGTTAGCTTTTTCTCACTGAAACAAAACATCGCAGACACATTAACTTAAAGGACAAAAGCAAACTAATCCACAGACGTGGAGGGTTTAACCTGTGCTTCATTAGCACCATCACCAGAAGAAGCCTATGGGAGAACAGACAAGCTTGCCTCATGGGAGCTGGGAAGCAGAAGGAACACAAGGGTCTAGAATGAGATAATCCTTCAAAGGCACACCTCAGTGATTGCACTTCTTTCAAGTGGATCTCCCTTCTAATACCGCCTCCCCCATTCAGCTATGAAATCATCAATGGGTCAATCCATTGATGATGTTAGCACCTCAATAGCCAAGTATCTTTCAATGGTGCCACAGGCTGGACACCAAACCTCCTTCAATATGCAAGTTTTTTACATAAGCATATATATATATATATATATATATTCTGATTCCTTCTTATTGTCTAAGTTCATCTCCAATCCTATAAGTGCCTTAATGATTCTATAATTACTACTTAAGTCACTTCTTAAGTGACTTATGTAGTGAAAATTAGAATATGTTGAATATTTTTAATGGCTCTTTTAGAACACTAAAATTCTAGTGTTCTGATCCTTTTAAGCAGCTCAGAAAAATTACAGTCTAGAGACATTTCTCTATAGGTCGTTTACAAATTCTTATCTAAGTAACAGTGATTATAATTAGCAACAAAAAAGCATGTGAAGAATAAGGACTAACTGACAACAAATAGGGGACTTACCTGGGGAACATTTTGGTCCAGAACACTTTAGAAGGTTACTGTGAGTATTAAATGAAGTGTAAGTATCTTAAAGAACATAATATATTAAACATTAATACATGATGCTATTAATTTTTAATTACTCTAGTAATTAATTAATGGATTATACATTAATTAACAGATAAAGTAATCTATCCTGTTAGTATTATCCAATACAATGTCTGAAAATTAATAATTAATAGTATGCTTAGGATTGTTGATTTTGTTAGCTAACAAGTTAAAATTACCTTGATAGAGAATCTTAATGTAGAAGTGACTAGATTACGTTGGCCTGTGAACGTATTTGTCAAGTATTGTACCAATTATGTTACATGATATGGGACAATCCAGTCCATTGTGGGGGGCACCATTCACTTGGTCTGGGTCCTGGACCAAATGAGAGTGGATAAAGCAAACTGAGGAGTAGGCATGCATGCATTAACTCTCTCTGACCTAGCTTGTGCATGTAACTAGCTGCTTCAAGTTTTTTGCTGTCTTGATTTCCCCACAAAGATTGACAATTGCCTAGACTTGTAAGTCAAAATAGCCCCTTTCACAGAACTTGCTTTGTCAGACTATAACTGCAACAGAAACAAAACTAGAATAGTGATTTTTCCAAACATTTCCTAAATTTTAGTCACTATTTATTGTTCTTCAAAGGTGCAGTAATGCTTGTGGTAATATTCTGATTATATTTATTTTCTAAAAAGTGTCTTCTATTCAGTCAGTAAATGGATTATATGGAAGTCTGATTTTAATGCCTGCTTTTGAGAATGCCTACTACTCACATTTCAAATTCTCATAATTTCAGTGCATCTGAGATATGTGTAAAATAATTGCTACAGCCATTTATGGCTTGTTTTTATTTTACAGTAAGCAACATTGAGCCTAATACTCAGCCCAATAGTGTTATGTCCTTAAAGAAAGGCTATTTCTTTTTCACCTTAGGCAGATAAATTTTAAAAATGTCACTTAAGCCAAAACAGTGACTAAGCTGAGTAAGGTCTAGAGTCTACTACTTGCCCAAGGCATACTACTTGCTTGGGCATATCAAACTGAAATTTGGCTTAGTTTCTCAAGGGAGTATGTCTTATAAATCCTGAAAATTGATGGATGATTCAATCCTGTTCTTTATAAATAATGAGCTTAGCTCTGTAGTTTCCTGATTCAATTATGTCAAATAAAATCCTTATTATTTGTGTGTGTGTGTCCATGCATGCATGTATGTGTGTGTGTGTGTGTGTGTGTGTGTGTTCACACATGAACATGCAGGTCATAGGAAAACGTGCAGGACTCCATTCTCTCTTCCTGTCATGTGAACTCTAGATGTCATACTCAGTCATCAGGGTAGTGGTAAGTGATTTTATGCACTGAGACATCTTTCTGGACCTTGCATAAATATTTGATGTAGAATTTCTCCCAGAATGAGGAAACCAAAAGCAATGTTATCCTTCCTTTAAAGTCTTGACCAAGTCCCCTACCTCATGCTCTAGGAGAAAATAAATGATAGTCTTGACTACCTCATGGATTCAATCAGCCCTGCCAGCCTTTACAATTACCAAAAGGTTCGACTATTATATTAATAAATTTCTTCTCTAAAGTGATACCAATATTCCTCCTAGAGTGTGGTAATAGACTTAGTGAGCAAAGGCAGTTCCCTCTAGGTATATATACCATCTGGTATCTCTCTTTTTTAAAGTAATTTTCCAACATCTTTAAAACAAAATTTTCAATTCACTTTACTTTTAAAGTTGGTACTGCAGAATTGTGAGATTATTGCTTTCCCATGATTTTGTGATCTCCATCACCATCCTTGTGAGTAAATTTTAGGGAGCAGAGGCCCTTTGGCCTGAGGGTGTTAGATCCCCCAGTATAGGAGAGTGCCAAGGAGGGACAAGAGTGCATGGGTGGGTGGGTGGTTGGGGGAATACTCCCATAGTGGCAGGAATACTCCTATAGGGGGAGGGGAGGGAATAGGGAGGTTCCAAAGGGGAGATCTGGAAAGGGGAAAACATTTGAAATGTAAATAAAGTATGAAAAAAAATCTAAACAATGTCTGACAAAAGCAAATTCCAACATCTACGCAAAACAAAAGATGTAATTTTAATGTGGAGTCTTTCACTTATAATAATTTAAAAAATATAAAAATAGTGGTGACATTCTAAAAGCATATAGTCACTAGAATCATCAACCTACCTAAGATGTAGCCACACTTTAAAATATGCCAATCAGAGAGCAGTAGACACATTTATCACACACAAGTTGCATATGATAGGGGTGAACACAGACCTCAGTTTTCCCTATGCAATCTCAGTCTGTAACTACACTCACAAATACATCACAGCTTAAAGGATAAATTAGCAGATTTCATGTAGGTTTGAACAGGGATGTTAGGTACGTGTAACGGTAATAATCTTGTTTTCCTGGACCAATCAATGTCTGTCTAGGTCATTAGTATACCAGAATGTTGGGAGTTCTGAATCATGCCCTGTTATATTTTATGCCCACAACCAGAACAAAATAAAAGACTTATAACGCAAATATTTCTTAATAGTCCATACCTTAGTTTTAAAAGTGTGTGTGTGTGTGTGTGTGTGTGTGTGAGAGAGAGAGAGAGAGAGAGAGAGAGAGAGAGAGAGAGAGAGAGAGATGTTCATTTCTGTGTGGAGGATAGTGGAAGTATTGCTCTCTTACTCTCTGCCATACTCTATTATGACAGGATGTCTTTCTGAATCTAGAACTATGCTAGCTGGCTGCCAGAAAAAAACAAAAACCCTCTATCCCCATCCCACCACAACCCACAGCACTGACGCTCTAAGGGCATGAAATTACATGTGGATTTTTACACAGAGGTTGGGATTTGAATTCAGATCTGCACACATGTAGCAAGTGCTCTTACCTGCTGAGTCATCTCCCCAGTCCCATAGAAGTCTTTCTTGTCTATGATGTTAATCTGGTTTCATCTTTAAGAAAAAAGCTAACAAAAGCCATTCACATCACCTTAAACCACTGAAAGTAAAAACTGCTGAATTCATTCTCATTAAAATAGTTTCGTGTCTGAGCACAAAATCTGTGTTGTTTTGAAACACATAGATTGTTTTCTTCTCCTGAAGCCTAAAGTAAGAAATACTTGAAAAGAGAGCCAGAAAACAACTTCGGAATTTTGCCATTATTGCAAATATCACGCAAACATGTTTAGTTCAATTCTCCATGGAATGAAGTTTGGGGAAAAGGTTGAATTATTTGTAGAACACAAATTTCAAGCTCTGAAACAGAGAAGTATTGTTGGTTAAATCATTTGAGCCATCAAGTTTTTCTTAAAGTGTCTCGATATGCTTTTGACTGATACCATCTGTTCCCTGCTGAAAAAAACTATTTTACCTTGGAAGGTATTCATCAAATTATAGGTGACATATTTGTTTGAGAATATACTAGACCATCTGGTGCTATAAAACTGTTGCTAAAAAATACTGCCACCCTGTCTCAGCTATCCATCCACATTTTTCAGAAGCTCTTTTTGTTGCTCCCAAAACAGAAACATGTGATATTTTTGGCTCCAGACTAAAGAAGCAAAGAAAAACATTTACAAAAGGTATTTTTTTCTAAACACTATGGTATTTTACAGCTCTTCACTGAAGAAATAAGTAGATGTCCAGAAGAATGGAGTGTGTAGAAGAAAGGAAGGAAGCAAGGTGGGCTCAAGGAATATTTCATACTCAGAAGAAAAAAACTACCAGAATAAAGAGCCCCAGAAACCTTTCCTTGTGTTCAGGGATCTTACCATCTAGGTATGTTATCCTATTTTTAATCATGAAAGCCAAATTCTCACTCCAAACATACTCTCATAGGAATTTTAATTCTATAGTGATACTTAGTGTTGTAAGAAAGTTATCTTTTTCTTTAGGTTGTTTTTCTTTTATTTAAATAGTGAAGGAAACTCTAAGAATATAATCTATATTCTTCATTTGCTCTTAGAAAATTTTCTCCAATTATACTAGTTTCTCACCAAAAATAGGGTTTCTCAAAATCAGTCCAAATTTTCTTTTTGAGTATTTTGAAGTAGAGGTAGGACTGTAAATATTCTTTCTGCACCTCATTTAACCAGCCTTAGCAAGTGTATCACTGTAAAGGGAAGAAGAGCCTCAATTTTCCTATCAAGGATTCTTTGTGTATTTCACCATATCTTTCCAGCATAGTGTTGATTTATTTACTAAAGCATTTACTAATCACTTACTCTGTGGCCAGCATTGCCAGCCTCTAAATATGTATTGGTGAACAAAACCAAACATATTTTCTTCCATAAAGACCTTAAACTTTACTATGTGGGGTCATTGTTGAAATAGTAAATATTTAAAATCTACATTTGTAGGTATAAGAAAAATTAAGTGTTAGAGAGTGAATAATATCAGAAAGCTATTGGTGAAATTGTCAAGAATTAAACAGGAAGGACATAGTAGGCATCTCTTAGGAAGTAGTACATGATATGGGATATAAAGCAAGAGTAGCTAAGAGCATATCAGTAAGGAAGGCAGAAGACAGAATTAAAAAACAAAGTCAAGACTTCTACAACCACTAACTTACTAAACCAGAACAATCCATAAAAACAATCTATAAACATTTGCCCTTATACCCACATGTAAGGGTAGTCTTCACTCCTCATCAAGGAACGTTTTCTTTGCAATAGATAGAGAGCACCAAAGAAAACCACAGCCAATCAAAATGCAGAGCATGGATCCCAATCCCATCTACAATACAATTGCTATGCCTAAAGCTTGGGGACTATTGCAGAAAAACAGGCAGAAAGATCGTAAAAGCCAGAGGATCAGGGAGTGTAGAATAAGATTTTGTCTTTTAGCAATATCAGAACCTATACCCATCCAGTCATACTGACATGACTGACCAAACATAAGCTAAACAAGGATAACACCAATGAACTTGCTAAAGTGGATGGGAACAAGCCCAGGAGGCTTCAGCTTTTCAGGAGAAGCTATGGGCAACTGACAATGGCTGGGAGTGGGAGAGGTGGTCTTCCCCCATGGAAGAATATACCACTGGTTTCCCAGTGTCAAGCCGTAATTCCTGAAAACATAGATACAGGTAGCATTATGTGGACGAAACATGTTATAGTTAGGAATGAATTTAAATGTTTATATTCAATAATACTTAATGAAAACTGAGGGCATGTATTTGAAGGAGACTGAGAGGGGGTATTTGTGAGAGTTTGGAGGAAGGAAAGGGAAGGGGAAAATGTTGTAATTACACTAATCTCAAAATTAAATTTTTTTTTAATTTAAATTTTAAAAAGTGCCTTTTCAATTGCAGCAAAATATTAATACATACTCAAAATTAATGTCAGGAAAGATTTCAGGATAATTTTCAATGACCCATGAAGAGCAGTTTTTGCACCATGACTCAGCAGAACATAGGAGGCCAAAATATGGGTCCATGAAATGTGAAGATCCTTTGTGTCATCCAAACTTTCCACTGTGATGCTTCTACTGGAAGATGTCACTCAGATCTGAAAGACTGGACTCATTCTGAGAGTTGATAGGTCAAAGTTAAAATTTCATTGTATTTGTTTTATATTGCTGCTGTCAGATTGTCATAAATTAGCATCTCAAAAATAGTATATTTTCATGATTTTTTTAAAATAATAAGTGTGATTACTGAGTTGATAGGATGACTCAGAGGATACAAGCACTTACACACTTACTGAGAAAGCCTGATGACCTCAGTTCCATCACTAAACACATAAAAATTAGATGCATATTCCCAGAACTTCCAAAGTGAGATAGAGACAGACAAGAGAATCACCTGGAAATCTCTCAGGCCAGCTAGCCTAGTATAAGTGGTTCAGTAAAAACAGTAAGAGAGACAAGATGAAAAAAAGAGAATCAACTCCCTAATAGTGTCTCTACACGCATGCATGCACACAGCACCACCATCACCATACACGTATATTACCATCATAATCATAAAATGAGTCCAGTGACTATGTGACTCTGTTGGAGATTTAAGTTGAAGCTAAAAAATCAAGAAGTTGAGCTGCATTTTTTCCCAAAGCTTTGGAAATGGAGTCTCTGGGTTCATTACAGTTGTTGGCCTATTTCAGTTCACTGGACAACGAGACAGAAGAGTCTATGCCCTTGCTCATTATCCATTGGAGTTTTTCTCAGCTCTGTTGTTCAGGTTTGCACACTCCAATTCTGCTTTCCCCTCTTGAAGCCATTATCGATACATCAAATTCTTCGGGACTTCAGCTATCTTTGAATTCCCTTTCAGCTTTGTATCCTCCTTCTCTGGTCAGAAAGTTCCTTTACCTTTAAGAAGGCAAATTATATCATCCAGATTCCCCAGAACAATTTGTATTTTAAGGACTATGATCTTTAGTCCATCAGTGAAATACTTTTTCACTGTAAACAATATAACAAAGGAGCCAGAAATCACTGTTCGGGCATCTTTGGGGCATTGCTCAACCATTTTAAAACATGATCACCCACAAACCATGGCACAAAATGATTTCTTTTGAGACAATTCTCCATTAAAAGGACAAGAGTGGTAACTTGGTTTGCAATTTGTGACTTATCAGTGATGTAAAGATTTGACATGTAGGGAGATGAGAACCTAAGAGACAGACATAGCACCTAAAAGTTCTGCTCAATGCTTCTTATTGAATTCTAGGGTTCATTTGGGACATCATGACTATATGTTATCATGTGTGAGCTCTTTTATGGATATAAGAAGCTACTGTCAAACTTAGCATTTATATTCCATGAGAATCTATAAGAACCTTCTGAACAGTATTCCATTTCCTCAAGAATTAAGGACACAATTAACAATTGGGACCTCATAAAACTAAATACAAAGGAAGCAATCAATCGAGTGAGGAGAAAGCCTACTGAGTGGAAGAGAAAATAAAACATATGAAGCTATAAAAAGTGATTAAATTTTGAGTTGACAGTGAAGCTTTAGGTAGCTATTGCCAAGTAACAAATTATGCCTCAATTTTAAAGAACTTATATGTGTGTGTGTGTGTGTACATAGGTATGTACACATATGTGTGAATACACATGCATACAACATATGGCAGGTATGTGGTGCTAAGAGAAAAATTTTAAGTGTTGGCCCTCTGATACCTTCTATCTGTAGTTTGAGATAGAGTTTCTCATTGACTTTGAAGTTCCCTCATATTGGCCAAACCAGCTTACCAGCAAGCTTCCAGGGATCTTCCTGTCTGCCTTCCCTCTCTCCACCTTCATAAAGTAAAGGATGCTTTGTATGAAAATTGGGAGTGACAGAATCAAGTAACTAAATCTGGCTATATCATTAACTTGCATCTCATTCTGTTAGCCTTGATCCTAATATAACTGTACTGACCAGTTTTGTGTATCAACTTGACACAAGCTGGAGTTATCAAAGAGAAAGGAGCTTCAGTTGAGAAAATGCCTCCATGAGATCAAGGGCGGAGGGCCCCTTGTGAGTGGTACCATCTGTGGGCTGGTAGTCTTGGGTTCTATAAGAAAGCAGACTGAGCAAGCCAGGAGAAGCAAGCAAGCCAGTAAGTTACATCCCTCCATGGCCTCTGCATCAGCTCCTGCTTCCTGACCTGCTTGAGTTCAGTCCTGATGTGATGAAAGCAATTGGAAGTGTAAGCTCAATAAACCCTTTCCTCCCCAACTTGCATCTTGGTCATGATGTTTGTGCAGGGATAGAAACCCTGACTAAGACAATAACAATGCTAAGATTGGCAACTTAGGAGAAAGCTAAAATTAATAAATGAAGAGATACATTGGATGTGACTCAAAGAAGGGCAGTACATTTGGTTTGGGAAACCTAAGAGTTAAGAAGATTCATGTAAATGTGGAGATCTGAGAGATATTTTGTTTAGTCTAAATTTTATTCAGAGTTCCCAGGAAATGTCAGAAACATTACATGTGCTTTCATATTTGTGAAATAATGGATCCTTTGGAAAATAATTGCCTAAGTAAAAATAATAATCTCTAGACTGCTTCTGTTCTGGGGAAACGTTCATGATTGATTCTAAAAGTAGTCATGCTCCTCTTCCGTAGGGAAGGTGGTCTCAAATGGGTAACAGGTGCACTTCAGTTAGCAGGTTGTAGATCAGTTACTACGGCCCAAAACAAAGAGACGCCAAGCTGTCCTTTAAAAATCTGTTATAAAGTTTTACAATTGTTTATATTTAATTTTAGTATACAAAGGATCAAATTACTGATAGAGCTTTTAGAGTAAACATTCTATGTAAAATGACCAAAACTAAGTTATGGTAAATATTGGAGCAAATTGAATATCACAATGTAGAAAAATACAGACGACATTTTGGTTTATGTGTGACTAATTCATATTGGGAGAGGGGGCCTAATTAATCAGTAACAACTTGTACCATGTACAACAGATAAATAATTATTAATTACACTGAAATTGTGAGATTTTGGGCATTTGGAAGCATGTAAAGTTATATTGAGTGAAAATAATGAAAATCATTGAAGATTATGGCTATGAGCTTTAGGCAACATTACACATTACCAAAACCAGTTACCTTATTGGCTTGTTCTGAGTAAAACTGTAGGTTAAATGTTTCATACTAAGTAGATGTACTGTTCCTTAATGCCAACTTAAATTGCATTGTAAGACCCTTAATTAACTGTAAGACTTCAGACTTAATTAACTTTAAGACCCAAGGCTTGAAAATGTCCTAGTAATTAAAATAAATAGAAACTGATCCTTGTAACAGAGGGTGTACTACTTAGAAATTAGGAGCACTGGCAACAATATCAAGCAAAAATAGTTGGGTGCCTCACAACAAATTTTACTCACATGTTCTTACTTATGAACACATTTTCCTTCTGAACATTGACTTGAAGAGGATAAAATTAGTTGAGTGAAAATGGAGCTTTAGAGCATGCTTGGTAAGGGTAACTGAGGGTCAGTTCAAAGAAGCACTATATATGTATGTAAAGGGGCGACATGAGGAAACCCATTGTTCTCTGTAATTAATACAAGTTAATAGACAAGAATAAAAGAAAATCAGTTACTCAGTATGAAACAATAAATTTTAAACTAGTAATTTAAGCTTACATAATGTCCTTCCAATATAATTTACTATTTCTCTATCTTGAAAATATAAATATTCAAAAGTATTAAGATTAAATAAAAATTCAATTATATATGGTTTCTTTAACAAGAGCAGTTAGATCGCTAAGATAAGTGGTCTTCATGTACACAGCCTTCGTTGGACATAAAGTTCTTCAGAAGCATTCTTGCTTGTCTCATAGTCTATCTACACCATTTGTATATTTGTAGGGAGTTTGCCTAGCTGCTGAAACCTATGTTCTACTGAGATTTATAGAATTTAGAGCTAGTTTCTAATATTTTACAACTATGATCAGCTCCCCAAAAACAACCAACTTCCTGCAAATCATCATTTCTACACATCTGATATGCCTACAGGACATATGAGGAAACAGCACAATGTTGTCACTAATCTCTCGTTTGTGGATACCTGTGGTTTTATCCAAAGGCATTTATTATTATATTCTCAAGAATAAAACCTGAGTTTCTATGAAACTAAGAAGATTATTAAAACTTTGTAATCACGTCAGGTACTTTCTTGAAATACAGGCAAAGGAGACTGTGGCCCTTGACAAGGACAGATACCAGTAATGGCAAGTTAAAAGAGAAATTTTCCATCTACTTGGAGAGTCTACTAGGAGAAAATAAGAAAGTTTTAAAAGGGGGCTCAATTAAACCTAGATTAATTTTATTCACTGAAAGAGTTCTAAATTTGAATGTAACATAGTGACTATATAATGCTTCCTAGTGAATAGAGCAGACCCAGATTCATGAACTTAAATAGACACAGTGACAGTTAGGTAATTGAACACCAGGAAAATTTTATACCTAGATTGAAATTCTATGAATCAAGCCTCCTTGTGACCAAAGTGAAGATATGGAAACTGGAGTTTCATTTCTGCCTGAAACAATCTAAAGAAACAAAATATGTAAGGAGTTTTCTTGACTGCCGATTTCAGCAAGGAAAGACAATGACCCTTGAGAAATGGCAAATAAATGGTGTGACCCATGACTGTCTACACTAACTTCTCTGACAGAGTGTGTAAGCCTGGGGCACAGAGGTCAGAATTAGTGAATTCAACGTGTTAGAAGAAAGTAGATACATTCCTTGAAAGGCACAAGCTAGTAAAACTCACATATAGCCTGTGTGGCCCTGTAAGTATTAAAGAGATTAAATTTGGACTTGAAAACTTTCTGACAAAGAAAATTCTGAGACCAGACAGTTTCAAAGTACTTGCAAAAAACGTTAAAAAGAAAGCAGATTCCCCAATGCATTCCAATGGAAAAAGTACAAGCACCTAATAAAAAAATAACAAGCAGAAAAATGCAGAAATGGAACATGTTTCAGAACCATGGGTATAAATTTATAATATAAATTAAAAATTGAATCTAAAAGTATATAAATATATAACATAAAATGAATAATACCACTTAGTTTTTAATCTTACCATTCTTTTTGCATATATGTTTGCATGTAGTATAGTGTGTGTGTGTGTGTGTGTGTGTGTGTGTGTGTGTGTATGAATGTGCCTGTGTGTTTGAGTGTGTGTGAGTGCAAGTGCATGCTCAATAGGTCAGAAGTTGACCTCAGGTATCATCTGCAACTGTTCTCTACTTTATTTACTAAGGCAGGGTCTCTTGCTAAGTCTAGGCTTGCAAACTTCCCTATTCAAACTAGCCTCAAGGATCTCCAGTCCCTGTTATCTGAGCACTGGGGTAACAGGGCAGATATCATGGCCACCTGCCTTTTTATATGAGTATTGTGGATCCACACTGATGCTCACACTTGTGAAGCAAGTGCTTTATCCACTAATCTGTCTCCCTAGCTTCTCACCACTCTTTTTTCTATGGATATTTCCCTAAAGAGAAATCACTGAAATGACCTCCAGTCTAACAAACCTATAAAATTCTTGGTCTGTGGGCATAACTAATTACTCAATGTTATATACTAGCATTTTCTACAAAAGAAGCTTTTACTTTAAATATTTTACTGTCATTTTAAAAAACTGACAATGTTAAGGTACTAGAGAGATGGCTTGGTGGTTAACTGCACTTACTGCTGCTCTTGCAGAGGATCCAGAGTGATCAGAAACCATGACAGGCAGCACACAACTGTCTCTAGCTATAGCTCAAGGGATCCAATACATTCTTCTGACCTCCAGAGACACCCACATGCATGGCATGTGCACACATATACACATGCATACACCCAAACTAACATAAAGATGAAAATGCTGAAGATAAATTGCCCTTCCTAAGGAAAAAATACAAACCAAAATAACTATTATAGAAGTTGCTGGTTTCAAGGGAAGATAACTCCAAGGTTATCTATAAAATGTCATGCGGCATGACAAATATCCTCTAGATGTTGTAGAATACAATTAAACCAGGAAATGGAAGTCAAAACTGGACCATGTCTACTCAACAGAAAGAACTAGGAAAATAGTAGGTGTTTAAGGTGTCAAGAGAAACTAAATATCATAGACAGACTCCACTGTGTGTCACATTGGACACAGAGAATGAGGGGGAGATGAACACAAAACATGAGGGGGAGCTGGAAGGGAGCAGCCTGTCTGTCGCTATTCTGTCTTGCACAGTATAGAACTATGGTTCATCTCAAGTGTTTAATCACATCCTATGTATTTTTTATTGGATATTTTCTTTATTTATATTTCAAATGTTATCCCCTTTCCAGATTCCCCCCCAGAAACCCCCTATCCCATCCCCCTTCCCCTGCTTCGATGAGGGTGTGCCCTCCCACCCACCCACTCCTGCCTTTCCATCCTCAAATTCCCCTACACTGGGACATTGAGCCTTCACAGAACCAAGCGCCTCTTCTCCCATTGATGCCCAACAAGGCCATCCTCTGCTACATATGCATATTCCGCTGGAGCCATGAGTCCCTCCATGTGTACTTCTTAGTTGGTGATTTAGTCCCTGGGAGCTCTGGTCTGTTGTTCTTCCTATGGGGTTGCAAACCCCTTCAGCTCATTTAGTCCTTTCTCCAACTCCTCCATTGGGGACCCGGTGCTCAGTCCAATGGTTGGCTGCAAGCATCCACCTCTGTATTTGTTAGGCTCTGGCAGAGCCTCTCAGCAGATAACTATATCAAGCTTCTGTCAGCATGCACTTCTTGGTATCCACAATAGTCTCTCTGTTTGGTGACTGTATATGGGATGAATCCCAAGTGGAACAATCTCTGGATTGCATTTCCTTCAGTTTCTGCTCCATATTTTGTCATTGTATTTGCTCCAGTGAGTATTTTGTTCCCGCTTCTAAGAAGGACTGAAGCACCCACACATCCTGTATATTTATTAATACATAGCCCTTCCTATATAAGATAGAAATCAAATTAAGTGTCAGTATCTAAAATTATGATGCAACATTTTTAAATTACTATAAAGGAAAAAATGCTTGATATAGCAAAAGAGACTAAATATCTGGAGCTACTGGGGAAACAAGCTTTTAATGTAACAAAAGAAAATTGTTAATCCACTCTCAAAGATGTGGATTTGGAGAAGACCTTCCAAGATACCATGTCATTCCCACACTCAGTGTAAAAACATATGTTAAAAAGAAACATAGGAGGAAGGAAAGAAAGAAAGAAATGAAGAAAAAAAGAAAGACATAAAGGAAGGAAGGGGAAATGTTTTCTTTTTCTTTTATGTTTTTCATTGCTTTCTTTTTACTTCCCAAATCTGATTACTTGGAGTCTATATTGTAAATAGTAGGATATACAAGGAAGAACATTGATGGAAGTTTCTTCTTAGTCAACAACATGACTCTAACATGACAATAAATAACATGAGGGCAAATATTAAGTTGTAAAATAGAAATGACATAGATGGTTATTGTGATGTCAATCCATTGACAATATGTATACACATACACACACACACACACAGTGTGTATGCTTAGAGCAAAATGACATTGATATTTACAGCGATTTGGAAACAGACTTCAGTACACCATAAGTTTTTCCCTGCTTCAACATGGTCCTGCAGAAATGAGCAGAATGACAGCAGACTCATTCCCAGAGACAGGAACAGGGGCAACATCAAAAGTAGTCATAGTTACAGAGTCTTGATGGTGTTTACAACCCGAGCAGTGGCTGGGATAAGGAGGGAGTTCACAGGACCCCATGGTGTAGACAAAGCATCAATCTGAGAAAAGAGGTGTATACAGAGGGGTCACTATGACCTAGCACATGTGGCCAGCAGAAAGTGGTGGCATGGACATAAAGTCCCAAAACAGAAGCACCAGAGTGAACAGAGGACTTGAAAACAAGACAGCTCCAGCCCAAAGATGCTGTGAAGAAACCCACACTCTGAGGGTTCAAAAGCCATCTTGGAGAAAGGAGGCAGAATTTGAGAATGCCAAATACCGAAAGTGGTGTGAATGCGACTGAAACTGCTTTACACAAGAATTTCTCATTTTCAAATGTGATGGGTTCACGATGGGAAGAGAACAGCTACAGTGCAGCAAAGCTAGTTACAGTTTCTATGCATCTGAATTGGTGGATTTTCTTCCTCTGAATTCTGCTATACTATCACAGTCCCCACCTCTGACTTGATGTGTGCTTTTGCCACAGGCCTCTTAAAGATTCCAGAAGACCAAAACTTCTTATTCTAACCGAGCTTCTGGAATGAGGATAACCAAGCAAAGGCCATTGCACTCAGTCATAATAAAATGCACTAGCTGCACACAGACTTCTTATACACATCATGTACTTTTGGGTCCACCATCTTCCATTTGCTTTCAGTTTTATGGATCTTTAGTATTTTTGGTTGTTTGCTTGCTTCACTTTTTTTTATTGGATATTTTCTTTATTTACATTTCAAATGTTATTCTCTTTCCTGGTCCCCCCCAAGACCCCTATTTCCATCGCCCCTCCCCTTGCTTCTATGGGGGTGTTCTCCCACCCACACACCCATTCCCACTTTCCCACCCTAGATTCCCCTACACTGGGGCATCTATCAAGCCTTCATAGGACCAAAGCCCTCTCCTTCCACTGATGCCTAACAAGGCCATCCTATGCTATATGAGCAGCTGGAGCCATGTGCACTCCTTGGTCCTTGGCTTAGTCCTTGGGAGCTCTGGGGGGTCTGGTTGGTTGAAATTGTTGTTCTTCCTATGGGGTTGCAAACACTTTCAGCTCTTTCAGTCTTTTCTCTAACTCCTTCATTGGGGACCCTGCGCTCAGTCCAATGGTTGGCTGCAAGCATCCACCTCTATATTTGTAGGGCTCTGGCAGAACCTCTCAGGAAACAGCTATATCAGGCTCCTTTCAGCAAGCATTTCTTGACATCCACAATAGTGTCTGGGTTTTGTGACTGTATATGGGATGAATCCCCAGGTGGGATAGACTCTGGATGGCTTCTCCTTCAGTCTCTGTTCTACATTTTGTGTCCATATTTGCTCCCGTGAATATTTTCTTCCCTTTTCTAAGAAAGCCTGAAACACTCACACTTTGGTCTTCCTTTTTCTTGAGCTTCACATGGTCTGTGAATTGAATTTTGGGTATTCGTAACTTTTGGGCTAATATCTACTTATCAGTGAGTCCATACCATGTGTGTTCGTTTGTGACTGGGTTACTTCACTCAGGATGATATTTTCTAGTTCCATCCATTTGGCAAAGAATTTCGTGAATTCATCATTTTTAATAGATGGGTAGTATTCCATTGTGTAAATGTACCACATTTTCTGTATCCATTCCTCTGTTGAGGGACATCTGGGTTGTTTCTAGCTTCTGGCTATTATAAATAAGGCTACTATGAACATAGTGGAACATGTGTCCTTGTTATATGTTGGGGAATCTTTTGGGTATATGCCCAGGATTGGTATAGCTGGATCCTCAGGTAATAGTATGTCCAATTTTCTTGTGTTTTCTTTGACTGTTGTGTCCATGTTTTCTATGGTATCTTCCGCACCTGAGATTCTCTCTTCCATCTCTTGTATTCTGTTGGTGATGCTTATATCTATGACTCCTGATTTCTTTCCTAGGTTTTCTAACTCCAGGGTTGTCTCCCTTTGTGATTTCTTTATTGTTTCTATTTCTGTTTTTAATTCCTGGATGGTTTTGTTCATTTGTTTGATTGTGTTTTCCTGTAATTCTTTAAGGGATTTTTGTGTGTCCTCTTTAAGAGAGTTGTTTATTTCCTTTTTTTTAAAGATGTAACTTAGGTTTGTCTATGGTCACTCAAATTTCTTCATGGAGGCACTCAGAGCTATGAGCTTTGCTCTTAGCACTGCTTTCATTGTTTCCCATAAGTTTGGGTATTTTGTGGCCTTAATTTTTCTTAAATTCTAAAAAGTCTTTAATTTCCTTCTTTATTTCTTCCCTGAACAAGTTATCATGGAGTAGAGATTTGTTAAGCATTCATGTGCATGTGAGCTTTCTGTTCTTTTTGTTGTTATTGAAGACCAGCCTTAGTCCAAGGTGATCTGATAGAACAAATGGGATTATTTCAATCTTCTTATATTGGTTGAGGCACGTTTTGTGTACAAATTTATGGTCAACCATAGAGAAGGTACCATGAGGTGTTGAGAAGATGATATATTCTTTTGTTTTAGGGTAAAATGTTCTGTAGAAATATGTTAAATCCATGTGGTTCTATCTTCTTGACCTGTCCATTTGAGAGAGTTGGGTGTTGAAGTCTCTCACTATTATTGTATGATGTTCAATGTGTGCTTTAAACTTTAGTAATATTTCTTTTACAAATGTCTTTGCCCTTGCATTTGGAGCATAGATGTTCAGAATAGAGAGATCATCTTGTTGGATTTTTTCTTCAATGAGTGTGAAATTTCCTTCCTTATCAGTTTTGATAACTTTTGGTTGAAAGTCTATTTTATTGAATACTCGAATTGTAATTACAGCTTGTTTCTTGGGATTATTTGCTTGAAATTTTTTTCTAGCCTTTTACTTTGACAAAGTGTCTGTTTTTGTCAGTGACTTTTATTTCCTTTGTGGAGCAAATTGCTGGCCCCTGTTCATGTATCCAGTATGTTAGCCTATATATATATATGGAAATTGAATTCATTGATGGTGAGAGATATTAAGGACCAATGATTGCTTTTCGAGGTAATGCAGTCACAAAAGAATGAACATGGTATGTACTCACTGTTAAGTGGTTATTAACCCAAAATTTCGAAATACCCAAGAGTCACTTCGCAGCAACATTAGGGCTGTGTGTGAAGTCCTAGATGGAGGACTTGGAGAAGGAACTGAAGGAGCTGAGGGAGTTTGCATCCCCAGGGAAGCAGCAACAGTGGCAACTGGCCTGACCCCCCCCCATTACTCCTGGAGACTGATCCACCAACCAAAGAATACACATGGAGGAACCCATGGTGCTGGCCACATATGCGGCAGAGGAGGGCCTTGATAGCCATCGGGGGGAAGAGAGGCCCTTGGGCCTGAGGGTGTTAGATCCCCCAGTATAGGAGAATGCCAAGGAGGGAAGACGAGAGTGGGTGGGAGAATACCCACATAGTGGCGGGGGCTGGGGGGAATGGGGAGGTTCCCAAGGGGAGATCTGGAAAGGGGGAAACATTTGAAATGTAAGTAAAGTATGAATAATAAAAAGTAAAAAATAAAAAAAAAGAATTATGCTTGTTTGGATAGTTTGTTGTTTTTTGGTTTGTTGTTGTTGTTGTTGTTTTATATTTCCTTCTTAAAATCTTCTATCATCCTCTTGAGATGTGATTTTAAGTCTGAGTCTTCTTTTTCTGGTGTGTTGGGGTATTCAGGGCTTGCTGTGGTGGGAGAGCTGGGTTCTGAAGATGCCAAGTAGCCTTGGTTTCTGTTCCTTGTGTTCTTGCCCTTGCCTTTTGCTATCTGGTTATCTCTGGTGTTAGCTGATCTTACTCTTTCTGACTGTGGCTTGTCTTTCCTGCTAGCCTAGGTGTCAATACTCCTTGAAGACCAGTTCTCTCTGAGAGGAATTTGGGTTTGGAGAGCTGTGGTGCACGGTCAGCTCTGGGGTGCAGACAGAAACAAGAAGGATCTAATCCCCACCTAACCCTTGTTGCCTGTGTCCTGATGGCTCTGCAAGGATCCCCCTTGGTCCAGTGAATTTAAAAAGAAGTGGTGGTCTTGCCTATGCTTAAAGGTGTGTTAGCACTCCTGGTATACCAACTCTCTCCTGGCACTATTTGAGTATAGAGCCCTGTGTCACAGGATCTGCTCTCCAGCCACCGAAAGAAACCAGAACCCCATTCCTCAGTCCCTGTGTCCTGGGGATTCCAGGTGGGTCCCTCTGAGCAGACAGGCTTGCCCAAAATCCTGGGAGGCTAGCTTTCTCCCATAGCTATTTGGCTATAGTGACACAGGCAGAGGTCTCCCACCACAGATGGAAACCGGAAGGCTCGTTTCTGGCTGTTCTTCAGTCCTTGTGTCTCAAGGATTCCGGGCGAGTCCTACAGAGCAGTGTTCCTCCTCTTACCTCCTCTCACCGGTTTCTCCACACTTCTGGGCAGCTAGCTTTCTCTGGGCACTATTTGGCTATGGAGCCCTGGTGGCCCCCGCAGAGGTCTCCCCCCAGTTTTCTGAGGAACCCCAAGACTGAGTGGTTCTACCAGGTTGCTTGTTAACTTCTTAAATGATGTCAGACTACTGCATAGTCCCAAAGTCAGAAAGAGGAAGAGGATTGACTTGCTTATAAAGATGTTAAATTATTTGAAGATTCTGAATTATCCAAAAGCTGTATATAGATGAATGGCTTTAAAATATGTATTTATTTATTTATTTATGAATGTATGTGTATAAATCCTTTACCTGCATGTGTGTATGTACACTACATGCTTGCTTAAGAAGTCCAGGAGAGGGTGTTGGGTCCCTTGGAACTGGAGTTACAGAGGGTTGTGAGTAGCCATATATGGGTGCTGGGAACCAAACCTGGGTCCTCTGCAAGAGCAGCCTGTGTATTTAATTATAACCAATCTTTCCTTATATTAAAAACAGTCAGCTGGAAACAACCTGGATTACAAGACTATCTGCTGCTCCCCACCTTTCTATCTGCTCCCTTTCCCCACCTGAGTGCTAACATTTCCAGGTAAAAATATTTTTGATATCCTAGGATATACATTAAAATGTAATGTAGAGACTACTGATTAATGGCAGTTAGAAAAGAATGTGAGCAATGGATTTCTGAGCAGATCAATTTTAAGAAAGAGTACATAATAGGTGCTGGGCCATAAGAAGATTTCTCTTAAAACTGTCAATGTTTATGTTCCCCATAGAGTATTTGTACACCACTTTAAACACTAATGATATATCACTATAAAGCAGGAGATGAGCAGAATTAAAGCTCAAAGCAATTTTATCCACAGATTAAACACAGAATAAAGATTTCTTTCTTAGTCAAGTAAGCACATAAACAAAGTAGATCGTTTCATGTAATGTTAAGTATTCAAGTATTTTAAAAGGAGTAAAAAGATAGTCAATAAAAAAGATTCTCTCTGCACGGATGGCTTTTAACTGACCTGAACTATGTGATATGGATAGCACAGAAAGTTCAAGGCAGGGAAAAGCAATAATGGTCCCATCTTAGGAGAAAAAGAAAAAGAACATGATTAAAGGAAAGTGAGCAACCAACATGGAATGAAGTTGGGAAGTAAGCAGCCCATGTGTGGTCTCCGGTCACACGTAGGAGATGGACTTAGTGGGAAGCCATCAAAGGGCTGTAGTGGGTAAGCCATGTGCCCTGAAGACTAGTTAGCATGGAACAGACTGTAGAGGAGCTGATTAGGGTGATTTGGGTTGTTAGGAAATTTGTAGCACCCCAGGTAAGACTCCACAGGAGTACATGTGAAAGTAAATAGAAAGAAAATAACTACTTGAAAATAGCTCAAAAACAAGGAAAAGAATATTCCTTTAAGATATCACTTAAAATAAATAAGGAACAAATGGACAAACAATAAAACCCAGCAAATAAGTATTCACCAAATGTGAGTTGATTGATTCCCCTTATTTGAAAATCATTATACCCTTTTTTATATAAATCACACTTTAGAAGTTACTACAATAGGCTTTTTTTCTCATAGAATGTCTCAAGACCCTAGTGGATACAGGAAGCTGAAAATGATAGAAAAACACATGTTCAAGACTAATACAATTGTGTTCTTGTTAACTTTTCCAGTGTCTAAAGACAACAGCATGAATAAACTGTATTAAATAGTAATATATAAAAACTGAGAAAAGTTAATGTTACAAAATGTATGTATATAGAATGTTTTATAAAAAAAACACTCAATATGAAAGATGGCCATTTACATTAAGTTCTAGAATTGGAACAAATAATTTTGATGAAAAAAACAAACCAACAAAATAATAGCTGACTATCTGAGAGCTGAATACAACAGAACAAATTTTGAGTTAATAACTGTATTTTTAATCTTCATGAGTATTTGCTTATACTAATTTCTAGTGCATTATATGTTAAAACTGAACATACTATTATAATTTGTTTATTCCATTATATGTAAATTATAAAAGAACAAAACAATAAATATGTCAAATTGTAGTTAATGATTGTCATGATGAAATATTTAGAAGAACTGTGTAGAGTGTGAAATTCACTTCTCAAAGCATCAAGTGAAAGATCAGATGCTGAATGAGGAGAGTGATAGCCACAATAAAGCAATTTTGATAAGTGGATGGTGGTATTATTCCAAATTTCACTGTTGGAAGAAATAATTTACAAGTAGGAAAGATGGTCGTGGCTCAGATACTCAGAGGTTTCTGTCTGTTTTCAAGCCTGTAGGAAAGCAAAATATAATGGCAGAATAGAACTGCAGAAGCAAGAGCCACTTGTGTCATGGGGTCCAGAAGGCAAAGAAAAAGATAACACTTGCCTTCAGAGGCACACCTCTAGTGACCAACTTTCTCCAGCTAAGCTCTAATTACACAATCTCATAATAATGTAATCAAATTATGAATCCATTCCTGGATTAAGCCATTGATTGGTGCCATATACCAATCCAACCAGTGGTCTTTCAGTGATTGTAACACAGTTCAAAAGCTGCTTATTACAAGCCTTATTAAAAGTGATAGAATAACAAAATCAATTAAAATTTCAAGTTACAAAAAAAATTTAAAAATTGTATAAAAATATTTATTATTGTCTCTAAGATCCTAGAAAATTCAATTTAGAATGAAAATATTCATGAAATTGAAGTAGAAGACTTAAAGCTATTTCGTAGGTTTGATGGTATCATTGTGTACTTTAAAATCTATAGATACTCAGTAAAAAATAAAATTGGAACATCTCTAAAATAAAGATAATTTGATAGGTTAACTAGATGTTGCATGCATAAACAAAATAATTTTCTATCAACAAAAATAATAAATGAATGTGTGAAAGAAATATTTCATTTACAATAGTTGCGAAGTGATAAAGTACCTAAGAGCTAATTATATTTAACAATTAGTATTTCTAAAAGAAATAAAATGGGCCAATCCACAAATTAAAAAAAAAAGTGGAAATCTTACTACACAACAAAATGTGAAGCAAGGAAAACCATAGTGAATTGTTGAGTAAGTGCTACATCATAAAAATAGGTAGAACATTATATCCACTCAAGAAGAGTTTAAAATACAAGCCACCATATAAATCAAATCAGCTTTTCATTCTGATAAAAATGCTTTTGTCAACACGTATTTTATAAAGTGGAAATCATGGTTTATACCTTTAAACGCAGCACTCAGTGGGCTGTGTCAAAATACTTGAAGTTTATTGCCATCCTTGGCTACAGAGTGAATTCTATTCCAGACGAGGCTCCAGAATAAAAGTCTGTCATGAAATTTTTTAAACTAATAAATGTCTTCTAAGTATAAAGTTAAAACTTAGGGGATCTCAGAAAAAAAATATAAAACTCCAGAAGACATGTACTTTTCCAAGTACCTGTTACCTCATTCATAAGAATGGGTTCTATTTCCTGAGAAATAAAGCTCAGGGTAAAGGGTTAGGGAGGAAGGGTCTAGGGTATGCATAATAGTAAACTCCTTTGCAAAGTACATGAGACCTCTTTCATAAAGAGGGAAACATTTGAGATGTAAATAGAGTATGAAAAAAAGCATAAATTCTACCAACTGAAAATGGTGCTTAGGAGTCTGGGATAAGCATAATAAACTGTGAGTAATAAACTGTGAGATTTGGGTGAGGTCTGCCACAGAGAGCAAAGATTACCAGGTTATAAATTACATCCATTTCCAGCTGTCCAGGTTGAAATGTGTGAATCCCCTTCACTAAATAGAAAACATTGTGTGTTGAACATTTTTGGTTTCCCTGGTGCTATCTGAGAGTATAATGACCTCCTGTTCTCTACAAGCATGGTAGCTAACTAACCACCCTACTAAATGTATTAGTCAGGGTTCTCTAGAGTCACAGAACTTATAGGTAGTCTCTATATAGTAAGGGAATTTGTTAATGACTTACAGTCTGTAGTCAAACTCCCCAATGATGGTGAGCAGCAGCTGTGAATGAAAGTCTGAGCATCTAGCAGTTGCTTAGTCCCACAAGGCACGCAGGCAAAGAAGAGTGAATCTTCCTTCTTCCAATGTTCTTACGTAGGTCTCCAGCAGCAGGTGTGGCCCAAATTAAAGGTGTATGAACCACCACACCTGAAACTTGTGTCTTCAAGACTCAAGATCTGGATCACATGTGAGCCTTCTAATTCTGGATTGTAGTTCACTCCAGATATAGTCAAGTTGACAATCAGGAATAGCCACTACACTAAGTAAGAAGGAGATTGACCAGACACTAATCAAGAATATATTGGAATTAAATAACAGATGAATGATTCTAATCTAACCAGGTAATCTGAAAAATCTTAACCCTGATTAAAGGACATCCATTCCTTCTGAGAAAAACAAACAAACAAACAAACATTAACAAATATTGGCCATGACATATACATCCACAAAATCCAGTAATTCACTGGAGTCAAATATACACAAAATTAAAATGTAGCCAAAAGTACTTCAATGAAATTTAAAATTTTACGTGATTTCTAATTTAAAAACAAAACCACAATTGTAGCATAGTAACTCATTCAAAACCCTGTAGTAAGACTCAATATGTGTTCAAATATTAACAAAATTCTCCCAGAGATGCTTACATAAAAATGGAAATATATTAACCAGAACCCCAGGAAAGAATTTATTATACACAAAGAATTAGAAACATTTGCACTAGAATCAGGAAAGATACAAATTTCCACGCCCATTCCTATCTCACATCAGTGCACTAACAGTCAATGTACAGATATTATTTTCAAACCTATTATTTTCTAAGGTAATATAATTATTTCTTTTTAAAAAGTAGTAAAATAAGGTTTCAATAATGTAAACAGATCAAATACAAAATGAATTGTTTTCTTATATATTAGCAATAGCTTCTTTGAACTGTAACCTCAATTATCCTATTTACAATAGCAGGTTTAAATAATCCAAGAAATATCTATCTTTAAAACTGTAGACCTAAGGGGTTGGGGGATAACAAATACTGAAACATAAATTAAAAACTAAATGGAGAGATGATTGAGAGTTTTTGCTCTTGTGAGGACTTGCATATTTCCAGATAATCTGGTTGAATGTGCTCCCCAAAAGCACATGTGCCCATCAATAGATGAATAGTGTGCTGGAGAGAGGGTACAGACGTTAAGAATGTATGTTGCTTTTGTAGGTACCAGAGTTCAGTTCCCAGTGTCTAAGTCAGGCTGTAACTCCAGCTATTAAAGATCTGGTGGCCTCTTCTGGCCTATCAGGGTACCACATGCACACCTACATGTAAAACTCATACATGAACACACATTATTTAAAAACAAAAAATAAAACTTTAAATTTTAAAAAAAATGACTAGATAACAAAAAGAATATCCACATACACAGTGGAATTTTACTCAGTTGTGAAGAACCATAGATTAGAAAAATAGATGGAACTGGGAAGCAAAATTTTAATAGAGGAGACCTAAACTCAGAAAGATAAGAAATACATGTTTTCTTTCATATGCAGAACCATATATATATAACATTGTATATATGTATATAAATGGGTATAAGCACAGGTAAATGGAGACTGAGAAATAGCAAGAGGAAGAGGAGGAAGCAGTGAAAGGAGGAGAGCACTCACAAGAAAAAGTAAACTGTGGAGCTGGGGAGGGAATATGAGAAGGCACGGGAGAGGAGCAAGGGAAAGATGAGTGGGGAGCTTCAACCAAAGTACTTTATACAAAAATGTAAACGTGATACTGTCTTACCCAGTGTTCCACTGTTGGGAAGAGACACCTTGACCACTTTTATAAACAACTTTTATAAAGGAAAACATTCAACTGGGGCTTACAGTTAAGAGGTTTAGTCCATTATCATCATGGCAGGAGGCATGATAGCATGAAGGCAGACATGATGCTGGAGAGTAACTGAGAATTCTACATCTAGATGGACAGCCAGCAGGCAAGGAAAGAGACCCCAGGCCTGTCTTGAGCATTTGAAACCTCAAAACACGTTCCCAATGACAGCTCTTCCAACTAAACCACACCTACTCCAAAAAGGCCATATCTAAAGGTATCAATTCATGATGACCAAGCACTCAAATCTATGAGTCTATGGGAGCGATTCCTGTTCAAACCACTATAGATACCTAATACTTTGTTGGCTTGTGAATCTACAATTTCCAGGTATAATAGATGCAGGAAATACTGTGCAATCTTAAAAGAGCCACTAGGATTCTGTGCACATTTGCTTATCAGTGCGTGTCCAACAATGGGAAGAACAGAAGTAGATCTCTCAAAAACCACTTTCATGGCTGAAAACCGTTCAATTAAATTAACTTCACATAAAGTCACATGTCTTATGACAATCTACTCACTCTGAAGCAAAGATCTACATGAAAGAAATACCTCTAGTTGCATGAGAATTCAGCCTAGGGACACATGCTCAGGGAACCCAAAATGGTCCACAAAAATCCTGCCCAGCATTCAAGCATTATGACTTCAAAACAGACCACAGTTATGAGGAAATTTAGAATAAATACTGGATAAGCACTAAGTAGATGAGTAAAAAGTTTCTAAATCAATATGTCTCAATGATTGTGCATAGTTATTCAAGAGTCACAGCATGTCGCAGCATGAACTAATCTCAGGTTTGTTACCATGTTTCTATTCTCTACATCTTGTGTTTACGATAGCCAGTCTGCCCCATTTGACTGGCCACCAATCTCAAAATCATTTTCACATCCCTGTCCATGTCTATTGGGAATTGGTTCTAATGCTTTGAATTAATGTGGCCCCCAAAATCGGGAATCTGCTTGTCCAAACCCTGAAGGTCCTTGTCCCCAGTTGGGTTTTGATCGATCAACATAGAGAGGCCGATTGATTTGTGTGGGCTAGGAACTGGAAGGAAGGAAGGAAGGAAGGAAGGAAGGAAGGAAGGAAGGAAGGAAG
>JADRCH010000027.1:7423841-7621916 GCA_019843965.1 Rhynchomys soricoides | reverse complement strand
AAGGAAGGAAGGAAGGAAGGAAGGAAGGAAGGAAGGAAGGAAGGAAGAATCGCCGTGATTTGGAGGGAGACAGAGCAAATTTAGAGCTGCAGAAGGAAAATCAACCAGAAACGTAGGTGAAAAGGAATGTGGCCCCCAGAAGGGCTGCACAGAAGCATTTTGGGCAGCAAAGACTATGGAGCCACCCAGAAAGAGCCAGAGCAACAAAGATAAGCTATAGAATTAGAGGGTGTTAAACCAGGATTGCAGGAGGGAAATGTATGATAGTCTCGGGAAGGATTAGAACTGCCCAGACTTTGAGCTAGCTGACGAATTTAAAACTTAACTGGTGTGACACCCAAATAGCGCAGGGAAAGAGCTACCTTCCCAGGAGTGTAGGCAAACATGTGATCAGGGAATAAGGCCAGTACCTCTGCTCAGAGGGACCTGCCCAGAATCTGCAGGACACAGGGACCAACAAACAGCCTAGGACAGCAGCCAAACAGCCTAGGACAGCAGCCTTCCGGTCTCCTTCTGCAGCAGGGGACCCAGTCTGTGCCACAGAGCTCCATAACCAAATATAGCAAGGAGAAGGCTAGCATACAGGGAGTGTGGACAAGCCAGTGAGTGGAGGTAAGACAGGCAGCACTGCCCAGTGGGACCTGCCCGCAATCTGCAGGACACTGGGACAAAGGCGCTGCCTGGAACAAGAGCCTTCGGGTTTATGCTTGTCTGTGCCACTAGGCTCCATACCCAAATAGTGCAGGGAAAGAGCTACCCTCCCAGGAGTGTGGTCAAGCCTGTGATCAGGAGTGAGGCCAGCACCTCTGCTCACAGAGACCCACCCAGAACCTTCAGGACATAGGGACTGAGGAGTGGCCTTCTGGTTTCCTTCTGAGGCCTGGAGCTAATCCCGTGACACAGGACCCCATACTCAGTGCAAGGAGAGAACTGGTCTCCCAGGAGTGCCTACACATCTTTGAGCACAGGAAGACCACCAATTCTGTTCAAATTCCTCAATCAAGAGGGACCCTCGAAGAGCCATCAGGACACAGGAACCAAGGAACAGTTGGGGACAGGATCCTCCTGGTTTCTTTCTACACCCCAGAGCTGACCCTATACCACAGCTCTCCAAACCAAAATTCATCTCAGAGAGAGCTAGTCTCCAAGGAGTACCAATGAAAAGGCTTGCAGGAGGGACAAGCCACAGTCAGAGAGAGCAAGACCAACTAACACCAGAGATAACCAGATGGAAAAAGGCAAGGGCAAAAATAAAAGGAACAGAAACCAAGGCAACGTGACATCATCAGAACCCAGTGCTCCCACCACAGCAAGTCCTGGATACCACAACACACCAGAAACGGAAGACTTAGATTTAAAATCACTTCTCATGATGATGATAGAAGACTTTAAGAAAGAAATAAATAACTCCTTTAAAGAAATACAAGTGAACACAGATAAAGAGCTAGAAGTACTTAAAGAGGAAACACAGGAATACAGGAAAACACAATCAAACCAGCAAAGGAAATGAACAAAACTATCCTGGATCTAAAAATGGAAAAAGAAACAAGAAATCACAAAGAGAGACAACCCTGGAGATAGGATCCTAGGAAAGAGATCAGGAGTCATAGATGCAAGCATCACCAACAGAATATAAGAGACAGAAGAGAGACTCTCAGGTGCAGAAGATACAAAAGAAAATATTGACACAACAGTCAATGAAAATGCAAAATGCAAAAAGCTCCTAACCCAAAACATCCAGGAAATCTAGGACACAATGAGAAGACCAAACCTAAGGATGATAGGTATACAAGAGAGTAAAGATTCAAAACTTAAAGGGCCAGTAAGTATCTTCAACAAAATTATTGAACCTAACCTAAAGAAAGAGATGAACATAAACATTCAAGAAGCCTACAGAACTCCAAATAGATTGGACCAGAAAAGAAATTCCTCCCGTCACATAATGGTCAAAACACCAAATGCACAAAACAAGGAAAGAATATTAAAAACAATAAGGGAAAAAGGTCAAGTAACATATAAAGGCAGACCTATCAGAATTACACCAAACTTCTCACCAGAGACTATGAAAGCTAGAAGGTCCTGGGAAGATCTTATACAGACCCTAGGAGAACACAAGTGCCAGCCCAGGCTGCTATACCCAGCAAAACTCTCAATTACCATAGATGGGGAAACTAAGATATTGTGTAAACCAAATTTACACAATATCTTTCCACAAACCCAGTCCTAAAAAGGATAATAGATGGAAAATGCTAACACAAGGAGGAAAACTACACCCTAGAAAAAGCAAGAAATTAATCCTTCAACAAACCCAAAAGAAGATAGCCACACACACATAAAAATAACATCGAAAATAACAGGAAGCAACAATCACTATTCCTTAATATCTCTTAACATTAATGGACTCAATTCCCCAATAAAAAGACATAGACTAACAGACTGGATACATAAACAAGACCCAGCATTTTGCTTCATCCATAAAATGCACCTCCATGTTAAAGACAAACACTACCTCAGAGTAAAGGGCTGCAAAACAATTTTCCAGGCAAATGGTCCCAAGAAACAGGCAGGAGTAGCCATTCTAATATCCGAAAAGTCAACTTTCAACCAAAAGTCATCAAAAAAGATAAGGAAGGACACTTCATCCTCATCAAAGGAAAAAATTTACCAAGAAGAACTCTCAATTCTGAACATCTATACTGCAAATGCAAGGGCACCCACATTCATAAAAGAAACTTTACTAAATCTCAAAGCACACATTGCACCTCACACAATAATAATGGGAGACTTCAAGACTCTCAGCATTGGACAGATCATGGAAACACAAACTAAACAGAGACACAATGAAACTAACAGAAGTTATGGACCAAATGGATTTAACAGATATCTATAGAACATTTCATCTTAAATCAAAAGAATATACCTTCTTCTCAGAAGCTCATGGTACCATCTCCAAAATTGACCATAAAATTGGTCACAATACAAATCTCAACAGATATAAGAAGACTGAAATAATCCCATGCCTCCTATGGATTAAGGCCGGTTTTCAATGGCAACGAAAACAACAGAAAGCCAACATACACATGGAAACTGAACAATGCTCTACTCAATGATAACTTGGTCAAGGAAGAAAGAAATTAAAGACTTCCTAGAATTTAATGGATATGAAAGTACAACATACCCAAACTTATGTGACACAGTGAAAGCAGTGTTAAGAGAAAAACTGATAGCTCTGAGTGCCTCCAAAAAAAAAACTGAAGAGAGCATATACTAGCAGCTTAACAGCACACCTGAAAGCTCTGGAACAAAAAGAAGCTAATACACCCAAGATGAGTAGAAGGGAAGAAATAATCAAACTCATGGTTGAAATCAACCAAGTAGAAATCAAAAGAACTATACAAAGAATCAACAAAACCAGGAGCTGGTTCTTTGAGAAAATCAACAAGATGGATAAACCCTTAGCCAGACTAACCAGAGGGCACAGAGACAGTATCCAAATTAACAAAATTAGAAATGAAAAGGGAGATATGACAACAGATTCTGAGGAAATTCAAAAAAATCATCAGATCCTACTACAAAAGACTATACTCAGCAAAACTGGAAAATCTGAATGAAATGGACAATTTTCTAGACAGATACCAAATACCAAAGTTTAGTCAGAATGAGATAAACCATCTAAACAGTCCCATAACCCCTAACGAAATAGAAGCAGTCATTAAAAGTCTCCCAACTAAAAAAAGCCCAGGACCAGATGGGTTCAGTGCAGAATTCTAAGAGACCTTCAAAGAACACCTAATACCAATACTCTTCAATCTATTCCACAAAATAGAAACAGAAAGAATACTACCTAATTCATTCTATGAGGCTAAAGTTATACTGATACCAAAACCTCACAAAGACCCAACAATAAATGAAAACTTCAGACTAATTTCCCTTATAAACACCAGTGCAAAAATACTCAATAAAATCCTCACAAACCAAATCCAAGAACACATCAAAATGATCATTCATCAAAATCAAGTAGGCTTTATCCCAGGGATGCAGGAATGGTTCAATACCCAGAAATCCACCAATGTAATGTACTACATAAAAATCTCAAAGAAAAACACCGCATGGTCATTTCATTAGATGCTGAAGAAGCATTTGACAAAATTCAGCATCCCTTCATGATAAACGTCTTGGAAAGATCAGCAACTCAAGCCCACACCTAAACATAGTAAACGAAATATACAGCAAACCAGTAGCCAACATCAAACTAAATGGAGAGAAACGTGAAGCAATCCCACTAAAATCAGGGACTAGACAAGGCTGTCTACTCTCTCCCTATCTATTCAATATAGTACTTGAAGTTCTAGCTAGAGCAATTTGACAACAAAAGGAGGTCAAAGGGATACAAATTGGAAAGGAAGAAATCAAAATATCACTATTTGCAGATGATACGATCGTATACTTAAATGACCCAAAAAACTCCAAAAGAGAACTGCTAAAGCTGTAAACAACTTCAGCAAATTGGCCGGATATAAAATTAACTCAAACAAATCTGTAGCCTTCCTATACTCAAAGGATAAACAGGCTGAGAAAGAAATTAGGGAAATGACACTCTTCACAATAGTCACAAACAATATAAAGTATTTTGGTGTGACTCTAACCAAACAAGTGAAAGATAAAGATCTGTATGTCAAAAACTTCAAGTCTCTGAAGAAAGAAATTGAAGAAGACCTCAGAAGATGGAAAGATCTCCCATGCTCATGGATTGGCAGGATCAATATAGTAAAAATGGCAATCCTGCCGAAAAAAATCTACTGATTCAGTGCAATCCTCATCAAAATTGTAACTCAATTCTTCATAGACTTAGAAAGAGCAATTCTCAAATTCATTTGGAATAACAAAATACCCAGGACAGCAAAAACTATTCTCAACAATAAAAGGACTTCTGGGGGAATCAGCCTCCCTGACCTCAAGCTGTACTACACAGCATTTTCAACAAATGGTGCTGGCTCAACCTGAGGTCAATATGTAGAAGAATGCAAATTGATCCATTCCTATCTCCCTGTACAAAGCTCAAGTCCAATTGGATCAAGGACCTCCACATAAAACCAGATACACTGAATCTAATAAAAAAGAAAATTGGAAAAAGTCTCAAACACATGGGCACAAGGGAAAATTTCCTGAAAAAAACACCAATGGCTTATGCTCTAAGATCAAGAATCAACAAATGGGACCTCATAAAATTGCAAAACTTCTGTAAGGCAAAGGACACTTTCAATGGGACAAAACGGCAACCTACAGATTGAGAAAAGATCTTTACCAATCTTACATCTGATAGAGGGCTAATATGCAATATTTACAAAGAACTCAAGAAGTTAGACTCCAAAGAAACAAATAATCTTATCAAAAAATAGGGAACAGAGCTAAACAGAGAATTCTCAACTGAGGAAACTCAAAGGGCTGAGGAGTACCTAATGAAATGTTCATCATCCTTAGTCATCAGGGAAATGCAAATCAAAACAACCCTGAGATTCCACCTCACACCAGTCAGAATGGCTAAGATCAAAAACTCAGGTCATAGCAGATGCTGGTGAGGATGTGGAGAAAGAAGAACACTCCTCCATTTTTGGTGGGATTGCAAGCTGGTACAACCCAGTCTTGTGGTTCTTCAAAAAAAGTGGACGTAGTTCTACTTGAGGACCCAGCTATGCCACTCCTGGGCATATATACCAAGAAGATGCTCCGACATGTAATAAAGACACATGCTCCACTATGTTCGTAGCAGCCATATTTATAATAGCCAGAAGCTGGAAACGACCCAGATGTCCCTCCACAGAGAAATGGATAGAGAAAATGTGGTACATTTACACAATGGAATACTACTCAGCTATTAAAAACAATGACTTCATGAAATTCGCAAGCAAATGGATGAAACTTGAAAATATCATCCTTAGTGAGGTAACTTAGTCACAAAAGAACATGGTATAGACTCAATGATAAGTGGATAGTAGCTCAAAAGTTTGGAATACCCAAGATGCACATCACAGCAACCATTGGGTTGAGCATGAGGTCCCAGATGGAGGAATTGGAGAAGAGACTGAAAGAGCTGAGGGAGTTTGCAGCCACATGGAGGGAGCAACAGTGTCAACTGGCCTGAGCCCCTGGTGCTCCCAGAGACTGAACCACCAACCAAAGAATGCATATGGAAGGGCCCATGGTGCTGGCCACATAAGTGGCTAAGGAGGGCCTTGTTAACCATCTGTGGGAGGAGAGCCCCTTGAATCTGAGAGTGTTAGATGCCCCAGTATAGGGGATTGTCAGGGAAGGAAGAGGGGAGTGGGTGGGTGGGGGAATACCCTCATAGAGGCAGGGGGAGGGGGGATGGTATAGGGGGTTTCCAAAGGGGAGACCTGCAAAGGATAAAAACATTTGAAATAAAGTATTAAATAAAAATAAAAAAATTAACATGTGTGTGTGTGTGTGTGTGTGTGTGTGTGTGTGTGTGTGTGTGTGTGTGTGTGTTTCGTTCACAAATCCAGATAACTCCTGGTCAGGTATACCCATGCGACCCACCAGCAGACAAAACTATGTAGCCAACTACTACTACACATCCCCACTTTTCTTCATCATCTACCAGTTCTACTGATGTTGCTGCTATGACCAAGAATGGCTATAAGTCATTGAAACAATAGGAGGCAGAGCTTCTTCAGTCTCTTGTGTCAGACAGCTTAACAATATTTCATTGATTACACTTCTTCAGTACTTTCTCCACACTGAGCTTAAGCTATTATTCTAAAACACAAATCTGATCACAACAATCTCCTGTTCAATATTCTTAAGAGGTTTTCTGTTACTTGGAATAAACTCCAGACTCCTTAGCATGGCACACAAAACCCTGGATTGATCTGACATACAACTTCAGTTTAACCTCCTCCAAACCTACTCTATCCCTAGAAATCCCATACCATACTTAACATTCAGTACTTGGCTCAATAATAATCTCCTCTGGAATTCACTTGCGATACTCTTCTATGAATCAAGTCCCTCATCACAGCACCATACCGTTCCTTCATTATAAAAACTTTTCTTAGCATGGTACAAGTGCTTGAGCATTAGTCCTCAAGGCCACCATTCTGTAAACAACTTTAAAAAACTAAAAAAACAGAAGGAGCCATAGATTTGCCCTTCATTTTCAGCAGAGTACACATGGTCACTAGACTGACGAAGGGAGAAAAAAGAAAGGACATTTTCAAGAAGAAAGTGAAGAGGAGAGGGAGGGGAAGGGGAAGAGGAAGGAGGAAAGAAATGAAAAGAAAAGAAAAAAAGGAAAGCCAGCCAGCCAATTACGTGATTCTAGATAGTTTTCAGCTCTATAATTCTGTCTCCATATTTATATTTGTTTGGCACTAGAGTTTCATATAGATACATTCTCTACAGGAGTTAAAAGATAAACTATTAAAACTTCTGAGTTATTTTTTCTCTGCCATGGGGAGAAAGTGTCTTTCTAAACCCATTCTATCATACCATCATAGAAGCTGTAAGATGACAAAGAGTTATGAGTTAAAAGTTTGGAAACTGCTGAGAGAAATAGATCCCAGGTAGTTTACTAGACAGCTGAACTTTATTCCAAAGCAACATTACCAAAGAACCAGTAGGTCATCCTTTTCCTGTGTGGATCAGCACAGGCAAGAAGCTGGGAAATGAAACCTCTCTGCTCCCCGAAGGGCAGAGGAAGTGTTCCCAGTTAAAAACTGGCAGGTAAATGTACCTGCCAGTACGTTTGTACTGGCATGTACACGTTTTGTATCCATTCTTCTGTTGAAGGATATCTGGGTTCTTTCTAGCTTCGAGCTATTATAAATGAGATAGCTATGAACATAGTGGAGCATGCGTCTTTGTTAGATGTTGGAGAATCTTTGGGTATATGCCCAGAAGTGGTATAGATGGGTCCTCAGGTAGTATTATGTCCAGTTTTCTGAGGAACCACCAGACTGATTTCCAGAGTGGTTGTATCAGTTTGTAATCCCACCAGCAAAGGAGGAGTGTTCCTCTTTCTCCACATCCTCACCAGCATCTGCTTGTCACCTGAGTTTTTTATCTTAGCCATTCTGACTGGTGTGAGTTGGAATCTCAGGGTTGTTCTGATTTGCACTTCACTGATGACTAAGGATGATGACCATTTCCTTTGGTGCTTCTGGGCTATTCGATATTCTTCAGCTGAAAATTCTCTGTTTAGAGAATTTTCACCCCATTTTATTTTTTAAAAAAAATATTTCATTTATTTTATATATATGATGAGTACACTGTAGCTGTCTTCAGAAACACCAGAAGAGGGCACTGGATCTCATTGTAGATGATTGTATGATACCATATGGTTGCTGAGAATTGAAATCAGGACTTCTGGAAGAGCAGTCAGTGCTCTTAACCACTGAGCCATCTCTCCATCCCTATACACCATTTTTTAATAGGATTATTTGGTTCTTTGGAGTCTAACTTCTTGAGTTCTTTGTATATATTGGATATTAGCCCTCTATCAGATGTAGGATTGGTAAAGGTCTTTTTCCAATAACGTTGGTTGCAGTTTTGTCCTATTGATAGTGTCCTTTGCCTTACAGAAGCTTTGCAATTTTATGAGGTCCCATTTGTTGATTCTTGATCTTAGAGCATAAGGCATTGGTGTTCTATTCAGGAAATTTTCCCCTGTGCTCATGTATTTGAGGCTCTTCCCCACTTTCTCCTCTATTATTTTCAGTGTATCTGGTTTTATTTGAAGGTCCTTGATCCACTTGGACTTGAGCTTTGTAGAAGGAAATAAAAATGGATCAATTTGCATTCTTCTACATGCTGACCTCCAGTTGAACCAGCACTATTTGTTGAAAATGCTGTCTTGTTTCCACTGGATGGTTTTAGCTATTTTGTCAAAGATCAAGTGACCATAGGTGTGTGGATTCATTTGCGGGTCTTCAATTCTATTCCATTGATCTACCTGCCTGTCTGTATACCAATACCATACTGTGTTTATCACTACTGCTCTGTAATACAGCTTGAGGTCAGGGATGCTGATTACCTCAGAAGTTTTTTTATTGTTGAGAATAGTTTTCGCTATCCTGGGTATTTTGTTATTCCAAATGAATTTGAGAATTGCTCTTTCTAAGTCTAAGAAGAATTGAGTTGGAATTTTGATGGAGATTGCATTGAATCAGTAGATTGCTTTCAGCAAGATGGCCATTTTTACTATATTAATCCTGCCAATCCATGAGCATGGGAGATCTTTCCATCTTCTGAGGTCTTCTTTGATTTCTTTCTTCAGAGACTTGAAGTTCTTGTCATACAGATCGTTCACTTGTTTGGTCAGAGTCACACCAAGATATTTTATATTGTTGGTGACTATTTTGAAGGGTATCATTTTCTTAATTTCTTTCTCGGCCTATTTATCGTTCGAGTACAGGAAGGCTACTGATTTGTTTGAGTTAATTTTATATCCTGCCACTTTGCTAAAGTTGTTTGTTAAAAACAATGGATTCATGAAATGTTTAGGCAAATGGATGGAACTAGAAAATATCATCCTGAGTGAGGTAACCCCGTCACAAAAGAACACACATTGTGTACACTCACTGGTAAGTGGATATTGGCCCCAAAGCAAGGAATATCCAAGATACAATACACAAACCATATGAAGCTCAGGAAAACCAAAGTGTGGGTGCTTCAGTCCTTCTTAGAAAGGGGAACAAAATACTCATAGGAGTACATATGGAGACAAAGTGTAGAGCAGAGATTGAAGCAAAGACCATCCAGAGACTGCCCCACCCGGGGAACCATCCAGTATACAGTCACCAAACCCAGACACTATTGTGGATGCCAAGAAGTGCTTGTTGAAAGAAGCCTGACATACCTGTCTCCTGAGAGGTTCTCACAGAGCTGACAAATACAGAGGCAGATGCTTGCAACCAATCATTGGACTGAGCTCAGGGTCCCCAATGGAGGAGTTAGAGAAAGGACTGAAGGAGCTGAAGGGATTTGCAACCCCATAGGAAGAACAACAATATCAACCAACTAGCCTACCCCCCCCCCCCCGAGCTCACAGGGACTAAACCACCAACCAAGGAGTACGCATGGAGGGACCCATGGCTCCAGCTGCATATGTAGCAGAGGATGGCCTTGTCAGGCATCAATGGAAGGAGAGGCCCTTGGTCCTGTGCAGGCTCAATGCCCCAGAGTAGGGAAATTCAAGGGCAGGGAGGCAGAAGTGGGTGGATGGGTTGGGGAACACCCTCATAGATGTAGGAGGAGGGGGGTGGAGTAGAGGGTTCTGTGGGGACTGGGAAAGGACATAACATTTGAAATGCAAATAAAGAAAATATCCAATTAAAAAGTACTAATCAAAAAAAAGGGGGGGACAGGTGATCCTACTCATTCAAAAGTTTCCTTCCTGTGGGGTTTTTCTCTTTCAGTTCACATCAAATTCAAATATAGCTTCCATTGTTTTGAATTCTTCTCTGGTACAACCATGGATCTTCTACAAAATATAACCCACTATTATCTGTTAGAAGTTGGAGGAATCATTCTGCATGGGTCTATCTATTTTTAATTAATCAAGGATATTGAGAGATTAGTTCTTAGGATATGTTTGTTAAAATGGATTTTCAACAACTAATTATAATAGATATTTTTCCTTCTGAGGGAAGGAAGGGAAATAATTCCCTAACTTATTTTTTAAAAAATGATAATTTGGCCTGTCAAGTGAAAGTTGGGCAACTTTGCTAACAGCCCCTCTTAGCGTGATTTTTCTCACACCTTGCACCTTGTCAGTAATAATAAAAACCAAGAGAGTGCACGTTTACCTGTCACTTCACTCTTATGGAAGGTAGCTAAGAAATCAGGAGAGTGAGTTTACCTTGTGAGTAGTATTGTGAGCTCTATAGTCCTTTTCTCTGACTCAGAACTTGTATGTCTTCTGCTGTATCATATAGGAAGCAGCAACAGGAACATTCATTAATCATTAAATGAGGATGAAACTTCAACCCATTCATGTTCTTGATAGTGTAGTGTATACTCACACAGTTTATGTGCATATTTTCTTTTGATCATGAATTCCTTAAAAGCGAGGATGGCACTGGTCTGGTGGTACATATATGTAACCTCAGCTTCTCAGGAGACTAAGGAAGGAGGATTGTAAACTCAGTGACTATCTGAGCTACAGAATGAGTTCCAGGCCAGTTTGTACCGTTTAGTGAGTCCCTGTTTCAAACTAAGAAGTAAAAAATAAGCCTGGGAATATTGCTGTGGTGGTTTGAATATGCTTGGCCCAGCAAATGGCACTATTAGAAGATGAGGCCTTGTTGAAATAAGTGTGTCACTGTAAGGGTGGTCTTTGAGACCATCTTCCTAGCTATATGGGAGCCAGTCTGCTCGTGGCTTCCTTTGTATGAAGTTGTAAAACTCTCAGATCCTCCAGCACTATGTCTGCATGGACATTCCCATCTTGATGATAATGGACTGAACCTCTAAATCTGTAAGCCAGCCCCAATTAAACGGTGTCCTCTATGATAGTTGACTTGGTTATAGTGTCTGTTCACAGCAGTAAGACCAAACTAAGACACTTGCTTAGTAGTAGAACACTTGTTTAGCGTGCATAAAGCCCAGGGTTCAGTTTCTACTACCACAAAAAAAATAACCAACCAACCAAGAAAATGTATAAGGATTATATATAATTTCTCTGAAGTCCAAGTCTCTCTAATCTATACCTCAATTGTAGTAGATATTAGCTAAATAAAAATACCACAATGAGGAGGATTAAAATGAAGGGAGTCAAGGAAAACTTACTATATAATTTTCAGATTTTTTTATTAGCTAAATCCATGTAGTTTCTTAATAAGGTAATTATCATTACAAATTTGAAGGCAGTTGACTGATTGTCCTTACCTATTCTTCAAATAGCATGACCTTAACATCTGCACTTTTATTATTCTCCCTTCCTCATTATATTGCAGAATACTTCAGGTAAAATAATTCATTCACTCTCAATATCCAAATATTCTATCACAAAGAAAACAACCATTTGCAAGAGGTTTGCTTAGTAAGTACCTGTGATTAGATATAGTCAACGACAAAATTAGCTGTCATTCCTTCTTTCAGTAGCTGGGAATATTTCAAGACAAAGGAAGAAACATTTAATCAAAGTAACATTTTAATCTCACAAATCTATGTAATGAAACAAGAGTCTCATGGAGAGTAACCTGTACCGTGGTTATAGTTCTTTATGTTTGCAATAATATCATCAACAGTACAGCTCAAAGAATAAAATCACTTATTTTTGAAAAAGAAAAGATAATGCTTGTGACTGAAAGTTTCCCATGAGAAAGAAGATGTCTGCAGTTTTGTTCCAGTTGGAAATGTGCTTCTGGATGCCTTGTGGGTTAGCTTTGAAACTCACCCTTGTCTAGTCCTTGTGATGTGTGTCTTAAGAAATCTCCATGTATGTGCATTTTCAATGGACCATATGTTTCTGTTCTCCCAAAGTGGGGCTAGAAACCATAATACCAAAATGAGATAATACTAAGAGTTGGTACCCTTAAGAAGTAATTAGTATTTGACAGCCAGTCCTTTAAAAATGGAATTACTGTCTTTATGAAGAGCCCTCAGAAAATTCCTTTAACCTTTTTTTTATAACATGAAGATGTGGGATATTAATCTGCATTTGAAAGAGATGCAGAACTATGTTAAAGAAAGAGATGAGAACTATGTTGATACCCTGTTCTCAAGCTTGCAGTCTTCAGAACAGATAAACACAAATTTGTTTTATTTGTAAGCTTTCTAGATTATGATATTTTGTTACAGTAACATGAACTGACTGAGAGACTCAAAGCATCATAAATGATGAAATCTTTGGCCTATGTACTGGGCTCTGGGTCTTTCATTTCTGAGTATAATCTGAGGAAAGGAACACTGTCTTCCTCACTAAGAGGAAACCAAATCACTGAATGAAGAACCAAAGAAGCAGATAGTTCAGTGAGTGAGTACAACATAGAAGGCATAAAGACCAGGAGGAAGATTAATTGATTAAGTCTTGTTCCTGGGAATCTCCTAGACCCCTAAATCTGTTCTCAGAAACTGAAGAGAGGGGCTCCAAAATGCCCAGATTTCCTGATGGGGATACACCTGATAGATAAAACCACTGGATTTGAGCTTCTAACATAACTTACTCATGGTTAAGGGTTAGCATTCCCAGCAGGTCTTGGGAAATTTGGGAAAGAAAAGTTGCAGGAAGACTGGAAAAAGTTTTAAAGCCACTGAAATGCAGTCATAAACATAAATATAAAGGCGATCCCAATTTATTCACAAGCTTGTGAAGCACAGGGTACATTTCGTAACAAAAATATCAAAGTACAAAAGATAAATTTCAAAGGCAAAGTTTACAGCTTGTCCTCTGCAGGACAGACTATCTGGGATGCTCTTTCATCACAGTTAGTTAAATGAGGGTTCTGGCAGCGCAATGACTCAGAGATAACAAAATAAAGTCATAACATCAATATCCTCAAATGTTTGTAGATATATGTGAGAACATAAATATTAAATGTTGAAAAAGGGATTCAACTTGCCCTTCAGGTCCAGCCAGCTGGCTTCGCTCCACCACACAGTGCCCTCTAAGATGAACATAATAAAATAAAACACTGTTCCCAAGGAATGAAGTGGAAATGTGGAGGGGTTTTCTGTTTTGTTTTGTTGTTATTATATTTTTATTTATTTATTTATTTTCTGTATGTGCATATATATAAAATGGCACAAGTGTGAAGGTCAGAAAAAAATTCCTTCCTGTGGGTCAATTTGCCCACTTAACCATCTTCTCAGCCCGGTTATTACTTTATTTCACTCTATAAAGAAAAATTTAACTATGCTTACTCCTTGACAATAGATAGCCTACTAGAAGGCAATGGGATTCTCTTATGGGCTCTGAGACCTCTAGCATCTATTCAATGCTGCAATTGCTACATAATCTCTAGCAGTTTGTTTACTTCAAGGAAGGCCTGGATTTATAAAGATGTTAGTATTCAAGGTCTGTTTATTAATAATGCACCAAGGTAACTTTGTGTTTTATTTTTTCCAATATGGCAGCTATGATGATTAATTGAATCTTGATGTCAACTTGGTTGAATAGGGAATCAATTACAAAACAAATGTTTCAGAGCAGATCTATGAGGGCATTGCAAGGAATGCATTGACAGATCTACCAGAATAGGTACTTTCCTGCAGAGGTCTGAGGAAAAGACAGTGTACCTTCATGATTGTTGATGCTGCCATCCTTCCTAGATATCAGAAACCAGAGTCATCACCTTTTCAACATGGACTAAAGATAAGCAGCCTTCTGGGGATCTTCCAGTCCTTTAGCTGGGGCACCAACCCTTGTGATCTGAGCAACCACCAGGTTCTGAGCTTCTCCTGTGTACAGACAGCCATGGAAGACATACCCAGCTCCTAATCTCATAAAGACTCTTTTTGTACTATTTATTCATTCTGTTGGGTTTGTCCTTCTAGAGAACCTTGACCAATAGGGCAGGTACTTGGAAAAAAACAAACAAACAAATGTGGCAGCACTTATTATTGACATTTTTTTTTTTTTTTATTAAGCTGAAGCAAGGAGACAGCACAGCAAAGGAGATGAGGCAGTTCCACTGAAGAACTTCACAAATTTGACCTTTGACCTGACCGTAAGACCCATGTTAAAGACCTAAATTACTTTCTGAAACAAAAATCCCTCCTGCCTTTTGTTATATCTACACCTTTCATAATTATGCCAGATGACAGCCACTCAGATGGCTCTCTGAACCCTGCTTCACTATAACCTATTAGACAGAAATGCAATATCATTTTAACACACCAAAATGAAAATCCCACCACGAAGCAAAGCTTGATAGGGTAAATATTCCCCTAAACATTTGTGATTAACACCTCTGACTATTTTTTTCTTAAGTTCAAATAGTTATTAATAGAAAACAGTAGCACGGTGCAGTTAAGTGTGGCAGATGGCACATAGGAGTGAGTGGTGTGTAATTTACAGTAAACAAATTCTTTATCTTTGACGGGTCATGGGGAGAAGTAAAATAGTCTCCAACTCAATCAGGGAATATGCAAGAAAACACTGACATGCAGATTCACTAATTACAGTGAAATGTGTTAAAAAGCTACAATTATCCCAATGGATGAAACCTTTTCCCATGAAGATTAGAAAAAACAACCAGGCATCATGGGCTGACAGCAGGATATCATTTGTAAATGTGCTCCCAGATTGGTTGACACCTGTTCAGAGAAGAGATTCAAATCTTCAGGGCCCTCAACTTGGTTGCCTCTTGAGGCTGGTACATTCCTTGATGATATGCATGAATGTGAAGCTATCAGCTGTTTCTAACGAAATATCTGAGGGGGAAAGGTTGCAAACATTATCTTCTTCCTTCAAAAGCAGGGAACGATAAATCAGCAGGAAAGAACGTTAAAAACATGAGTTTGAAAATATATAATTTCTCAGCTATGCAAAATATAAGGATGCAATATGAATTATATGAGGAACTTCATGGACCTAGAAAAACAGAGGAAGCTGTACCATGAGCCAGCTTGTCAGAAAGATACAAAGACGTGTACAAAGATACAAAGACATGATTGTCAGAACGATACAAAGACAAAGGCAGTAGATTCCCAAGTTCAAGATCAGGCTGAGACGCAACAAATTTAGGTTCAGGAGTGATCAGAATGGTAATCTAGGGAGGAAGTACCATCCAGCTAAATTTACAAAGGCAGGCAGATCTCTGAATTCTTTTATGATTAAAACAAACAAACAAACAAAATGAAAACAAACAAACAAACAAACAAAATGTACTTACTGTTCTTTTTCTAAGAGTCAAGGGGTTAAGCTCATGGAATGCTGATTCGTGGGATGGTCAAGAGGGAACCTAGAATAAATAACTGAATTGAAAAGTAAATTTAAAACAAAACAAAACAAAACTGAGCTTTTGGTCTGCATGTGATGAGCCAGCTGAACACTATAGTTCTTTAGAATTTTCTATAGAGAGAGCTTAACTGTCCAGAGATGTCTGGAGAGCAAAAACAGCACTTCAAGAAATTTTCTTAACGGAATTTCTGATTTTGGTTGGAAATCCATGGAAGACTAACACAACTCTTTTTAAATTTCTCATAGCTCTTTAGAACTTTTTCTAACAGGATTTATGACCTTGGTTGGAAATCCCAAGAATTACTTACACAGTGAACACAGCTCTTTTATAATGTTTTCTGGCTTTCTGATTTTGATCATAAAACCCAAGAATTACTTTTAGAATTTTTCTAATAGTATTTTGACTTGGTCAGAAAAATTCAAGAATTTTATTATAGCAGCCTTTCTGACTTTAGTTAGAAAACCCATGAGCTGTCCAGATAACTTTTAGAATTTTTACTAGCAGAGAGTGCTATCTTAATCAGAGAGGTTTTTTTAGAATAGCAAGAAAAATCTATCTGGAGCAGAACACACACACAGAGTGAGACAGAGCAGTCTAAAAGCTATCTCAATCAGAACATACACACAGGGAGAGACATGGGGGGTGGTGGGGGGGGGAGAGATTTGAAAAGCCATCTCCAGCAAAAAACATAGACCATCAGCTTGGACTCACGATTTGACTTCACCAATGGTCTGTTTTACCAATCCCAGACATCCTTTCTCTTAGGAACCTGGACCTAACCCAGGCTGGTCCTTGGCAACTCACTTTTATAGACATTTTAAATTTCCCTAAGTTGTACTTTTGGTGTGGACTAATGCTTCAAATTCCTGTGGGTATTACAAATACCATGAATACCTTCATATTGGGAAGAAAAGAATTCACATAAAAAACATTAATTTGTAAATAGATCTACATAGGAAAGTATGTAGTCACTGATGGTTATGAAACTATTTACATGGGGCTATTTAAACTTGGGATGTCCTGCAAGTGTGAAATACATGCTATGGTGGTTTGAATAAAAGGCCCATAACCAGTGGCCCTATTAGGAGTTTAGAATAGGTGTGGCCTTGTTGGAGGAAGAGTGTGTCACTGGGAGGTGGGTTTTGAGGTTTCAGAGGCTCAAACCAGACTTAGTGGCTCACTGTCTCTTCCTGATGCCTGAGGATCCTGTGTAGAACTCTAAGCTACTTTTCCAGCACCATGTCTGCCTGCATGCTGACATACTTCCTGCCATGACAATAATGGACTAAACCACTGAAGTTGTAAGAAAAGCCCAATTAAATGTTTTCTTTTATAAGAGTTGCCATGGTTATTGTGTCTCTTCACAGCAATAAAACCCTAACTAAGACACATGGTAACTTCAAAACCTTACTACTCTAGAAAGAAAACAAAATATTTCTTTATAATGTTTTATATCAATTCAACATTGAAATTAGTTTCCCCTTTTCTATTTCTTTAATAAAGTCATCAGAAAATTTTAAAATTTTAAATTGTATATATGATTTATATTATGTTTCTATTTGAAAAGGCATATGAGAGAGCAAATTGTGCTACATTTATATATTGTATCATTGTTTATGTTAATAATAATTCAAATACCTAGCCATTAAAAACAATAAAATCCTTATTTTTTACATAATTTCATAACTACACCATTTTAATTATTAATATTTACCAATCATCACTAATGCTTATTAAGCACCCAGGTACTGTGCAGAGTGCTACACAATTTGCATGCATTCTTCCATTTACTCCTGATTAGCTTACTATGGATGCACTATTGAAAAGAATATAGATGAACACCAACACTAAGAAGCTCTTTATCTGTGCCTGGGCAAATCTGGGCTTGGACATTCTTCAGTTCGTATTCTAAGAACTCTCCTCCTTTGCCTTGCAATGCAACTCCCCACTACCAACCCCATTTAGCTATTCACAAGAAAGCTTCCAAAATAAATATCCAGCAGGCTCAGGAGTAAAAACTTTCTGTTGAATCTGTGTATCACATTTATCTTTTCCGTTTCAGAAAACAGTGGTTTTATAACAGTGTTGTAGATTGTCCAAATAATGGGATCTAAACATAATGGAATGATGAGAAATTCACCAATGCTATATATATATCAAAAGTAATTCTTTGTTGGGTGTTACTTTTGGTCTAAACTTTTGTCTCCAGTTCCACTTTTCCCTATTCTGAGACATATATTTTCAAGTTTCTATGTTTACTGATTGGCTGATAGCCAATGTGAAACTCACTGTACCAACAGCAAACATAAGCACTTTATTTTCTACTCCAAGACTATTTACAAATAGTCAAATAATTCTCCACATGCAAAAGATAGTTTGGAGACATATACCTTCTAGTATGCTAAATCATAGGTATATTTTGACAATGTATTGAAAATCTGCAATACTTATTTTTTACTACTAGAGTACAGAACACACACATTATGTTAAACTATACAAAAAGCCCAGGAAAATAGTACATTGTCAGCGTTAATAGGAACAAAACAAATAGCTAAATTAAGTATATTAATTTTGTTCTAGTAGCATAATTTCTTGTATAGCTTCAGAATGTTTTCTATGTTTAGATTAATCAGTCCCATAAATGTATTCAATCAAAAGCAGTATTGTCTTTGCTATTGATTCCAGGCCAATAGAAGCAATATCAGGTCAGTACTGCTAAGGATTTTTGCTAAAATGTCTTATTTAAAAGTATCTTCATGATCTTCTAAGTGTCATATATTATCTCAGAGTATGAGAAGTCTGAGATCTAACAGGGTGTCACAATACCTTTCTAGATTAATAAAATCAATATATTCTCCTAAGTAGCATCATTTTGGAAATGCATAGCTGGAGCCCTGAAGATCTCTAGGATATGCTCAAAGAAGGAACAGGAGGCATACACATGTGGTCTCTTCCTAAAGAAGTGTTCAGTTTGTTTAAGTTATATGAACTGGACATCAGGTTTTATTTAGGAACATATATGTACACACACACACACACACACACACACACACACACAAATACATGCAATAGCAACCAATAAAAAAAGAGGCATGAATCTGAAGGAGACTGGAAAAGAGTTTATGAGAAGGACCAGACTTGGCTTTGAGAGAGGTTCTGAGAGCAGTGAAACAAATAACTCAAAGTCAAATTGTGGGTCCAACCTGGCTGTCTATGCTCTACTAGAGACAGTTTTCCAGCCTACTTTCTCTCTGATCTCCTTTCTCTGGAGATCTCTAGACAGTTCTCTCTTTGTGTTCTGCTCAAGTCAGTTCTCCAAGCAGATCTCTCTTGCTATTCTAAACACTTCTGTGAATAGCTCATCTCTTGCAGATCATAAGCCTAGTTTTTTATTTTACAGATCAATTCAATCTTTACTCCAGGTTCCCTTTTTGATTATCCTATGAATCAACATCCCATGACCCCAGTCCCTTAGGAAACAGCAAGCACACATTTTCTTTTAATATTGCAAAAGAATTCAGAGATCTGCCTGCTTCTGTTAATCACAGACAATAAGCTAGCTGGGTGGGATCCAATCCTAAAATTACCATTTCTACAACACTTATCTAACCTTGCTGAGTCTCAGGCTAACCCTGAACTTGGGAATTTTGGAATTTGTCTGCCTTTGCTAGCTAAAAACAAACAAACAAACAAATGTAACTGGATGTAATCTACTGTGATCACCACTCCCTAAATCTCTTTATCTCCTTCCTCAGTTTTTTTCTGATAAGTTGACTCATAGTATAGTTGCCTCTGTTTCTTTAGATGCCTGATGCCCCTAATATAATTCATATTATATCCTTATTTTTTTGCATAGTTGAGAAATTATATGTTTTCAAACTCATATTTTTAGAGTTCTTTTCCATAGCCTTAAGGGCTGTCCTGAACGTCCCAGCATTTACCATTTTGCTAAGACATTAGCAACACCTTCACTTCCCAGACTCCTGCTATCTCTGAGTATCATAGAGTCATTATGTTAATGGGGAAGACATTTCTTAAAGTAAGAATGTAAAATATGTACATTATTATACAAACAAGCCTTATGCCCATGGCAACCAGCCACACTCTTGGAGGCCCATGTCTTCTGGCCCTGTCCCAGGGGCAAGAACCATATCATTCTGTCCTCACCAATGCCATGCCATACCCAGCAGATTTGAAGGGAAAAAAAGAAAAAATATTATAATTGAATTATATTCTCAAAAATTAAAACAAAACAAATGAAAGTGCATAGTTTAAGAGTGAAATAGAGACCATTACACAAGTTGAATTGAAGAACAGCAATAGCACTACAAACAAATGATCTAAATAGGTTACAAGACCTCAAACAGAGACAGGACTTGGTCAGTGTAAACATAGAGTCACTTGGAAGAAAAACTGCCAAAGGGAAAGATTTCATTTTCTTTGTCCATTGGAAGACAAAGTTGGTTGGAATATAATGTAAGAAAAATTAAGAAATCAACAAATGACCTAGCTTTAGTCTATGTTGTAAAATGGCTTGAATGTCAGATGAAAGAATTTGTCTGAGGACTGACAAGATTCAGAACTATCAAGTGTGAGAGGAAAAAGCTATGTAAGCATGATAAACATACTAACATAACTGTGGATCTGGCTGGGATGTAAAAATAAAAATAGAATCAAAATCAGAACTTGGGTAGCAAGCCTGAAACCTGAAGAGGAATGCTTACAAATAAACAAGAACTGAATGATGTAGATAGAGCAAAAGGAAGTCCATCTGGAAGAGTGGGATGTAAAATTCTGAGCTGACTATTAAGTAGACCAAAACTGTGGGAGAGAGTAGAATCTGAGTTTTCTCATTTGCCAGTTTTACCAAATTCAGGAAAATACATTTGAGATATAAGATTAATAAAAATTATGAAATGCTTGTTATTTTTAATTATTTATCATCTTAAATATGGATCATCTTATCTTATAGTAGCTTAAATTACTTAACATGAAACAATTACTTAAAAATTGTAAGTATGCCAAGGCATATATCCTTAGAAGATACAGAACACTTGAACTAATTACTATTTTATTGTTTTCATTTGTACCCAGTAGAATTTGTCCTTTGAAGAGACATGGTGCAATCTCTCACAGCAGGTATGATACATTTTGATCTTGATTTTAAAACAATGCTGTCATCATTTCTTGAAAAGTCCACTTTGTTCAATATTGCTTTTCTAAAATGAATCCAAACACCAAAAGTAAGAAAACAAGGAATGTACCAAGTCATTTAGAATTGTTTTTATTCTATTAAAGCTTTTATATTCTTAATCAAAATTGTCATTTACATTCTTCTGAGATTTTTTTTAAACCTCTTATCTTAAGATAACAAATATATAAATATTTGGAGTTTTTTTAATTGATAGAATAATTATACAGTCATGGGACTTTAGTGTGATAAATTGACACATGCACTCATATTCCACAATCCATTCAGGGTAATTGGCATATCCACCATATCAAACATATATTGTTGCTTTGTAATGGAAATATTCAAAATCCTCTCTGCTAGGTATTGTGATATATTTTAGTAAATCATTAAATATAGTCACCCTACTGTGCTATAGAATACTAGAACTTAATCCTCTTATGTAAATATGATTGTGGTTCCCTATCAGCCTCCTTACCCTTCTAAGACTCTGGTAATCAGGACTCTACTCTCTCCATGTGGAGAAATTATTCCTTAAGGTCAAATTGAAGAGGGCTGGTCTTTAGTTGACTACATACTCAGAAGAAAGGCTATATCTGATGGAGTTTCTTCATCTTTTACTGTTTGACATTTAAAACTGTCTCCTAAGGTCACTGCTCTAAATCAAACAACAAATTTGAAGCTTTAAGAATATTAAAGCTTGGCTAATTATTAATGGGGTCTATTATGATAAATTTAATAAGCAATTAAATTTCTTAGTTTTTTTCCTACCTAACCCATGTTAGCAGAGACATTATGAACCTTTTCTTCTTGGTTCATTCAACAGGAAAAAAATTAAAGTACATAAAAATACAAGACAAATGAGCTACTGTTACTGCTATTAGTGTTATTTATAATTGCCACCTTTTAAGAAAAGAGTCCCTTGCCAAAGGAATCATAAAGGCTACCAATTTCCACTTATAGGAAAATGGATCTGTGGGTATTAATGTCTCCTCCTGTCACCTCGTTTTATTTTATCTGGCAGAGTAGAGAGAAAAGCTAAACTAGGCAGAACAAATAGAACTTCTTTGACTTGTGTGGCAGAAAATTCCCCCAGGTGGAGGTTTTCTGCAGCTGTAATAAATCTTGATTTAGAGAAGTATAATATTTCATGATAGAAAACATTTCATTTCCCTAAACTACTGTAACGTGCAAACCTATAGGAAAACAATTGAATGGGCTGATAAGATCAGTGCTGATATTTAGAAATGAAAAAAAAAAATCAAGCCTATTTTGAAATTATGTTAAGGTCATAAGTTGGAAGATGGTATTAGCTCCCATGTTGTGTGTTTGGGGGGAGGGGGAAGGGGTGCTTGTTTTTCTGAAAGTGAAGGAGACAGTGTAGTATAGCATAGCCCACCCTGATAGGCTTGTCCACCTGCCCACCATGATTTCCACATTACTAATACAGATAAAAAGCATGAGCCATTAACTTAAAGCATCTGTCCTGCATTAACATGCCTTCTATTTTGTTGCAGGTTACTATTCAGTTGGAAATGGTGCAATATTTCTTCAAATTTTCACATTTTGTTGCAGTTCAGAACTAAGGGTTTAGTTATCTTAATCCTATGGATAACTTTTGACAGACAACATTCAGCTTTTTCTTTTTCTTTTTATTTTCATATTTTATTTACATTTCAAATGTTTCCCTCTTTCCAGATCTCCCCTTTGGAACCTCCCCATTCCCTCCACCCTCCCTCTGCCTCTATGGGGGTATTCTCCAAACCACCTCCCTACCCCACCCCCCACCCACTCTCGTCTTCCCTCCTTGACATTCTCCCATACTGGGGGATATAACATTCAGCTTTAATATGCCAAAATCTTCACTGTACATGCTCATGCTCACTCATATAAGCAATCGGTGTTTAGTCTCAGGATGAGCTCAAGGGTCGTGTAATCTAGCTATACTCCAGACCAGCATTAGATTTGGTCATGATATAAGAGGATTGCAGAAATGCTCATCAGTTAGCTTGCAGAGAATGGAATGCCAGCCATAGAATATTAGTAGAAATAATAGATAGGAAAAAATGAGATGCAATGTGCTCATTTAAAAAAAAAATAATATGAAGTAAAATGACAAAGTGTAATACCTACCCCTAGGTTAAAAAATATCTTTTGGAACCTTAGATTTGGAAAATGAAGATGTGACTCTGTTGGGGAAAAAATGGCCACCGAGCACATGCACCAAAAGTAGACCCCAAAGTCCATTCTGTTACTTAATTCTTTGAGAACTTCATATATGATACTGTAGTTGCATCGTTTTCATTCTTCCCTCTCCCTACTCATATTCCTCCTATGCCCACAAACTCCCTCCTAAATGTGTGACCTCTTCTTCTTTAATTATTATAGTTACAAAAGTATAGATAGATAGACAAATAGATAGATAGATAGATAGATAGATAGATAGATAGATAGATAGATATGTATATTGCACTGAGCCAATTTAGTGTTGTTCCATACATATGTGTTTACATGGAATTGGATAAACTCCCTGAAAAAAACTGAATCACCCTGAAAAAAAACTGAATCACCCTTTCTCTACTAGCCATTATTGGCCTGTAGCTCTTCATCAAGATATAGGACCTTGGGAAATTTTCTTCTACCCACATTAGCATGGCTTGCTTAGGCAACTATATTGCTTCATTTCATGGATTCAACTTTGCTGTCATGTCCTGAGAATACTAAAACCAGCAAATGTCACAGTCCTCTGGCTCTTAAAATCTTTCTATCTTCCTCATCTTCCAATTTCACTTTGCCTCAAGTATATGTACAGGTTGCACTGTAATTATATTGACTGGGATTATGTACCCACAGCCACTCATTTTCTATAATTTTACCAGTAGTAGAACTGTGTTCTATCTGTTGTAAAAAAGAATCTGATGAGGAGCACAGAGCTACACTTATCTGTTGTTATAAGGATAAGTATCTAGAGTGCAAACACATATTATATTGTTTTGGTAAAATGGCAGTAGTAAGTTCTACTGTGAGTTCTATAACTTCTCCAAATGGATATCTACCTAGGTTTACAATAACAGGCATAAATTGTCTATCATAGTGCGGGCCTTAAGTCTAGTTAACCACTCTTGGTTACCACCGGGATAAAAGTGCCACCAGTGCACGATTGTAGATATCTTGTCAGAACAATCATTATTGTGGTTCACATGAGTAGGACCATTGGTTCTCTTCTCTTTTAGCAGATTAAATAACTTCCAATTCTGTGAGAGCTATTCCTCAGAGTGAAACATTCCAAGTTAGGCCCAGCTCAATCCCAAGACCTATTTTCAAAGTGTACAGTATTTTCATAAATAGAATCCAACCATCCAGTTTTAGAATGTATCCAAGTAAAATGGAAATAGCTTGTACTATTTGTAGTGTCCCTTAGACATCTCTGACCAACAAGTCAAAGGCATTTGACCATGCCTGGCATTGGGAGCTTGCTAGATTCTATATGGCTTTCAGGAAAAGCATGATCAGCTCATGTGGCATAACTCAATTTAAATATATATATAGTTTCATATGTGTTACACAATTATTAATTACTTTTACACTGCTGTGATAAAATACCATGACCAGGAAAATGTATAGAAGGATGGTTTTATTTGGGGCTATGATTCTAGAGGGCTAGAGTCCCTGATGGTAGAGTGGAGGCAGCTGGATCTTGGAGCTGAGGACTCACATCTCAAACTACAGAGAGCACAAGTAGTGAACTGGGAATTCTATGAGATTTTTAATCTCAGAGTTATCACAGTGACATATTCTCTCAAACAAAGACATACTTCCTAAGACGTGCCACCACTAACTAAGGACCAAGCATTCAAATGCCTGAGACTATAGGTGGTATTCTCATCCCATCCACAACTCTCTCTCTCTCTCTCTCTCTCTCTCTCTCTCTCTCTCTCTCACACACACACACACACACACACACACACACACACACACACATACACACACAGGCAAACATTTTATATATATTCTTCAACTTTTTATTGGTTCTTTGCAGATTTCACATCATACACCCCAGTCCTACTCATCTCTCCCTTCCCTCATACCTGCCCTTTACCCTTGCAACTCACCTCCAACAGAGAAAGAAAAAGCTCACTGGGGAAGCTATAGTGTGGAGCAGTATACTCTTTTGTCTGCATTCTTTGCTTCAAATGTTTTTTGCAAGCTATCCTTGGTCTGGTACAAGGCCTCTGGCTTTTGCTACTCTATCTGAAGTTCCATAAATGGAACCTCACTGGGACTTATTTTGGATATTCTGTTGTTGCCCTGTGTCATGGAGATACTAAAGTTTTGTATCTGTAGAATCACCCCTTCATGCACTGTGGCAGTTCATCAATGGGGTAGATGTTGGGGCAGGCCAATTCAAAAACCTGGATCTGGGTTTCCCACTCTCATGACCTTGGGGTTGTCTCATCAGCAACTTTGGCAACCATGGCCAGCTCTTTCATGCTGCTTAAGAAGGGCCTGCTCTCCTGAGGGTTGCAACTGGTGAGGGAAATGGCCAGTTCTCCCACTCTCATGACCCTGGGGCCAACTCTCCTGCCTGCCATAGATAGCAAGGAAGGAGGGAGGAGGTAAGGGCATCTCCACAGCCCAGCAGACAAGAGGCAGGGCTGGCTCTAGTGATCATGACTAACAGAGCCAACTCTCCTGCAACCCCTACTTCCAGGGCCAACTCTACTGTGCTGTCCAGGTCAGGTGTAGAGACTGCTCTCCTAAGTGCTGCAGCAAGTAAGGTGCAGGGACAGCTCTCATGACCCCATTGGAGTCAAGTCACCCAACAACTGCTAGTGGCAAGGGCAAAAGGAAGGGAGGTGATCTCTCCCTACCAATGCACAGCAGACAACTGGCAGGGCCAGCTCACCTAACCCCCCCCCCCCAATTCAGGTCCAGCTCTATTGTGGCCCAGATAAGGTTAAGGACCTGCTTTGCAGGTCTGATGACCTTTCAACCTGCTCTTCCACTGAGATCGGTAGCAAGGGGTGAGGAGAGGGGCATCTCTCCCTTGCCCATGTTCCTGTACAGCAAACAAGTTGTGGGGGCAGCTCACCAGAGACCGTGCCACCAGGGTCAGCTCTACTGTGCTGCTCAGAAGAGGTACAGGGTCTGCTCTCCACAGTGCTGCAGCCAGTGAGGGTCAGGGACAGCTCTCCTTCTCTCATGATTCCAGAGCCTGGTCTCCTGCCTATTGCAGGTGGTAAGGGTCAAAGCAAAAGAGGGTATGTTATCTCTCCCTTGCTCACTCCATCACATGAGAGACACCGACTTTCCCATGTTCATGTCCTGGGGCCTGGTGACCAGCAATTCCTACAATATTCAGGGCCTGCTCTCAGGAATACTGCTAACTGGCCAGGGGAAGGGTCAGCTCTTCTGCTCTCATACCTTCAGGGTCAGCTCTACCACAAGGTAGAGCTGATGATAGCCAGGCCAGTTCTGCATAGCCTTCAGATACCAACATCTCCAGGCAGTGCCCAGACCTGGGTTATCTTCCTGGTCTTTGGTAGTAATAAACTCTTGCTATTGAAGGGCCACAGACCCAGATGTGGCCCATAGTGGCAGCACAGGCTAGAACTCCACCATGATCTCAGGTGTTAAAACCAGCTACTCACATCAGGCTGTCTCACTATCTTTGAGTCTCCAGCTCTGCCTCTCTTTATTGTGCCTACATGCTTCTGTTTCTCTTTCTCTCCCATTTCTCTACCACTTACTTGCTCCTCTTAGTAGAGTCTGGGGTCTCTGAATATCTATACTCATCTCAGGAGTGGTGTTAGGAGTGTTATACCCTGCTTGTGAATTATGGTGCCTAAGAGGGGTCATCTCAGGCATGGCCTTCCCTCCATGCCTGCACAGTGCTGGACTGGTGGTCATCTCAGGCTAGCTCTCTGTCTGGATCAGCACTGGTCTGGTAGTTGTCTGGGGCTTGCTTCTCATCTGGCCTGCCTGAGTGGTGAGGATTGTCTGTCTCAGGCTCACTCCCACCAAGACTGTGGTTCTTCTAGTCTCCTCCTTGCTCCCCATCCTGGGAACCCATCTGGGTCTTCAAGTTGCCAGACCGGTGGTCTTCTCAGGCTCACTTTTTTCAGGAAATGATTAGGCTGTTAATCATTCAAATGTTCATAGGTCAGAACACTGAGTGTAGACTCAGCCTCTCTCCTCTCTGCCACCGACTGACATACATGTGACACAGCAGTCATACCTGCAATGCCTCTAGGGGAAAAGACCTGTGCATATTTTTAAGAGTGCTTAAAGAATAGTATTTTTCCTTATGACTTTTAAAAAATATCCTTAGCATTATTTACTTCTCTTTTCTTTCTTTTCTCTGTATTACTCTCTTTCCTCCCTGTCCCCCTGAGGTGCTCCCTACATTTCTTCCATTGCCCACTTCATAGTACTTATGTCCCACTCTCCACCTCTGTAGAGCTCCTTCTCATCTCTTCTACCCATAGTTCCTTTCTGCTTTCCTGGGCACTTTCCATGATGAATAACAGCAAAGCTAAAACAAACCAAACCAAACCATAACAACAACAACAATAACAGCCAACTAAAAAAGCAAGAAAACTATTGTCAGAGCGATAAGGACACCTTTCTGGTGGGGAAATACCTGAAGTCCGAGGATGCCTCCAGGGACTGTCTCAATCTAGCGACATCACAAAGATGAGTTTGGCTATTTCACAGCTCAAGTGATAGAAAGTGTTTTGTCCTGAAATCCTGAACACTAGGGTGACAGAGATTCCAGGGAAAAAATGATGTTGATTCCATAAAAAGCAGGCAGACAGAGTACAGAAAGCTGTTCACTTAAGGGCTGGGAACAGCAGGGAAGACGGTATCAGAAATGTAGCCTTGAGAAGTGGCAGAATCCTGAGATCTGAGTTACTGCCACAGAGCAAAATGTCAATTTAAGGATAACAGCTACTCATTGTGTCGTTGCATAGATGAGCACATTTGCCCAGACTTGTGTTATTATTATTGATTACTGCACAGTGTTATCCCTACAACTTATGGTGAAAGTAAACTCTCAACTCACAGTCACTAAATTCTCCAGTAACTCAAAAAACCAGGCTTACTTAAGGGAGATCCCAGAAAGGAGGGATCATTGAGGGCCATCTTAGCTGCTATTGAGTATGTGCCACCCAGGAAGATTTGAGTATGATCTGTCATTTTTATCATCTGGAAAATGTGCAAAGCAGTTCATTGTTTATTGTTCCTTAACACATTTCTACAGCACCCAAGCTCCAAACAATATTCTAAAGAATAAATAAAATAAGATATTACTTCTCAGCTTTATATTAAGACCAAGTGAAGAATAAATAAAAGAAGGTATATCCAAGTATGACACTCAATCTACCAAATACTAATTTAGCCACTCACATCTTAACATATATTATTATAAAATCTTTGTATATGTGGGGGTGGGGGCAAATGGTGATGGGAAAGTATTAGAATCAACTAGCTATCATGAGGGATTGCAAAAGCATCCCATGCTCATCTTGAAATCTGGATTCATTCACTGCACAGCTGAGAACCAACCACTTAATGCTCTCCCATCTCTGCTTTCAAGTACATGGAAAGATGATGTAAGGAAAAGAAATAAAAACAAAACAAACAAAAAACTCATTCCCCAAAGGAATGGGTAGAATAGTTAGATGAGAAATTTTTTTTAAGTCAAATACATTTTCCTTCAAATTATCTGAATATCAGCTTCAGAATAAAGGAAAGAGGGATTAGAGAATATGGGATTGTTTAATAACAAACAATAGCACCTAGTTCCTAGATTTTGCCAATACAATTGTAAAGAGGTTAAAAAAAAAGAAAAAAAGAAAAAAGAAAAGAAAATCAACTGTGCTATGAATACAAACCATTTTGGAGAAGGAGTGGATACTGCAGCCATGCTAAAACCAGCAAACCCCCAATCCATGGTCTTCTCAATGTCTCCTCATCCTCAACTCTCCTTCCAGCACTGCATCCTAAGACAGCTGCTAATTTAAAGGCACAATTAATTATAAGTGATAAGATGACAGATGCTTTCTGCCTGGTCTCCAACTGGAAGAGCCTCTGTATTCTGGGCACCAGGCTGGTGTCTTCCAAAGACATCACTGCCCAGGCTGCAAGTTGCTTGGCGGGTGGCTTGCTTGCAACCTGTTGGGGAACCCGACTGTGAGTCAGCCTAGTTTCTGATTTCTCCAGCTTGACTTTCTCTTCCTTCTCTTCCTTACTGCTCCCCTCCTTCCTTCCTTGTAGCGAACACTCTAGCTTATTTGTCACCACCTGATCAAATCAGGAGAAAGTGAATTCTTCCTACGTGCAGGTTTTTTTTTTTCTCCATCTACACAGAATTCTTCAAAGAAAGTAGTGAGTCAAAAAAGAAGGAACACACTTGTTTTAGAGCTGTACTGCCTCTGAGTTAATCTGCTATCGTGTTGAAAAAAAAAATGCCTTCTCCTCCAGACAAACCTTTTTTCCTCAAGTGAAAGAAGTCTGGGATACTTAAATATATATTTAGAGTGCCATACACTTGTACAAAAATTCAAATTATTTTAAGAGGAAAATAAATAATCAGAATACATTTCTCAGATTGCTCAGTGAGAGTTTTAAGAAATTCTCTATAGCCAACATTTATTTAAAATTCCCCAGGATCTATAAAACATGGAAAGGGAAATGCCTAAATTGTGTAACTCCTATGCCTGGACTATATGTCAGCCAATAGTATTTTTTGTGTTCATTAAACATACATAAGATTATACACACTCATGACTTTGGTTTTTATTGACACATTTTACTGAGTTCAATCAGCATATTTTGTACCATGAAATCCAATAAACCAAAAAAGCTAAGAAGTTTTTACTTGGAGGCTTGGCAGGATATCTTATCCAGTTTGGCTTACATAAGGAGACACAGACCATGTATCATAACATGTGTTATATAGCAAAAGGTTATTTCTTTTAGTTATCAGAGCTAGAGTGAGGTCAGGAGCTAGTCCTGGTGAGTCCCCTTTCAAAGTGCAGACTGTCACTTTCTCCTTTGTGTATTCATGCCAGAGGGAAGATGAGGGAGCTCCTTGTGTTTCTTGTATAAGGGCACTAATACTCCTTAAAACCTCCTACTTCAGTTTTGACCCAATACTTCCCAAAGTATCTACCTCACCATGGTATTGGGGAGCAAGATTTCAACTTACAAATTAGGGCAATACAATCAGTCCCTTGCAGACAGCTCCAGAGCCTTCAGGATTTCCTAATACCAATTTATCCATTTAAATCTTATTTTAAAATAATCTTGATTCAGCATCATATACATTGTCCACTAAACTTCTGGGGCACTTCAATTCTCTTATAGATCACTTTTTTTTTTTTTTTCAGTATGCCACACTAATGTCTTTTCTTTCTTTCTTTCTTTTTTTCCTTCTTTTTGTTTGTTTCTTTTGTTTTGATTTTCAAGACAGGGCTTCTCTCTATACCCCTGGCTGTCCAGGAACGCTCTCTGTAGACCAGGCTGGCCTCGAACTCAGAGATACACCTGCCTCTGCCTCCTGAGTGCTGGGATTAAAGGCATGTACCACCACCACTCGGCTTCTCTCTTTTAAAATTCTGAAAGATGTTTCTAGATACCTGGGTGAAAATTAAGATGGCCCTTTAACACTTCCTTACTTCTGAAGGTTGATACAAGTCTCACAGCAGGAATCAGTAGAGGAATTAGGTGATTCAGGCCTGGGTGATGTCAAGATTCAATCTTGCTTTAAAATTAGAATATAAGTACCTTTCAAAATTGTTTTATGACTTTATGGCTTATTTGAAAATATGCTATCAATTTTCCTCCGTTTTGCTTCAACAGAAACTTAGGTGACAACCTACCTTGCATTTGCCTCCTTTCTCTTTTCATGCTTCTAGTCTTCAGGAGTTATGCTAGATTTCACCAACCATCAGTGTTCTTTCTGTCAAGTACAGAACAAGCCAGATTGAACATATCAACAGATTCATCCTCCTTTCTGATAAAAACAAAATTGATTTGTTTATCTTCTATTTACCTCAGTGTGTCATATACTTTCTCCAAATGGTCACAATAAAAAGCCTCAGTTCTATCAACAGGGACTTCACTGGGCTCAGAGAAGACAACTGTTAATCAATAAAGCTCCACAGACTGTCTTTTGAAAATATTAAGCTATGCTTTCTAAGTTGCTGTTTTGTTCCGCAACCTCTTGGCAATCCTCACATACTGTTCTGTGAATTACTTCCACCAGGCTAGACATCCTGGTTTCTCATTGCCCCCATCTCCTGCTGTTAATGTAACTTCACTGCACTGTTTCCAGCCCACTGCTTTCTTCATCCCAGCCGTCCTCATCAATTCCAGTCCACCAAAACCCACTATCCTGTGTAAACGAAGCTCATCCAAATCTGCTTGTTAGTGTGTGAAAATGCTCTACCTCACTTCCTGGCTCATGTTCCAATAGAAATTAAATGAAGGATGAATGTCATATATTCTTTACTGGTCTCTCTTCTAAAGGCTTCCCTTTCTCCTGTTCTTCACACTTGGAGAGCAGGGGCTATTGCGTGAGAAAGCCAGTTGTCCATCCTTTCTCCACCATTCATTTGGATCACTGCTGTACTCATTCTACATTGGCCATGCAGGACAAGTAAAAGCTATTCATACTATAGCCCTGCTATGAGTCACAGCTCCTCCACATGTTATTTATGACACACATACAGAATCTATTTTTTGCCTCTTTGAAACTTAGCCTTAAATTACTTATCTCTGGAACTTAGGGCATGGTTTCTTTTCTTTGCTCTAAGACAGAGGTAGAGGAATGATCTAGGCAGCCAGGAACATCAGATTCAACATCCATTCCAGCATACTATCATCATTTCTCATACCTTAAAAAATTCTGTCAACATGCTTCTTTACTCAACTATCTTTCATTGATCCTCCCTACACACATGAATTTTACATTTGAGATCCTTGCCTGTAGAAACTAGCCTTCCTATATTGAAGGGAATATTGCTGAGTTTCACAAATAACTATGGAAGGCTTTATCTGGTAACCCTGTGGTAGGAGATGGTAATGGTGAAATGGTTGCTCCCACATTATACAAGTACCGTGATTATAACCAGTTAAAACAATAAACAGCACTATAGGGACAAGAAGCAAGCACATGGTGCAGGTGTTCGGTGGTCAATAAGGCAAAACCAAAACTCTTCATATCTTTGCCACCTTGAGGGCTTTCAACTCACAGAACTGCTCCTGGCCTTCTTAACTACTCCACGTAGTCTTCTTTCAAAGATGCCTTAATGTTAACTGTGTAAAGGTGTTCTGCACTAAACTAATACTAGCTGAGTGTTGGAAATCAAGTTCTTCATCCCTAACAGCCCTCTTTGTTAAGTGTATAAACCAAGTAAGATCTCAGACCCTACATGCTTCTTAATACTCTGGTGCTATTTAAATGGACCAGGCATGTGAATCTAATGTCTCCTAACTATATTTTGCTTAACTGATTCTGACTCTCAGGCATTGCTTAGGTCTATATATTGTGATAGAAGCACAAACGCTTCTCTGAATGAAACTGTAAGAAATGTTTAAAGGCATACCTAAATTAGAAAGTAAGAAAATAGAGTAAGGTTATGGAAGATACTAAGACAGACTATAAGATGGATAGCCTTAAGAAATTAATGTTGGTCTAATATTAAAAATATTAAACTCCAAGTGCTAAGAAATATATGCAAAGCAGAAGAATCCATAATAAATAATTTCCAAATCTAATATTTGAATCTGGTGTACATCGACACAGCTTGATTTGCAGATAACCTACATTAGTATTATTCTTACTACCTCCAACTAATTCTTACGTATTTTGTATCCCTAATTCATGTTCTTAGAAAGGATGCCACTGATACAATGACAAGCAAACTGGCAACTAGAAAGATAGCAACACAGAACTCACTGAGCTTTGAGCTGAGGCAGAGTGGGCCATAGTCCTTAGGCCATGGACTTACACACAGCTACAAACCACCTGGACACAAGCAAGGAGTCCATGTAGTGACGGAACAAAAGTCACAGTAAAATGTGACTATTAAGTCAAAGGCTATTCACCAGAGCATAGGGCTGCATAAAAATCTCAACATGCATTTGAGAAATCAGTTCTAAGATTTCCACATTACAGTGGCCTCTGGCTGCCAAAGCATAATTAGAAAGTAACATTTATAGTGAAGCTAACCCAGAAGCTATGAGATACTTATGAGATTACTGAACTGACCTAACATTCCACAAGTGATCTGTGATAAAAGACACAATCTCTGCCATTTTCTTTAATGTCAGTTGAGAGACACTTGATCTTTAAGTGGTGAAATTGAAATTTGAAAAATCAAAACCTGTCTTGACCAGAAACTTTAAATTCTGAATAGGCACATGATTATGAACTAAATGTCATTTTTTCACCCCCTTCCCTGACTTTAAATTTCACAAGACAATTTTGTATGCCCTCATACTGAGTCTCATCACCCATCAGAACTTTTAAATTAAAAACATCTGACAGACAGACTTGGCTTATGAATTCATTTTCATAATATTCAAATATCCACATCAAGGCTCTGTGCTGATACGTGGTCTTTTTTTTTTTTAAATAAGCATATTATAAGCTAGCAGGAGGCATCTTCCTAGTTACATTTTCATGCAAGAATTAGAGATGGTGAGGTTCCTAGGTCAGTGTAATCAGTTGCAATTTAAACTTATTTTTTCAGGACTTATCAGCTTTCAAAAATGGATTTTTCATGACTTCTAAGTAGGACCAAAAGTGGTAGAAGATTAAAGGATGGCATTATGATGTCAGCCTGATATCATTCAGACTCTTATTACAAAACCTGTAGCTGAAGTATGAGGTGGTTAAATAACAGGTTTATAAAACATAGATTCTACAAATTTTCCTCTGTCCCTCACTCAGCCTAAACTTGGGAGTCATGAATATTTATTCTACTTACTTTGGTCAGTCCCAAATTATAGTCCCCATACCCAGCCTCTTTAATTCCTCCCTTTCCACCATGCCCAAATTCATCACATGCCACGGTCCATATCCCTTTGTTCTTGGTAGGCCTGGATACCATAAGTATTTAAAATGTTGCACTACATGTGGTGATTTCAGTTAGCTAGTAAAACTGGGGGTAAATATGCAGAAAAATCATCAGTAATGAACCATGCTGTCTAATCTTAATTTTCAGCTTCTTTAGCAATCTCTAGAGTAGAAAACCTCTCTAGTTATTTAGACTTTTCAAATTCAGCTATTCTTCAAAAGTTCTCATTGAGCCAACACCTTGCAACATTTGTAGTGCTTGAGAAATACATGAAACCAAATGAATACATCTGAGTTTTCCATTGCATGTGATTTAACACTTTGACTCACAGCATATAAATTAGAAAATCCATTCATTAAAAACATAATATTAACACATACTTCAAAAACATATCCTTTTTCTTCAGTCTTTAAATATGGTCTTCATCACCTGTTCATCTTTGCCAATGAACTTTATAAGTTTATCCATATATTTTTGTCTGAGAAAGAGCTTGGTAATATATACTGCACACACATTTCCCTGACCTCTTGTAACTATTTGTTAATAATACATTTAAACATTTTGTAACATGTATGTACACTCTTTAGCTTCCTAAACAAAATGCTTTATCTAAGCATATGGAAGACATTCTGGTGACTTTCTCATTATCCTGGCTAAGCAGTTAGAGAATAAGATCAAAGAAACCTGATAAAAGCATGAAATTCTTCATTTCAAGAGGACATATTAAACTGGAAAACTGGAAGTGTTTTTCCTTTGATGTATTGATCACTGATTGCAACAAAATAGGCAAAGAAAAAGGAAGAAAGGAGGAAATAAAGGAAGGAAGAAGAAAGGAAGGAAGGGAGAGAGACAGAGACAGAGAGACAGAGAGAGAGACAGGCACGAGGAGTAAAAATACAGAAACAAAAAAAGAAAACAACAGATTGTCTATTATACCACAAATGCTATACTTCCAGGAAGAGAGCTTTGTCAGGACTCTTATTCTGATTATGATATTAAGTACCTAGATCCCTACATGAAGTCTAATTACAGAAAATTCTTAGCAAGTTTTAAAGAAGTCATTACTAGCCTTCAACTATGTCATCTTGGCATGTTTTTCTTCAAAATGCTTATAGATATATAATTTTTTTAATTGAATAGACTAGAAAAATGTGATTTCAGGATTAAAAACTATCTCTCATTGTACAGACAGTTTAGACATTTTTCAAAGCTTGGCAATTGCATAAATAGCAAATCTAAGGCACCATGTTTGTTATATTTTCCCTTTCTATCATCATGAACTGCTTTGAATATCCATTTTTTCTACTAAAAAATATGTATCCGAACAATACTTAGGGTTTTTTTGATCCATGACTGAGGACTTAAAATTTCCCAAAGTTTTTATTCTTGGTAACTTATGTGTCAAATATACATGACATCTTAATACACATTCCACCCCCAAACACACAATGCAGAGAAACTTCATCTCTCTTGCTTGAGGATTAATCACATTGGAAGAACTAGGGAAGATGTTTCCATGAATAGAGGTTACTTCAATCTATACAACATACCAATGACCCAACTCTTGTTTTCAGCTCAATAATCTTTATCAATATATTCAAATATTTTATTTTCATTACTATCCTTCTTTACATTTGATTTTTTCCCAATTTATCTTCTATGGTAACCACTAACTTAGTTGCTTGAAGGTACTAATACTTGTCTGGCTTGATACACATGAGATTAAATGAGAATTTGTTATTTTGGGCCAGTACAGCTCAATATATAAATACACTTTACACGTGTTCCTTCCTTTTATTTGGCCACTTTATCATACCAGGTCTTCACATCTCCACTTGCTGCCTCTTAATCTCTTAATAAGAAATTAAAATATTCCTGAGCATGATTTGCACTATTTCTACATAGCTGAAACAACTTAACAAATGCTTGTCTAATTACCTGGTGAAGTTCTTCAAAGAGTATCTTAGTTGCCTTTCTGTTGCTTTGAAAGCACACCAAGACCAAGGCAACTTACAAAGTAAAATATTTAGCATGACAGGTGGTACTGGAACTGTACTGAGAATTTACATCCTGGCCCACAGACAAAAGGTAGAGAGAAAGATCTAAATTGGAAGGATATGGGCAATAACACCTTCAAGGTCACATATCCTATTCCTTCCCAAGCAGTTCCACCAAGTGAGGACCAAACACTCAAGTATTTGAATTTATGGAGGCCATTCTCATTTATTCCTGTAAAGAAATTTTAATTCAGTTATATGGCTGCTCTGGTCACATCCAAAGACCTTCTGATCAGGCTGGAATGGCATAACTTTAATCCCCCTGTCTAGAATACACACCTTTGATCCCAAACAATGAAAATGAAATTAGTTTGTAGAAGGAAGCAACCGTGTTTGAAAGTGACATCTAATTGAGGGGAAGACAAAGTGATAAGTCAGAGAAAGACTTGACAGAATGAATCATAGATAGGATACACCTAACTCTAAAACAAACCTGAACAAACCCAAAAGGGGGGCTTAAAAGAGCAAAGCAGGGGCGGGGGTGTTGGAGAGAGAAGGCAGTTTTACTGGAATAGTTTTACAGAGAATGGTTACTGGTGAAGACAAAATGATCCAGAGAATAAGAAAGAGTCAGACAGTTAGAACAGATTACCAGAGTTAGTTTGAGGTCAAGCAGAGCAATTCAGACAAAGCTAAGAAATGCTAGTTTGAATCAGGCAGCTTAAAGAGGGGTGTCAGAACAGCTGAGTTGAGCCTGCCAGCCAGAGTTCAGAAAGAGCTAGAAAGGGTGAATTTATTCATCAGAAAACCTCTGAGATGACAATTACATGTTGCAAACAAAGTTACATTTACACATAAAACCACAAAACAGTAGTGAAATTGAAAGGGAAATCAAAGGTCTAGTTAGGTTATATATCTTGAATTCATTCAGAGAAATAAAAGCATGTAATAATTTCTTCCCCCAAAATGTTAAAGACAATTCTTATGAAAAGATGTTTAATATAAAATCTGGAAAAGCAAGATTTTTATTATATTGCCTTATCTATTTATACCTATATTATTTAAAGAAAACTTACATGTAATTAACTTCAAGTTATTCACTATCAGGAGACAGAAACTTACTAGCATATACAAACTCAGTTCCAGAAAATGATTACCTCTTTTGGGGTATTGGCCACTGGAGTAACATAGACACCCAAGCATTACCGATTTTTGCCATTATTCTTGGTTATCTTTCAAAACTTGACAATAATACCCTATTGCTGAAATCATCACATATTTGAATCATAAAATATGAAGAAATTAAGCTGGTACCAACCCAGAAGCTTCATTCCTTCTGGCTGGGAAGAAATGAACATGATCAATATTTATAAAGTAATGAAATATTAATACTTAAAGTGTTTAAGAGAGACAGTAAGTCTCAAAGTATTTCTACCAAATTAGAGACCCAGTAGTGGATGCCCTCAACATAGACTAGAGTTAAATAATTATCATAGCCAGTTTTTTTTCTCCTTTTTTTATTTTGACATATATGACATCTCAACTGCAGTTTCCCCTCTATCCAGACTTCCAAGTTCCCCCACTACACTGCCCCTCTCCCCCAGATCCACTCTTCCTCTGTTTCCCTTCAGAAAACAGCAGATCTCCCAGGGATATCAACTGAGAATGATATCAACATAACAAGATACAGTAAGTTCAGGCACAAACCCTCACTCATATCAAGGTTGGAGGAGGCAACCCAGTAGGAAGAAAAGGGTCCCACAAGTAGGTGAAAGAGTCAAAGACAATCCCCATTCCCACTGTTAGGAGTCCCACAAGTATAAAAAGCTACACAATCATAACATATAAGCAAAGGGCCTAGCATAGACCCATGCAGGCTCTGTGATAGTCATTTCAGTCCCTATGACTACCTGAGAGCCTTGCTTGGATGACTCAGTGGGCCCTGTTCTTTTGATGTTCTCAACTTCTCTAGGTCTTACAATTCACCTCCTTCTGTGGTATTCTCCAAGCTATGCCTAATGTTTAGTAACTAGGTTCTTAATTCTCCAAGTAAGGAAAAGTACCTGTTACTGGGGCCAAATATTTATTCCTAATATTTGGCATCATAACCACTTTCTTCCCTGGATTATTTATCCTCTTCAAAGAAGATCTCAATATGAATGATGATTGTCAGTCTTTCCCCCAGTTTCTCTTAAACATGATTCAATATAAGACAATTAACAAGGGACAACTCAAAACCTGTCACTTCCTTCTCTGGACTGGTATCCTTTACTGAGTCAGAGATTAATTAAAACTGTCTATCCAAATAAGTACTTGCTCAGAGTGAAATGATAAGATGGTAGTGTTCTGTTCATACACCAGCTTCCTGGCCTACTGAAGAATTCATTACCACTAGATATGATAGGTTGTAAATCAGAGTGGCCCCATAGCTTCTCTTCACTGGCTTGAGTTGATTCTCTTGATCTAGGAAACTTGAAGGTCACTGAAGAAATGCACAGGTAAAATGTATTGCATCTAAACCACCAAACACACACACACACACACACACACACACACACTCAAAAGCAGGTCAAAAGATAATATGTCTTCTTTTAAAGCAAGCCTGGTGAATATCTACATACTTTTCAGTAGAAAATTTCATGTTCTCCAGGTACTCCAAAGAGCTAAGAGGCCTATATATTATAAAGATACTTATCTGCATTGTCTGGCACAGTCTTCCAAGGTTTCTTCTGCTTCTTTTGTCCATGTCTTATCAATACGTGCTAAATATAAACCAACATAATATCGGTGAGGCATTGAAACAGCCAAATCCTCTTAAGCAAAAATTGTGACGCTATTAAACAATTCCTCAGTCCCTATGGCAAACAGTAATGAATATGCTAATTTTCTTTCCAGGTAAGAACAAACTGTTCTCTCTCTCTCCCTGTCTCTCTCTCTCTCTCTCTCTCTCTCTCTGTCTCTCTCTCTCTCTGTCTCTCTCTCTCTGCGTGTGTGTGTGTGTGTGTGTGTGTGTGTGTGTGTGTGTGTAACTTATTGAGCAAAGAAAGAAAATTGTCATCAGGTTAGTAACTATATAATATATTCAACTGGATATGATAGTTTTCACTTCTGAGGAGATCTGAAGACAGGCAACTATCATCAAGTTTAACACCTGACTGAGTCCATACTAATCCACCATCATCCTCTGGGTACATCTGCGTCTGTGCTAATCAAACTGGGCATGTGAGGAAAATGTCAGACTTCATCTTTCAAGCTTTTAAATACTGGCAGCTACCATGCCCCCAGAGTCAGAGTTGAGTTTCATTTACTTTGTGGAAAAGAAAAGGAGTTACAGAGGTTTCCTGCTTTGTGTTCCCACCATAGTGGGCTCTGTGCCTGCATTTTCCCATGTACAGCAGAGCTGTGTTAAATGGAAATCACTTTATATTCCTTTCTTTGCCTTTTGTTCTTTTAAGTTTTATAACGTCTGATTTTTAACATCCTTCTATAGGCAAATCTCATGATATCCCTGTTACTGTCCTTTGAAATACAACAATGACTGAATGGAAAAGAGAAGCCATGGCTTCAAACAGAACAAAAAAGGATTTTTCTTGTACTTTTTACCTACTAAAACTTATGAGAGTTCACAAGATTACTCTCCAAGACTCAGTTTTCTCACTGGCAACTGGTAATGACATGAGGTAAAAATCACTACAATGTTAGGCATCAAGAGTAACCTCAGAGTTAAAAGTAATGCTCTTCTCTCTACCCAGCATGCTTCAATTCTATAACCCTTGTAATTTTTCCTTCTGACTTCTCACTAAAACATTTTCTATCCTTTTTCTCCACTTTACGCAAGTTTCCCTCCAATGCACACTCTCTTAAATAGTTACCCCTGTTTAATGTTTGTCTCAGTTGTTTATATTCTTTAGCATTTATATCATTAATGTCAGTCCCTTAACATTGTTCATCCTTGTGAGACAGCCATGCCTAATTTTTTCCTACCCTTACATTCCCATTAGAAGAACTTAATGTTAGTTGATTGAATAAAAGAATATTACAAAGTAACAAATAGCTTAGAATGTATAATGTACATTCCAGGTGATTTTGTTCATAATATATGATGCTCAAACAGTACAGTACGTTGTCCCCAGTGACAATGACACTGCTGTCAATACACTTGTCGCTTCAGAATTTTTATGATCTTGAAACCATGAATAAGGGGCAACAACAAGTGGTATAGTTGCATTGCTTAGTAGCAAACAACAAATAATTTCAATCATGGGAGAAACAAATCCTCAATGTTTAGAGGCTAGTTTCTGATATGCTAAAGTGTGAGTGAGTCTTCCATGTGGTTAGAAATTTGAAACTGGTACTATGATGTGCTAGGAAGTACCATCATGGAATTTTTTAAATACATAGTCGAAAACATCAATCTAAAAATATTGACTCTGTTGTTTGAAAGAATCATTAGAATTCTTGTGAGAACTGCATTACATTGATGACCAGTTTCCATGTAGCCTCACAATGCTGCTGTGACTTCAGGGGTCAAAGCACTTCTATAGGCTTAGGACAAGCCTTTTTGCCTGCACGTATCTCTGTCTCTTTAGACTACAGTTCGAAAGCCACAGGCATTTGATCATAATTTGAAAACAAAGAAACATAGTGTATACAGATTTACTTGGGATGATTCCTTTTTTATTGCCCTGTTCTCTGCTGGACAAAAAATAAATATTTTGTGCTTTTTAGGAAGCAATTTGGCATCTATGATTGTGTAAACCTGTAGCTTAGTATTAGACACAAGAAAATCTGCTCCCTTCTAGCCATTTCATAATGATGCTAGCAAATTCTCACTGTGGTACTCACCTCACATGCTAAAACACGCAAAATAGAAATGGGCACTTTGGGCCCATAAACTAAAGGGTATGCCTTCCCTTAATTATTTGTTGAAATTAGCAGAGTCCTCTTCTTCAAAAATAATTTCCATGGGCTGACAAGGTGGTTTAGTAGTTAAATGTGCTTGTTGCTGTTAAGGAGAGCACAAGTTTGGTTCTCAGCACCCATACTATGGTAAAGAACTGTCTAGCATCAGGATATTTGTCATCCTCTTCTGGCCTTCATAGGTTCTTGCACATGAATGGTGCACAAAAACTAACACAAGCACATTTACACATACATCTAAAACTATAAATAAAAATTAATTAAGAATGGTAATTTCCAAGTTCTCTGAGAAAACTGAGATTTTCCATCTGCACACTCAACCTATACTTAGTGTGGTCATGTGTGTCTTGATTTCTTAAATGTTAACACTTAGACAAGTGCTATTCAACTCAACAAAATCAGATAAAAATGAACAAATCAAAGATGACTTCAACTTGATCCTATAGCATTCAAGTATCTTCTTCAATAAAAGATAATTATTATTTTGATTTATGTCCTTTCTAGGCTAATCCTCAGTGATAATAATTCTGTCATAATCTCTATAGATTTTCACAATTGAACATAGTTTAAATATTTGTATATTGTATATTTTCATATATATATATGAAAAGGATATTCTAGAACAATAACTTTTTTGGTAACACTTACCTTTAATAACAAAAACACTGCACATTGAGTGCTGAGTAATGGCAGTGACTTTCCTGATCTATGAGGAAAGGGGCCTGAAAGCATTTACTAGCCTCATATTTCGAAGCGCCCTTTATTGTGGCTGTTGCTCTTTGTAGACGTCACTTTCAACTCTACCTGTTTGTTCATATACTCGTTGTTTGTGATAAGGTCTGAATATGTAGCCCTGGCTGGCCTAGAACTTGCTGTGTGGACCAGTTGGCCTTTAACTTGCAATGACCCTCCTGCCTTTGCCCCCGACCTTTTGGCTCGCATTATAGGACTAAACCACCTTTGTGACCTGTAGATTTTTTTCCCCCTTTCCACCTTAGTTATTTAAAGATTCTTAAGCTATTGGATCAGATTGACCTGTTGAATACTGAGAAACGTTCTTTTTGTCCCCAGTTTCAGTTTATATCTGTTTGGGTGATTTTTGGGAGACGGAAGCTGTTATGATGTTCAGATGGCAACAGCACTTTCATCAGATGGTCCATTAGTCAGTGTCCACAATGTGGAAATGCATATATGCTCCACACAGCTGTCATTTAGCATTCTCACCCATGAAAAGAAAAGCTAAAGGACGATGGAAACTTACTATTTTTCTGTTTCAAAAATAAAACAAGGCCAGAAAAACTGGCATCAGGTCACTTTTCTCAGAAAAGCATTGGCTGTCATCCAAAAAGTGAATTGAATTGTAAGTGGAAAACATCCTCATTGATTTTAGTAGGACAAGAGAGAATGACTTGGGACAAAGCAAGACAGAACTTTGAAAACGAGGTAGGAAACTAACTACCAATGAGCCTGTAAGAGTTCAAAGTGGCATCTATCTATAAACAGAGAAGTAATTTACCATTGAGACCTACTGTGGAATATTTAGCCAATGAACACTTGTCTTATAGTATCTAATTCTGGCACCTAATTCCATTTGGGATTAAAGATAAATACCTAAGAAAATGTTATCACCTATAGTGGCAATAGCCAAAAGGGCTCACACAAGGTGGCTTTATTTTCAGGCACTCAATTCATGTTTCTTTGGTGCTGAGTGGATATTTTTCTCTAACACGTAAGTTCAAACAGAAGATGAAAATGTTCCTGAACAATAGCATAAGTAGTTCGGATTAGAGTTTTTATTGCTGTGAAAAGACACTACTACTTTAAGAACTCTTATGAAGGAAAACATTTAATTGGGGTTAACTTACAGTTTCAGAGGTTTAGTCCACTTATTGTTATGGAAGGAAGCATGGCACTGTGCAGGCAGACATGATTCTGGAAAAGAAACTGAGAGAGATCTGGATCCACAGGCTTTAGTAAGTGAATGCTACATTAGGCCTGGTGTGAGCATTCTGAGACATCAAAGCCTCTAGTGACACAGTTTATCCAATCAAGCCACACCTCCTCCAACAAAACCTCTCCTACTTCAACAAGGCCACACCTCCCAATAGTGACAATTCCTATGTACCTATGGGGCCATTTTCATTCAAACTACCACACAAGATAATGGGAAGAGGAAGAGGAGGAGGAGGAGGGGGAGGGGAGAGGAGGAGGAGAAGTAGAAGAAGAAAGAGAGAGAGAGAGAGAGAGAGAGAGAGAGAGAGAGAGAGAAATGCTGTTGTAAGCATTTGTCCTGAAGAGCAATGTTTAACAGACTGAAAAGGACATTATGTAATTAAAAAGTGGAATCATTTCTGTGAATAAGAAAGGGTTAACAATAGTCTTCTGCCAGTCTTTTCTCCTATTATCTCTTTGATTAGGTTTTTGTAGGTGGAAAACTCTTTAGAGTGAGTTTTCTTTTGAGGATACATTCAATTTATACAAGTCCAGAGATAGCTTCAAAGCATGCTACATGGGTAGACATAAGTGTCCATTAAAAGGAAAAAGTAGTGGGGAATTCTAAGAGCAACTGGAAGTGTAAAAGCACAATAAATTTTAACTTGAAAATAAAAAGACAATTTAAATAAGTACAAAAGGAATTTTTACTCAAAGCATGAAAAATTTCTCTACCAAAGTGTTTTGTTTTAATTATCAGTCAAGAACATTAAATAAACTACACAATAATGCTAACATTTTTGTGGGAAATTTTATAGATCTAATGGAAATTATACAAATGGTATGGACCAGAAAGCATACATAAAAATAAGCAAATGATCAAATCTTATGATAGGCCATATCATTTCATTAAAAGAACAAAATAGCGAATCAGCAAATTGGCAATAGTTCCCCAAATTTATTTTAATAAGTGTCAAGTGAGAAAAATGATATTCCATGAACAAAAGGGAGGCCATGCTACTTAATGTTGGCCAAGACTACAAAATAAAACTGGCATGTTCACTGGTGTTGCCCTGCGTGTGAGTGTGTGTGTGTGTGTGTGTGTCTGGAAATCAATGGAGCTTATGTTCTAAAGAAGAGGAGAATTCAACAAGCATATTTTAATAATGACAGATAGCTGTAATGGGATCTGATGCCCTCTTCTGGTGTGTCTGAAGATAGCAACAGTATACTCATATACGTTAAATGAATAAATAAATCTTTAAAGAAAAAAAAGAAAAAGAATAACATAACTTTTTAAAAGAAAAGTAGTGGAAATCAGGTTCTGTTTTTCACTGGCAAATATGATTGCTCAGTGAAGAAGTAGCATTTGCACAGAAGGCTAAGCAGAAGAGAATTGGGAGAGGGAACAACTTAGAAGCCTATATTATGACACAGAAGAAATAGCAAGGATGGTGCTGGAACACTTTCAGGAGCTGGGGAAAGGACAGAGAGGAATAAACATGAATTCAGTGAGATGTATGGTGCAGGAGAAAATTACTAAAAAGTGTTCTTCTGCTGGTAGCATTTTCTCAAGTTTTCCCAAATACGTAGGGTACATTTCAAAAGGTTCATGTGAAAGACTTACACATAAGTCTAAAATGTAAAACTAAAGAAATTTCTCCCACATAAGAAGGAATAATCCCTCAGAGTTCTAATGACTGCCAAAAGATAACTGACAATTTTCTTTTGTCCTCAGCAAGGAGCCACAGTCAATAAATTCAGTTATCAAAACACTGAATGAAGAAGAACTGTGTAAAAGACAGAAGCAGCTAGACCACCACAAATCATTCCCTTTAATAGCCACAGCCATTGCCCTAGGAAATATAGAGCATAGAGTCACCTGGTAATCAGATACAGGCTATAGGAAACAAACAAAAATCTAATTTGTGTGATGGCTAATGTTGTGTCTTAATTTTAAATTACTGGCTTAAGAGATCAAGAAAGAAAGAAAGAAAGAAAGAAAGAAAGAAAGAAAGAAAGAAAGAAAAGAAAGAAAATGCCTCTAGTCTGTAAGATCTGCTTGCCCAAGGACAAATAACTTCCTGAAATGAAGGGAGATGTTATCGTGGAAGATACCAAAGTGTGTGCTTTTGCTTCTGTATACAAGCTTAATTGCCCTGAGTGTACAGGGTGTGTGCTTCATTGTACGTAGGCAGGACTGACATCAGCATCTGTGCTTGCCTCTGATAACAAGAAGGCAGAGAACACACAACCCTGTGAGGTTTGCCTTTGTAAGACCCTGACTAATATGATCAGGCACCATATTCTGAGCATGAGTCTCAAGTATGGACCTGGTCAGTATTGATTGTGGCCAGTATTTAATAAAACCTCTTAATTATTCGTAGTCAGACTAGTGAATCTCTGAGTTTACTGACAATGCTTACATACTACACTCATAATGTTGATTAAATTCATTAGACTTGGAATAAAATTTTTTCCCATAAAGTTTAAATTCCTGAACACCAAAACTGCACATTTGCAGGACACTTGGTCGTGCAGGCCTTTAATCCCAGCACTCTGAAAGCAGAGACAGGCAAATCTCTGAATTTGAGGCCAGCCACTTCTACAGAGTTCCAGGTTGGCCAGACCAGGGCTATACAGAAAAACCCTTGGGGGGGGGGGGGAGAAAGGCACAACAAACTGCACATTCCATTTTTGTTTCTTTCTGCTTAACATAGGTTAGTAACTAAGAACTGTATATGCTTGACAGATGGTTCAGAAAATTTGAAGAGCAATGGCGATGTTTTATACACTCCAATTGATAGGATAAAAATGTGAGCGAGGAATGAGGTACATTCAGCGGTACCATGGTGGTATCTCACATGCCAAGGTGTGTCCCTGAGAAATTACGCCACACAATAGATCTACTGGAAGAGGTTTATTGGGGGAGGGGAGGGCGAAAGGTCTTCTCGGAGTGGGGAGAGGGGCAGACAGGCAAAAAATCAAGGAGACAGAGAGAGGGAACAGGAGAAAGAGGGAGACAGAGAACGAGGTGGGACAGAGGCAAGGCAGGGGTGGGGGGCAGAGAAAGAGATCTGGCTTGTCTCAGGGCCCTTTTGTGTGCCACACACACAGTGGCGGGTGATGACATAAGCAACTGCTGGTCCCTGAGAGCAGGCCAGTGGGATCGCGCCCATTTGCTCTCACGTAATCTTGCAATATACACAAATGCATGGAATCTAATTGTTGCCCTGAGAGTAACTGGGCTTTAATTTATTTTTCTATCACTAAATGTAACAAATGCCAGGCTATCTTTTGCTGTAATTAACGCTATAAAGTAAGCTAGCCTATCTTTCATTTTCTGTAGGTCACATATCAAATTATAAGGTAACTTCTAAGTTCCCTTCTGTGGCTGTAATAAAAAACAAACGCAAACACAAAAAAAAAACAAAACAATGCACAGAAACAACTTGGGAGGAAAGAGTTTATTACATCATAGAGATTAGAGTCTGTCATTAAGTGATGTCAGAGTAGAAGTTCAAAGTCCTGAAGGAAATACCTGATGTCAAATCTTGGAAGAGGCTGCTTAGTAGCTTGAATATTGTATACTCTCTTAGGAAGAAAAAAAAAATTATATATATATATATATATATATATATATATATGTAACCACTGATCATACAGAACAATAAATACAAGAATTATAGTCATAGTCTTTAAATGTCATTCTCTATCTTTTAAACAACAATTCTAAAGTGTATACATATGCAGAGAGACACACAGAGACAGAGACAGACACAGACAGAGACAGACATAGAATTTGAGATGCTGAAGAAACCGCCAATGGTGAAACTCAGCTTTGAAACATCCCAAAGCAAACACTTGAAAGAAAGTATATGTTTTCCCTGGAACGCTGCTTCGCTGGCATGTTATCAGCAAACAAAAAGGAATCCAGTGTTATCGTTTGTGACAGAGCACACACCATGATAAAGAGAAAGGGTTGGGACTGAATAAAGAGATGCTACTGAAAGCCTCAATCGCAGCTCGTTTGAGGGCTGGCAGCATTCTTCTCTGTAACAACCCTTTGTTGCCAGCCCAGTGAAATGAGCAATGAGCCCTTTTAGTATTACTAAATGCTGAACGAATGAAAGAAAAGCAGAAAACCTCATTAAAGGCTGCCAAAAGCTTCAAACCATTATGAATATACCCATATAGCAACCAATAATCCAATAATGGCATAATGATTCCGATAACATACCCAAATCTATCATCCGGAAGTCTGTGTGACTTGGCACACAATGAATCTGCTGCGTGTAGACACTTAGAAACATTTAGTTTCCACTTTGTTAATATTTTATGAAATCTGACTAAGTGAAATGAATTGACACTGGAAGACCTGAACAAAAAATGGAATAGTACTAAAAACATGTCTGAACTAGCCATATTTTTTTCCCCCCTTTTCTCAATCTATAGACTTGGTGCCCTATATACACTTTCTGCTGCTATCAATAGAATACACTTTTTCTGGTGACCCTAGCTTGCCTAGATCTATCATTTTGACCCCTACGAATATATTTACTACAGGCTTGTTATTTGGCTTCCAGGTCCCCCTTTACTAATACCTTTTTATACCCCACTGTTGAATTTGGTGTTTTCTTAGGTTTGCTGTAACCAGCAACCTACAACCATTTCTGCTGCCCCATCCGACATGCAGTGCTCAAAACTTTTGCATTTCCATTTTTTTCTCTACAGTTTCTCACAGAGACACATCCCAGGGAAAATTTTACACAGTAAAAAGAAGCACAAAGAACACCAACTGCAAAGAAGAACAACTGACAATCCATCTGCATGACTCTGGTAACTGCTGAGGTTACAGCAGGAACTGTGCTGTCTTAATAGTGCTGGGGAGAGCTAGAAACTACAAGGACACCGAAATTTCAACTATTCGTCCAGTGGAGGCAGACATTCTTGAGGAGGTTGGAAGTATCATTAGGAGTAAAGTTTGTCTTATTAAGAAAAAAATGTAGATTGTCGAATACATTGTTGAAGAGTCTTCTCTGCAGAAAAAGCATTGCATTGGAACTACTGGTAAAGGCTGGTGAACTTACCAGTAAGTAAACAACCTACAGTAAGGATTCTTCCTTTCTCTACGTCTGTCAATACTGAACAATTCAGCAGTAAGGCTCTGACTCCTTTTTCTAGCTGTAATCCCAGAGCTTGTGAGACATATGTAGGAGGATACTAGAAGCTCCCTGGCTAGCCAGAATAGTCAAAATGGTGAGCTTCAGTTTCACTGAGGATCAGTGTCTCAAAATAAAGATGAAAAATGATAGTAAAAACACCCAACATTGACTTCGGAACCTCTAAGTATGTACGCATAGCCAAGTGTATCCATATGTACATGTGTACATGCATGTAAGTTCACACACACATACTACATATATATGTATGTATATATGTGTATATATATAATATACAAGTTATGTAATTTATATATGATATATAAAATATTAAGATTATAGTAGATAATATTTATATTAATAATTTATATTATAATATAAAATATATAAGAATATTTTTCAGTCCTTAAAAGAAGGATATTTGCATATGTCCTACATTGATAAATCTTGAAGAAATAATTGGAAAACAATCCAATCACAACCCAGCAAAAACAGGATAGCATTTCTGTACATACACAGTATAATTAAATTCATAGAGATGGAAAGAAAAATGATGCTTTCCAGGATCTTGGCAGGGGATACGTGAGGAGTTCATTTTTCCAAGACCAGGTTCTCGTTTTGCAAGATTAAAAGCCCTATGGCTAGGCAGTTGTAAAGTTAGTGCAAAGAAAGATTTCTCCAACCCAAGCCTGAATTGACCACCTAAAATTCATTACCATGTTAACCTTCATTACATGTGTTTTATCACAGCTGCTAAAAATATTTGAATGTGTATTTCTTTCATAGGATTTTGCCTTAGGAGATCATCATATAAAGGCATACGTATACACACAAAAAGAATTTCTTTACTTCATCAGTTCTAGTTGGCCAATGGAGAAATAACCAAAATACCAATAGGAAACTCATTAATCATAGAGCTGTCCATTCACACAGTGAAATGATGCCTATTGTCTAAAGTATTTGCATATGTGTTTGTTAACACGAAGAGGACATGAGAGAATAAGAGTTGCTTCAAAGCACTCTTAAAGAAAGGAAGTTCATTTTTGTAAGTTTAGAAAACATTGTGGGTAAACGTCCACCCATAAACATACGCAGCTTCAAGATATATACCAGATAGTAAAACTAAGCATAAATTCCTTGAATTACATATGTAATATGGGTTAAAAATGATTTTTCACTTCTATTATGAGAGTATGACTGTGAGCATAGTTTATTTAAATATTTATAAAATATAAAGTTTGCTTCATTTCGAAAAGCCATTACAGTTGGAGGTCTCATTCAGAAAGGAGTTGGGATCTTGAAGGCTTGAAGAGTCATCTGGAGCAAGCAGGCTAAGAAAGCTACTGGACATTTTCCTATGATGCTCTAACTTGGCACCAGATTCCAAGCTCTGAGTTTTACTGAGTTTACCGCTGAGTTTGCCATATGTGTGTTGGCTTTAAGCATCCAGTCAGGCAGTACTCTTCTAAAAATAATGCCCTTAACCCTAAGAGAAAATGACTGTCATTTATTGTTCAGAGGTAATTCACACTCTCCTGCCCCTGGGAAAACATGGCAGTAGGCAGGTTTTCTCCTGCATCTTGTAAACGTGCCTCCTATAAGGACTGCTCCCGTCTTTCTCTTTCTGAATCCAAGAGCTTCTGGTGCAGACTTTCTCCTGTGGTGCAAACCCAATCCACATTTAATATTCTCTCAACCTTCTCTAGACAAACAGAAATCACTGAAAGGGAGACTTCAGTGTTTCTTCTATGCTGTTTATCAGCTGTTTTCAAGCAGTTGAAATGATCTGAGCAATACAATTCAAAGCCAGCATCTCTTCCACTCTTCCCTTCACCACTGTCTTTTGAAATGCAGCCTCCAGTTCCTGTTGAGGTTTATGTTTCAGCCTGGTGTCTGTCAGACCCAAGGAAGTAATCAAACCAAATTTATGATGTTCCTGGGTGAGACCGTGCAAAGCATTGAACAAAAAGCAATGGAGAAATAAGGAATGAAGAAACAAATGTTTAAGCTCAATTAAATGGCAGAGTTTACAATTTCAAAGTATAAGTAGCACTAGAGAAACTGCTCAGCAGGGAAGCTGCCTGGCTAAACTTGTCTTCAAATCCCCTGCTCTGGGAATGTAGCCTAAGTGTTTCTGACTAACAATACCATTAGATTGGGAAAATTGTCATTTACACACAAACTAATTTCTGTCTCAAGCTTTAAGTTCCAAGAGACTTGAAGAGTTGAAGAAACCTGTTTTGTACGAGGATAGCTTAGATGAGGAAGGAACTGTGGTGTAGCCAAGAAAGTAAATTTGTTCCCAGGCAGCTGAGAAACAGAAAAACAGTATCAGCTCAGAAAACTCCTGGTATCAAATAGAAAAGTTTGATTTTGCTTTTGAGTGTGACTGTGACCTGATATTTTTCCCTCTTGAAGAAAGAAAGTATTTTAGTGGAGCCCACAGTTAAGAGACTTTGAATTTTTAAAAGACTTTGAATTTTAAGAGATTGGATGTTTAAAAAGAGACTGAAATGTTAATATGTAGGAATTTGCAAAGACTGTGGGACTTTAAAGTTATTTAGATCTTGGGGATAAATAAGAAAGTAAGTGTCTGAGGCTTAATGGTGATGTATTTGTGTGTCAAGTTGACAAGGGATCAATTGTACTGGCTAGTTTTGTGTAAACTTGACACAAGCTGGAGTTATCACAGAGAAAGGAGCTTCAGTTGAGAAAATGCCTCTGTGAGATCCAGCTGTAAGGCATTTTCTCAATTAGTAATCAAGGGGAGAGGGCACCTTGTGAGTGGTACCATCTATGGGTTGGTAGTCTTGGGTTCTAGAAGAAAGCAGACTGAGCAAGCCAGGAGAAGGAAGCAAGCCAGTAAGTTAACATACCTCCATGTCCTCTGCATCAGCTCCTGCTTCCTGACCTGCTTGAGTTTCAGTCCTGACTTCCTTTCCTGATGAACAGCAGCATGAAAGAGCAAGCTGAATAAACCCTTTCCTCCCCACCCCCCACCCCCACACCCCAAAAAAAGATCCATGGGCAAATATGTCAGAGAGGAATTCCTAGTGATACTGATGACCTGTTGTTCTTAAGAAGAATGACATCATGTGTTCAAATTCAGTGGTGCTACTAGTTTCCCAGTGTGGCACTTCTGTTCCCAGCACATCTGTCAGAAGCAGCAATTTTATGTTAAGGATGGTCTGCGAGAAGGAAAAAAAGAAGTGTCCAGGACCGGAAACTTTCTTTCTTTTTTCTTTTTCTTTCTTTTTTTTTTTTTTTTGATTGAAAAAGTTATATTTAGGAGTATATATGTACATAAATATATGTCATGATTTTGAAAGAAAGCAAGGGGGTGTACAGGAGGGTACAAGGAAGTAAAAGGAAGGGAGAATTATTGTAATTTTGTTATAATCTCAACAAATTTAAATGTCACCCTTTTCTCAACTTTTGCAAAAATATGACTAATTCATTGAAGACCTACTCTGGGCAAGCCAGTTCTGGTTACTGTGACAGGGAAAAAGGGAAGGGCAGGTAAGTACTTCTGTTCCCACCAGTCTCAAAGGTTCTATTCCCAAAATGGTTCTCTAGAGTAACATGTTGTGGGAGAAGAGAGAAAAGACAGAGGCAGTTGAGTAAGCTGCTCGTCTGTCTAGCCTCACACTGGTTTGAACCTTCTTCAAGGACAGGAAACTTTCTAAAGATACACTAAGAATAGCATCTGTCAAGACACAGTGGAGAAGTGAGATGTGGCACGGACCAGTTCAGAAGCAGATATGACTCAATACCATCTCCCTTAAACCCACCAAGGGACAAGTTTATTAAGGGAAGAATAGGCTGGGCTATAGTAGCTGAGATACCTGGCTGGTGGCCATGTGACTTCTAGCACTCTAACAACTGTCCTTGTCCCATATTCTGCATTCTCCCATCTAAATATTGTTGAAGTTCTGTGTTTGGAGGAAAAAAAAAATACTGAGCCATGATGAAAGACTCTATCCAAGGTCATATATCAAATAACTGGCAATGGAAGACTCAGAGCCAGGTGGGGTTGACTCAGAGGCACATCTGGCACAAAAATCACCACAACCATTTAACACACTCACCAAATTCTCAGGAACTCTTTATACATGACCTAGATACCACTTGAAAACCACTAATTGAAGACCTGCTACATACAGAGTGGAGCCATCATACCTTGTCATAGCAAATGAAAATTACCCCATGTGCTCCCTGACTAGTTTGGAAACACCATGGTTTAGCATTCTGATTCTTTCCAGTCCGTATCATCTCATCAGCTATTTTCCCCACCTATAATCTTTGTTCTTATTTAGTGAACAGAAGATGAGTCTGTAAAGAAACGGTCTTGCCATTTTTAAAATGAATATCCATATCTAATCTTCTTTATCAGCTCTAAAGGGATTTCACATTGAATATAGCTGATAGAGTTCAATTTAAAAGAGGCTTTTCCTGACTTAAAAATTAATACGAATAACCCACATTCTTATTGAAAAATTGGAAATAACAGATAAGCAAAGAGAAAAAAATCTTAAGCTACCCATAATCCCAGTAGCTCAAGATAAATCATATTAATGTTTTAACATGGAACATTCTTAGCTATAGATAATGTGGCATGAGCTGATCTTTTAAAAACTGGGCATGGGGCTAACAAGATGACTCAGTGAGTCAAAGCACTTGCCACCAAGCCTGATGACCAGAGTTCAATTCTAAGGACCCATGTGGTAGAAAGACAGAACTGACTCCTCCAAGTTGTCCTCTGGTCTCCATGAATGGACAGGTATACACAAACACACACAAACTCACACAAACTCACACACACACACACACACACACACGTAAAAATAGAATAATAAAAACAAATCTGTGTATTACTGGGAACTAAGCCAACATAAGCATCTTTATCAAAATTGTCGCAATGTGTGTGGGGACTGGTACTTTTAGTAAGCCTTAAAGAAGCCGAATTCAAAATAGTCTGAAGTGATCAACAGTGCCCATGGTCTCTGAAAAGCTTCTATGGGAAATGCTTGTTTTCTTTACATCTCTTACCACATTTTGTGGAAGTTATAAAGACTTTTGATGTCTGACTAAATGGTGGATTTCATGCACAGTGATTTTAAAAGAAGATTAACCACCAATCACCCTCCAAATTATTGTGCTTGTACTGGCATAAAAGTGAGACAGTGAAATGTATTTGGAAATACAAACATCTGTATATGGAAATCCAAATATCTGTTTTCATCTATATTTTTGCCTAACTTCATTGTACAAATGAGACAATAAGGATCATTCTAACACATGCATTTTTGCAATGTAGCTGACTTAATTTTTCTGTGAGAAAAAATTTTGATGTGAGATTCATAGCAAATGATTCCCTCATTTGGAACAGTTCTTGAAAAGAGGAAGGCCATCCTTCAAGGTTTATTTTTAATGTTTAGATTCATATTAGCTAGTTCTCTATTTTATTTATTCTCTGTTGGACCTGGATGCTCCACATTAATCATAAGTAGACAACAGTTTCAATATTCAAAATGTCTCCTAGCTCAGCTTAAAGATGTACTTTCAAGGACATCTATGGTATTTCATTTTAATACTTGGTATCTATAGTAACATTCTGTCAGGACCACCATATTCATTATCTGATACTAATAATTGAATATTATTATTATGATTACTCTATAGACAACGAACTCAGGTTCATGGAGAGTCAATGGTCAGCTTAAATGCATACACAACTAAATAACACTATAGTTTTAAATGTTATTTAAACGTCTTATTTTAAAATTAACCCTTCAGATAATAATTTCTAGAGATCTACTGATATCATGGTAATGATAGTAATAATGTCACAAATACTATGGCATTGCTAAAAGTAGATTTTAGATTTTTTTTTAACTTTAAGACAGTCTACATTTGAAGTGAATAACTAAATTAATTTAACATAATGATATGCTAAATTTATTTCACAACATGCCAATATATCAAAACAAAACATCACATTGAGTGTAATAAATACGTGCCCTTTATCCACTGCCCTTAAAGTCAATGGAAGAGGGAATTATTCATTTAAGTACTGCATACCACCCTTTATTTTAATTAAGAATTGTTTTTGAGAATTTTATGCATGAATAATGTATTTATATCATTTCCCTCCTTTCTCTTGCCTTTCCTTAACTCCAGCTCTTCTCATGTCCCCTTACTCCCTCCCAGATTTATGACAAGTATATCATTAATATGTAATACATTATTATATTTTATATATTAATATATAAATGACATATATATGTCATTTATATGCATATGTTTAGGGTTGATGAATTGGGAGTGATGGATAACCTATCAGAGGGCTTTTCCCTGTAGAAGACCTCTCAGTAGCCATTAATTGCTTGTAGCTGCTCATCTACATGTAAGATCTCTTGGTATTTTCCCTGTCCACACTGGGGTGTCAACTCGTGTTGTCATTATGCAGGTCCTACTTCAGGAAAATGTTTATTTTGAAATCTTGTGGGTTCAGCATCCCTGTCATATAGACACACCGACTCAGCAGATTCTGTCCTTTGCTCTTACAATCTCTCCACTCCATCTTCCTTGGTGTTCGCTGCACCTTGGGTACAGAGATTGTGTTTTAAATCTATCGATTGAATGTGAGCACTCCACAGTTAGATTTTCTCTGCATTTTTGCCAGTGTGTGCATTTCTGTAATGATCAACCCATGTCTATTGCAAAAAGAAGCTTCTTGAAAGTAGGGTGAGAGCTACCCTCTTCAGTGGGTGTACAGAAAACTATTTAGAATGTAGTTAGAAATTATGCTTATCTAGGAAATTGGCATCAGCAGATTCTCCTCTAGGATTGCAGTACTAGGCATAACTTTGCTCCTATTGAAAGGGAATTAAGTTCAGTTAAAACAACTTTTGGTTACTTCCAAGTTAAATTACCACTACTGACCCTTGAGAATATGTTGTCTTGCTCAGTAGGGCTATTGATTGCTTTTCTCCCTTTGAAGATTGCATAGCACCTCTGGACATGTTGAGAGCTATTCTGGGAGAAGGCTTCCAAGTCAGTCCCATCAGGATTTCTCTGAGTCCTGTATTTTAAGTAGCAAGTATGTTCAGTAATAGTGTCTTACCTTCAAGTTCTGGGAAGCAACCAAGAGCAACTACAATAGTCTGTATTACTGTGGTAGTCTCTTTAACCCCACTGACCTATAAGTTGAGGGGAGCTTTTCCATACCTGGCAATGTTTTTAGTAGATAGTATATAGCTTTGAGGAAGCATTATCACCACAAGCATAATACCTTTCCAACAGATTCTCAATAAAACAGACTTTCAAACATGACTCTAAATAAACCAGGCTCGACTGCACACCAGAAGTCAAAACCAAACCCTTCTCTTAGAAGCAAAAAAGAACAATTACAGGAGTCATGGATGCTCTAAGAATGAGGATAGTGAAAAATCACTGGACTTCCTATGTGTAGCATGGTGTCTCAGAGAAATAGAATTTTCCTATGAAATAATCATAGTACCTCAGCATTTGCACATTTTGGTTTGCACCTTAGGATGTTTAACTTCCAACCTGGGACAAGTGGCTTCAAAGAAAGTTTCTTTCTTTTTTTTTTTAAAGATTTATTTATTATATGCAAATACACTGTAGATGTCATCAGACACCCCAGAAGAGGGCATCAGATCTCATTAAGGATGGTTGTGAGCCATCATGTGGTTGCTGGGATTTGAACTCAGAACCTTCGGAAGAGCAGTCAGTGTTCTTAACCACTGAGCCATCTCTCCAGCCCCTCAAAGAAAGTTTCTTACTAGTCATATTATTGATAGTTTATTATTATTTTCACTTTTATTAGGGCATTTTATTCATAACTGGTAGTAATTAATATTCAGATTGGATTAAAGCAATTAGGTTTTATTAAACTTTATCAACAAACTGATATGAATGAAGCTATATTTTAGAATTTGAGCTCAATGCCTTTTCTATAAAATAGCTTAAAGCATAAATATAGACACTGTAGTATTAACACTATGCAAACATAAATATAGACAGTGTAGTATTAACGCTATGCTTAGGATTTTTATAGAAATGTCTGTTCTCCCTGACCATGCCAGCTTCTTCTAGTACTGCTCAAGTTCTGTTGTTCTCTTCAGTGAAGCTCAACTGCCACAGACCAGTGCATATTGAACATTTTTATGTGAGTCTATGCAGCGCATCTTTGCTCTGTTTGCTTGGAGATTTTTTTTTTCTTCCTGCCTTTACACACTGAATAACACCTTCCCATTAATTACCCATTCCTCAAAATATTATCTCTGGTTTACTAGACATTAGTTTTATGTTCCAGGCATGTTCAATCTATAGTTACCTGTTGTCAAGGACCACTGTTTAGAATGAAGTTAAAAAGTGTATTGAGCATTGTTCAATATTTGAAGTTGTTTCCTGTGCCACTGAGGTTCTGTCAGGAAACATGTTGCCTGTATGTATAGCATTACATGTTTTCCTTTAACAGTTGTAGTATTTTCTATTTCAAATTAAGTTCTTTGATTCACTTTGAGTTGATGTTTGTGCAGAGTGAAAGATATGGATCTGTTTTCATTATTTTGCAAATGGATAGCTAGTTTGCTGGCACCACATATTGAAAAGACTGTCTTTTTCAGTGTATGTTTTTGGTGCCCTTGTCAAAAGTTAGGTGCCCAAAGCTATGTTGGTTTATCTCTGGATCTTCATTATGTCCCATTTGTCTATATGTTTATTTTGTGCTGCTTTTATGTCAACTATATTACTGTAGCATTGTGGTGTAGATTGGGGTCAAATATTATCATGCCTACAGCTATGTTCTTTCTGATTAGGATTATTCTCCCTATAACCGGTCCCTTGTGTTTACATATAAATTATAGAAATTTTTCTAATTCATCAACCTTACTAATGAGACAAGGTTTCCCAATGAAACACGACAGATTTCACTGGCTGGTCAGTAAGTCCAGGGATCCTCCTGTCTTCACCTTGACAGTGTAAATGTATTTACTTTGTTTTTGATTTTGCATGACATTCACTGGGAATGGCAAGATCATTTCCTTTTAATTTTTATATTGTCTCACTTTCTCTTTGCATTTTTGTCTGTTTCACCTTCCAATGCTCTCTGCTTTTTCAAAAGTAGGTTTTATTATGGCATTTGTATACATAATTTGTTTGTCTTGGTCTTCCTCCTCTGCTCCCCCATTCCCCCAGGCTTCTTAAATCTTTCTATTCCCTTCAACTCCTTCTTCAAAACCTCTTTGTCCTCTTTCAAGGTCCCCTCTCCAGTTTGGGAGATATATTCAAAACTAGGATCTGCCTTTAAGAAAGAATATATCATATTTGGTGGGTTTTTTGAGTCTCGATTGCCTTGTTAATATTGTAATTTGATAAATCACCCATTTTCCTATAAATTTCAAGAATTCATTTTTATGGTGAATAAAATTTATTATATGTATTTATCACATTTCCTTATCCATAATTCAGTTGGTGGAGATCTAGGATGATCCCATTGTCTTGCCTATGAATAGGGCATCAGTTGTCACAGATATGTAAATATCTCTATGATAGAATATAGATTCGTGTGAGTGTATGGTGAGAATTGGTATAGTGGCTCATATGGTTCTATTTCTAGATCTTTTTGACACCTCTCTTCAATTTCTATAGAACCTGTACCAGTTTATACTCCACTAGCAGTGAACAAAGATTCCCCTTTCCCCATATCCTCATTGGCATTTGATTTGTGGAAGATAGCCTTCCAACTGGGATAGTAGCATTATGAATTCTTTTCTCTAAAAGCTTTAATTATTTTTCTGCCTTATTCTGAAATATGTTTGACATTTACCTAAGTCTGAGTTGACGCTGCTCTCCTTATCTTGCCTCCAACTTAACAAATCCTTCTAGGCTATTTACTAATGCAAGAAACTGTTCCTTATAATTCTCCAAATGATGCTTTGCCTCTGTTTACTCTGTCTCTTCTAGACCTCCTAATACAGTAATACTGGAGCATTCTGACTTCTCATGTACATTTTAGTTTTTTGAACTTTTCATGCTTTATCAGTGACAAATTATGTTCTGTCTCTGTACATATCAACTTGGATGTACGTGCAAGTCAACTGGACACATAAACAGAAGTTCTTATTTAATATGAAAGGATGTGGCCTCAAATATCCCTGACATGTTTCCTGGAATGCCAGTGCTCCAATCTATTGAGCTATGTTGGGTAGGATGCTTCTATGTTCTGGAAGTACAGCAAGATTTTCTGCAGTCAGACAGTATACAGATCTTCCGCTACTACTCAGTTCCCATCGACCTTAGGAAAATTGACCTGATCTCTTTGAGAACCATCTTTGCCCTGTACAAAATAAAAATCTCAGCGCCTATGGGTCTAGCTTCCTGTAACACTTAGGTGTGATTTTTAGCTTGCACAAACTATGGGAGATATAAAGCAAAAAAGCAAAACCCCAGGTGACTGTAGTCAGGGTTAAGCTTTAATGATCCAGGGCAGAAAATGTGCTAGCATGTCTCCATCAACGAGGAGGGCTCTGCTCCCAGCTTCAATCTCTGCTATGGTGATGCATTTTGAGTTCAAGGGATTAGAACAAAGTGTCTATACCTGTCTTATGCTTACATGAAAGCATACCCCACCCACAGAATAGGAACAAGCTTGCCCCCACTTCAGTGAAGAACCTCCTGTTGTGTCAGCCACAGGATAGCATGTAAATAAACCATTCTGATTTTATAATATGTTAAATTAATCAATGGCTGTTAAAAATAGTTTATAAAGACAATTTTTATAGTAGAAATCATAAAGAGTCATGAGCAGGGAGCAAGTATAAGACCCTAGTATTTGGAGAGAAAGCGTATTGCACTAAGATAATTTGTTATAGTTACAAATGGAAGAGGTAGGGAAGAAAGGAAAGATGGAAGGAGAGATGGAAGAAGGAAGGAAGGAAGGAAAGAAGGAAGGGAAACAGTATTGATTTGGTAGCTCTTTCTTTTTATTTATTTATATATTTAGTATTATTTTATTCCTTTTTTATTCTATCCCATCCCTCATCCATCCCCCTGCCTCGATGACATTGCCCCCCACCGCCCCCCCTCTTCCCTCCCTAGCATTCCCCTACACTGAAGCATCTAACACCCTCAGGCCCAAGGACCTCTCCTCCCACTGATGGACAACAAGGACCTCCTCTGCCACATATGTGGCCAGCACCATGGATCCCTCCATGTGTATTCTTTGGTTGGTGGTCCAGTCTCCAGGAGCTCCAGGAAATCTGGCCAGTTAATATTGTTGCTCCCTTCACGGGGATGCAAACCTCCTCAGCTCCTTCAGTCCCTTCTCCAACTCCTCCATCTTGGACCCCATGCTCAGTCCAATGGTTGGCTGCAAACATCTGCCTCTGTATTTGTCAGGCTCTGCCTAAGCCTCTCTGGAGACAGCTTATCATGCTTCTATCAGCAAGCACTTCCCAGAATCCACAAGAACATCTCAGTTTGGTGGCTATATATGGGATGTATTCCCAGATGGGGCAGTCTCTGGATGGCCTTTCCTTCAGTCTCTACTCCACACTTTGTCTCCATATTTTCTCCTATGAGTATTTTGTTCACCCTTCTAAGAAACACTAAAGCATCCACATTTTGGTCTTTCTTCTTCTTAGGCTTCATATGGTCTGTGAATTGAATGTTGGGTATTCCAAACTTTTGGGCTAATATCCACTTATCAGTGAGTACATACCATGTTACCTCACTCAGGATGATGGTAGCTCTTTCTTAACATGCACTAAGCAATGTAAAGTGGGGTTCCATCAAAGTTGAACCTAGAGTTTCCCACCTGTAAGATACCAGCCCAGGAGAAGAGTTCAATTTATACCCAGCTAGTTTTCTCTTAGACAATTCAGGATCCAAGCTAAGGAAATAATCCCACCCACTTTTGGGTGGGGTCTTCCCTCATTGACTCAAGACAATCCCCACAGGTATGCTTGTAGGCCAACCTAATTTAGATAAACCTTCATTTGTGACTCTCTTCCCATGTGACTCTAGATTAAATCAAGCTGATAATTAAATTGAACCATTACACTGAGGAGGCATTTCAGATTTTATTCCTTAATTTGGGAAGCAAGTCCTCATTAAATATTTTTGAAAGGCGAGGCTGATATAAATCATTGAAAAATAAATATTTGTATTAAGTGGGATAGCTCAGAAACCCAAATGAACTTTAGGAGCTTCATAATAGGGACCTCACCCATTCCTGGTTTGTGACATTTCTACTTATGCCAAATGTCATAGGCAGAAGAAAGGCTGCCAGCAAGCATGCTTATCTGAAACCAGTGATTTTTAAGAGCAGGAGCAACAATAGGAAAAGACAGTACTAAACTTACCAGAATCTTGAATGATGTAGAAACAGTTAAACAGATACTAAAAGTCAGACTACGTGCAGTTAAAAGGTGACTTACAATTAGACTAGCTATGATGTGCTATAGTCTATTTATAGGGGACAGGTGATGGAGTTGAGAAAGGGTCTCATACTTTAGCCCAGGCTAGCCTGAAACTCACAATGTACTGCAAGCTGGCCTCAAACTCATACTAATTCTCTTTCCTCAGTCTTCCAAGTGCACAAACATGCATCTCAAAGTGTAATCAAATGATTCCATGCGTAGGTGGAAGCCTGGCCTGAGTCAGCTATTGATGTAGATAATAAACCATGGCATGAATGCTTACTAAGCCTTTATTCCCAAACCCATATTTCTGGTGTCACCTGGATGATAGCTTGAAGCAACAGATATGTAAGTGAACTGTAAAATCTCTGTTCCATGTCTGTCTTCTTCGAGGACCAGCAGATTCCCTAAGATATGCTTTCCTGTGGCAATGACAGAAGAACCACCACAAAGATACATTTCAAATATTCACCTATGACCAAAGTAATAGACATCCCAGGCCCAGCATTAGTAAAGCAGAGAGAAGTAAAAAGGGGGAATGAGAATTTACTGAACAACTACACAATCTATTACTGTCTTTGATCTTGAGTCTACTTATCCTTTTTCTTCCCAGATTCATTCCCACATAAAACATCACAAAAGTCTCATCTAATTATGATCTCATATTGAAGGTATAACCTCTTATGATCAACACTAGATCTAGATGTGGTTCTTACTAATCCAGAGACCTCTACTGAAAGAAAATAAAAGTTATCTGAACAGCATGAACTGAAAGTTATGGTTAAGATCATAACAGTCACTTAACAGCTTATGAATTGGTCCCAGATGATGGTACTACTGGGGTGTAGTGAATCAAGTGATAAGAAGTGTGCCCTAAGAAGGGTACATTGAGATCTAGACGCCTTCTTTGCTTCCTGGTACCTTGGGAAGAACATTTTTGCTTTCTTGTGTTCTTTTACCACAGGGTTCTTCCCTTTTCCGTTCTCATTGGCAGTAATTTATTGTTTCAAATATTTTTTTGTTTCTCTTAGAAACCCAAGGATGACATAGAATTTCTGATCTTCCTTTCTCCATTTCCTGAGAACTAAGATTACAGACATGGATCTCCATATCTATTTTATGTAGTGCTAAAGATGTTACTCAGCTTTGTGCATGCTAAAATAGTATGCTCCTATCTGAGTAACATCCACAGCCCTGATAGGTAGTTTAAAAAAAAACAAACATATTTATTAAACAGAAACTTCTTTCACTCCATGGGTAAAGCTATTTTAGGAGTCATGATCACAAAGACTGTATTGAAAAGAGACAGACCAAATTAAACCCAAAGTAGTAAACAGGGAACTTACAAAAGGAAGCCACAGAGACTCAGCAACAGGAGCAGAATTAATGGTTGTGTATAAGCAAAGCAGGTAGTCTTGTTGCTGTTCTCCCAATACAGTAAGAGAAACTCAATAAAGATCTTCAAAAAATATTCATGGGCCAACTCACCGCAACACAGGGAACATTATCAGTAAATAAGAACAACCACCAATGTTTATACCTGGTACCTTGGTGTGAAGAGAGCAATTATCAGATGTTCAATTAAAAAATCTGAAGGAAACAAATGTTCAAAATGAATGTCATGCAATTATCTGAAACTGTACCTTCTCACAGAACCACTAGAGATCAGAAAATTCAGTAAGCATCATCTGTAGACCTTCACATATTGATACCCAGAACTACTAGTTACAATTGCCTAAATTATGCTTTTGATCCAGTCTTTGTCATTCCTACCAAGAAGTGACTTTTGATTTCCTCCCAAATAAGATTAAAAGTGTAATCACAGAGACCCCATGCCAACCCCATAAAACTATGAAGTATTCCCTGGATGGAATTTTGATTCTTTCTGTTCCCTGTGGCCTCATTGAGCCCTGCATTTATCTCTGACCTGAATATTCCAAGTACACTGCTCTGTCAGCTTTAATTCTTATTCCCTAATTTTTCAAAACCTCGTTCCAGTGCCACCTACTCCACAAAGCCTGTCCTAATTACTCTGTTCAGAATTTCTATTACATTTTCATAGTTCTTTATCCCTCATTTGGGGGCAATATTGGTAATTATTCCCAAATCATGACCAGAGTCTTGATAGCTCTAAATCTGTCTCCTCTTCAGGATAGCAAATTTCAAGGGGCATCAGAAAAGGAATCTCAGAGACATCAGAAAAGGAATTCCATTCCTTAAGCATGGTGTCATGGTTCTAAATTCCCCATGACTCAAGACCAACTGAACTACATGTTAAATGATTCTGATTTCCCAATATGCTGAGGCCCAATTAAACATAGTTATCTATCACCACGTTAACTTAACATGTTCCTTTATTTTTGATGATTTTATAATTCATCATATCTAAGCCCTTCAGAGTCACATTTCTGAATACTTTGAAGCCAAACTTATGCTTTTACCGTTGAACTTCTATTAGCAATAGCAGTCGGTGGGGGGGGGGGGGGGGGAGGGTCTAAAGCATACACTAAATGGTTACAAAAACGGGAGGGATGGACATGCTCACGCATAAGCAGGTAGATTCTTTGAGCTTGGGTAAGGATAGGTGATTCATGCACCAGGGAAGAAAAAAATAAATTCAAGAAAAAAACATTTCTGGAGATTTATTTGGTTACTACCTGGAAACATAAGTCTATTTTGATAAAGCCAAAGATGAAGGTCATGTTCATAGAAATGATTACACTTTACAAGTGTGAAGGCTGGTTGACATGAAGAAACAAGTTTTCTGAGGTAACTTCCTGTTGGAAGGTAGAGCCATGCCGGGAAGCTTGGTTAATTAGGGCAGGTTGAGACCTGGAGACTCCATGGGTACACACCTGAGACTTAGGAGACTCCTCATTCCCTGCAGATTCCTGCACATACCACACTCCTCACATAAAGAAACATGTCTTATGGTCAGGTAGGCCCAAAGCACAGTTCTCCATGCTAATGAGGTACCTAGCGGCCAGGAGAGCTTAGCCAATAAGCTTTCCTTCCCAGACATTCCTCCCTGCAAAAGGTATTTAATTTCAGGTCCACTCTGAGAAGTGAGTACAGGGTATAGGTAGGCATCCATTTTCTGCCATGAACAGTCCATAAACAGTTTAGAACCATGGACTGTCTCTTTCATCAAGATCCTCAGTGGGGAGTCATGGAAAAAGCATTCACCCACAGAACTATAGCTTAATTCTCCCATAGAAGGCTCCTCTACGCTTCCATTCTGCCTCTGCCAAACTAAGGACAATCACTGCTGGGACAAGCCAGAGCTCCCCCTTCCCACTCCCCTGGCTACATGCTGTCCTCAACCTACACCCCCCAGACTCTGTTCTTGGCTCTTTCTCCACTCCCAGTGGTGCCTAGATGTCCAAGAGGCTGAGAACCCCAAGGACCCCCAAACCATCTCCAGCTTTCCCACATCTCAGACTGTGCTTTCTCATCCTTTGCACCAGTGGCATGGGATAAGCACAGTCAAACTCCCGGAGCTCAGCCTCCTCAAGAGTCTGTGCCCAGCAGTGGGGTTTGGGGCAGACTCGGACCCACAACTTCCTTGAGGAAACTGATAGCAAAGTCTCCAGGTCATCACATCATATATAAGATCTGGCTTCCAAGGATGCAAACAGCAATTAGTGCTGACTAGTCTTAATCGAAGAGTTGAGATAAGGAAGAATGAGATGGACTAACTAGAGAGGGAGGGGTTTATTTGGGGGGGTGTTGTTTTTATTTTATTTTGGTTTGGTTTGGTTTTTGTTTGTTTGGTTGGTTGGTTTTATACTGAACACATTGTCCCCTAAATATTAGAAGTTGTTTGGCTTTGGCTTTGTGCTGTGGTAGTTGTCCCCATTTGTGCTTTAAAATGTGTGGCAAATCTCCCTTTGGAACGGTGACTCTATCTATTCATAAACATTTGTGTAGATGTGATTTCTTATTCAACTATATTCTCCAAACAAAATTCAGCTGAGTCCCTGCTTCTTTGTAAGTCTTAAAAGTTTAAATAAACCATGCCTGTGAGATGTCTCACTGGGTGAAGGTAGTTGGTGCAAAGGCTAAGGGTGTGAGTTCAGTCTCCAAGACCCACACAGCAGAGGAGAACCAATCTCTCCAAAAGATTCTCTGACCACTACACATATAATCATAGTGCACATACACACACACACACACACACACACACACACACACACACACACCTGAATAAATAAAAATATAAATTAAAATTTTTAAAGTGAGTAAATTATTGTCAAATTCATATTTTTGGCAGTTGGCCCCAGAGGACAGCTTTCTAGAAGATCACAGACTGGTGGTGGTCCAACTAACCCACTGGACCTGTCTAAGAGTCTGTCTCTGCTCTTGAGCCTTCTCCTTGCCTCATGACACAAGGCCATGTCTAGTTTCTCATTTGAGCATAGCTTGTCGACATATCCTCTCTTTTGGAGCAGAAGATGTCCACCAGTGTTATAATGTGCATGTCACATGGACTGGTAATTTATATGGGATTTATTTCACTGGCATTCACAAACTCAGACTGCACAAATTTATGTTGAGGGTTATTCTAATAATAAGTGCCCTATAGAAATGGCCTTGTTTCACAGTTTTCACCCATAGTTGTTCAAGCACGTGTTTTCTAATTCTACTCCAAGTCTCATACAACTCTCTTCTAGACCAAAGTTACACAACATGGAAAGGGTGTGGATGACATCTCTAATGTGTCCCAGTACTGAAGTTAACTGAAAATGGGCAAAAACAGAAGTTTTCCCAAGATATAACACTATTCCGTTACAGCTGCCTTCCTCTTGTCATCTGCATCTGTGAGAGCGGCTAACCCCGGTGACAGACAAGAAGGAAATGTGAGATTTAACCGATCTGTTCTTGAATAACTGGTCTTACATAACAGAATTGCAGCAAGCTGTCAGTTCTTAGGTCCCCAGACTCTAGACCTATGCTCTCTCAAGCTGCCTTTCCTGCTGACCTTTGACCCTGTCCATCAGAGAATGAATTGATAGCTTGCTGTCTGACTTGGTGTTTTCTAAAAGACCCCAGAAATTCTTGCCACAAATCCATGTCTATTCATAACTTGTCAGTGTCGACCAAGCTGGCAGGAAGAACAGTGGGCGCTTCCACAAACTGGCAAAAGATTAAGGTGTGGTTCCTGCCTACAAATGCCAGGCTTGGGAGACTATGCAGGAGCATTGCCATAAATTTGAGGCTATCCTGTGTGACACAGTAAGTGCTTGCTGGGTCAGTGAGAGCTAAAGTAACAAAAGGGAAGAGCAAACAAAATGAAAACTGGTGGCAAGTCTTTAGCATAGAAAGCATGCCAACCAACCGAGCAGGGCACCAGGCTTCTGCAGCACAGCTTCCTGGGAGCCTGGGGCAGATAAATGCTGGGTTGGGGCCCAGGTGACCAACATAGAGGGACACTATCTTTTAAGAACTAATCAATCAATTAAACAAACAAACAAAAAACACTGGCAACATTTGTTCGCCATGTGAATGTGCCAGCGACTCCAAGTCTAATATCTACGAGGTACCTCATCCTTGAGCCAACTCCTATGTACAATAACCCCCTTCCCTAAAGCAGCCTACCTCCATTTATATATCATGATGAGTAGTCTTGAACTTTATCCCAGCCTGTGAGGTGTCTAAACAATTATTTGATTTTAAAATCAGCCCAATTATCTCTGAAAAGTAAAAAAGTTATAAGCCATGTTGATTTCCCCATAAACCTGATAATATAAATGTTCATTTGTTTGGCTAGTCCACTTCTTTACTGAGATATCTTCTTTCTCGGATCACATAGAGTGCATTTATGAGGATAAACCTTGCAAGAACACTTTTATCTACAAGATGTTTGCAAACAAAAAGAGAAGAGAGGAGAGGGGAGGGGAGGATGAGAGGAGCAGAAAAGAAAAGGAAAGGAAAGGAAAGGAAAGGAAAGAAAAGAAAAGAAAAGAAAAGAAAAGAAAAGAAAAGAAAAGAAAAGAAAAACTCATTAGTCTGGATTATTTGAGCACATTTTGTTCCCTGGCTGAACACAGTCATCTAAACAAGCTTGAGGGCGAAACTCAAGCCCAAAGTATCATCACGACTCCCTGAATGTCATTTGTTTCTAGAGGCCATATTTTAGAAACATAAATGGAATTTTCATTTGAGTATATCTTTGTAGCAGTAAAGACAAAGGGAAGAGACAATGCATTCACAGGAAACGGCTACAAGCTGAGAAACAAGGGCTCACTCTATCTGGCCAGCAGCAGGAAAGACGTTAAATGTGTCCAGGAATCCTTTCCCCACGGCGGATGCGATGCATTGCAAACCCAACTTCAATCCAGCAGATGGCGAGAGACTGATTCTACAGCCTTCTGGAAACTGCAGAGATCTCATTCTGAAGACACTGGGCTATCAAACAAATTCGATATAGAACATTTGTACTCCTTATTGTGTAATTTCATTCGGCTTTTATTGAATATTGGACTAGAACTACCTATTGCTTTTCCTCGGCTTGCATCTTCTGTGCGATTAAAGAGAATCTGAATGGAATGTGTTAAAGCAGACAGCCTGCCTTCATTAATTCACGTGTTTGAATACTGAAAAGTGGTACTCTATTGGGAAGTTTCGAGTCTCAGAGGTGAGGTTAGCTGGAGGAGTGGCTTGAGGGTACAATGGTCCCTATCTTCCTGCCCTGTCCTTTCCTGTAGAAGTATAACAGCTCCATGCTCCTGCCGCCACAGCTTTGTGCGGCTCATAGCTTTACTTCTTTGCCACCACGATGGACATCCCTTCGAACTGTAAGTCAAACTAAGTCCATCCTCACTTTAGATGCTTCATGTCTGGCGTTTGATTTAAACGATGCGAGAAGCAGCTGATAACACATTCAAAGAAGTGCAAATAGAGAATATACATGTACTTATTCTGTTCGGCGTATCTAATATATCTATTTGCTTTGTAAAATAATATTTTATTAATTATTTGTGAATTTCATATGATGCATTTTTATTACATATTCTTCCTCATTGGTTTATGTTATTTATTTATACATAATTTTTATTTTTCATGTGTATGAGTGTTTTGCTTTTGTGTATGTTTATGCACCACATACCTTCCCGATGCCCAAAAAGGACAGAAGAAAACATTGGAGCTCATGGAATACAGTCACAGATTGTTGTGAGCCACTATGTTTATGCTGGAAACCAAGTCTGGGTTTCCTGCAAGAGCAGCAAGTGCTCTTAACCACTGAGCCACCTTTCCATCCCCAGCCATTTTCTTTTTGATGCATCATTAACTGGGCAGGCCTATTGTTTTCCATATGAATTATTTAACCTAAGGTAAATGGATTGAAGTACAGACTAGAGCAAGAGAGGAAGGGTCCTACTGGTCTTTCATAACATCAAAAGCTCCTGTGTGTTCACTGAAAGCTGCTAACATTTGCCTCAATATTCCCTAATACATTTTCTAGGTGAGCTGAATCCGTTGTTTCTTGTTCAGAATTCAAAGGCATTTTTCCTCCATTAACTATTTTGAAAAAACTTATTCAAGAGGACACAGATACTTTTATAATGATGTTAACTGCAGAAACAAAGGGCCTCTCAAAAAGGAAAATGGGAGACACTTATTAAATGAACTCATCAGATTCTTCAGTGCTTCACTTTATCCCAAGAACAAAGTCTCAATATTACATTCTGATTTTACAGCACCATATAAATCATCTCTATAAATGCTTAGAACAGTGTATATATGGTAGCTATTTTGAGCCTCATTAACATGTCAGAGTGTTCTCTAGTCCTGAGTATCAGCGTGTGTTCCTCCTTACTAGAATGGGCTCCTTTTCTCTGTGTTGCAATTATTGTAACTCTATTGTAACTCCTTAGTCATGTATTTACTTTTCTGGTTAGATTGCGAACTCGATGAAAACATATTCTTCCATCTTCATATGTAAAGTATCCAGCAGAACCTGAGTCAAAGAAAGTGCCCTAAAATACCAGTGAGATAGGCATATGATCCATTTTATAAAGTCATCTTCAATCAACAAAAGCTCATGATAGCAGTTATGTAGAGGCTTCTGCTCAGAGAATATGGTGGTCTCTAAATTGACATATTTTCCAAGAACTGAAGATATATTTCCCGCAGGTTCTGGGTCTCCTCATTTTTAATAATATGAGTGATGTCTTAGATAAAAAGAAGAGTAATAAGCATCCCAAGTCTTACTTCTTAAGAGTAGAAGTGACTTAAAAGACAGTTAAGTTTCTCACACTAGTATTGCAATAGCTTCTTGCCCAAACAACCAAGAAGGGCAGTTGAAGGTAAGTGATTTGTTCCCTTTGGCTGATGGTTGTCAAGGAGAACTGTGCCTAGCATCTCTAAGTGTTTTATCACCGTTCTGCATAACCATATCACGTATCTTCTTTTACTTCAATTCCTTTTTACTTTATTTTTGCACATGTATGTGTGTTTGCATAGTCACATGTGTGTGGTCCCGTGTGTGTGTGTGTGTGTGTGTGTGTGTGTGTGTGTGTGCACATCTGCATAGAGGTCTAAAGTTGATACCAAGGATCTTTTCTCATTGTTTTCCTCTTTCCTTCATTGGGGTAAAGCCTCTTGCTGAACCCAAGCTCATTAATTCCTGCTATAGTAGCTAGCAGCTTACAGGATTGCTGTTGCTACTTCCCAAGTGCTGGCAGCCACTCCATCCACAGGGCGTTCACATGAGTACTGGGGTCACTGAGTACTGCTGATCACATTTGAACAACAGGTGCGTTACCTAATGAGCCAGGTCCCCAGCTTTCCTCCCATTTCTTGGCACATTTTCCAGTTGCAGAAGTCATACATAGACCATAACTAGAAGGATGGGAGACATTGTACCTTGCAAGGGTAATATTGGGTAGTAAAGGTGTTCTTCAACATGACCATGTGAGCCAGCCACTTAGCTAATCACCAGTCTGTGTTAGGAGATTCCTGGCAGCTATATTCCCACTGGCTTTTTTGCCTTGCACATGTTTAACTTTTACATGAGTGAAACTGCTGGTGATATATTGTTTCTTTTAACAAAAATATCAAGCTCCTACTCTACACCTACCATCAGTTGAATTTTCTGAATTATTGCTCCCTATTTATATTCCATGCCAAAAATGTTCCAAGTACACACACACACACACACACACACACACACACACACACACACGATTCCAAGGCTGTGTGGAATTACACAATACAAACTGTTCTAAAGCTTGCTTTTTCCAACTCATTTTTCTCCCTTGAGTAACAGTTTACTGTAAACTATAATTTAAACAAATTTCATTTAGGTTGTTTCCAAGTTTGACTTCTAGTTAGCTAATTCTGTCATCATCTATCTTTGCTCATTTATACAGGTATATTAGAAGAGAAAAATCCCCTAGTTGTAAAACCAATCAAAGAGAATGTACAAATTAAGTTCTATGGTTTTTAAACTTTCCTCAAAATGCGGCGCTGATGTTACCAACCACATGATATGTAAACACTCTCCTCTTCATTTCCAACAAGCTTCCTCCTAAGGTATATGCTACTGACAAAAAAGGGAAGAAAGAAAGAAAGAAAGAAAGAAAGAAAGAATGTCAGACACATTTTATTATTATCTCATATTATTAAAAATTATAAATATTGATATAAACTTTGTAAAAAATATAAGAGTGTGTAAATGACTATCTCAGGTTATTTTTATTCTGTTCTTTTTCCCCACAGTGTTCACCACATACTTTATGGACACGGGAGGATGAGGTGATAAGCAATCTGAGCCTGAGTTCAATTTTTCTTTGTCTCTGTATCTTCTGCTTACTGAGATAAAGAAGGCAGGTTATTGGCTTCAACCGGGGCTAGGGGTGGTGGTGGGGGGAGAACTTATTACCCACAATCCCTCACAGCTCTGCTCAGTGATGCACCAACGACAGTACAATAAATCTGTTTCTTCATGAGAGGCCCACACAGCCCAGGTTGGGAAGGTAGCGCTCAGCAGCCTGCATCGTCATACATCACCTGCAGGTGCTGCTGGCCGAGCTCTTCAGAGTGACAATCTGACCTGTCTGATTTGTCTTCTTTTTGTCACAGACTCCTCCAGACATCACTGTCTCGTTGAATGTAGCTGATCTCTGGCCATATTTTCCCTCTTTCTGCCACCTTCCATTACTTGTACTGAGATAAATCTCCCCTCTTTGGCAGTATGGTTGAATATACAGCCTCTTCCTCTAGTTCTGATCAATACCTTTTTGAGATAAACCAGCCAGGAAAAGGGTAGAGAAGAGCACTAGGACTGGCTCTCTGCATGATTACCTGTCATATGTAGACTCCATGGGGTAATTCATAAAAATACTCCACATCTGGTAGGATGTGAAGAGAAGGTAGCACCATCATGATAAAAACACACAAGCAAGCTTTTCCAGTAAAGAATAAGAGCATTGAGGCACAGGGCCCAGTCAGGCACACTCTTGCTTATATTATCATTATGGGTTTGTACGCCAAATCTTGCAGGTTTTACCCTTATGTAGAAACACGTGAGATCCAGGAGATCTATGATAATGCTAATTTCGATGGTACTGACTTCAACTACTTCAAACTTCAGCAGTTCCCTGAAAATTTACTTCTTGTGTTTTTATAGAGTATCTGTGGGATTGTCCTAAAATGCTCACATTTGGAGTTGTCACTTGTAATCAGAGTTAGCTTGTGCTAGCTACTGTTCAGCTTTGGTTTAGCCTACTTACTTCCTTTGAAAATGCTACCTGCATGGAATTGAGGATGCTTCCCTGCTGGCCCTGGCTGTTAGAACTTGAATGCCACAAATATGGGGCCAGTTTCATCATCTTCCCGATTTCTAAAGAATGGGTATCTTAGGGTTTCTATTGCTGTGAAGGGACACCATGACCAAAGCAACTCTTTTGTTTGTTTCTTTGTTTGTTTTGTTTTGTTTTTCAAGACAGGGTTTCTCTGTATAGCCCTGGCTGTCCTGGAACTCACTCTGTAGACCAGGCTGACCTCGAACTCAGAAATCCACCTGCCTCTGCCTCCCAAGTGCTGGGATTAAAGGCGTGCACCACCACTGCCCAGCTCCAAGACAACTCTTATAAGGGAAAACATTTAATTGGGGCTGGCTTACCATTTCAGAGGTTCAAGTCATTATCGTCATGATAAGAAGCATTGCAGCCTGCAGGTGGATATTTTGCTGGAGGAGTCTAGAGTTCTACATCTTGATCCAAAGGCAGCAAAAGTTATGTCCAGTGTTCTACACTGCTCAGAGATTGAGCACTAGGAGACTGGTAACACACTTTCTCCAACAAGGCCACACCTACTCCAACAAGATCATATCTTCTAATAGTGCCACTCCCATGGGCCAAGCATTCACACATGAATCTATGGGTTCCATACCCATTCAATGCACCACAACTGGTAATGAGAAATAGATAGACACTCTCTTTTCCAATAGCCCCATCAGGACCAGGCTGGCACTAGACTGCATCAGCAGGTACAGCAGTCTCTACGTGGACCCCTCCTGTTTTCTGCTTTATAGAAGTCCACTTCAACCCAGATTACTCAACTCCCAGAAGGAGAAGTTTATGGGGCCTCACTCCTACTGCCTTTTCAGTCTCCAAAATTATTTCTAGTTTGCACATATAACATTTAATACAATTGCAAGACCCCATAAGAACATACACACAAAATTTTCACAGATAAGGTCTTCATTACTTAAATCGTAGCCACCTTCTGGAGTTGCCCTATAACAGAATTAGTATTACTATTTTTAATCATTTTTACATATTTCAAATGTGCAGCATGAACCCACTTGAGCATGCTGCATCCCTGACATTTTCTATGTAAAATCAATATAAAAGACAGAATGTATTTTGGGGAATACGATCTCCATTTATTCGACCTTTCCTCTCCAGCCTATTTTGGCTGCATCCATTCATAGCCACTCTCCAATCACAGTGAATGACTTTCAGTTCTCCCAAAATTTTCTTTTTCCAAATGATAACTTTTGATGTCAATGATATTCCATTAAAAGCTGCAGTCTTTTTGTCTCAGAATTCTGCACTACTACATCCCTGCGGATATCTTTTCCTTTTTCCCTCCTCCCTCAATACCTTAAAAAGACTAACTACTTCTTTCCCAAATCCTTCTTACTATCTCTAGTAAACTGGCCATTTCCTACCTGACCTAACTCCACACTCTACAGATGGTACAAATGTACCAAACCACCATAATAATTTACTTTACAAAATATGCTAACTTGAAAGGCAACTTTTTTTTTCCCTGATACTTACCTCAATAACTAGTATACAATGAACTAATTTCTTGAAATAAAATAGAGTTGTTAGTACATATTTCTGAAGGTATATTATGTATAAAGAACTATAATAAGCCTGTTTTGCTTAGATACTTTTCCTGTTAACTATGATCAAATACCCTGCCAAAAGCAATTCAAGGGAGAATGGCTTCACTTTAGCTTATAGTTCAAAGGCACAGTCTATCTTGGTGGGGTAGTTCTGGTAGCAGAACCTGCCTGGACCTTAAGGAACCAGGCATGTTATATGTGCAATCAAGAAGGAAAGAATGGCTTACACTCACACTAAGCTAGCTACTTCTTTCTGATGCAGTCCAGGACTCAAGCTTGGAGAACTGTGTCACCTTCCATAGGATGGAGCATCTCTCCTAAATTGCCAGATCAATATGACATCTCACAAGCCTGTTCAGGGGCCAAACTTATCTTACTAATGGCTCACAGTCATATCTACATACTTATCACATAATACAGTCTACATCCTGCCAAGCTGACAATCAACCCTAACCAACATAGCATTCTTTCCCACATACATTCAACAGTATTTAGCATTGCAAAACTTTTAAACTAGGGAAATTTTTCAGTTAAATTTATCACCCTGGTTATTACTCCTAATGGTTCCATGATAGCCTAAGAGCCTGCCTCTGACCATAAATGGATAGAAAGATTTTGAGTCTTCCAGCCAAGATATTGCATAAACTTGTCCTACATGACACTGGGGAGTTGTGTTTAAATATTCCAAATTCCTATCTTCCAGATTGGCAATTCCAGAGGCAGGCAGAATTGCCCTCTGTGACTTACAATGGTAGCTTCAGGAAACTACCTGCCCTCCTTAGCAGGTCCTGTGGTCCTTGCTATGTCTGGACCATTCCCATGGTCCTGTACATCTTTTTACTTCCTTCCTTGAATCTCCTGAGGAGAACCCAAAATAATCTATAGACATTTTCCTGAACTATTGCCTACTCTTGCCAAGTCAGTCCATAAAATATATGCCAGACCACATGGAAAGGGACACACTTATTTGAGGTCAATGAATGACATTCTTTGATATTATAGAAATGTAAATACAATCTGGTATTTGTTGAGATGAGAATATTCTAAAATGCAACTGTATTTGTTTCTAGCGAAAGAAGTATTTCAAACACACACACACACACACATACACACACACTACAATGCAGCACCACTTTTGAAATAGTTGAGATATCTTTTTATTCTATTAATTTTATTTGACAGTATTTTTTTAATACTCTATAACACATACACTGCCTCTCTATCCAAATGGGATTTTTTTAAAAGGCAAAACTGTGTCCAGCTTTGAGCATATTGTTTTGATATTCCAGGGATGTTTGTACACAGTGCAGTGATGAATGAGTCTAAGAATCCAGAGAAACTGTAAATAGACTGGAGGAAGCCCCATAATGCATTGTGGCTGGATAAGAATACACAAGTCATGACCTGGCTCTTGTGCCAACAGTCTACCATAAATATCAGAGTCCAATTCTATTTGAGTTATACTCACAATTCCCTGTAAACTCATTTGCATGCATCTATTAACACACTCAGAGAACAAAGACCCATTCCTTAGCCCAGATGGGGGAAGATACTTGTTTTAACCGGCATTCATAATTTATGATTGTGGGGATTAGGAGCCAGCCTTCCTGCTTACGAACTGCACCTGATGTGACTCAACAGGAACCTTCCACCACAGCTCACATATTCTCCGTAAGCTGGTTATCCTCCTATACACTTAATCTTTCTCCAACCAATCCCCCAAAAGAAAATAAATATTTGTAGATTAAAAGAGAACTGCCTTCTCATCCTTTACAGCTGCTGTTGTGCCGGCTGTTAAGCTCAGAGTGTTTAATTAATGGATAGATACCATTAGAGAGACAGCTGGACCTGCATCCAAATGAGCTCGGATTCAAGGTGCCACAAGATAAAGATCTGAAAGTGGAGGAGCTGAGCCGCAATTGGGTTCATTTATAAAAGAGGCTGTTAAAGGTCAACTGTGTTTTCTTGTGTGAGAGATAAAGAGATGCTATTAAAAACAATTGGAAAGTAATTCATAAGGGACCAGGAAGTCACTCGTGGTAAATTAATTTGTCTTTCTGATAGCATGGCACTCATGATGGCAAAGTAACTTTGCCTAAAATCAAGATCTCTCAAAAACAGCCATTGATCATGTCTCTCCTAAAAAAGCCACCAGAATAAGCTTCTGTGTGCCAGGACTACTGGAGCTGTCTGATCCCAGCACACTCCTAGCTCTTTGCAACCACTTTCCAGGCTGAGAATTAACCAATTATTCCTGAGGATCGTAAGTGCAGTGGCATTTGTGTGGCCGTGCTGAGCTGCTGCGCCTGCTGCTGTTTCCCGTCACCTCTGATGAACTAATCGCTAAGCACCCGAACATCTCATCCTGCACACAATTCTACTTTCCTGACATTCAACAACATCACAGCATGTTCCACCCGACTGCTTCCCCATTTAAAACCTCCCTCTGCCCCTGTTCCCACTCCAGTACACCCCAGGTTCAAACATGTACATACCAAGACGAAAGTGCTTTAATTTATCCAGAAAATGTATCTACAAATTACATCTGGCAGTTTATTTAGCTCCCCAGAACATGATATATTTTCTTTGTATCACTTCCCCTAGGTAAATTCTTCCGTTCATGCACCATGAGCTCCCTTTCTCCTCCCTAGTGTCCTGACACTAGCATGAGATGTGACAGAGGGCAGTTGCTTTTACTGCTCAGTAATGACAGCCCCCATTATGACACATCTTCCTCTTCCTCTAGGCAAGATGGAGGCTGTGTCTGTTTGCAGCCAGTCATGGGTATGAAAATGAGAACAAGCATTTTATCAGTCTGTGATCTTTGCTGGCCTGGCTTAAACGTGAGGGTGGCCATGTTCTCTTCTCTGCTAAGAACAACTCACTAATAACAGCACAGGGCAGCTCAGTCTTCACTGCTGCTAGCATCAGGGAGGAGAATAAGTCAGAAAAGACAAAGGGATGAGAAGCAGTTAATGTCCCACTTTTCAGAGCTCATCATTTGCAGGTTTTAATAACAACCCTTCAATTCCAAGTGTTCACTAGAAGGGATTTCCCAATCAAATATCACTGTTTGTTCTGAGCCTCTTCCCTTTGGAAAACTAGAGGCGTGTGAATGTTTAGCATTGTGTAAATCAAGGCTGATGCATTTTGTTTGTGCTTAGCAGTATTGGCAACTATTCCTGCTTGATGCATATCAGATTCCATACTATTTTTAAACATATTTTATTACATACATTATCATGTATTACATTTCTTATGAGTTATTACTTTAATTCTTCAAAGAATTTAAGTAATAGTTGGTAAGCAGATAAGATGAGGTTCATTTGCAATCCTTGCTCTGTGCTCTGTATCCAAAATCATCTCTTGTGAATTTTTTTTTAATCTGGTTAAAGTGTGGTTAAAGAAAAAAAAACTAAAATGAATATAGTGCATTCTTCTTGTCTGTTTGCCCAGTCTGCTTCCTATCTTAATGTGGAATCCACTTTCACATCTCCTGGGAAAAGCTCCCTCCACCACATCTATCTTGGTAATCTCAGCTGATTCTTCTTATGGACCTTTCAGTCTGTTTTTCCCACACTGGATGGATCCAAGGATGGTCACTTTCCCAAGTACAGACAGTCCTTAGGCACCCTCTCAACTGTCTAGCCAATGTTGTCTGTGAGTGGGCATGTGAGAGAGTAATAATATTTATAATAGATAAAATATCTACCATTTATGTGCTAGGCACTGTTTATTTTTAACTACTCTTATTATCACAAAAGTTCTTTCATATATAGGCAATGTTCTATTTCCATTTTACAGAAGCAGACCCAAAGGAAGCATTTTGCTGAAGGTCACATAACCAGAAGTAGCAAAACCATGACTTTGTTTTTAACCCATGAACTAGTGCCATAAAAATTGTGAGTTAACACACATGGCTCACAACAAAATTCTCATTCTTCCCATGGGGTGGGAGAGGTGTTCGGTGAGTGGCATTTAGGATCAGTTCTATGGTTCTTGGCTAAGCTTAATCATGCAAGCAAGTCAACAGGGGGCAGCACATGTAACTGGAACCTAGCAGAGCAGTCCTGTCTCTTTTGTCTCTTATTCCCTCTTGGTAACTAAGGCTTAGCCTGGCCATGCCATGCACAGTCAAAGAGCAGTAGCAGAGGCAGAAGCAAAAGGAACCTTAGGACCAGTTGGGTTTATGACCAGCAGGGCTTATGACCAGCAGACTGCTGTTTTCACTTCATGTAAGCTTAAGAGAAAGAAGCACACATGGCCTGTTTTTTTTTTTTTTTTTTTTTTTGAAGAGAACTTCACAGTCAACATCAAAGACTAAAGATTCAGGCAGAAGTGAATAGGAGCAGTGTTACCAAGCATCCTGTGGAATTCCTGGGCAAGTTTCCATCTTATGCAAGAGAATGTTGAGCTCCTTGTCAGTGGCTAACTCTGGGCAGCATGAAGCTCTCAGCTTGCCAGCCTCTCCCCTTGCTGAGTGTAAGGAAGAAACAAGTCCCAAGTATGCCATGGTGAGGGGCCCTGACAGGACTGGTAGACTATTTGGCGATGCCCTCAGCCTTTGTGATAGCTGTCCCCCAACATTTGGTACATTCCTACCACGTGGTTGTTCAAGTTGGCTCAGGAGGTCTTCACCCCCAAGTTTGTTTGTATATATATATATATAAAATTTGGATTTGTTGTCAAATGTGACCCAAAAAGTTCTGAGCAGCACAACCCATGTAATTAATAAAATAAATCAATAAACTGCACTGATTTCAAGATCCAACGTATGTTTTATGTATCCACTATTTGTCATAATTATGTTAGACACTAAACTCTTTCTTGGAAGTAGTTTTTATTAATTCTCTGAGAACATTTTACAACATGTACTGATTGTATTCACTGACTCAGCCAACTCTTCCCTCCTGTTCCCCACCCACACAACTCTGGGTTTTTTGGGTTTTGTTGTTGTTGTTGTTGTTGTTTTTGTCTTTTTTTTTTTTAATATGACTAATTTGTACTACCTAGATTGGACTTTTTTTTTAATTTAATTTGTTTTTACTTATTCACTTTATATCCTGTTGACTGCCCCCTCCTGGTCACCCCTTACCACATTCCTCCTGCCCCCTCCCCACTCCCCTTCTTCTCCTCTGAGCAGGTAAGGGTCCCCCTGGGTATACCGCCACCCTGGCACTTCAAGTCTCTTTGAGGCTAGATGCTTCTTTTCCTACCGAGGCCAGACAAGGTAGCCCAGCTAGAAAAACATATCCCAGGTACAGGTAACAACTTTTGTGATAGCCCCCATTCCAATTGTTTGGGACCATCATGAAGAACAAGCTACATACCCTCTGCATATGTACAAGGAAGCCTAGGTCCAGCCGGTGTATGTTCTTTGGTTGGTGGTTCAGTCTCTGAGAGCCCCAAGGGTCCAGGTTAGTTGACTCTGTTGGTCTTCCTGTGGAATTCGTGTCCTCTTAGAGGATCCTTCCTTCTACTGTTCCATAGAAGTCCCCAAGTTCCATCCACTGTTTGGCTGTGGGTATCAGTATCTGTCTGAGTCAGCTGCTGGGTAGAGCCTCTCAGAGGACAACATGCTCCTGTCTGCAAGCAAAAAAGAGTATCATTAATAGTGTCAGGGATTGGTGCTTGCCCATGGGATGGGTCTCAGATTGGGCTGGTAGTTGGTTGGCCATCAGTCTCTGCTTCAACCCATGCCTGCATTTCTTGTAGACAAGATAAATTTGGGGTTGAAGGTTTAATGGATGGGGTTGTGTCTCTACTGCTCCACTGTGGTTCCTGCCTGGCTATAGGGGATAGCCTTTTCAGGTTCCATATCCCCAATGTAGTGAGTCACAGCTAAGGTCACCCTCATTGATTCTTGTGTTCCTCCTTTATTCCAGGTCTCTTCTTGGAGATGCCCTCCCCAACTCCTAACACCCGTCAATGTCAGATTTCTATTTATTTTCATGACCATCTAGCCATCTCTCCTGTCCTTCCCCACACCTGATCCTGAACCCACCCATTCCCCTACCTATCCCCCTCCATCCCACTTCCCTCTCTCTATCTGTCTATTTTATTCCCCCTTCTAAGTGAGATTTAACCTTCCTCACATGGGCCTTCCTTCTTGCTTAGCTTCCTTGGGTCTATGGAGTGTAACAAGGTACCTGTGTTTTATGGTTAATATCCACTTATAAGTGAGTACATACCATGCTTGTCTTTTTGGGACTCACACTCAGGATGATATTCTCAAGTTCCATCCATTTGCCTGAAAAATTCATGTCTTTGTTTTTTGTAGCTGAATAGTATTCCACTGTGTAGATGTATCACATTTTCTTCATCCATTCATTAGTTGAGGGGCATCTAGATTGTTTCCAGTTTCTGGCTCTTATGAATAAAGTTGCTATGAACATACTTGAGCAAGTGTATTTGTGGGATGTTGGAAGATCTTTTGGGTATATGCCCAGGAGTTGTATATCTGTGTCTTGAGGTAGAACTATTCCCAGTTTTCTGAGAAACTGCCAAATTGATTTCCACAGTGGCTGTACAAGTTTGCACTCCCACCACCAATGAAGAAATGTTACCCTAAACATTTTTTTTTAGGCAAGCAAACATGAGGCTGGAAAGATAGCTCAGTTGACTGCCTGCTGTACAGGCATGAGAATCTGAATTCTACAAATTAAAATCTAGGTATGGTGGGGCTCAGTTGTGATGCCAACCCCAAGGAGATGAGGACAGGTTGATCCCTGGAGCTTGGTGGCCAACCATCCTAGCTTCACAGCTGAGCTAGAGCAAATGGGAGATATTACCTTGGGAAAAACAATGTGGTTGACTCAGGAGGTGCATGTACATATACATGCACCCACATAAGCATGCACCACGCACCCCCACACACACACACAAAATGGTAACATTGAATCCCTGTCCTCAAAGAACTCATAAGCTAGAAGATAAAACACCTGCAACTTGTGCAGCCACAAAGGGGAGAGCTGAGAAAGGTGATAATAAACTCAAATTTGGACAGAAATAGGAGTACATCACAATGCAGTTGAGGTAGGCAGGTTGTCACATTCCAAAAAAAAAAAAAATAATAAAGAATTTTTTCCAATTGGAAAATCAAGGACAAAAAGGAAGAGAAGAAGGAAGGAAGGAAGGAACGAAGGAAGGAACGAAGGAAGAGAGGGAAAAGTAAAGAAAAAGAAAATCAGGTGTCAGTGATTGTCTTTTGGACAATAAGCAGGGGCACTCAAGGTCACAGAGATATAATAAGACATGACACCTGGTGAAAGGAACTGCATTATTTGATGACTGACAAACATTCAAGTGAAAAGGTGAGAAGAAGAATTTTTCTGTTTCTGTGACTTTTGCAGGTCCTTGTTTAGCTGGCAAAATTGTTTTGCTGAATATAGATATTATGTCCCTGAAGTGCTGTGAATTGTCAAAAAAAAGCACCCGTGAGATTGCCTCACTCCTATCCTGACTTGTGTGGTGGCCTTTCATCATCCTTTGGTTCTGTACCTATTCTGTCCTCCAGGGCAAACAACGGGCTAACTAGCCTACAGCAATAGTCCATTCTGCTTGCCAGTTACTTCTTTACATAAATTAAAAACATCAACAGCCTAGTTTATAAAACAAACTCTTGGGAGCCTTCTATATTATCAGGGTTCTTTATTTTACATGAACTAAGCAGAGGCTAAATAGGTTTCTTGGAAAATGACAGGATTGGCTCAGAAAGAAGGAATGTCAGGCTCAGAGCAGCTTCCGGACTTTCAGGATGTGGAATTTGGGTCAGTGTTCTACCTTTATTGCTTAGGGCCTTCCTCTATGTGTGAAAACACTTATGTGTGAACAGAACTTCTAAGGTACAATGAAGAAAGAAACTCAAGTTCGGAAGAGAAAATCCTAAAGGTAAGATGGCTTGTGTTTGCTTAGATTGTACACTCATGCATGAAGAAGGCCAAACAGGCATAATATGGAGAGTGGTCGACTGTGGACTCACCTGGTTGAGAATCTCCTCCCAAAACAAGAGCAAAGACAAGTCAGAGTCACTACCTTGGCTTACCACAAACCAATTATGCTTAATGCTGAAGAATAACAGATGCCACTGAAGCTGAACCCAAAGCATGGAAATAGCCACACTCCACACCCAGATGGAGCCATGCTCCTTCCAAAGAACAATGCTTGCTCGTTTTTGTTGATGCACTGTGTAGTAGTGCAAATGGCACAAGCTTGGATAGCCACAGTGAGCCTTTAAGAAAGGTAAATCCTCAGGGTAGGAGATTTGCTGAGGTGAAAAATATCTAAAGACCACTAAAGGAAAAGGTATGAGTGTCATTGTCGCTGTTGTTCTGCCCGGGATGCATTCATGTATCCTGCAATACCAAAACAAAAACATAAAGGATGTCCATTTTCCACCTCCCTCTCCATTTTTTGTATCCATGTTCTGAGCTCCCAGAATTTGGGATCAACAATATTCCAAGTCTTAGCCAAGGCAGCTGGTGGACTGTAACCAATTGTTCTCACCAAGCTCAAAATTGCTTTCTAGAGAGCACCAGAACCTATGTGAAGTTACAGAAAAATCAAGTCTCAGTGACAAACAGTTTCTTTCAGCATAAGTTAAATCAGAGATTATGTAGGCAGATCAAAACCAGCCCATAACTGGCCTGACCTCTCGATGCTCCCGGAGACTGGATCGCCAACCAAAGAATATATATGGAGGGACTCATGCTGCTGGTCACATATGTGGCAGAGGAGGGTCTTGTTACCCATCAGGGGTAGGCGAGGCCCTTGCTCCTGAGGGTGTTAGATGCCCCAGTATAGGGGAATGCCAAGGAGGAAAGATGGGAGTGGGTGGGGGAATACCCTCATAGAGGCAGGGGGAGGGGAAAGGTATAGGGGGATTGCAAAGGGGAGACCTGGAAAGGGGAAAACATTTGAAATGTAAATAAAGTATCAAAAAATAAAATAAAATATGCTAACCCTCTTTTAAAAACAGCTCATTAATATACCTGCTAAATGGACAGTTAAAAGCATGACCAAATATACAAAAGTTTAAAAGTTGGGCATGAAATGAATAATTTTTTAAAAGGCAATTGAGATGTGAAGACCATATATCTGTGACTTACTCTGGGTTTACCTTTGAGCAAGGACCAGTGATTTTGACATTGTGGCATCCCCTGTGAAAGGGTCCTAGCGAACATGTGGTCTCTAGGAATCTTTCCACCTGTTAGTTCTGCTATTCCAGTAGAATGTTCAATGCACAACATTTCCAGGATTGCTGTGTCAGAGTGTTCTCTGTGTGCACTGTTACTTATAAGGATCATGGTAACCTTGGGGGTAGAAACATGCTAAACTATCCTGTCACCAATTTATGCAGTAGTGAAAAGTATGAGTCAAACAAATCTGTGCCAAGTTATGTGTCCTCCATGTTTCCCAGTGTGAGGAACACTGAGCACAAAGAGTAAGACTTGGTTCTTCCTTCTAGGAAAAAGTGTGCTTAGCAGTGGCTTCTCTTCAAACCTGAGTCTGGAGTATATAGGACTTGAGCATAGGAGCTCTGAACAGGGATACAGAAAGAGAGAGGCAGGTGGAAAGTGGACATCCCTCATGTTTTTGCTTTGTTTTGAACAATGTAAATATATTACCCTATTTTGATACATAAATCCAAAAGTACTATTGAAAATGAACCTCAAATCATCATAAAATTTGCTTGATTTGTGCTGCTAAGAATGAAACTCCCAAATGTAAACAAGCATTCTGCTTCTAAAGTATATACCATATCCAAGGATGAATTGGTCATTTCTCAATCAAAAGCCTATGGTTGGCCAGGCTCTTTCTAAAGTTAGTGTCTACCTTCTATTGATCAGAGAGTTCCCTACATCCTCCTCACAGGGATGGGTATGAAAATGGTGTGGTCATGGCTATCTTCAGTTCTTTGCTCAAATTCAGCCACCTGGTCACCTGTGACTGAAGGTTGGCAAACAAGTGAGAAGGCTGAGAACATGGACACTGCTAAATCAAGGAGGATTACTCCTTTCTATTGCATCCCTATCTGAAATTCTCCTGTCTGGAAGCATCTTTCCAGTTGTTGAATTGTAATCTTTCATTACCTTGGAGCTAATTTATAATCAATGATGAAGCACATTGAACAGAGCAATGGAAATGCAAATGGATTGAGTGGTGGAGGGAAAACCACCACTTATTCTTATTCTGTGGGAACAGCCCCTCTTGAGTCTATTGGAAAATACATTCCTATATTTCTGATTTATAAATGGTATCTACCCTCTGGAATCTCCCTTGAACCTACTATAATATCTTTTTGACAATGAGTTAAATAAGATCTTTAGCATGCATTTTCCTTTTTTATCTGCGTGAAAGTCATGATTCTAACCTCTTGAAAGGAATCACCAGTACTTGCTGAGGATATGTACAGCTGGCTCTCATCAAGCTCTCTCATTGTCTTTTCTCTATTTTGTTTTCTTTTCTCCCTGAGTTATGCCAAGCAACATCTCTTGAAAGTCTATGACACAGCAAAGCATAAAAATCAGGGAATGAAACAATCTTACTATCTTTCCCTTCCACCCCCACCCCAACTGTTAGGATGTTTTGCCAGGATACTATCAACGGAAAGCATGCTCTGCTGACATTTCAAACTCCCACAGAAAACCCTGTGAATTTTCTGAGAAGGCCATATTTGTAAGGTTTGTTCAACAAAGGGGTTGGATAATCATTTTGGATTAAACCTTCAAAGCAGCAGGCTTTTGGTTACCCCCTACTCCTATACCATGATTAACCTGGGAAACTTTGAAACCCTCTTTCTTATCATAATGTATTTTTTGAAACCATCAGTTATTCATGAGAGACACTTTTGTAAACATGCTTCTTTATGCATTTCCTTTAATTAGCAATCCCTTTATTTTGCACAAAAATTTCTGTATTTAAACTTTATCTGCAAAAGAATTTTGTATGAAGTATTAAAGAATTAGGCAGCTAATGGAAAATATATTTCTCCTACTGATAACATATCAAAATCTGTTAGACTACTCATTAATTTCTAGCTGCTTAGCCTCCAGGAAGCTTGGAGCCAGGTCTGAGGCTTGACTTTAATAACTTTGTAGGGCCTACCTCTTTGCACTACAATTCTCCAATGTTAGCCTTGGATGCTAACTTGTATTTAATATATTCCTGGTTTCATTTACTTGTGTTTATCTCTATTTTATTGCATCTGTTTTATAAATCACATATATAAAGATAAAAATAATATTCTTATATAAGTGGATCATACAGCCCTCTGTAATGTTATGAAAAATTCATAGAGAAATCATAGATTCTCATGTGATAGCTCTTTCCTGGTATGTTTCATTCAGAGACAAGAGAGCACCCACCCTAAGGCATCTCATTTAACTTGCCCATGTACTGTATAAATGTGGAATACATTAGCTATCTTTAGAATCAAAAACAGGACAATTATGGTCAATCTAAATTGTCAGCTCCTTGCAGGCAGGTGCAGGTGAGAGGAGAGAACCTGGTCCAGACTGGTCTGTCCGGGGCTGCCCAAAAGAAACACACCAGGTTGGGAGTCTTGTTGAAGCAGGAAATCAACTTTATTGTATCAGCCCCTTGCTTATATAAAGTAGGCAAAGGGGGTGGGCACTTAGGTATGGGGAGAGATGATGTAGGAGGCAGGGAAGTGGAAGGGATAACTGACAGGGCCAATAGCAAAGCTCCACATCAGCAACGGCAGGGCAGAGGGAGGACCAAACAGGTCTTGCTGAGTCACCCCTATACGGAAGTGACTGAGACAGGTCTCAGAACTCAAGCCAGGCTCTGGTTTGTCCTCAATGCCCAAACCAGGGCCAAAATGGGGCCTAATACTACTACTGCCCAGGAACCCACCCTCTCACCCTGGGGAAAGTGGGAGGGGGAGAACACCCTCAGCTCACGCACTGTTGGTGTGTGGTTAAGGCTGGCACCCAGGGCCAAGCCCTGGCCCCTAGCTGCTGTAGTCCCAACTTGGCTCAGCAACAAGGCACCCAGTGCAGGAGGGTGGACCGGCAAGTCAGCGAGGAGTCAGAATGGCCGCTGCCAAAGCCAGGCTTGCTGCTCTGGTCCACTGCACACCCGGGCCCTTGCACACCCAGGCTGATCTGGGCCCTCACTTTCCTGCCTATATGGCTGGGGTTGCCCCAGGCCTCGAGCAGAGCTCCCTGCTCCTTGTTCGTGTGCGAGGGTTGAGGGAGTCTCCCCAGATGTGGGAGGGGTGGTGGCACCTTGTCCAGCGGAGGTGCACACCCAGCACCCCCTGAGCTGATGCCCCCTCTTACTCGCCTGCCCATGGGACAGGCCCAACACTAAATTATCAGTTGGGTGAGTTAAGTGAAAAGCATAATTCAAAATGTATCTGCAAGAGTATTTCCAAAGAAGATGCCATTAGGAGGGCTTTGACCTCAGGAAGTCATGGCACTGTGAAAGGTGGAGCCTAGCTGGAAGAAGTGGGCCATAGATGGCAAGCCTTTGGAGGACTTATCTTGGCTCTTTGTGCTTCCTGTTTTTCTCTTGGTGTTTCCCGTTCTTCTTTACTTCCTGGCAACCAGAAGCAGAACAGCTTCCTCTGCCATGCCCTTTCTTCACATTGCTCTGCTTCTCCATTGGCCTGTAAGAAGGAGGTGAAACCTTTGAGACTGTGAGCCAAAATATATCTTTCCTCCCTTAAAGTATTCGTGTTGAGTATTTTTTCACAGCGAGGAAGAGTCTGGTGAATATGTCTCCATAGTGTGGAAAGGGGATGGCAACTCTGACTTAACGAAGTGGTTATTTTTGTCATTTTTTTTCTTTTTAGAATATGCCTTGCCTCTCTCAGAGGGGAAAGGATACAGGATGCAACATGTGGATGATCTACATGTCAAAATATTCTTCCAACGAGGGAGAATGAAAGGAGAAGCACATACAACTGAATGTGATCTTAGAAATACCAACCTTTTAAAATATGCATTGCTGGGTACAAATTGCCCCAAACTTAACTGAATGCAACACACACTCATAAAACATAGTATATTTGAAACAAAATTAAAGAGTTTGGACACAGCTTTTTGGGTTGGTCCTCTGTAGAACTGTAACCAAAATATCACACTGAGATGGCGTCTCATTGACATACTACTCAGGAGGATTACTTACACCACACCCATTCCAGTTGTTGACAAAATTTATTTTCCTTGGAGTCATAAGACTGAGAGCCTTCTTGCTTGTTGTTGCCATGGGCCATCTTCAGTTCTTTCAGCTCATTTATTTCTGTGTGACTTGATGACCTTTCACCAAAGCCAGCAAATGGGCAAAGTCTTGTCTGAGTCAACTCTGGCTGTGTAATGACAGAATTTTGTTGTCCACAGTTCTGGAGTTTGAGAAGTCCAAGATCATAAAGCTAGCAGATTCAGTGTCACCTCATTTCTGGTGCATAGATGGCACCTTCTGAGTGTGTACTCACTTGATAGAAGTGGTAAGCAGCTCTATGAGGCCTTATTTATAAGGGAACTGGTTTAGACACGCTTCTCAGTACTTAATCAACTCCCATGGTCCCAATAATACCACTACCTTGAACATTAGGATTTCAGTTTATGAATTTGGGGTTAAGAGTAGTGTTGCTGTTTTGTGTAATATGATTACATACATGCAGTCATGTCACCCTTTCATTTGCATTACAATTAGCTTGGTTAGAAGCCACAGATAGCTCTTGCCTGAACTCAAAAGAAGGGAAATAGCAATGCCACGTCTATCAGGAAGTAGAAATCTCAGGGTTGGGAAATGTAAATATGATAACACAAACAATTGTTTGAGCCACCACTCAAAGAGACTTGAAAATACTCTAACATGACTTTTCTCTGTTTAAGGCCACGTCCTTAGGACAGTGACCTGCATGAGAAAGCTGAATTCCTGTTTCTTTTCACATGCTCCTGGCTATAGGACTGAGGTGCGACTCTTTGGAAAATGTTTAAATCCCTTTCCTGTCTCTTTGAGATACAAATCTATAACTCGAGCATGCTTTTCCCAAAGGCTGAGAAAATGCAATCACTAAGAGAGATCGAGGCACTGTCTCTTAGTCCCTGAGGAGAGAAGGAGCTTAACACCACTGAAACCCTAGATCAGAGCACAGGGATGGCTAAAATCACACTGACTGGCAGCCTCATCTTGTAGTATTCTTTAGTATCTTTCCTTTAACACACTACAAAATTGAAAAGACATCTTGATCTCCTCTCTCCCCAGTGAAGTTGAGCTCTGTTTGTACTAGAGTCTCCCTCGCTCACTGTAGAAACTTGAATAACATCCCTTGCCCTTTTTACAAATGCCTGGCTCTTTCTCTGTGCCTGAAGTAGGATGTTTACAATCACTAAAATCACTTACTTAGAGGTTTGGCCATCGTTACTTTTTTTTTCATTCATACTCAGCCTAGCAAAACGAAATTTTCATGAGCATTTATGAATGTGTTTGTAAAATGGTTGTTGTCTGCTGTCTCATTACAGCCCTGTTTCTGAAGAGTAGCATGTACTTTAAATGAACAATAGCCCAAACACTAATGGATTTTGGGACTGAAAACAACAAAAGAGTATACATATACAGCAGATCCTGGGATTTGGTCCTGTATGGTTAGTGGGGGGCAGGAATTCTCTTAATGGTGAAATATAATTGCCTTATGCATTGCAGAAGTTCTTTCTTTGTTTATTTATTTGTTTGCTTTTAAGTTTCAGTCTTGCTGAAAGAAAGACTGAGTGGGACTAGCATGCTCTGAAAGATTTCCATACATTGCTCTTCTGTATGAGTTCATTCTTCTCCCCTTGAAGCATCAGGAGAATCCACTCATCCGGCTTAAACCTGAGGTAGCAAAACCACAAAGGAGGTCTGGAATTGTGCTCTGTGGGAATCCTGCTTGTCTTACCATATTTTTTATATCTCACCATTGTAGAGCCTTTCCAAGGTATTGTTGAACTCAGACCTAGAAAAGCACCTGTGTTTCCAATAGCCCCCTCTACACGAGCATAGGCCACCAAGGACTGGGGTCTACCTTTTGTGCCTTCCCAAGAGGAAGATCTCAGTGCTTCTAACACTGAAGAGCCAGTTCCTCTGCCTGTCTCCCAAGACTGTACCTGCAGCCCATCCCTCAGGGATTAAGTGACATTCATAGAACATGAAACACTAAACAGGGAGAAAAATACAAACCAGTGCTAAATGAATCCAGAGTAAGAGGCTTATACTAGTAAGAGTCTCAGAAAGTCAGGTTGCAAGGAGGATGTTGAGCACATTGTCCTCAATGTCCTTTTGTATGTGAGATTTATTAAGAGCATTCTTAACGCCATGGAAAGACAGCATGGTGTGGGGAAGACTATAAGGAGAGTTCAAGCCTAGGAGACTAAGTAGGGATTCCCTCTAAGAGATTGTAGACATAGTCCCCATGCTATGTGATTGACTGATAAGTAGCCTATATATATTCTTGTGGTTAGAATGTTTCTGATTTCTAGGCAGCAGGAGCGATGATAAAGGTTTGCGCTTTAACTAACTCATGTCCTTCATACAGGATATGCTTAGGATCTCAGGTGGCCTGGGGTTGGGGAGAGTGAGAGGAGAGAGAGAGAGAGAGACAGACAGACAGACAGACAGACACACACACACACACACACAGATACAGAGAGAAAAAGAGGAGACAGACAGAGAAGAGAGACAGAGAAGAGAGAGACAGAGAGAGACAGGCAGAGAGATAGAGAGACAGAGACATAGAGAGATACAGAGAGAAAGAGAGAGGATATAGGCAGACAGAGGAGACAGAGAGACAGAGAAGAAAGACAGAGACAGAGAGACAGAGAGAGCAAGCACTGCAGGTTGAGTGTGGTCCCTAACAGTCATTTTTTTGTGGAAATGTTTTGTGTCATTTTTCAGGGAGGCCCAGTGCCATTATATTTTGCAGTGTGGATCCCACAAGCTGAGATATTCCTTTGACATTTAGTATGTTCAGTGAACTGCAGACAAATGCAAACCTTTACAAAGCAGAGACATATCTTCCTCAGATGTGTTTAGAATACCCACAGAATGATCTGTGTTTAACTCATCTAAAGATCTTAGAAATGACAAGATTATTAATTTTGTCCATTAAGAACATTAATTGGTTATAGATTGTGTATGTATTTTAAATTCAACAGTCACTTCTTTATATTTATATTACCATTAATATTCTAAGCTACATCAATTCTGTTATTATTAAATAATGTTACAGCTCCTTGAAAGTGTAGTATTTCTGGTTAAAAAAAAATGAGAGTTTTATTCATTGTGGACACTGTAAAGAACAACAGATAGAGGGGGTCAATGACCCCAAATCTATCTCTCTCTCTCTCTCTCTCTCTCTCTCTCTCTCTCTCTCTCAGAAATATGGGTCACAAGACAAATAATAATCCAATTTAAAAATAAAATTAAACCCTGCTTAGATATCTTTTACTCTGAATGCACACTGAATTGCTTTCCTCTCTGAGATATGACCTTAGCTTTCAAGAATATTTCTTTACATATGGGTCTCATCGTTGACAGCTTGGACTCCACGTGGTTTGGCTCCAGGTTGTTCACTGTCCTGCTCCTCTAGTTGTGTTAAGAAGGTTCAGGTCTTGCTCTGAGGGATGGTTATACAGTTATTTCTGGCCTCATAACCTTCAAACTCAGGTAAAAGTGGCCTGTTCGGCATGACCCCGGTTCCCCTCCTCACACAAAGCCTCTTTGAGCCAGGTGGCTCTTTTCATAGTAAATTATAATATAATCCTTTTGGGATGAATGTCATTTATGCTTCAACCCTAGGCAAGGAACTAAGGCAACTAAGAAATGCTGAGAATAGGGAGAATTCTGCCCCCAATTGGTTGCACCTGAAATCATATTCACATGGGTAACATTTTAACAGTAAGTGGATTGAGTATGTTATATTTAGATATTTAGGAACACACACACACACACACACACACACACACAACAACAACAACAACTAAATAGAGGCCATAGATTTTTTTTCATATTTTATTTACATTTCAAATGTTTCAGATCTCCCCTTTGAAATCGCCCCATTCCCTCCACCTTCCCCCTGCCAATATGGGGATATTCTCCAACCCACCCTCTCACCCACCCACCCACTCTCATCTTCCCTCCTTGACATTCTCCTATACTGGGGGATCTAACACCCTCAGACTTAAGGGCCTCTCCTCCCCCTGACGGATAACAAGACCCTCCTCTGCTGCATTTGTGGCCAGCACCATGGGTCTCTCCATGTGTATTCTTTGGTTGGTGGATCAGTCTCCCGAAGTATCGGGGGTCAGGCCAGTTGCCACTGTTGCTACCTCCCTGGGGCTGCACACTCCCTCAGCTCCTTCAGTCCTTTCTCCAAGACCTCCATTTGGGATGTCACACTCAGAACTACTAGTAAGTAGGCATATATAGGTATGAAGGATAGAAGAAGGCAAATTATGCATAGTAATTTTAAAAATTAAAAACTTACGTGAAAATTTTAAAATATTTTAACAAATCATAGCTTATGGAATAATCTATACATTATTTAATTTTAAGAAAAACATATTTCATATCTATAATGTGCCAGATGATGTCCTGTCCATGATTTATTTAATTTTCGGATGCTACATGGGTTTTGTGTGATCTTGGTCTAGGAAAAATGCGTTTATAAGTGGCCCTAGCTTACTATGTTTGTACTATACTACTCTCTATTCTTGGCTTGTTGAAGTTGGTGGAACATGACTGAAAAAATAGGATTAGTAGAAGTCCTTGGAGTTTGGGGCTGATATGGTTAATGTAGAAGCATATTCTCTAAGGGTTTTCGGAAAAGGAGTATGCTGGCTAGCTCTTTGTTAACTTGACAGAAGCTAGAATCATTGGAGAGAAGGGAGTCTCAACTGAGAAAATCTCTTCATAAGATCAGGCTGTAGGCAAGCCTGTAGGGCATCTTCTTAATTACTGATTAATGGGTGAGGACCCCATTAAACCCAAAGTGAGTAGTGCCCCCTCTGAGCTGGTGATCTTGGGTTCTATAAGAAAGCAAGCTGAGCACACCATGAGGAACAAGCCAGTAAGCAACACCTCTCCATAGCCTCTGCCTCAGTTCCTAACTCCAGGTTCCTGCCCAATTTGAACCCTGTTCTGACTTCCTTCAGTAATGGACTATGGATGTGGACCCACAAGCCTAACAAACTCTGTCCTGCCTAAGTTACATATGGTTATATTGTTTTGTCACATCAATAGAAACCCTAAGACAGGAAGAGACAGAAATGGATCTTAAATTAGATATTTTTTCTTAGTACATTTTAGTAGATAGTTCATTATGCTTAATTGACTCTAGAAGATTTGTTAATAAATAGGTAGTGTTCATGTCTGAAAGAGAAACCTAGACGTCTTAATTATATATAATTTGAAATACCTGGCCTCTGTAAGCAAACTTACATACAAAATCTTCCTTACAGCTAAAAGAGGTTCTAGTGGATTTTTTTATACATTACAAGCTCCCTCTGAATAAAAAAATTAAATTTCTCTGAAAAAAATACATTTAAGGTTTCATATTTTTTTAATTTAAAAAAATATCATCCTATGTTTATCTCTGCTTTCTTTATAAGATTTAGTTAAACCACAGAACAGAAAAACAAGGAGTTTAAAGCCAGAAGGACAAAGAGAAAAACAGAGTCAAATTCTTAAAGACTAGGAAAGGAAGTTGATTTCAGTGTGCAGAGGAGCTGAACCCCAGCTGCTGTTGAAAGAAATGGGGTTAAGAGTAGTTATGCTTTATGCCCTATGAGGAAATCATGAAACAGCCAGGCCTTAGTGACACCAGAGGCCATCCTAAGGTTCATAGTACACTTCCTCTTGGGAGAAGTCTCCAAATCACAAAAAGGAGTCAGCGATGCTCATGCCTGAATGGTTTCTCTATCTAAGGCTGCTGGGGAGAAGTTTACCACCAACAGCTGCTCTGCACGCATAGAAGCCACTGTTCTGAAGTTTGAATCTAGATCTGGGACTGCTAGACTGTTGAAGACAACACATGAGATGGTAGGGAAAAAAAAGGAAAAGAATATTTGGAAAAACAAAGTAGAAATAACAATGTAAGACAGCTTTGGCTAAATGCAGGTCTGAGCTATGGGTATTGACAAGCATGAAAGGCCAGGGTCTTTCTGCCTTTCTCTGCCTCTATTAACCTCTCAACACCCTTCCTCATGTCCTGAATAAACTCTATTCTATACTATACCATGGTGTGGCTGGTCCCTTGAGGGGAAGGGATGCCTCAGCATGGGCCTGCCAAGGCACCCCCTTCCCCACATCCCACCACACATCCACAAACATATATCCCCTGTCTTTATCTTTTCATAAGCACATCAAGTAGTATCTCTCAAAGTTAAATCTACACTTCTATGTATTAATTAAGGTTTCTATTGTTAGGGAAAAAAAATCGATGACCAAGGGGACTTATTTTAAAACATTTTTAATTGGAAGTATAGCTTCAGAGGACAGTGAGAATGGTTCCAGTTTTTTGAAATGTTGAAGCCCAGCCCTAGTGACACAGCTTTTAATAAGGCCATACCACCTGTGATGGTTTGTATATGCTTGGCCCAGGGAGTAGCCTTGTTGGAGTAGATGTGTTACTGTGGGTGTGGGCCTTAATACCCTTGACCTAGCTGTCTGGAAGTCAGTCTTCTGCTAGCTGCCCTCAGAACAAAAGGTGGAATTCTCAGCTCCTCCAGCCCCACGTCTGCCTGGACACTGCCATGCTCCTGCCTTGATGATAATGGACTGAACTGTTGAACCTGTAAGCCAGCCCCAATTAATTATCATCCTTATAAGAGTTGCCATGGTCATGGTTTCTGTTCACAGCAGTAAAACCCTAAGACATCATGTGAATCTTCATAATCAGTTCCACCAACTGGGGTTCAACTATTCAAGTATATTAGGATCATTCTTTTTCAAATCCCCATACAATGTAACTGAGTGACAAAACTCATACTCAAGACTGTAGAGTAAAAGGAAAATTATGTCCTTGCAGATATTCTTCCATAAATATTTATAACAGCTTTAACTATAGTCCTTAAAAATTGGTGTGGTGGCTTGAATGAGCAATGCCCTCAGAGCCTTGGACATTTGCCTATTTGGCCCTGGTTGGTGTGGTTGCTATGGAAGCTTTAAGTGGCACATTATTGCTGGGGAAAGTATGTCATAGGGATAGAATTTAAGACTGAAAAGCCGCACCTACTTCTATTTTGCACCATTCTTTTGTTTTGTGCTTTCAATTCAAGATGTGAACTCTCAACTCCCTGTTCCTGTTTCCTGTCGCCATCCCTCCATTATGGACTCCTGTTCCTCTGGTTGTGGTGTTTTATCAAAGCAGGAGAAAAGCACCTAACACAACTGGAAAGCTCTCAAGTGTGTCTGGCTTGAGGAGTGGAGAGCCAACCATGGCATAATTGGAGAGCTGAAATTCCACTCAGCAAGAGAAGAGAATGAAGACTAATATATACAAAGCACAGATGATTAAAGTGGATGAAGCCATGCTTAGCTGCTACGGGTCATATGATTTCACCTACACCACATTGTGGGAAACAAGCATTTAGTGGTTGTCAGAGGTGTGATTGAGAGAAGACCCTGATAGTTAACTAGGCAGAAATCACAGAATTATAGGGTAGGATCAGCTCACTCTCTAAGCTTACATTTGCTGATGTTACCTGAATGTATGTTTTCTTAAACACACATTTTTAGTTTGAATCTTAAATCATATACATCATAACTTTTAGGAATGAAAGATAATGAAGAAGCGTTTTGGACTGGGTGATAATCAGACACTGATAGAAACATGGCGGAGCAGCAGACAGGTCTCAAAAACAAAATAAATACAATAAACAAACAAACAAACAAAAACAAAGGCAATTTTTCCCTCCACAACCCCAGTGTGAGGCAGCAGAAACAATTGAGTGGACTTAATACCTCCAGATGCTGGAATCCTTTCTTGCTGAGTAGCCATTTTTTTTTTTTAAATGGGTGTGTGTGTGTGTGTGTGTGTGTGTGTGTGTGTGTGTGTTCTAGTCTTTGTCTGGAGTTATTTTCAGGTGTTTACTATGAATATAGTCTCTATTGCCATTCACACGGCTTCTCACACGGAGCCGAATAGTTGATGAGCTGTGTTCCATGCAATTGACAAAGTGGATTTCCTGAAATGCAAACCTGATGAGGTTATTCCCTTGATTAAAATTCCTCACTGGCTCCTTATTGCCTTCAGCGGTGCTTCTGTACTGTGACTGCACATTAGAATTGCCTGGAGCACTTTACTAGGTGTGTGATGCTTAGCCCACCTCCAGACATTCTGACTTAATTGACCAGAGCACAGAGCCAGAGTATCAGTGCTTCAAATACTTCCCATGTGGTTTGTTTCTTGGGGGATTACTTTTTCAATAACATTACTAAAATATAATTTATATATCTCACAATTTACCCATTTAAAATATATATTTCAACAGTCCTTTCTGTGTCCTATGATTAATTTTTAAAAATTATGGTAAACTTTGTAATATAAAGTGTGCTGTTTTGAGCATTTAATGTATTTGATTCAGTGGTATTAATAGCATTCGTAAGGCTGTACAATCACCTCAGCAATTTCTTAAGATTCATGTGCTTTAAGTACTTACCCAGTTCTAAAGAACTAAATGCAAAGTCCTTAACAAAACCAGAGACTTTTCCTGACAAAGTCGCCTCATATCTTCCCAGACTGTGCTCTGAGCACTTTCTGTCTGGCATTTTCTTGGATTCAGAAAAGCTAAATTACCTTTAGCCTTTACAGACTTTGCCTTTGTCTATTGTCAGTTTGTTTGTTTCTTTGAAACACGACTCACACTAACTCCTCCTTCTGTTTAAAACACAAGATGTGGCTTCAAAGCCTCCTGTTGCTTTTTGAGACCTTCTCCCGAAGCCTGAGTTTATTTGGCTTTCCCACTCCACTCTCTTCTGTAGCCTCACTTACCAACCTCTACTAGAACATTTAATCATCACAACCTCGTTCTCTTCATATGCCTGCACCAAGGCTAGACTAGAACCAAGGCAGCATATCACAGAGTGTAGCTCATAGTAGGGGCTGTTTGATGAACAAATTAAGGAACTGTTATTGATATTCGAGCAGAAGACTATAACTGTGAGTGGCATAACTGGATCAGCAGTATTAAAGGTCCGGTAGATATACAGAATGAGCATGGGTTCACAGGATGATGTGTCAGTAAAGGAAGGACAACTGGCAGATTTTACAGTTACAGCCTTTATTGAAAGCTGAGGTAATAAGAGGTGTGTATGTTTTTATAATATATACATGACTCTTTTTATCTTTATTATAAATGCGCTTGAGGCTTTGAGAGAGCCTGGTTACTACCTCCCTAAATTGTGTGGTTTGTAGACATACAGAAAAGTCTAAGTAAAAACTTAAAAGTCCATACCATCCCAGACTGTACTTGAAATGGACTTATATATCTTGATCACTGAATGGCTCACCTGGGTTTATAGTTCAGGTTGTCAAGTAGCAGAGGAGTAAAGCACAGGGTTAAACAAAGCAGTGATTGTATGAGGTACAGGGAGAATGAATGATGATAGGAAGGGCCAGAGAGAACTGGAAGGAAATCTTTTCGTCAGTTGTTTCACGAAGAAGAAGGAGCTTTGAAGTGCTTGAGGAAGTTTCTGTCTTACAGGTAAAGAAACAGAGATTGAAAGAATTATGAAAGAAATACAAATCCATGTATATTGTTCTTAGAGATATAAAACGATGTATCTTATGTTGAATTTATGAGGAAGATCATTAAAAACATAAATGTAAAGCCAGGCATGCTGACAAAGACATAATCTTAGCACTTGGGAGGCTGAAACAAAAATATCATGAGTTAAAAACCAACATGTACTATATAGTAAGATCATGTCAAAAAAAACCCCATAGAAACAAAAAGTGGAATTAATATATGAGCCAATAATATCACTTCTAGCTGCATACCTAAAATAGTGGGAAACCAGAGGAGACATGAGCTAATGCATGCCTTCTGCAGGATTACAGCTGCAATGAAATGTGTGTATTTGTCAGGGTTCTCTGGACAAGGAATAGAACCAATAGAACAAGTGAGAAAATATATCAACATTCACAAGATGGAAGCAAACTAAATTTCCACTGATAGATGAATAAAGAAAGTGTGGCATATCGACAATGGAATTATCCTTCTTTATAACATTAGGGAACCCTTTCACATGACTTACCTTAAGAGACATATATTGAGTGAAATAAACCACTTACAGAAAGACAAAGTCTGCATTATTCATTTATATGAGATATAGAAAGGTCAAAAATTAGTTTTTATGGGAATGTTGGTAGGGGCTTTTAGGGGTGGGAGACAGAATGCACTTGTAGAAAGGGCTGAAAGGGAATAATGCAGCAGAAAGACTAAACCATAGTGTGGGGAGTGGAGGGGAAAAGAGGGAGTATGAGATTAATAAAACCTTTGGGGAAAACGTAGGAAACTCATTTAGGAAACAAATAAATGTTTGTACACACACAAACACACACACACACACACACACAGAGTGGATTTATCCCATTACAGAGCAACAACATCCTTATTAGACACCAGAGGCTAATAAATAAAACCACAGTGCAAGTGGAGTTGTTTGTGAATGAGGTCCCAAATACCCCCAAACATTCTAGGATAGTCACATTGTTCTTGGGTTTCTCCCCAGATCTTGATGGTGAGACCATATAACCAAAACCACCACATACTTGATTCACAGAATATGGAAGAACAATCAAGCTTGTGCTGACTAAAAAGCTTCAACCCCACTGGCTAGCTTTCACGGTGCCAGTATTTGCTGTTCACACTACTAGAGGAAAAAAGTGATACTCGGATGTGAACCCTGGAAGGTACAGTGATGATTGGTCTGGTAAGACATGCTCAGCGGTGCAATCATAGTGCAAACATCATGGGAATCATTAATCATTTTCTGATTAGATTTAAGTCCTATTTCACAAGATGATACCAATATCTGGAACCATTAGCACCCAAAAACCTTTGGCTAGACAGGTGATAGCCTTAAGGGAACACTTACTGTTTTTAGTCTGATAAATGGAAACAGTATAGAACTAACTTATACCTAATGACCAACTGTGATACTCATAGGTCAATATTTCAATCCTCATTTGAGAAGTATCTTTTGTGGTCCTTCCTTCTCCCAAAGCCTAGGGACTATGCCTAATATGAGGCAGACAGCATGTAAGAGCTCAATGTGGTGGGTGACTACAAGGGAATTGCATCTTCTGGATATTACATGGCAGCGACACACAGAGAACTCACATTATTAACTCACAGAGGTGAAAGCATGCACAAGACCTGTGTAAGCCTGAGGTAGATCAAATCCCAGCATAAAGCTAGAAATTGGGCATGAAATGCCAACTATTACCCTGGGATAATTGGCAATTATTAGCTGCCGGAAGAGAGAAGAACAATTTCTCTGAGAGTGTAGCCTTGGTGTGTGGTCTATGATCCAATGGAAGCCCGCCCACAGATGTAAGAAGAATATCTGGGCAGCACATAAGTGATCTTTATGTGTTTACAAATATGAAAAAGCACAAAGTGATCAAACATGTTCTATGAAACTCTCAGCTAATAAAAAATGAAAGATACATGAGGTAGTCAAACTCTAAAAGGGCAGAATCACGGTGTTGAAGGATTTTTTCGTTCAAGAGTATAAAGATTCAGTTTGCCCGATGATGAAGTGATACAGAACTATCAATATGCAAAACTGTAACCATGAGTATCAAGCAAGATTTTACTTTTCTTCCTCAGAAGCTAGGATATAGGAAGAAAGAAGAACTGTGTCTAAAGACTCTGAAGAGCAACATTGTACCAGGAGAGTTCCATGAGAAGATTCCTGACTTTTAGAATTAGATTCAATAAAATAATCAAATCCAAATCAACGCAGGCCAATATGATAGCCTCAAAAGAAAGTACTCCCCGGGAGCAAGAATCATAACCCCAAACAGATGTTCTTTTTGTCCTTTTGTTAATTTAATGTTACCAACAAAATAACATTTTGAAGGCATTAGTGTTATCCTTTCTTAGTGTAAGTATAAAGCTAGTCCAGTTCAACAATATTCTGGAGGCTGAAATATATTCATGATATACAACTCTGACTAGTTCTATATCTCTGCTCAAGGTACAAAAATACAAATACAGACCTGGAGTCTAGGTCTTTATGTTTTACATATAATCACCATTAAGAATCAAAACAAGTATCTTCTTACATCTCTTTAAGAATTAAATAATATTAATAATTGCTTAGTCTCATTCCAGAGTGCCCAAGAATTTATTGTACTCTTTCTTGTCTCATTTGTGTTTGGAAGTGTCAATAATCGTAGAGGGAATAGTAAAATCACAGATAAAACGTCTCAGATACTTTAAACAAATTGAAAAACACAGCTTACAGAACTGATTTTCTTAATCACAGAATTTCACTGCTTAATAAAAATGAGCACTCCCATTTCTATATAATAGGCTTCTTCCTGCAGAGGTCTTCATTCATTATGTGAGGCAGATGGCAGGCTCCTGTAGAGGTGGCTGCCTTTCGGATACATTAGGTCCTACTTAACAAGCTCCTTTACTCATTGCCTTGAGGTCTGAATGTCCTAAAGAAGTTAATCTACCCTTAAAAGCAAGATAATCTCACATCTCCTTTAGATCAGGCTCTGCCCCAAATAGTAAGAGTCAGAATTGCCCAGATACCTTTTCTGCTCTCCAAGTGTCAACAATGAAAGCTACCACACGCACACTTATAAGGGCCTCTCATCTGATCCAATTATCTATTGTTTCTAGAAGCCATCTCTTTTGCTAATCTGTGGCTTGAACACCATGAATATAAAAATGGTGGTTTTATTTCACTCCACTGACAGTGGCAGTGAAAGCAGGGTCTTATTCTCTAGAGCGAGCTATTTAGCATGCTGCAGGTGTAAATGGAAGATGTAAAAGTGACAAAAGCAACCTTGTAAACATTAATGTGATGTTGGCTGTGATATTATGAGCCTAATGAAATCCTCGGCACACAAGAACACATAGGTGTCATGCTGAGAAACCAATGGTCTAACTCTCATCTTGACTGCAGGCAAAATATATCTCATCAAAGCTATAAATTTCATGAGTGTGCTCCCAAATTTAAAGCCCTTAAGGAGAATGGGTTTCATGGCTCAGTAGTTTTAAAGGGCAGATCTTATTTGGCTTTGTAAGTAGGAAATTAAGAGTTTTCTAAAAACAAATCAGAATTATACCATAGCTACTTGAGCTTTCACACCGTTGCTTTAAGTGTTTGACTTCCTCTGCAGATAACAAAGTTGCAGGTTCTATATCGCATTCACAACGGGACAACATTTATTACCTGCTATGATTGCTCAGTAGTCTGGAATGGAGAAGAAATTTGCTCATTCATGGCTATGTAAGAAAATGTAATGCAAAATGGAGTAGTTTTCTAATCAACTTTCACAAGTGAGAGTGAGCCTTATTTAGTTTGGTATCAGGAGGAAGCTGCCTCAGTCCCAAGCAGTATCAGAACTCAATCAAGAGAAACCTGTACAGGCCTTAGGAACCACAGGCTCTGGAGAGATGTCAAATACAATTAATTTATTGCTTCTTTTCCAGCAGCTTTGGCAGTATATTTGTGGGAACCATGTAAAATTTTGTAGGAGGGAGTCTCCTTTTTGTGAGTTGTTCACGTCCAATTAAAAAACCAAACATTTATTGCAACTGAGAAAAACAAGACAAAATATATTGTAGTCAGGAAAATACAGATACATTCAAAGCTCTTGCTTAGAGGAAAATTATTAGTTACTGTTTTGCAAAAGAATACAATGCAAAAGGAATAATATTATTACTTTTCTAAAGGTATTAGAGGAGCTACTGACCATACCCCCATTTCATCTGGATGCTCAGAAATTACCAAGGGAAATCACTGTCCTCTGGAGTGGAAATCAGACTCAAGGCAGGCCATGCATATTCCAATATCAACCAACAGGGTCCATATATCTGCTGTCCCTCACTTATACTTTCTAACCCCAAGGAAAATGGATAGCATTCACTGAAACACATAGCCATACTTATATGTAAAAAAATTAGAATATGAAATCATTAAAAATGTTGTGAGTCTGGAGGGTCCCCCAACCTCCTACCTCCCGAGGTTGCCTGTTGTCACTCTTTCTGCTGGCCCTCTGGCCTCTCAGGACTCAAAGGGAGGGACCTTAGATGAAATGCCCCACAGTAGGGAGAGGGCACTTACAGACCCCACCTCCAGCAGGAAGATAGGGAGGGCATCAAGTGAGGGAGAGGGTTGCCATCCCACAGTCAAAACTCTGACCCATAATTGTTTCTGTCTGAAAGAACTGCAGGGATGGAAATGGAGAAGAGCCTGAGGAAAAGAAGGTCCAACGACTGCTCAAAGTGGGATCCTTCTCAAGGGGATGTCCCAGGGCCTGACACTATTACTGAGGCTATGGAGCACTCACAAAAAGGGACCAATCATGACTTCACTCCAGAAGACCCAATAAGCAGCTGAAAGAATCAGATGTAGATATTTGCACACAACCAATGGACAGAAGCCACTGACTGCTATGGTTGAATTAGGGAAAAGCTGGAAGAAGCTGAGGAGGAGGGCAACCCTGAAGGAGGACCAGCAGTCTCAATTGACTTGGACCCCCAAGATCTCTCAGACACTGGACCACCAACCAGGCAGCATACACCAGCTGATATGAGGCCCCCAACACATATACAGCAGAGGACTGCTGGGTCTGGGTTCAATCAGAGAAGATGCATCTAACCCTCAAGAGACTGGAGACTCCAGGGAGTTTAGAGGTCTGGTTGGGGATGTCAGTTTAGAGGATGGAGGGACTTTCATTTGGAGACAGGGGGTGGAGAGGAGGTATGGGATGTGAAACAATTGGAGCGTGGACCAGGAGCGGAAGGGAAATAAAATCTGGTGTGAATAAATAAATAAATAAATAAACAAACAAACAAAAAGAAAATTATTTAGGTACTAAAAAATAAGGTGTGAGTCTATTGAACATTTTCGTAAGCTACATCACTGCTGTTTGAATGTTAAAATTTGTAGGTCTTTTGGGCATTGTTTAGATTTCTATGTAACCTTTCATAGTAGCTTTGTAGTAATTACCTTTTATACACTGTTGTTACAGTTATAGGAATTAGACCTTAACTTTGTGAATTACATGCTGAAAGGAATAACCAGTTTGAAGTGTGACTTATAGCTGAATAGGAACAATAACTGGCTCCAGAGTGCCACCATTATGAATTAGATTACAAATATTGTATACAAATCTTTGAGTGAACATGTTTTCATCTCCCTTCTATAGACTCCTGTAGTAATAGCATTACTAGGTCATGTGCTAAGGTTTTGGCTAACTTTATGAAAAATCCTTACATTCTTTTTTAAAATCATTTAGTATTTCATGTCTCCACCAAAAATACATGAAAATTTCAGGATTTTTTTCCTTGTATCTTGCTAAGATTTGTCTATAGACTTAGAATTACAGCCCAAGACCACTGTTCAGGAGCATGTAAATTCAAATTTTCTATTAGTCACAGATTACAAAAATGAAAATTTAATTAAATCTATTCAAAAAAGCATTTCAACACATAATTTGAATGAAAATTATTGCAATAGTGCTATTATTTTTAGTACCGTTCCAAAATTTAGTACCACTTATTAAAATGAAGTAGTGGGAGTTTATCTGTTCAACAGGTACATGTAGCCAGCTGGGTAACAGTCACTAGCACGCAAAATGAAAAACAATTAGCCTTTTGATAATTACTAATAACGTTTTATTTTGTGTCCTCTTTGACCATTTGTATTTCTACTATTTCATGTCTGTTCAAATGTCAGTCAACAGACAGATGGACAAATTGTGGTATAGTCACACAATGAGAATATATTTTTCAGTAAGTTGGAAAAAACTACAGACTATTTTAAAAACACTGTGCTTGAGTGAAGACAGTGAGACAAAAATTATGTATCTTGTGATTTCATTATGTAAAACTTTACATCAGGCAAACTTCAACAAGAAGGTAGGGTTAGTGGAGATCTTTTCCCAATCTGTAGGCTGCCATTTTGTCTTATTGACAGTGTCCTTTGCTTTACAGAAGCTTTTCAGGAGCTTGAGCCATTGGTGCTCTGTTCAGAGAATTTTCCCCTGTGCCAATGAGCTTATGTTGAGGTCTTTGATCCACTTGAACTTGAGCTTTGTATAAGGTGATAAAAACAAACAAACAAGGTAAGTCAGAGACTGTAACAAGGCTGTGTGACTTCAAAACTACAGGAAGGGACATTTTGAGTGGTTGAAATGCTCTGTAGATTGGAACAGAGGTCACAAGGTGTAATGGCTAATTCTAGTGACATGACAGGGTCTAGAGTCAATAGGAAGACACATCTCTGGGCTCTTCTATGATGGCCTTTCCAGAAGGGATTAACTAAATGTTAGACTCATCCTCAGAGGTAGCAACTTCCAGTGGAAAGCTCATATATAGAGATATCAGAGGAAAAAGCCACTGCCTGTTATCTTTGAGAGTCCACTGCTGCTGTGGCTGTGCTCTGTTGACTCAGACTCCAGCCTCTTTGGCCTTTCAGTAATAACTGAATACCTGCAGTGTTCCAGGAATCTTCTAGGCTCCCACCATTGCTTTGGAACTGCTGAGACATTCAGATTTAAGTTCCAAGCAGCTACTGGCTTGTTTTCTCCATTGTGTATCCAGCCATTGTCTGGCTACCCAGTCCCTACTGTTCAGGCCAATCTGTAACTATAAATCTCCCCATCTTTAGCCCCTGTTGAGAATCCTGTGCAATTCACATGGATGTACCCATGTTCCCAGAGTTATTGAGTTACACATTTGAATGAGTGTTTAATATAAAGGTATTCAGCAGAATTTATCAGAAGTAAGAACAATACCCAAGAGTAGCATCTACTGTCATTCCCCCCTGAAGAACTTGTGACAGAAAATTGCATGGCATATAGGGGGTCTTACTAAAGTTTTGTTGAAGGGATTTAAGAACTTGTATCTAACAGCTTCCATTTGCCAGCCAGCTGTGTGGTGTAACATCCCTGCCTGCTTCTGCTGTTTGTAGCCTAGACCTAAGGAAGGAGTGTAAACTAAACACAGTTAAGAAAAAAAAAAATGCTATTCCTGGTTCTGATAGAGACAGAATAATAAAAGGTTGTTTTAGTTTTAAATGCTTGGAGGTTAGGAAGATATATAGCTCAGAAGGTAGCACAATTCGTCCCTATGAATTGTGGGCTAGGTTTACACGCATCATGAAGTATAAAGGAAGCTGTGTTCTTCAGGCACTGGTAATCTCACACTGCCGCAGTGTCGCTGTACTTATCTTGGCACTGGCTAGACAATAAGCTAAGTACCAGGGCTAAAGGCCTAATGAAAACAGGAAGATTTCATTATAGAGCGGATACCCTTAGAAATTAACTTATAGATCATACGCCAATCTTAAAAAAACCTCACATATTTTAACATAGGCTATCCAAGTATGGGCTTTGAGCCTCTAATTCATACACTTTTTCCCTAAGAGAAATTTAAGGACTTTTACTCTAACATCCACCATCCTAAAGTATGGGGACACGTTGTTAAGGAAGTTTTTAACCTTTATTCATTTATTTGGGTGTATGTGTAGATGTGGAAGCCAGAGAGCAACTTTCCTGAGTAGTTCTCACCATCATGTGGTCCCTACAGACCAAATGCAGGCTGTCAAGCTTGATAGCAAACACCCTTTCTCATTACATCATCTTGCTGGTGCACTGAAAACGTTTCTAAACATCATGAAAATATTTGAATAACAGTATCAGTTAAGTACAAGTATTCAATATGTCCACACAGTGGCTTTTACTGTATCTCCCACACTAACTGCTCATTTTAGAAATGCAGGCATCAATAGAGCAGATGGCAACATACAAAAAAGGAACCAACCACATGGGTTTTTGTTTGTTTGTTTGTTTGTTTTTTTAATGGACAAAGCTCCTCTGGCATGTCATAGACAAACAATAGTTTGTTTTCACAGTTTGTCCATTACAAGCAGCATTCTATTCTGGGGTATAAAGAATGGTAGTTATGCCATTTTCCCTATTTCACTTAAATAAAAGTCTTAAGATAATAAAAGTTGCTCAGAGAGATGGCTCCAAGATTAAGAGTGTAGACTGTTTTTGCAGAAGATAGAGTTTGATTCCTAACACCCACTTGGTCGGTTCACAACTGTAACTAGCTCCGTAGGCTATGGCCTCTCTGTCACCAAAGGCTCCTGCACTCACCTGTACCTCTCCACAGTTCAAAATAATGAAAACAAATCTAAAAATAATAACTAAAAACACTAAAATGTTAGTGCAGAGAATTACAGGTGAAGTATAATGGAAAGTACAGGTCAGAATAAGTATACTTATGGCCATTATGGAAAGATTGTGATATTTTGGGGTAAGCCTCTTTGCATTTAAACTCTTGCTGCTAAATACAAAGTACATAGCTTTTGTTCAAATATTTCTCTTAAGGCTCACATTGCTCATTATTAAAACATGAAAAGCAACAGCATCAATCTCATATTCATAGGCACTACTGTATACATAACCCAGAACATGTAATGTGGGTGCTAAGGTATGAAACATCTAACATTGCCTTTCAAAGTGACAGCCAAACACCATGGCACACACCTTTAATGTCAACACTCCAGACGCTAGAGGATCTCTCTAAGTTCAAGGCCAGCCAGATCAGCCAAGTTCCAGATCAGCCAGGACTACACAGAGACCTTGATTCAAAACAAAAACAAAAACAAAAACCAACCACCACTATCAAAAACTTGGTAATATACCAATCTGTGTAAATATGGCTGTTCTGAAATAGATCCATGTAGGGAAATATGTCACAGTGATTTTGAAATTGCTTAGGGCGAAACCCCTTTGCAGATTCTGAACTGCTTTCTCAGCATTTCCCTTGGCCCAGTGCAGAATTCCTTCAGGGAGTGTGTTTTGTAAGTTTGAGCTCCTTTCGTGATTTCCAGTAAGATTAGAGGCTATCCTTCAATGCCCTTTTTGTTTGGTCTTCTTGCAGTTTTCTCTATTTCAGCCGATGGTATCAAGCTACCAGCATAACCTGTCACACATTTGTTGAGCTCATTAGATGCAAATGATAAAAATACGACCCCAGGGAAAACATACTGACTCTGTTCTAAAGGAGAGGATGTTGCATGTTGCATTCTCTTATATGGTCCCTCAAAGTTCTAACCCTTATTTTAAGCAACTTTACCTTCAATAATCAAAGACATCTGCCAGAACTATGGCTCTACAAACTGCATTTCTACGGCTGGAGTTGGCAAATAACAACAGCTCAGAAGTCAGAAGCAGGGAGGGTACATTGGCTTTAACACACTAATAAAAATGAAGGTCAGAAAGAGTTTGGAAAACATATAAGCCAAAGAAGCACGTAGAGAGTGGTTCTGTTTTTAAATAACTGAGAGAAGTTTGTATGGACAGAGACATAGGTCCTTATGAACTATTCTTAAAAAGATTGTGTGTGTGTGTGTGTGTGTGTGTGTGTGTGTATGTGTGTGCACACACATGAATGAACAGGGGTATCTACAGAGGATACCCCTGTAAGGGGTATAGGTGCAGGGGTATACCCTGCAAGTATAGGTGGATCCCCGGAGGCTGGCATAAGATTTAAGTGCTAGAAGCCAAACTCCAGTCTTCTACAAGCAGTAAGCATTCTTAACCATTGAGTCAACTCTCTAGCCCCTTTATTGAAATATTTTATGGCTTAAAAATCATGGTCTAAAGAAATGTTCAACATCCTTTTCATCAGGGAAATCTAAATCAAATGACCCTGAGATTCCACTTCACACCAGTCAGAATGGCTAAGATCAAAAACTCAGGTGACAGCAGATGTTGGCGAGGATGTGGAGAAAGAGGAACACTCCTCCATTGCTGGTGGGAATGCAAGCTGATACAACCTCCCTGGAAATCAGTCTGGTGGTTCCTCAGAAAATTGGACATAGTACTACCTGAGGACCCATCTATACCACTCCTGGGCATATAGCCAAAAGATGCTTTCCCATATTAACATGACACCTTCCACTACATTCATAGCAGCCGTATTTATAATAGCCAGAAGCTGGAAACAACCCAGATGTCCCTCAGCAGAGGAATGGATACAAAAATGTGGTACATTTACACAAGAGTACTATTCAGCTACTAAAAACAATGACTTCATGATATTCGCAGACAAATGGATGGAACTTGAAAATATCATCCTGAGTGAGGTAACTCAGCCACAAAAGAACAAACACGATATGTACTCACTGATAAGTGGCTACTAGGGGAAAAAAGGCTTGGAATATCCATGACACAATTTATAGCCCATATGAAACCCAAGAAGAAGGAAGACCACACCAAAGTATGGATGGTACAAGTCCTACTCTGAAGGGGGAAGAAAATAATCTTGGGAGGTAGAGAGTGGGAGGGACTTGGGAGCAAGAGAGAAGGGGCAGAGGGAAAAAAGGGGGGTCAGGATCAGGTGTGGGAGGAGATGGGTGAAGATGTACAGAGGGTCAGGAAATTGAACAGAGGTGTGTAGCAATGGGGGATGGGGAGTTGGGGGTAGCCAACAGGAAGTCCCAGATGCCAAAAAAGCAAGAGGCTGCCAGGACCCAACAGGGATGGCATTAGATGAAATACCCAACAAAGGAGAGAGAGAACCTGTAGAGAACATATCCAGAGGTTAGGCACAGCCTAACCTATTGAGGGATGGGGCCCCACACCCATCTCAAAAATTTTAACCCAGAATTGCTCTTGTCTAATGGAAATACAGGGACAAAGAACGGAGCAGTGATTGAAGGAAAGGCCATCTAGAGACTGCCCCACCTGGGGATCCATTCCATATGCAGCCACCAAACCCAGACACTATTGCTGATACCAAGAAGTGTTTGCTGACAGGAACCTGATAGAACTGTCTCCTGAGGGGCTCTGCCAGAGCCTTACTGACACAGATGCAGAGGCTTGCAGCCCATCATTGGACTGAGCATGGGGACCCCAGTGGAGGAGTTAGGGAAAGAGCTGAAGGAGCTGAAGGGGTTTGCAACCCCATAAGAACAACCAACCAGACCTCCCAGGGACTAAAGCACCAACCAAAGAGTACACAGGTGTTGTGGATAGCCCTGGGTCTGTTTGCCTTTGGATGCTAATTCTGCCCTCCTGGGAGGGACTTCAGACAAGGAGTGAGTTACACCTGTGACTTCTTGTAAATCAATCCCCTAATGAATAAAGGAGCCAATCACTGGGTTTGTAGGAGGGACTTCCAGGTCAGAGAGAGGAAGCAGGAGAGAGAGAGAGGGCCTTTTGGAATGGGGACAGCAGGTGGGTAAGATGTAGCTACTAGAGTCTCCTGGTATCACGGTGGATCTGGAAGGATTCGCCACCAGAGGAATCAGATTTTGATAAGGTTTACAAGATTAGGTATTAGTTGTTGCGCCCAGAGATTGAGTTACCGTTGTTTCTGAGCTAAGTTTGTGCTGCGTTTTCCTTCACACAATGGCTTGTCTGGGTTCCAGAGAGAAAGGTATAGCAGCAAAGTGTGGGTTTGCCTGGTGTGGACCACTAAGGCTATGGGGGTACTGAAGCATGGGACTGGTGTGGTATCGACCCAACAGTGGGAACCGAGCGAGCTGGGTGGAGAGATCGTGGAGCTCTGAGTCAGAGCTCCAGGAGATGAAAGTAGGTCGGCCACTGCCTGCCAGTGCATGGCTGGCCAGCCCGCTGGGGCTGAGAGAACCAGGGAATAGCACCGGAACATGTGATATATTCCTTCATTTTAAATATTTCCCATAACACCCGTGGAGGGACCCATGGCTCCAGCTGCATATGTAGCAGAGGACTGCCTTATCTGGCATCAATGGGAGGGAAGGCCCTTGGTCCTATGAAGACTTGATGCCCAGCATAGGGGAATGCTAGGGTGGTGAAGTGGGAATGGGTGGCTGGGTAGGAGAGCACCCTCATAGAAGCAGAGAGGGTGGGACAGGGGGGTTGCAGAGGAGAAACTGGGAAGGGAGATGACATTTGAACTGTAAATAAAATAATAGTTTTTTAAAAAAATCATGGCACTATCTCTGCTACCAAGGACTTTCAAATTATTTTTCATCCCTTCTGCAAATCTGGAGCATCATGTGACAAGCAAATGCATCAGTATTTCCTGTGGCATTGGCTGGTTTTCAGTAATTCCATGTATGAGCATTTCCTATTTTCTTTTTAATAATATTGGTGGTCCAAGTTAGTTTTATTGTCAATCTGAACCAAACCTACACTTACCTGGCAGAGGGATCCTTAACTAAGTAACTGCACAAACCACACAGGCATGTGGCCATATATGTGAGAGCTGTCTTGACTGACAGCGGAGGGCTCAGCCCATCTTTAGGTGGCACTCTTCCTAGGCAGTTGTGCCTAGGTTGTGTAAGGATGCTAGCTCAGCATGAGTCAGTCAAGCTAGCCAGTAAGTTGTGTTCCTCCATGGCTTCCTGAGACCTGGAAGTATACGTTGAAGTGAATCCTTTCATCCCCAAAGTTGCTTTTAGTAATAGCGTTTATCATAGGAACAGGAAAGTAAATGAGAATACTGAGTTTCCTTATATTGGTAACAGGAACCCCAGTAAGTCCTTTTGGAAGATAACAAGTGAATATAGTGAAAAGAAGAGTAAAAATAAAAATGAATTTCATATACCCATAAGTTTCTTTTAGGTCATACAGATACAAACAGATGACAACAAAACCCTTTTCGACTTAGGTCACAGGACAAAGAAAAGCTTGTTCTTGTATTTTTGACAATTTCTTCCTTTAAAAAACATTTCAGAGGTTGTTATGGTGGGCCACATCTCTTTAAGTCTCTGGACAACATGGTCTACATAGGTAGCTTTAGGCTCACAAGAGTACACAATGAAACCCTGTCTCAGAAGAACAAAAACTGAAACAAAATAAATCCCACCATCAACAACAAAGTCACAAAAACCAAATAAAACAATAAAGAAACCAAAAGATATTCTGGTGGTTTGGCTTTTAAATCAAAGTTGAGTGTTTTAAAAAGATATGAATTTCAAATACAGGCTCCTAGTTCAAGGACTTTATTGAGAACATTTTTGTAAATTAGATTTTACAATTAACATTTTACAAATTAGAAATGTTATCTGCCTCAGCATAAGTTGTAAATGCTTCAGAACACACTAGACAATCCTTCTTTATTTCTTTGGATTTTTCTGCTCCATGCTGAGCTCCTGAGATGCATTTTTCCTTTCAGCTTCATTTTCATCTTCCTGAAAAATAAATTTTAGCAAACATTAAACCCTGAACTTCAGAGTTTTCAGCTTGACAACACATTTACTAGCAAAAAAATGTACTATTCTGATTCCAGAAACTTTAAGGGAAAGATTCTGTATCTATAATTACAAAATTCTTACTATTTAATTATATTACATGGTATTTTCTTCTAAACGTTGATTAAAAGCAATCAATTTTTCAAGGCTTCAGAATTACTTTCTGAACACCTGCTACTGAACAGTGCTCTCTGTAGTAGGGGAACCAGATAGCCTTTACTTTGCTCTTTGATAAAAAACAATAAATTTAACTTGTAAGACACTTTATGTGCTCCAGCATGGCATTTTGGTCTCATCTAGCATACTTTCTTGACAGGTCTGTCAATTTTTCAATTACTTGTACCACCATATGTTATCTGAAGATCAGTCAGTTCTAAAATAGGAAACATGGGCATGACACGCTGTAGAATGCTTACAATCTTCCAGTTTCGATTCTAAGCGGTGGCCTCATAATTCACATCAGTTTCCCATGGCACATGGTGGATAATGAAGTGACATCATAATGTCTGCTACCAGAGGAATTTAATGTACCTTGTGCTTAATATTAAATGCTGACCTTCAAAGTATAAATAATAAGCATCTGGATAAATATTTCATCCTACATTTGGTAATCTATCTTATTACATATATTCCTTCAACAATATCCAAGTACCAAGAAGTCCTGCTTTCCTGTTATTTCTGATTTATAAATATGATCCTTCACTTTTTATTAACTGAAATAGGCACTTCCTAAAATATTACTGAGCTAATTAAAGCATAGGCAGAAATTCTCAAATATCTTTACATAAAGTTAATACCAGTTCTCTCCAAAAATATCACTCTGAACCTCTGTATTTTATAAAACCAAGTTTAAATAAATTACATAACTGTTGAGTTTTGCTTAGTGTCAATGCAAATCAGGCCTTCTATGGAAAAAACAAGCAGACAACAACAAAAATCTTTTCTACAATCAGTAAAATGAAGAAAGTATCTTTGTCTCTAAACCTCCTTATTTTATATTTAGGCTGTATCAATATTAGGAAATTAGAGAAATCATCAATATTACCAACTATTCTGAAGCTTTATAGATGCATGAGATATCACACGAGATTTTCGAACCATATTGGCAGTATAACTTTGTCTATTTTTCCAACAACTACTACTGTAAGTCATTTAAACTTCCCTTTACCTTATCTCTACTGAGTAGATTATTTTCAATCAACTGACATCTGAAGAGCTATTAGTAAATATGCAAGAGTGTCTAGAAATTACGTTTTAGTTACAACCTATTCAAAATTAAATCTTAATTTTCTTCCTTCCACTGCCTTCGACTAGTGAGACAGTGTCAGTATATAAAATCCCTTGGTAAAGAGGCTGTGTTGGATTGAATGAGAATGCCCATCAAAAGCTGAAACAAAATGTTTGAATACTTGGTCTCAGTTGGTGGAAGTGTATGGGAAAGATTGGCAAGTGTGGTACCTCTAGAAGTGTGTTACTGGGGATAGCCTTATCTCTGGTGTGCTCTTTTTGCCTCTTGCTTGTGGATCAAGATGTTAATTCTCAGCTTTCTGCCACCATGCCTTTGTTCTGCTCTCACATAGTCTAAGGTTTTGAATTCATGAGCCCAATTAAATACTTCCTAGACTTCTCAGGCTTATTATTGCACTGATACATCAGTATTTTAAAATATTTTAAGGGCATGTTTTTTTTTTTTTTTTTGCCTTGTGTGTGTGTGTACACGTGCGCACGTGTGAGCACATGAGCGCACACGAGTGTGGCCCACAGAAACCAAAAGAAGCATCCCCTGCTTCTTTTGCAACAGAAGAATCCCCTGACACTGGAGCTACAGATGGTTAAGAGCCTCCATGAGGAAGCTGGGGAATCGATCCTGGTCCTCTGGAAGAACAGCCAGTGTTCTTAACCACCAAAAGTTTCTACAGCCCCTTTCCACTTGTACTTTGAATTAAAGTAGTGCTAAAATTACTAAATAAAGTTAGATACAGTTTACGGATGAAGTCATATTAGTCTGCACAGTTAGTAGGCTGTGCAGATGATAAAGGATTTGTTTGTTTGCCATGACTTAAAGGATATGAATTTTAAATGGCTCTATTGGGGCTGGAGCCATGGCTCAGTGGTTGAGTGCACCTGTTGCTCTTACAGAGGGACACGGTTCTATCAGCACCTACATAGTGGTTGAGAACCATCTATAATTCCAGTTTCAGGAAAATTAACACCCTCTTTCTTATTCCATAGGCACAGAAATGGATGTGGTACACATACATAATTGCAGAAAACACTCATACACCTAAAAGTAAAGTAAATAAATCTAAAATATATGGCCGTTTTAGCACATAGTCCTTCACACATTTTTGCTTTCCTTCTTTATCAGTGTTGTTACTGTAAATCAAGATTGCTGGAAGCATGTCTGCCGAATAAGGAATGACAATATGCTTTTTAAAAGTGTGTATTAGTTTACACACAACTTTTGTTCTTAAACTCCAATACTTCATAGAATTCAGAAAACATTGAGTAGACTCCAATTGTATGCTAACTGCACCCATTTAGACAGTAGGAATATAATACAAAGAAGGCCTTATTTGAAAAGCATCTTGACAAATTTGGTGCTACCTAACAAAATGTTCTATCTTAGTTACATTTCTATTGCCACGATAAAATACCATTTTGCTTTTTATATTTAATAAGTAGAAACTATAGGAGAATGCTGCTAAGTAAAATAAAAGTTTGCAACTTCCATTAAGTTAGAAACCATTTAGAGTACGTAACATGTAACAGAAATAATCTGGAAGTTAATGCATCCACATGACAGCAGGCTTCTGGTCTCTTGCAGCTCTGCCTCCTCTTAGGCAAATACATACTGTCTTGGCCTTTTTTAAATTCTGAAGATTTGTCCTTAAAAATTTGCCTTTTTATATCTTAAAACACTTATATAACCATCAAAGTCTATCTATTATATGACTGCAGCTGTGAGTTAGATATAGCAAAGATCACAGAAAGGAGGGAAAGTATATCCAATCTAATGGCTGGGTTATAACACTGAAATTGCTATAGCATAACAGTATAAAAATAAATGTAATGTATTTTACCTTAAAAAAAAAAAAATCACTGCAGCTTCATCTGACAGCTCTGAAGGATTGTCCTTTGGAAGTGTATATGTAACATTTTATAAGAACTTTATATATAGTTCAAGACTAACCAATTCCTTCAGGCAACAGATTGAGCATCATTAACAAACAAGTGCACAGCAAGTGAAGCTGGAAGGAAAGGAGGTGTCGGTACAGCATCTCTTTACTAACAGATAGCAAGTGCGAGTCAGCAGTGCCTCTGATGGCAGGGCCTTTCACTTTGCTGAGCTAAGACATCTGTTTGTTTCCCAGGGAAAGAAGACCCCTGCTCCATGGATCGTTTTCTTAGTGACAGTCCTGACAAGCTTGACATTTGTTTCATGAAGGATCCCTGAAGCAACCGTCAAGTAAACATACCCTTTGGGAACTGGAATGCATGCAGGCGTACGCTTAATGCTTAAGCTTGTTATTCAAACTCCAGAAAGCATATTGATTCCAACTGACCTCGTACTTCTTTTCCTCAGATGTGGTGTACAGTCATGACAGTAACAGCCATAACACCTAATGACTAAATGTGGTTCAGGAGCCTCCTTGTTCTTTTCTTTGTTTTACTCCGACAGTATGACAAAGAGGAGAGGCGATATTTCTAGGCACACAAGGGACATGTAATAATGGACTAATACTCTAGGTGGCAGACAATGAAGAGTTATTGGGAAAGAGAAATAAGAATAAACACTTGTTTTGTTTGTCAAATGGAAATCCTTACTACTGCATAGAAGTTGCAAGATTTCCTTTAAATGAAATTTAGCTTGAAATTTGGGACAAAGACTCCTTCTATTTCCCCTTACTGACTGATGCATTTTTCTTCTGATAATAGCTCAAATACTTGATGTTAATTAATAAAACCTATCCACCTTCTTTTCTTTAAAGCAGAAACCAACTCTATGCAATGGCAAATTATTTTAAAATCTGAATATTTCACTGCTCAGGTAGTTTGTGGACTCAAACTCTAGTGTACAAATGAAGACATTAGGCTTACCTTATAAATGCCATATTTTAAAGGATTTCTTTTAATGGTAAGATCATAAAAAGGCACACAATTTCCTTTTGTTTCTTTATATATGTTTGAAGCCAAAAACCCAGTAAATACCACATTAGCCACATGTTCAAGATTATCTGTAATACTTAGCATCACTAAGCCAATAAAGTCACATCACCTGTATCCTGTAGTCTTTCCTTGAGTTAATCATGGGAAAGCACACAGCAGGTATTCTATGAAAGAACTCAATGGTAGTCCGCAAAAATGCCAAGTTCAGGGATTTCAAAAGTTGGAACAAATTGGAGAAGGCTAAGGTAGCCTGATCATTTAATGCAGTCTGGACTAGTGGACCATAAAAAGACTATTGGGAAAACTGAAGACCTTGATAATGTACACAACATGGCCAATAAAATCATCTGGTAACACTTTCTAGTTCTGGTAATTATACAATGGTTATACAAGATGGAAACAGTACAGTCAGCTGGAAAGAGGGAGCTAGAAATTATCTATTCTGTTATCTGTAAGCTTAAAATGTTTCAAAATAAAAATATTATATAAATGGCTACTTGTTCCAAACTGTAATATTTAATTGGTTTTCTAAATAAAAATAAAATATATAAAATGTATGGGAAAGATTTTACAAGGAAAAAATACAAAACAAAACACCAAAAAATGAAGGCGACCATACCTCTAAAGTTAAAGAAACATTTTCTTCCCATGGCTCTATATAAAACTCCTTTGCGAAGGGCCTGAGTGGCTAAGTGATATGGTTTTACTTCATTGCCTGTGAGATTCTGAATTTTCTTACATTTCCACTGTGAGAACAGGCTACTAACTAGAAAACATGTTTTTTTATTGAGTTCTTTTATAGTTTGACTGTACAACTATTTCCATAAATAAGTGAGAAAAATGAAGATCTATGTTTACAAAGAGTGTAGTCAGCTGCTTTTACTTTCCTGATCATGCTCTTCTCAGAGAGGATGCTTGTTGCTACTGCAGTTAAGCAAACTGGGTGCAGGTAAGCCGTAACCGGAAGTGTTTCTATTTGTGTTAAAATTTTAATATGTCTTTGATTAACCAGAGAAGGAATAGTTATTGAAATAGGATTTAAATGCAATCACAAATATATATTTGTTTTAACATTTTTTAAAGAAGTACGTTGTGTATCTTTTAAAGACACTGTTATAAAAATTTGCAGTCAGGTGGAAGGGAGGAGAATTAGCCTCTCTGAAATGAGACTCCATTCTGGCTACTCAAGGCGGGGTGCTCAGGCTCGAAACTACTTACACACAAGCAGAACCAGATTCAGTAAGTTATATGTATGTATATTACATACATACATGTGTGTGCAACAACAATAATTAAAAGGAAACAAGGCTGTCGACTTGAGATGTGGGGGGCATGGGCTGGGCTAGAAAGAGGGGAGCTCAGAGGTCTGGAGGGTAGAAAGTGCTGCAATGCTATTTAAATAAAAACATATTTTTAAAACGTTTGCAGTCATAGAAGAGTTGCAGAAAAATAATACACCCAAATTGTTCAAACTGCACCCAAACACCACTTTAAATTTCTTTTTCTTTCTTTCTTTCCTTTTTTTTTTTTTTTTTTTTTTTGGTTTTTCGAGACAGGGTTTCTCTGTGTAGCCCTGGCTGTCCTGGAACTCACTCTGTAGACCAGGCTGGCCTCAAACTCAGAAATCCGCCTGCCTCTGCCTCCCAAGTACTGGGATTAAAAGCGTGCACCACCACTGCCCGGCTTCTTTTATTAATTTCATTTACCATTATTATTATTGTTGTTAATATTATTATTGTGTATGTGTTTGATCTGGGGGCACACATTAGTTTGAACTCTAAACAGTATTTAAGAGCATGCTTTACTATAGACAACATGCTAATATGGCACAATGAGGAAAAATTTATCCTAACTGGAAAAATACTGATGATAATGAAAATGTTTCAGGCAAAATGAGCACACTGCATACTTCAGACTAAAATTAATTGGAGTTTTTAATGCTTCACAATTCCACTGTAATTCTTTGAATGGTGCATTTACTTCATAGTCATAAACATTTGGGCCATTAAGTAAAGTGTAAAACGTGTGTAATGTGCTACATTTAACAACCTTTGGCCCTTTTTCTATACTTCTGCATTCAGCTTTCCAATGCACTGAATAAGCAATTGAGGATTCTAATTACATTTCCTGACTTTGCATATTTGAGATTCTTATTTCACTCCATACAAAAGGCAATTAATCTACCATTTTATAACTGAATTCCAACTTTAGTGGGCCATCGTAGACACTGAAGTGAACTTACGAGAAATGCTTAATTAAATTTACTGTAAAAAAGTATATGGGTTTTTCTTATGACAGAGTTGCATACTTAATTAAAAATCCTAGGAATATAGAATAAAACTAAAGTAACATTGGATTCTCTTAGTAAAAATCAGCTCAACTAGACATATTAAATGAATGGAGACCTAGGATATCCTTCAGTGGTAGAGCTCTTGTCTAGCAAGCAGGATCCCGTGGTTCCTGCCCTAAGCGTCTCAGAAATATTTGGCACTATTTCACTTCTGTTTTTCATTTATTCAAACAAATGACAATACAAGCAATCTCCTTTTCACCCAACCTCACAAAAGTTTTTTAAAAAAATAAAAAAAGCCTTTATTTTAGCAGCAAGTCAAACAGAAAGGGAGAAGAAGGGCATAGGTGAGGACAAAGGGAAGTGATCTAAATGAGCGCATCACGTTACAGCACTCTTTACAAAAGTAAGCCCGACTGCTAAGTTTATATTTGCCCAAAGATATAAAACCATCACACCTTTAATAGTATGGATTTATAGTATTGTTATTTCTGAGAAATTCATACATGAGTGCCATATCTGTATCGCTTTCACCTGCTCTTCCTGCCCCTCCAAACACTCCCATGTTCTCCCCCATCCCATCTCAAATTCAGGCTGTCTTCTATAAAATTACTATGATTATTAGTCACATGCCCTCCAGAGAGACAGCGAGGGAGAGGAAGAGGGAGGGGAGGGGAGGGGTCAGTATACTTAGTAGCATTGCTCAGGTGTATGTATGTTTAGAGCTAATCTACTTCAATATTTTAAATTCCTTATATACCTTATCTATGGAAGCCAGACAACTGTGAGTATTTTGTATTAATTCTGATATTAAGGAACAACCTAGTAAGTCATTAAATACTCACTTTTTCAATTTAAAAATTCCTAAGTAATCTCAATTCAGAATTCCTTCGGTATACAGTATCTTTATTAAAGTTTTAATTTACTCACTGCAAAAACTACATCAGAGTGAAAGAGAGTTTTAGGATAATTGAATAACATCTCTGATATGTTATGGGAACCTCTTACTTTCTTACATTTCTCCTTGGTTACCAAGTCATTAAAACTAAAATATTTCTAAGGCTGCCTATTAAAAAGAGTGTGACATCAATTTCTTTACTAAACTTAAACTGTCTAGGGGCTTAAAACAACTCTTTGGACTGTCTTACAATTATAAAGGATTTGGAATTATTTTTTAAAAAATGAACAATCATAGCTTCATAGGGGAAAAACCTCATAGGCACCATGCCAACTGATGTATCAGGTTAGCATCAGCAGAAATCCATGCTGACATATTCCAATGTCACACCCTGAGAGTGATGGTAACACAGGCCAGTTAATATACAACTTGCCTAATCATAAGAACATACTAGAAAATTAAAATGGAAGCCCGGAGGTGGTGGAGCACTCGGGAGACTGATGCAACTGGATCTCTGTGAGTTCAAGACCAGCCTGGTATGCAGATCAAGTTCCAGGATAGCTAGAGCTATACTGAGATATCCTTAGAGGCAGGGGAAGGGGGGGATGGGACAGGGGGTACCAAAGGGGAGACCTGGAAAGGGGAACACATTTAAAATGTAAATAAAGTATTAAATAAAAAAAAAATTAAAAAAACCCAAACCAAACAACCCCCACCCCCACCCAGCCCCCCCAAAGGAACAAAAAAGCTGCATTGGAAAGACACTGTACAAAATAACCAAGTGACAATATTTACTAACAGAACAAAATTAACAACACTCAACTGATGAAGCAAAAGTGAGCCTTGACTGAATTATGTCCAGAGAAGACACAAGAGCAGCACTGGCAACATTAGTAAATGCTAAGGTTTTGGTAATTCCTTTGTAAGTTGTTAATGGAAAAAGGAGCTGGGCAAGAGCATACGAGCTTTCTATATCACTTTTACAACTCCTTTATAGTCTAAAGTTATCTTGACACAAGCATTAAAGGCAAGTGAACAGCAAACACTCTGAAGTAAAGATACATTGTTCTTAAGTAGTATGTAGTTTCAACTGAAATAATACTCATGGCCACTCCTTCTTGACAGGCCCATGCCCACATGGGTGCGTCTTACTTTTTTTCTTGACCCTCTCTTTTTATAATAATCCTGTGCTTAATTAATATCTGTACTTACAATGTCTTCACAAAACTCTTAACTCTGCCTCAAAGACAATTCAGAAGTATTCAGTTATAAATACCAGAGCTTAGGTGTCTCCACAATATTGATAGCTCATTACAGGCTCTACACTATAGTTCAGTATTTACTGCCTGCCAGAAAATTAAAGTTATTGAGAAATATTTCACCAATGAAACTCATATCATGTATTTTTTTAGTTCTTATAGTTTAAGAACCATTAGAACATGATTTAACTGTATTGTGACAAATGTAACTGTAAATGCTGTAATGATTTGTAAATACAATCAGTTTTTATTTTCAACTATATTTTCTTTGGCTAGCAGACATTCTCATTAATAATGACATTTTACTCTAATACCTTGAATAGGGTATTTCAAAATGTCTACTCTACAGAGGAAAAGAGAGATATTCACTTAAACACAGTAACAACCTCTGCATTATTTGACAATGTCGGGAATCTTCTTCTAAAGAACCATCTTCCTTTTTGCTACTGGTGACTTATAGACAGGCGTCAATTGATGAAACAAGGTTCTTATTTTGGAAGAATCTGGAATATATTTTAACCCCATGGCATGACATAAGGAAAGTCTGTTTTTTAATGATTAATACTGTGCAAAGCTGAGGTACGGCATCAGACACTTTCTCTCTAAAGTTAGGTTTCTTGCATCTTTATGATGACTCATTTCCTAATCTAGCATAAACTCCTCTTTTATTAAGACTAATTCCACATCAAGGGCTAAATTGTTAGAAATAAACTTATTAAAACCAAATTATAAAACCCTTTCTCTCAAATGATCTGACTAAACTCGCTCAAATAGACTTACCTCAACTTGAGTGCTATTTTCCCCAGAGTGAGCCCATTAATCTTCATTGTTTTATTAGAAATTAATAGTTCATTAGATTTCCAAATAACATATCTCCTATGGCACATTAACTTTTTATATAATAAAAAGGATATTTTATTTACTTTAAAAAAATTTAAGTACTTTGTAAAAAATCACATGCAGGAAAAAAATCCTCTATAGTGATACTTTATTATCAGGAACAAACATATATTGTATGCTTATTTCCTGAATTTACAGATTATCTCTTGGCTATTGTGTAGTTTTAAAATTAAATTTAAAACCATTTGCTTTAAGTTATTACTATAATGAACTCATCTAGTGGTATGTATTTAAACGATTCCCAAATGTAGGTCAGTTGGCAAGATTTAAGATTTCGCTTCTAAAGCTTATATGACAATGCATCATTTAACCAATGGTCTCTTTAAGCAGCTAATGATTCTATTTATACAGCGTACTTCTCAATGTTTTACAATCTACAGTAGGAGATGATGACAATATTATTCCATGTAGTGAAAAATTCAAATATCCCATTTAAAAAGAAACATATGTAAGCTATGCACACAACAATCCTTGATCAAATCACATATCAATGTGATAGTACTGTATGGGATTTAAAAAAAAAAGGCCACTCCTATATAGCCCCTGCCACATGAGGCTTATAATCTGTAGAAACAATGGATTATTCAAAGTACTAAGTCGCTGAAATTATGATATGTAAAATACCAGACAAATATAGGACTATTTAACTTTCAGGAGAAAATTCTAGAGGAAAAATATTCTGTTGTAATTTAAATGATTTTTGTTCTCCACATCCAGGCATTTGAATACTTGGTTCCCAGTTAGCTATTTGGACATATGGCCTTGTTAGAGAACATATGCCACTGGGAACAAGCTTTGTGATATCAGAAGACTGATGCCATTTTAAGTTCTCCCACCCACCCACCCAACCACTCACCCCCGTTTGGTGTTTGTTATGTGGGCTCTCAGCTGGTCCTCTAGTCACCATGCCTGACTGTTCCCATGCTCCCCAGCCATGACGATGAAGAACTCATATCCCATGGAACCATAAGCCCCAAACAAACCCTTCCTAAGTTGCCTTGGTCATGCGTTTTGCCATAAGCACAGACTCCTAAGACAGAAGTTGGTCCTAGGTAGTGGACTACTGCTGTGACAGACCTGATCATCATGGTTTTTGGGGGAACATGGAAGATGTTGGAGGTTCTGACTTGTGTTAGGACAGTGGTTGCACTGCACACTGTAAAGAGAGGTTAGTGGGTCATTCTAGTAGGAGTGTGGATGAAGAAAGTGGCGCTAAAAGCTACGGAAATGCAGAGGCCCAGCTCAAGTGGTTTAGAAGTTAACACTCTTAGCAACTACCTTGGGGACCATTCTTGTGATATTTTGGTCAAAAGGTGGCTGCTTTCTGGTTTTGTCCTAAAAACTTGCTTGAGGCAAAACTTAAAGGTAGTGTACTAATTTCTTTGGTAGAAAGATTTCAAGAAAGCCTAACATTGACTCTGTCACATGGTTATTAATTATCACTCTTATGCAGATCTATAATGAAAATGAGCAGTGACAAAAACAAATAAAAACCATACAGTTTGAAGAGAAAAAGAACACCATAGCCAAGGTTTACTCTGAAAGAGATAAGGACATTAAGGTTTTTATCTAAACCCTTGACAACTATGCTTTCTGAATATTTCTTATGAAAACTTTAATAAACATTTTGACTATCTTTGTAGTTTTTCCAACAACAGTGGTCTTCCTTCTTAGCAGCAACATATTTTAATACAGTGAAAGTACACACAGCACTGAGCTTCTCCTACCGTGCATAGTTTAATATATACTCAATGGCACACTAAGAATAACAATAACAAATGAAACATTATGACAACATACTACAGTGAAGTTAGGTGAATGAGGCCACGTTTTTTTTCTTAAGACATCTTACGGTGCCCGATTCCCCTCATTTCCTCATAGTGACAGGAAACAGTACAATGTCTGTGTGGTGAGTGAACGGAGTTAATAGCACACAGACGATCTTTCAAGCAGTGTTAGGCAATTATTGAAAGGCCACGTGTACACTTGAACACAAGCTCCCATGCCATTGGGACCTTAGATCTGCTAACTGTAAGGATTCTAATGAATGGGTGATCAACACAGCATGGATACAGTGGACAAATCATTCACATTCTAGGAAGGAAAGAGTAGGCTAGTAAGACTGCATTTCCATTTTGTATTTTTAGACACTGTGTGACTGAAAGCAAAGGAAGTAATACTGAGAACAAGGGCAGGTCTACAGTTTTTGGCCACAGTCAGGATTTGTTGTGGCACAGTTATTAAATCTTGAGAGAACGTAGAAATACGAGAAGCAGAGGACGCCCTGGAAAATGGTACAAGGACCAGCTTCTGAGCAAAATGATATTCTGTTATCATCTTGGGAACACTGGTCCTAGGGCCTAAAATTACATCATATAAGGACGATCAGGGCTATGGAGTTCTCAACTGATTGATAGCAACAAACAAAAGCTTATTTTCCAAAGACAGAAGCACAGCTACTATTTTAAGAAGACTCACAAGTCTACAGAGGTAGGTCCATGCAGGATTTTGAGAAAGGTAAAGGTTCATGCTTAAGAGTCGTTAAAAAAAGGATACAATGTAAAACCAAACTAATATACACTTTTGATGCAATGCTATAATTAAGAAATATATAAGGTTGTGAAATATATTTATAAAGTATATATACATATGCATTTATATATAAATATGTATTCATATAGGAAGTTGTGAAATATTTATATATTTATGTATTTATATATTAGAGACAGGCAATGCATATAAAGAATTGTATGGCTTCTTTGCTTTGTCATTTAAAATAAAAAAATCTGTATTTGAATGTCTGTATATTTTAAACTACTACTGCTTCACTATTGCTTGACCTGTCTTGTTGGCATAAAGTATTTAAAAAATATTCAAGCAGGAATACAACTAAGCAAGAGCAAGCATTTTATTCTCTAGTCTAATTTGTCTCCTCTCAGTTTAGGTAGCCTGAATCACTGGTAAGATCCTGATATAAGAAATCTACTTCATAAATAGTTTTTGTATTATGTCTCTCACACACCACAATAACACAATAAATATTAATAAGCATTAATAAATAATAAGAGGCTGACTTCTCCAAGGCTATATACAATGCTGACAATATGCTTGTTTTCGACATAAAAGCTGGGATCATTACAGCTAAATTCAAGGTGGCAATAAGTAGAGTGCTGTTACTTAATTTTATTTTGAAGACAAATAAGAAAGAAATAAGATATTATAATTATTAGCAAAATCCACTCATATTTGTATATATAGAACAGTCAAGACTCATTTGTATTACTGATTACAAAAATAATGTAATTTAGTAAAGACCTTAAATTAGTAATATAAGGAAAATCAGTAGTGGATAAAATTACAGTCAATACCTTTTACACTTTATATTAGCTATGTTGTTGAATTCCATGACCTGATTAAAGAGGGAACACCACCTTTCTCTGTGCATTATGCAGAAAAGCAAATTGTTACCTTACAAAAGCACTGGACACATGACAAGTCCACAGCCAGAGGAGATAAACTACAGCAGCTTTTCCACAGACGTCTCTTCAAGATTACACTTTCCTAATGGGAGTTCACTAGCTGAAAAAACTAGATGGTATCTCATGAAATGACCATATGGCCCATTCTGTTAACTCCAGAAAAAAGCAAGCCAGTCCCAGAAGATACAAGTGATTTCCCCAGGACCCTATAGCTAATTAATAGCGGAGCTTGAATCAGAGTTCATGGGTCCTGAATTACAGTCTCGAGTTGTACACCCAGTTAAGTCAACACTGAATTGGTATCATTTCAAAGCTTAGGGACAAACAGTACATACGAGTTTGTGTATGTGAGTCTATAGCTCAAATGATATTCTGACCCCAAATACCTGCAGGCATGGGCTCTGGAGTCAGATAACCCGATGTGAATTCTGCCTTGGTACTTAATGTTGGTATCACCTCAGAAAAGGCAATGGGAATCTCAGACTCAATTTCTTTAGCTGTGAAATGCAAGACCAAAAACAAAGAGGAAAAGCCCAACATCAAAGAATGACTTTGAGGTTAACCTAACTACAAAAGAAAGAAAAACAAAACCAAAAAAGTATATGTGCAAGCTAAGGTTAAAAAAAAAGAACAAAACATTTTGTGAGATAGCAAATACTCAAAAGCATGTAGTCTATCATCACATAGTTAAAAATAGATTTCCAAAATTTGTAATGGAAATATGAACTCAGATGCACAAGGTAGAAGATAAGTGATCTTTCTTCTATAACCAGAATGAAAATGATTTTTACTTCCTATTTTAAACAGTCTTATTATTTCTATACAAATAACTCTTAGGAATTATTTAACTTATGTAATTGTTTCCTATTTGTTATTAAGCAACAAAATGCATTTACTATTCACCAGGCCTGCTTAAATGATAGGGAAAAAGAGTAGTGTGCAACAACATATTTTTCAATTCCAATGGGGAAAACTGTCAGACAATATAAATAAAAGATTATTTTGTAATATTTTGATAGAGTTGGGAGGGAAGCTGAAGTGAAAGAAATTGGCTACATACTTCTCTTAGGTTGTTAGTAAGGAAAGCCTTCCATGACAGAGGAGCTGAGGTCTGAGTGACATATAGGAACTGTTCGTGAGAAGGGATAATCTAGAAACAGGGAAGAGGGGCTGAAGACCCAATACCCAAGTATGTTCAGTATCCATAAGTCTCAGAAAGGTCAGGGAGTCTGGCCTGAGGTGATGTTACGCTAGCTGAACAAGCCACAATGATACTTTGGCTTGTCTGAGAAGCCATGGAGTGGATAAGAATTTCAGCTTCCATAAACCTGGTTGAGCAAGTGTCTTCGTGGGTGAAGTATCTTTTGGGTATATGCCAGTGGCATAGCTGGGTCCTGAGGTAGAACTATTCCCAGTTTTCTGAAAAAACACCAAATTGATTTCCAAAATGCCTGTCTTAAGTTTGCACTCCCGCCAGCCATGGAGGAGTGTTCTTGCTCCACATCCTCACCAGCATGTGCTATCATTCGAGTTTTTGAACTTAGCCATTCTGACCAGTGTTAGGATGGAATCGTAAAGTTGTTTTGATTTGCATTTCCTGAAGACTAGGGACTTTAAACATTTCTTTAAGTACTTCTGTGCTGTTGAGAATTCTGTTCAGCTCTGTACCCCATTTCTTAATTGGGTTATTTGGGTTATGGGTATCTAACTTTTTGAGTTCTTTATAAATTTTGGATATTAGCCCTCTGTCAGAGGTAGGGTTGAAGACATTTGCTCATCTATATTCATAGCATTTTTATTCATAATAGTCAGAAACTGGAAACAACCAAAATGTCCCTCGACTGAAAGAAAATGTGGAACATCTATAATGGAATTCTATTCATCTATTAAAAGCAAAGACATCATGATTTTTTTCAGGCAAATAAATGGAACTAGAAAAGATCATCCTGAGTGAGGTAACCCAGGTTCAAGAGGACATGCATGGTATGCACTTACTTATAAATAGATATTGACCACAAACACAGGTACTCCACAGACCCAAAGAAGCTAAACAAGAAGGCAGGCCCAAGAGAGGATGGGTGAACCTCACTCAGAAGGGGGAATAAAGTAGTCATCGGAGGCTGAGGGAGGGAGGGAACTAGGTGTGGGGTGATATAAAGTGAATATATAAAAAATAAAATGAGAAAAAGAAAGAAAGAAAGAAAGAATGAATGAATGAATGAAACCCTCTGAGCTGATTTTGACTTTAAACACATTCTGTAGTCTAAAGCAAGGATGGGAAAAAAATTAACGAGACTCTAAAGAAAGATGAGGAAGCAGGGTCTAGCAAAACATCATAAATGCTGGTATGCAGCAGTACTGCATACATGACAGAAAAAACCCACATGCTTTGGAATTAGGGCAAGCAGACAGGAAAACGAAGGAGAATAATTAGGAATGATTTCTCTCTTTCTTCATGTTTCTTCCTTTCTCTCCCATCCTATTCCCCAGTCTTTTTCTCCCCCCATTTTGAGACAGTGTCTCACTATGTAGCCCTGGTGAACATAAAGGTAACCTACTTCTTTCTGAGTGCTGGACCAGAAGCATGCACCAACATGTCTGGCCTAATTTTTCCATTTTCATAACTCTCAAGAATGATGGACTTTAACATGAAAAGTAAGACGTTAAAGTAGGGAAGGACCAAGAATTCTATTTTGTCATTATTAAGTTAGAGCTGATCTTCAGCTATCCAACATATTAAGCCAACACTTAGTCAATAAAATCTTGACCATGGGAGAAGAAATCAGAGACAACATCAGAAAACTGAAAGTCACCAACACAGACATATCCTGAGACTAAGATCATCCAGAGACAAATATGAATAGATGGACAGATGGGGTGGGGGTGGGGGTGGGGTTCAAGAACCAAGACTCAGACTACAACTTGAATGAAGGTCAAAAATTTAGTTATGAATACTGAGAAGAAACTGCCAGCCAGGAAGAAAGAAAATCAAGATTACACAGATTTTAGAAATCTTAAAAATTTTTCTAGAAGGAATGTTCATTGCTGTCACTTTGATTTTGGACAAGGGGATAAATACTGAGTTTGACGAGAGGAAGTTAAGGGAGAGTAACAAGAGCTGTTTCAGTGAAGCAGGAGGTAATCAAGACAGACTGAAGTATTGTGTGCGCACGCGTGTGCGTGTGATCTCACAGCTTGTATTATGGAGCCTGCTCTTTGCTTTCAGTTTCAACAACAGGAGTATTGTAATTGGAACTACAGCTGCCGTCTCTGAACCATAATGAAAAACCGAAAGCCTAATAAAGTCGCTTCTAATATCTCTTAAGCGGCAGCTAATGTTCTATCTTCTGTATTTACTCAAACTTTTCTTTTAGCATAAAATTATGTCTCCAACACGAAGCAACATCTAAGAGACCTTTTATATTGGTCTTACATGTTTCAGCATGAAGAAAAGGCAACCATAAAGATCCACGGCACTGATTTGAATGGAGTATGCTGACTATAATTACTATAAGAATATATTTCTGCATCTTATAATTTTGGCTTTATATAAATCCTAGTTATGTAAACAATGACCACATGGAGCTCAATGTATATGGAGAAGAAATACACTAATAAGTAGTCAATGTTTTCTGTAGGAAAACTATCAAAAATTACTATAAAAATGCTATAAATTAGAATAAAAGAGACTGTACTGTCATAAACTTAGATTCTGATACAACATTTTAATAATGTGATATAATTGAAAAGCTTATAATGAAAAACTCAGATTTAGAACTATAGAGATGGCTCAGTGGTTATCAGTATAGGCTGCTCTTTCAGAGGGCCTAGTGTTCAATTCCCAGCACCCCATGGCAGTTGACAACCTGGAACCCTGGAACTGCAGTTTCAGGGGTTTTCAGTGCCCTCCATGGTACTGCACTCATGTAGGGCACAGATATACAAGTTGGCAAAATACACACACACATGAAATAATACAAAGTTAAAAAGGAAACAGTTTCAGCTTATTCAAGAGATTCTTTGATGTTTTAAAAATTGACCTAGGTATAAAATATACACTACTGTTTAATGTGTTTAACAAAAATGATAAAAACCCCTAGTAACATGCTTAATGTTATATGACATGAATTTGGTGTTAAACAGAATTGTGTGACATTCAGAATACCTAAAAAGTAAGTTTCTTTTCTTATTCTTCTGTATCTCACTAAGGCACAAACAAAAAATAGAGTTAAATGATTAGAAAAGTAGTTGTTTAAGTGACTGGTGAAATTAGGTTTACCCGTATACATTGTTATAAGATTGTTATTAAAATGCTTTAAGCAAGACCAGGGATAAAGTCAGGGCTGTGCTCCCACAACTAAGCCACCAATTGTATATATCAGTAAAATACTTTCAAAATGCTGAGTATTTTTCAGATGCTGGCAAATTAACATGTGGGGGTTGCAGTTTCAATCCACTGAAATTTATAGCTGCAAATTTAAAATCTAAATAGGTTATTAGGTAATGGTACACCTGTGTTAAACAAGGTAACAATCTGTTTTGAGAACTTAACAAAAAAAACAATGAACTATACAGAACTATTCTAGTGCTTACTTTACAGATACTCTCTCAAGAAGGAAATGGTGATGCTATCTCTGTTATAAGCCACAGCTGAAATGATTTAGATGGTTTTCTTTCGACACAGGATCAGTATAAGGTCTTTTGTTTTCAAGCAATGAATTATAGCTGATACTTCAAACCTATTCTATCTGAATCTTCTAGCCCTGAAAACAGAGAAAGCATAAATATTTATTCTATATAAACTGAGAAGATGCAAGATGAAGATAAAAAATGATCCATTATGGCATACTGAATAATAGCCATGTATACCATTGTAAGAACAGAAAAGGTCATTAAGTATTGTGACTGGCTTAGAAATAGAAGATGGCTAAAGTTGGCAAGAAAACTAAACATCTGCAGTTTTGCATATTTGAGGTATTACGTGTTTGTGTTTCCCAAGTTTTATTAGTAATTAAACTGAAGTCTAAAGCATATATTGGAGAAAACCAGTAATAAATGTAGTGTCACACAAAATCCCCAACAGAAAATTAATGGCCAGCGAACCTATTCGCTCAATTGCTCCATTTACACTTGACATTTCTGCTATTTAGATATTCAAACTATAAGCCCTTAACATTTAGTCAGTAAGTAATTCTCATGGTTGGCCAACTTGAAAATATACTGGGAGTTTGAATTTTTACTTTTCCTTTCATGAAACAGCATTTTTTAGTAGGCAACACAGTAAGGAAAAGAAATTAGTGAAATAAAAAAAAAGCTGTATCAAATTATAATGTTACAGAAGATAAATATTTAAAAATTATAAGGGCTAAAACCAAACAAGTTCAAATTAGGTTTAAAAATTGAAACATGAAAATACTAAAAATTAGGTAGAGATCTGCTTCACTGCACTGATGAAACACAAAACTAACTTCAAAGAACAAAATATGTTTAGCTGCTTAACCTTCCTGTGGAAACCATACATGCAATCAGGTTTTGGTGATTGCAGTCAATATAATACAGAGAAAGGAAAATTTAGTATATTGTTTTGTATCAAACCAATAAAAATTATTTGCTCTTTTGACATATCCCAAATAATAAAATGAAAATCAACATGAAATATGCAACAAAAGAAAATTTAAATTTTTCCTAGGTTATGATTACTTCATTCCACCTATATTAATATATCCAGAAACCTATTAAAATATGTAGACTTATAAATCAGTCTGGATTGTACTCAAAGAGCCAGCACATCCTAGTCTTGACAAATATGTGGATTTAGTAAGTTGTGAATGTTTAAAGGAGACATGGAACAGGACAGACTAAACTGAACACAAGAAGGATGAGAATGGTCTAATTCCGTGTGTCTATAAACCATATATCCGCGTATACACAAGTGGGTTTTTGTGACTTCCTTCTCACAGTAATGCATCAGTCCATTACTATTAACACTGAGGTAATCCATACCCTATGGGAAAATTTACCAAGTGTCTCCTTGTTCTACAATCATTTGTCGTAGTTAGTCCCTTAGAGGCATTACGGTACCTGCCATACTTCCTATGTTCTGTCATTTACTCTCACTTCTTCAAAGACAGACACAAATTCTTGGTACACTATCTATCTCTTAACATTTTAAATTAGCAGTAATTTAGGATCAGTCTGCAAATGATTCATTGTTTCAACTTTTCAAAATCCTCTAAATGTGGTTTCAATGCAAAATACTGATGATTTCTATTTGTCTTTATTTCAATATGGAATTCACCAGTGTGACAATTAGTTCACTTATGTGTGCTAACTCCATCTTGTTCTTTCATAGGGCCACATGTAAGGTTATTCCTGAATAGAACTGAAGAATTAATCCTCTTACAACATGTAAATGACACCAAGTCATGTATCAACTCTTCTCCAAATGGCTCAAGAAAGACATGAGTACACACTGACGTGGGGATTCTGAAGGGTAGAGTTCAAATGAAAATATAATTTTTAATAACAATGCCAAAATTATCTTAATCTTTAACATTTCTTTGTAGTTACTAAATATGTAACATTAAAAAAAAAAACACCTCACTTCAATGTCTGAAGAAATTTTTAGGTTACTCAAGCCAGTCAGTTTCTGTGAAAGTGGAAGAATGTATTTGGAATGTTTTCTACAGTTTTTTTTTTTTTTGTGTGTGTGCATTTAGCACTGTATATATTCTCTTTTCCCTGAAGAAAATAAAGAATATCTCTAGAGGCTTCACTTTTATGAAACTTTAAAACTCAGGCTGCAGGTAAAAGAAAATTTTGTTTTAGAAATATCTTTCCCAAGAGATATAAAATACAAAGGGAAAATGGCCATCATTTATTTGTGCCTGGATGGGTTGCTTGAGTTCTAAGTCTACTTAAGTCATAGAATTTCAAATTCAGTTAGAAAGAAATAAAATTGAAAAAAATCTCAAAAACAGTGGGCTGGATCACACCTGTAGTCCACTACTGACATTCAATCAGATGGCTCACTCAAAGACCAGCATGCCTTACATGGCAAGAAGGTAGCCAGCTTAGGCTTCAATGTAAGCCTAAGGGCAGCTTTGGCTATGTTAAAAGCTTCAAACATTTCTTAAGGAAATACTTTCCACTGAAATTGTAGTGCTACTCATGGTTTTGATGTGGTCTCACTCTGTAGCACCCACTGAAGTAGAACTTACAGTAATCTTCCTGCTTCAGTCTGAGTCTTAAGACTATAGGCATAAGTCACTGTACTCAGTTTATAGTTTTTAGGGAGTTACAATGATAGGAAATGGCAAAATGACAAGAACAAAACAAACAAAAAGCAACATAAGCACGCCAATCCTACACTGCTATTCATGAAGGTAAAACATAATAACCATGTAAATTACTTACACCGTCTAGTCTAGTACCTAGTTCAGAATTCTGACAACAGTTCTGAAAACCTGGCCTCATTCATAATACAGAGCACTTTATCAGGGAGGATATATTATTTATCAGTTAAAATGCTTAAATATAGTAAAGAGATGAAACAGCCTATAGAGACAAACAGGCTAAAACCTACTTCTCAGTTCATATACACAGGAGGAGCTCCAAATCCTTTCAGCCTGCATCTGAGAAAGATGCAGTCTTGAAAACACTGGCCGAATAAACTCCTGGAGCAGCCTCTCTACTGCCTTGTGGACTCGGCACTGTGGAAGTCATAACAGCTTCGACGGTATCCAACCTAATCAAATTGTCCTTAATGTCATGAAAAATGCAGCTCTTTAAAATACAAAAGAATGAAAAATAGAACAAATTTTACAAAGAAAAGACAGGAGGCTAGTTTTGATGAGACCTGAGAAATTTAAACTACTGTTAATAGTACTACCTACTATTAAACCCTGCTTACCATTTCTGTATTTCTGTCTCCTCTCCCCGCCTTCTGTTTTTAAAACCATCTGACTTTAACAAGACACATCTGAATGTATCATAAGTTAATTCTTTATCAATTTTCATACATCATCCTTTACCTTGGTCAGCCAGCTGAAAATTATATAAGCCATAAATTAGCTTTAAACAAGCTCGGAATCAGGCTGGAACTGGTTTTCGAATTAAAGAGCCTTCAGTATATTACAAGGTGCTGTCATTTTATTACCCCAATCAATTCTGTGTGGCCTGAGGTAGAAGGAAAATGAATGCTGTCTTCATTTGCAATGGGTTTATCTCCTAAAGCAGGCTCTGGAAACATAACTGCAGCAATGAATTGAAAGCTAAGGTTACATTTAACATTGCCAACACAGAAAATTGTTACTCCTTAACAAAGTTTGAGTTACAATAGAAAAAAATGACAAAGAGCATTTTCAATAATGGCAGTTAAGTCAATGTATTTAAATAAATTTAAATAGCCTTCAAATTAAAAGAAAAAGAATAAAAACACAGGGATCACCATTCTCAGTGCTTCATAAGTATTAAACAATTTATCAACATTTATTTCAACCTTGATCTCAATGAAAAACATTTATTTGTTTTTCTTACGAACAAGTATAGTCAGACAGAACCTACACACCACTCAGTGTAGCCCTCACCCTCCTTAGACTCTCAACAAGCAGCAAAGGAGCTTGACTAAGTAGACATCACTTGCTGTCTCCATTTTAACATAAACACTGAGGCAGAGAGATAACCTCACTTGCTTTTGTAACCAGTTTTCTCAACGACTGGGTTCTGAGACTGAACACATACTGACTAGCTAGAATATCCAAGTATATCCAAGAGACTAACTGTTCAGGAAATAATGTGTCACACTAAGCTCTCAAAGGGTTACAAACCTGTAATCTTAACACTTGGGAGGCACAGCCAGGGATGATCAGCAATTCAAAGCCTCTTGGTTACATAACCAGTTTGAGGCCTCCTTGGCTGTATGAGACCCTATTTAAAAACTCCAAACAGCAGTGACAAAACTAAACTAAGTAATACAATATAAAACCAAAGTAAGACAACAGAGGGGTCACTGAGTGAATTTACAGTAGGTGAGTTCCTGTCAGTGACAAATGACAGTGTTGGGCATGTAACTCATAGAACATGGGAAGTAAGAAATATTTTTGTTTTGTCAGGATTTACTTAGCTTTGTGCTACTCCACCTGATATTGTCATGTTTCCTTCTGTAGTGTGAGTTTCACAAAATGGTTCCACATGTCTATAACTAAGCACAGACTCCCTATTAATCACTGGATTTATCAAGTAACAATATCGTACTACTGAAGATCTTGATAAACTCAACTAATAAATGTTGGCAGCCAGAGCACCCACTGGCCAACACTGACCTAGATCTCACTCTGCCTTTAACCAGCTGTGTAAGCCTGTGGTTACCATGAATCTCTAAGCTAATTTCCCTTATCAGTAAAAAAGTAAAGCATTTGAACTCCATTCACCTACAGTGAAATCACATATGTATACAAAGTGGGATGGCAGATTTAAAGTGTTCAACTAGAAGGTAAATACAATTCATCAGGGACCGAGAAAGCAGAAGCACTGTTTTCAGACCCAAGAATTAAAAACAAATTGTGGATAATATACCATTTGAAGAAAACTGCGACAGCTAGATAATTATTTCACAGATATACCAAAGTGTAACTTTAAGAGTCAAAAGTTATATATAGTTATTAAATTCCAACACACAACAGAAGATTTAGCACAGCTTATGAATAATGTGTAGATTTTTATCCAATAAATTATATGAAGCATTGCAAACATGCAGCATGTCCACAAAGACTAAGGAAATACTCATACACGTATGGGCTACAGCTTCGTGTACAATTTTGTGCAGAACACATGTTTTTTCTGCCAGACTCATTATACACTTTTAGGCAAATAACATATTCTTTACTTCAGAACTAAAGTTTTTAAAATTAAACTGAATTTCTATTTTAAAAAATATTTGCTATAATCAACAGTTATATAATAATGGATATGCTGAGTGTAGTAGATAGAACAGAAATATTTCTAAAAATATTTGATTTTTATATTTGCTGAATAGGTTCTCTTTTATCATGTTTGCATATTTGGGTCATGGCTGGCACAGATTTATGCACCACACAATTTCTGTGCATCAATAAATAGCTTCAGGCCTATAAAGCTCAATGCAGGATACAGGACCCATACTACCTATATACCACTCTTTGCCAGAATAAGGCTTTAAAAATAATTTCAAAAATGGCTAAGCAGGAATCAGGCTGGCCGTGGAGAAGTAGACAGTTAAAATATCTTCTCAAAATTTTAACCCAGAATTGCTCCAGTCTAAAGGAAATACAAGGCAAAGAGTGCAGCAGAGACTGAAAAAAAAGGCCATCCAGAGACTGCCCCTCCTGGTGCTCCATCCCATATGCAGACACTAAACCCAGACACTATGGCTGATGCCAAGAAGTGCTTGCTGACAGGAGCCTGATATAGCTGTCTCCTGAGAGGCTCTGCCAGAGCCTGACAAATACAGAGGTAGATGCTTGCAGCCAACCATTGGACTGAGCACAGGGAACCCAATGGAGGAGTTAAGGGAAGAACTGAAGGAACTGAAGGGGTTTGTGACCCCATAGGAAGAACAACAATATCAACCAACCAGAACCCTCAGAGCTCCCAGGGACTAAACCACCAAAGAATTCACATGGAGGGACCCATGGATCCAGCTGCGTATGTAGCAGAGGATGGCCTTATCCGGCATCAATGGGAGCAGAGGCCCTTGTTCCTTTGAAGGCTTGATGCCCCAGAGTAGAAGAATGCCAGGGCGATGAGGCGGCAATGGGTGGGTGGGTGGGTGAGCACCCTCATAAAGCATGGAGGAAGGGGTGGCATAGGGGGTTTGCAGAGGGGAAACAGGAAGGGGGAATAACATTTGAAATATAAACAAATAAAATAACCTGAGCAGATATAGCTTTTCTTCTACCCCATAAACATATTCTGATTTTATTATAATTTAGTTTCCCATTATACAATACCTCTGAACATATTTAATGACAAATCAAAATTATTATTTAAAAATACAAAATGCTTAATGATGTACATTCTAATTTTAGAAGTATGAAAATAGGAACTCATTGAGATTCAAGTAACATGGCCGCACAGTACACAAGTCCTGTGGGTACTACTCCCAGTTTATAACGCCTCTCTGAGCTCACTGGTTAGCCTAGGTTGGAGGATTGCCTTAACGGGTTGTATCTCACAATGATTCATATATAGGAAAATGTCATGTTGTACACTAAAATAGCAAAACAAACAAACAAACAAAAAATTACTAATATCTTAACTAAAATGGCTGAAGTCTTCCACTGGCATTTAAAACAAGAATATAAATGACACTGGTTAAAGTAGCCACCTTCACAATTTACAATAAACTAATTTACTTGAAACAGGACTAGCCATCTCTTCCAGTGAGTATTTCTCTTCTACTCACATGATTTGTGAACACAGTAAGTATTAGTATGTCAGATGCCATGATAGTAAGGTTAAAGAATTCTTTACTGGCTTCTTGAAAACTATTATACAATATCCTTTTGCAGTAATGCTCAATGTTTAAATATGTAAACTCTTTACTATAAAATAAAAACAAGGAAGAAAGATAAAATGCTATTTTAGAATAAAGAGCAGAAGGATGCTGGTGATTTCTCAAAGGCATTTCCATAAAGAGTATCCTACCGTACTTGGTTTAATTTTCTCAGTTCTGATTTAGCATCTTGTCACATATGCCATTCCACAGCATGGTATATAAATTTATTAGATCCACATGTCACCTAAGTTAGAAAACGGCTGGGCTTTTTCAAATTTGTAATAAGCATATCTTGAAAAGTGATTTTTAGTATTTTAATTCTGCAAATTATTTTAGAGTACTTTAGGAAGCAATTATCTATATTGAAATTTTTTATCTATTTTGTATTCTGTAAGGCAATAGAGCAAAATAGGTATATCATAAACATTGACAAATTTTATCTGAAACAATCTTATTTCCTAGTCTGACTTGGTGAAACATATGTTTAATTATATTATATGATCATGCAAAAACTTTAGATTATTGAACCAATCAGATCAGCATGGATTCCAGCTGTATTGCAAAAGAATGCCAGTAGATAATGTGTTTTTCTAAACTTGTTATTTAATAAAATATTCCTTTGATAATGAAGCATATTACTTCCTTAAGTAGGCAGTTTTTCCATTAATTAGGACAGAACATAAGCAACAATATACAACAGCCTTTGTTATTGTTGGCTTCTTTTGATTAAAAGTAGTAGCTCAGACTATCTTTAGACTCTTGTAGGCTACCAAGTTGATTCTTTTTTACTTCATCACTGGCTATATTTTAGAACATAAATGATACATTACTAGTAGTCCAAAAGTACAACACTCAATTGAAAACTACAAGGTGAAAGGACATTCATACATTTTTTTTTTCCAGGGAAAATGTACTCGCTGGTTTTGTGTCAATTTGACACAAGCTGGAGTTAACATAGAGAAAGGAGTTTCAGTTGAGAAAAAGCCTCCATGAGATCCAGCTGTAAGGCATTTTCTCAATTAGTGATCAAGTAGGGAGGGCCCCCTGTGGGTGGTACCATCTGTGGGCTGGTAGCCTTGGGTTCTATAAGTAAGCCAGCTGAGCAAGCCAGGAGAAGCAAGCCAATAAGAAGCATCCATCCCTGGCCTCTGCATCAGCTCCTGCTTCCTGACCTGTTTGAGTTCCAGTCCTGATTTCCTTTGGTGATGAACAGCAGCATAGAAGTGTAAGCTCAGTAAACCCTTTCCTCCCCAACTTGCTTCTTGGTCATGATGTTTGTGAAGGAATAGAAACCCTAAGACAGAAAATGTTATAGGAACTACACACACGCTTATCATCAAAAGCCCATCAATAGGAACTTTGTAGGCTTAACTCTACTCACTAGCAAGCAGGAAATCTAAAGTTTATAGCAAAAACAAACAACCTGGAGCTGTTAGAAAGAATAATAGATCACAGATTAAATATTTAGACTCCTAGCAAGGGGCTAGAGAGATGGCATTGTCTGCTCTTCTAGACAGAGGGGCCAAGTTCAATTCTCAGCACGCACATGGCGGCTCACAACAGTTTGTAACTCCATTTCTGGGGAGGCTGACACCCTCACACAGACATGCATACAATCAAAATTCCAATGGTCAGTAAATAAGTAAATAAATAAACAAATAGACTTAGGAAATCTGCCTTCCATCACAGAGTTGCTCTACAGGACTCTCATGCACAGAACAGGACAAAAAACTTCTCCTTCCCTTTCCTTTTTTACAGATGTTTACTTATCTAAGACAATAGGCTAAATCAAAACTCAGAAACTGCAATCACTGCGTACAAATGCCAAAACTACTACAGCCGCACAGGAAGTGTTTTTTACATGAAAATGATTTCTCTTTCAGCAATGCTAAATTCAGAAACCTACAATCCAACTTGTATGTCATATAAAATCTCAGAGGTCAAATGAATAGTTGAAGTATTACAAAGTCCTTTTTATGGGTCAGTTATAAGCTTCAGATTTAAAAGAACTTTTAAGCATAGATCATTTTAATACTTCTCATAAATCTTCACAATACATAAAATCTAGACATTCAATCTCCCATATTACTAGGTTCAATTAAATGTGCTTGTTTAATGTATTGTGGCAAGATACTCCTTGGGGAGACTGCTGTATTAAGTTCCCAAAAAGGCACAAATGTCAAAACTATTTACTTGAAAATAAATACATTGATATTTTGTTTTTATACATCAGTCACAGAATTTTAATTTCTCATTGCAAAAAAAATGTTCAAAATAAATATGTTAAAAAATTGTATTTCTCCTACTCAGGAATTCTATTATAAATGATCATCAAGAAATGGTAATTGCATCAGATGGTATGTAATGTGTATGTGGTTGCAGAAAATCTATCATAAGAAATTTAGATAAGTTTTCTATGAATAAAAGTTCATAATTTATTACTGTGCAAAAGGTGTAGCACACTAGAATGAAACAGTAAAAGAGAATTCTCCCTGCTTAGCTCATCTTGTGGTAGACAGGCCTGTTATGCAAACACTATAGCTTTTTATCAAAAGAGGAATTTGAACAAGGATGAAAAGATAGAAAAGTAACAGGAATAGTCACTATAATTCAATCGGCAGTACGACCTGTGAATACATGATCTGGTAAAGAAGCTATTCATTTAACCGTGTCAGACAAATTAGTTTCACTTTAGGTATGTAAGTTGACACAGATGTTGAGACCTCCATCAAGGATAACCCAGGAAGGCCTAAGAAATAAGTGTTAAGAGCACAAGAGTCTAGTTTATACACTACATACGTACTTAACGATGCCTGTACATGACGGGGCCAGAGGTAGACGCCCTGTATATTCCCCTACCACTCAGACTCTCTTACTAAATGGAGAACTCACTATTTAGGTTGGACTGCCAGCTCCAGAGATCTGCCAGTGTCTGCCCATCCCAGTGCTAGGGTTCCAGATACAAACTCCAACACCAGGGTTTTATGTCGAGGCTGGTGATCTGCGCTTACATCCTCATGCCTACCTGCACAGTATGTACTTTGCCTATTGAGCCATCTTGTCAGTCCCTGTACCTGTGGTATTCTTATTGAAGGTGCATACCACAAAAATTAGGAAATTGCATTTTATAAAATAAATATCCTATAGTTAATAAAAATGGGTATGAAAGTTAAGAAAAAACTAAGGAACTATCTATAACTAGTAACAACGAAATATGGAAATTAAATTCACTCTATGCATCTACTTCAATCTATGATCCTATCAGTACCATTTTATACTAAGGGGCATACCTGAGACAGAAAACCAGAATGAAACTGAGGAACAGACAGGAATGCATGCACAGAAACTTTCTGATTTTTGTTGGTTAAATCTGTAAATGTAGGATGATGGTTTTCACACAGAGATATGATTATATCTTCAGAAAGACTCCTCTGTTATAGGACATTTACTATTTAAATCCATGGAATGAATATATTAAATTATTCACCCATTGCAAAAACATTAAGTATGTTTGTCACTTCATATTATGTACCTATGCTTCAGTGCTAAATTTCTAGAAAACACCCAAAGACTTACTACTGAATAACAATGTAAGTGAACCAAACAAAACAAAGTCAGTTGTGATGAAACTAGTTATTATAAAAGTTAATTGTATTTTTATAAATATTGAAATTTTACAGAGTCTAGAAATATTTTAAACTTTTTATGTACATTATAAAATATATTCAGGGGTAGAAATTAAAATAGAATGCTACATAGAATTAAGTTAAATGTCACTCGGTTTCACTCCATTTGGAGGCCTCTGCTGAAGAGAACAGTAAAGGAGAAGCTCATTTGGGAGAGGTCATCAGACAGCTTCTGCAGTAGGAAGGGCAGCACTGGCATGAGGGTGGGAAGCCACTAAAGTAAGGTGCCAGGAAGGAAGGAGGCACCTGCAAGACTCGGAGGTGATTCCCCACGTCAAATAAGGATGGTAAGGCTTCTGAACGGTGCTGGGCGTTTGGTTTGAATAGAGGCATGGAAGAAGAGATGTAGGGGAAATGCAGATCACAGGGAGAAAGAAAAAATGCTTAACTTTTATAGCCACAAAGCATTAATGAGTGATAGAAACTATTTTGTAAATAACCAAAAATTTTGAAGCTGAAGAAAAAACATTTCACAAGGCATCTGTGTTAAGCTAGAATAAATCTTGACTACTTAAGAATATTCCTGATTCAACAACATTGTAAAAATAAAATTAACTTTTAGAGTAACAATTTCATCAAATTTGATATCAATCCCATACTGATTCAACTTACTTAACTAATGTCTCTCACACTACGATAAGCCTTATTTTCTTTATCACTGTATGAATAATAATATTGCTAACCCCTGCCTGGTCCTTATGCTCTCCTTCCAACACACTCAGCGCTCCTGAGGAAGGAGTACAAGGAGCAGGAATCTAGCCATTTGTTCAGGGGCTTTAAACAAACAAACAAACAGAAACTTTAGACTGCCATAATTTAAAGGTAAAATACTGATACTCTGACGAAATTCAGAGTTTATTTTAGAAGATAACTGTTAAACTTATTTGATTTTTATACTGCCTAATTACTAAAGTAAGTTTAGATTATTAAAATTTGATTTTTTAAAAAATTACTTGAGTCTATGAAACAACCTTAATATATTTACTTCATCTTAAGATGAATCATCTCTAAAATAAAATAGGATTTTATTGTTACACCCTTTGACTTACAATTGTTCCCTGCTACGGCCTCAAGGTAATAAATCAGCAGAGAAACATTATCCTATTAAAATAATATTTAATATGCTAGAGTAATACAGAGGACATACAAAATAGCTAAACACTCAGTATAGAGAAAATTTATGTCATCTAATATAGTTTTCTTCTTCATTCTTAAAATCAGAAAGAATGTTGTGATATAAAAAACTGTCAAGATGAAAGGAAGTTATTTCTTTTCTTCAAGACTTTCACCCCTTACCTTAGAAGATGAAGAGTCACATTCCTGACATATCCATCCATAGCCTGTTTGTTTAGGAGATTTTTTCAAAGGAGGATCTAAACAGCCAAAATGGTAGCACAGTCTGCATTCATCACATCTGTAGGGTAAGCAGAGTCATAGTGTATCTAAATGTTGAAACTACTTATTTCAAAGACAAAAGACCAAAGTGTTATGCATAAAGACTCTAACATTTAATTCTAACCTTTGCACAGGAGATTCTGAAATTAACATTTATAAAAAAGAAGATCTAAATCTTAAATATTGTACAGGAAAAATTGAAATGATCCAATTTGCAAGGAACAACATTCTGGTAATGAAAAATTAAAAGTATATAAATGTTAAGATATGAATGAATGAATATATATATATATATATATGTAATTGTATGTGCAAAAAATTAGCAATCCAAATGCAATTTTGAAGGAACAGAGTTAACCATTTATCCGGTAGACAGTTCACAGAAGTCTAAGCTGTAACTACTGCCATACAATTTATGCTTCATTTCTGGATTTTTTTTTACAGGTTAAAGTATACTGTAAATGAGCTTTCTAACATTTATTAACATGCTAATACAATCTACAGCAGATACAATCTTTTTATGTTAAGTAACGGAATATTTAAATATACAAGAAGCCACTTCAAGGATTGAATATTACTCTCACTAGTTTTTGTCAAGTTCTCTCCATGTATTTGGTGTTTCAAGAACTTCTGAGGAGTCTTAGCACATAGCAGATGTTTTGATAGTGTCTTGCCTCATATGATGTACATAATCTAAGAAAACTACCGTACCTATTCTTCGCTTCAGACAATCTCATCCTGCTGACAATGAAGAAAAATCTGTATTATTTCAGTGTTTTTAAAAGGAATTTTGCATCAACTGGAATCACAAGACCAAAATTGAGCAACTAGTATCAAAATGTATACATCATACAAAATGGGTTTTATTTCTGATTTTCTTTGTATTATAAATTACAAAGGAGTATTTTTTTAAACAATCAAATTCTCTTTATTACTGATTCCTCACTAGTTTAGAGCATTAAAAGTCAATTAACTTACAGCTAAAACACCAAGGAAGGAATTTATTAAGCAGGTTGCTTGAGTACAACAAAATTCCTATCCAATAAGCATTGGGAAAATACATTATTCTTATGCATATGCCAAAAGAAAAGTAATTTTAAAATTCTGATCATATTAAAGAAAACAATAATCTATATTTTTAGTCAAAATCTTTTACCATGCTACAAAAACCTAGCCTTTCAAGGAACCACTTCAGAATTCCAGAGCCAAGTCATGCAGGTACACCCGAGTGTGAGATATTTACCAACCATGACTTATTCATTATTACTCTACAACTCAGTTCTTGTCAGTGAAATAAGTGAATGAACTTTTCTCAAGACTCTGAGACTTAAAAAATGAACTTGAATTGTACAATTACTGTAATTCTAGTTACAGGAGTGAATAAAACTGGTAAATGCTACGTACTATATCACTGTCTGAAAGAAAACATCCAAAAATATATTCCTTTCTCAATTGAACTAATTTACTTTTCAGTAACTACAATTTTCATTACACTAAATACTGCGATACATAAACCTTTTAAGTAAGACTGTTTCTAAGTTGATGAGGTTTGGAGCCACCGTGAAACACTGCTTCAAGTACAGGGACTATAATATGTCACTAAGCCTTGATGGAAATGTTATAAAAAATACCACTATTTGGTTCATCGGGGGGGATATATAAAATAAAATTTTCTCTGCCTTGGTTACATTAGGATCATCGGCCTGAATTACAGTTGGTGATACATTTCTGTAGTTAAAATACCATTCATCTGCTGTTTTGTCTGACTCATTATGTTCAATGATTCCAGGTCTTCCAGGTTCTTACTTGCTTAAAATCTACCAGGCATTGCCTCCTCATAGCGGAAGTATACTGTTACAACCATCACTTTCTTGTAGAATACCGTTCTGTATGTAGAAATCAGGCCACCCAAACTACCAAGGCTATGCAAATTCACAGTGTTTAAAATGAGGCAGCTAAAAATACATTAACATTTTTTAAATGATCCAATACCTGTTCTGGTATTGGGAGCTCTTTCAGAAGATGCTGTGAAGCATTTGCTCTTTAGAGATGACCTAATTCTTCCTGACACCGTCATCAGGGTACATTTCGGGACGTCTTTCTCATGATGGCAGACAATGGGGGTGTTAGGACAGTTCTCTAAGGTCCTCGCTTACTCACCAGTAAATAAGGCTGCAAGTCCAAGTTTAAATAGCATAAAGCGGTGGTCTCTACCCTAGCAACCACCAAAATCCAAGAAAGAGAAAGAAAAACACAGAAAAATACCCGACTTGAAGTCAATGTTTACCAAGTAAACAAATATAGGATATTCAAAGGAATTTTACAGATTACTTTCATGTAGAAAAATTTCATTAATTCTGTTAAATTGAAACAAAACTATAATTGAAGGTACTAGTAACAATTATATCCTAAATGGCAGAGATAAAATCTAGCAAAAAAAAAAAAAAGTGTTAACTAGGCCTATTGACAAATTTATGAGATAGCATTAAATTCCTTAAAAACACAGAGTCTAGAAGATTAAAATAGTAGACTGTATATCCTATATAGACACACCAGTGTGAAAACTTCATCAAAATTTAGTAACTAGTAAATAGTGGCTACACAGAAACACTTTTAAATATTTTTTAAAACTCAAAAACTAAGTCTTATATAAAGCTATGCCCTGAAAACTGTAATAGGGTAAAGACAGTTACTGATTAATTTCACTTAGTTTCTATTTCTAATAAGTAGTTGAAAACATTTTAAGTGCACCAATACAATAACACAATTTGTTAAAACAAATGAATAAAATGTTTAAGTTTTCAAAAGAAGTCATTGACCCACAAAAGTACTGTGATATAACACAACATACTTTATTAAACAAAACAAATGTTGATATAAGAAAAACATTATTATACCAAGAGCACATTAAAAAGGCAATACCTTAACCATGAAGAGAATATAAATTTGGCATACAAAGAACATGTCTTTAAATAAAAACTAAACGTGATAACTAAAGAAGTATATTTAAAGTATTTAATAAATATTGTGCACATTACATTAGACTACAGAGAATCTTAAATGTGTAGTATAGTGAAATGAAACAAACCCCATCTTTTAGTGTAAACAACGTCTGACCAACTAAGTACCTATCAAGTACAACTTCCTACACATTACATTAAAATTGGATACAAATACAAATCACAGAGAAGTTCTCTGCAGTATGTTATGTGTTGATTTAGGAAATGTAGAGACTGACTAAGCGCAGCTCTAGTTTTATTAAAATACTTACTTAGCGTTATGATTTAAGTACAGCACCCTGGAGAAGAGAAAGTGGTTGATCTTCCTATGAGCTATGCTCCACACAACAAGCATTAACCTGGGTGTTGAGTGACTACTGACAATGTGGAAATAAGTAAACTTATCTAGCTCACAACTTTCTCTTATGCCTAAAGACAAACTAGGCAAGATGCTAGAATAGTGGTTCTTAACCTGTGGGTCGTGAACCCTTCAGGTTTCTTCCCCACAGGATTTGCCTAAGACGGTCAGAAAATACAGATATTTACATTAAAATTCATAACGCTAGCAAAATTACAGTTATGAGAAAGTAACAAAAATAATCTTAGAGGAACTGAATGGAAGGGTCACAGCATTATGAAGATTGAGAATCACTGCTCTAATAAGGGTTTCTTTACTTTTCTTAATTTCCAACAATAATAAGCTTATTCGTGGCATACACTAAGTAATTACTTAAAAATAAAAACTAGTTATTATAAGTGAGTGTAGTTCTGAGTGTGACATCCCAAATGGAGGGCTTGGAGAAAGGACTGAAGGAGCTGAGGGAGTGTGCAGCCCCAGGGACATAGCAACAGTGGCAACTGGTCTGATCCTCCCGATACTCCAGGAGACTGATCCACCAACTAAAGAATACACATGGAGAGACCCATGGTGCTGGCCACAAATGCAGCAGAGGAGGGTCTTGTTATCCGTCAGGGGGAGGAGAGGCCCTTGGGCCTGAGGGTGTTAGATCCCCCAGTATAGGAGAATGACAAGGAGGAAAGACGAGAGTGGGTGGGTGGGTGGAAGGGTGGGTTGGAGAATATCCCCATATTGGCAGGGGGAAGGCGGAGGGAATGGGGAGGCTCCAAAGGGGAGATCTGAAACATTTGAAATGTAAATAAAATATGAACAAAAAAAAAATAAGTGAGTGTACCTCCTAAGCGAACAGTTTATGATGACATGATAAACTGGCTTTTGGAAAGAAGCAGAATCTGAACTTCGACTTTAAAAGAGATGTACTGTTTTAATATTGGTGTTGATAACTGTAGATACTCTGTTACCTTAATGGAGCCCAATAATCAGTATTTCCTATATAATGATGAATAAAGAAACTGCCTCTGAAACTACAGAACACTGCACTTTTCACCTAGAAACATGAGCATCTAGAGAACTGACTGGCTGGCTCTTTGACTTTTCCTTTAATTAGTCTTGACTATTAACACCACCTAAATAAAACCTTACTAGCAATTTAAATACAAGTTTAGCAACAAACTGTCATAAGTTACTTCAGTGAACACTGATCAATCATTTCAATTAAATGTCTTAATATGTAGAATAAATATATACTGAGGCCCATTAAAATGTTTAAACAATATGAACTGTCATAAAGCTCTACATTTTGTCAATTGTATAATACCTATAAGTAAAATATTTTAATCCTTGTAACAGGGAACAATTTTAGAGCAAGCCACCACCTATGTGAACATTTTCTATACAAATTAATTAGAACCTTGTTTTAAGTCATATTTCACAAACATCAGACCAATGTGGAGCACCTGAACCTACTTTGTTAATGCTACTGGGAATTTCTCTGACAGGTACCAGTGAATGAGTGGGTGGTAGGATAGTCTAAGAGTTATCATTAGAGATGAGTATTGATAGAGTGAAACATTTGGGAAAAGCCAATCCAGCCCACCTAAAGAGTAGAATCAATCCAAGGTTTACATCCACAACAGAAAGCTTGCAACTTTGAAAGTGAAATAAGAAAACAAAACAAAAACAACAACAAAGAAACCGAGAACATGAAACAAGGCAATTCATATGATAGTACACAGTAAGGTCAAGTATCTCTTCACAGCAGGAGAGAGTGATTAGACATTTCCATACCTGAAACATGTCTGCTCTGTTCTCTCATAAACAGATCTCCATCTGCTCATGCCCTTGGACAATTTTTAGCACTACAACCTGCTGTGTTCAAGCTCCACGTAACTTTGCATTTTCTTGTTCATAATTAACTAATTATACTCCAATCAATAGTGTAGATCCTGATTTTACAATGTAAATCAGATAAAGGAGATAATGGCTAGAAGGTCAATCTCATTTTATTTATCAAGCCCAGCATGAACATTCCATTTCATTCCATCCTATGTACCTGACCAGCAGTCAATCTTACTGACAGGTTTACAGAGCACCTTGAGGTAATCACTACAGAAAAGAAGCCTACATTTTTTTTCTATAAAGAACCACTTGTAAATCCCATCTTCATTCACATTCTTTATAAATATATAAATTTACAAAGTCATCACTCAAGCAGATATAGATAAATTCTACCTTCATATGTCTTTATGTGTCATGAGGAAGTCTCTTAAACAAGTTTCAATAGTCAAAAACAACTTCAGAAAACTGAATGTTTCAGAAAATGTTAATATTCTAATCTGTTGCAGAATCCTGAATTTTTAAACAGATTTTGGTGAAATATTTCCATATTGTGAGTCAAGTAAAACATACTTATGAAGGGGTGTGTATGTGTCTGTGTGTGTGTGTGTGTGTAACGTTTGTAAATCTTAGTGTTTAAAAAGTATGTCAAAAGTAAGTTGCATAAACTGGAAAGTAAGTTAAGAAGTGTGCACATTATTTTTCAGAAATCTATTTTTATGCCACATATGGTTTAAGATACACATTCAAGAAACACAAGGTGTGATGATACATAACTGATGCATAAGTAGCTAAATTTAAACTCAATACACATGAAGGCTAAATATTGTTTTCATATCATATGTAACTCTATGACATTTTGGGCAACTATTATTTCTCTATTAGTGAAATAAATGTTTAACTGAAATTTTTAATTAAGGAAGTTGTACTTTATGTATTTCAGAAGATACTACTTTCCTACAAACCCTCTGTCTAAAAGCAAATCTTTTCAGAAATCAAAGAGCCCCTTAAAGGCAGTAAACCCACACTCATTATTAATCAACACTGAATAAATCAAGGATTATTTTAAACAAATAACTCTATATGAATTGTTCTCAAAGTAATATCCTTGACCAGCTAAATCAACATTATTTGAAACCTGCTACAAACTCAGATTTTTGAGTTTCATCATAGACCTACAGAAATAGAAACTCTAGAAAGTCACGGAGAGAACGTTTGGTGGAGCCAGAGGATGAGAAGATGGTAGCCAACTGAGTCTCAAAAAAATTCTACCTGTAGAATGCCATTTTGTAATTCAGAGGCATTTAATTTCCTTCCCAATATTAGGTGTCAGGGGAGGTGACTATGTGTTAGGGGAGGTAGTATGTGCTTGTGTGCATGTGTGGGTGTGTGCGCACACACGCGTGCACATGCATGCATGCTTGTGAGTGTGCGTGTGCATATGTTGGTCTGCCACACAGCTTCAGAAATCCTCTACCATATTTTTTGACATATAGTCTCTCACTAGCCTGGTATTTGCCAAATCTGTACTGTGGCTGACCAGTCAACCATTGAGATCCTTTTGCCTGTGTTTTCCATTACTAGGGTTATAAGTCTATGCAGCTTTTCACATGGGTAGGTACTGATGCTAATATGACACTTTACCAATTAAGCATTCTCCCTTAAAATATCAGCTCCTTCCTGACAATTTAATATTTCTTCCGTTTCCTATCCTGCAGCAAAGTACTGTCAAATACCTGAGCTGTCATTCTCTTATGTATATTTATAAGATATAAATTACTTGGAAATATTTCTCAGATAAACATTAATTTTCCTCTTGAACAGCAGAAGACCAATAATGGGCAAAAGTTAATTTTGTATTTCATTTAGGAGATTATTAAAAGACATGCTTCATTCTGTTTTAAGTGTGACATTTAAAAATATATCATATAGGAACTGTGCAGTTTATATCTGTAACATGTGACAAACACGTAATATAGGTCTTTTACCAAACATGGAAGAGAATAATCTACCACTAAAAACTGAATGGCAAAGAATGACAATTACACTGTTCTAATTATAACAGCTGTGGAAAGGCTTTTGGTTAACACTGCCACTACAACCATGCTACCTATGATTTCTCAGAACCAAAACAGAAACCCATCAGAGGGAAAAAGAAACCCTAAATTAAAAAATATCCATTAATATTTTCTTACCTTATGCTAAAAGACAATCAGACTAAAGCATAGTTCATTTGAAAAATGGTAAGCATCCATTGTCATTTCTCTTAAACTTTGCTGGCATTTACCATCTTTTCTGTAAGTTAAGTAATGTCAATTGGTTCTTCCTTATATTCAAAGAAAGTATACTGCTTTTCCTAAGGATTATGAGTATTTTTTTCAGTACAGTAAGATCAATAAATTACTAGTTTCCTTATACATTATTTTATACATGGTTAATTTTACTAAACATTTTATCCAATTATATGGTTCTTAGAACTACGGATTCCTAGACACAGCAGCGTTACAGTTACACTTGCATTCACTACCTATTGCATTTGCTATTCTAATCCTAAAGTTTAAACTGTTCCAAATACCGTTTTACCTGAAGAGGTCCAAACTCACAATGATAAACAGTGGAATTTCAACAGACAATTTGACAATTCACATGTATATGTGTATTTCAATTTCAGCAGTCTCTTCTAAATCAGTTCAAGATTAAGTGGTGCAATATTCAAAGTATTTCTGCTGTTGACTTAAAACTGGATCAGTAAAGCGTGAGGATCAAATGTAAACTCTGTGAACCTCTGGGAAGATACAGGGGCTGGTGAAGATCTTTCAGCAGGCACGCTGTATACTCAACAAGCTCAGTATTTCCCTCATTACATAGCTTCACATTTAAGTTCAAAAAGTAAAATTATATGGAACACAGTAAGTTCATATTAAATAAAACGATAAGGAATGAATTTGGATATTTTTGAAAATACCTAAAGACTAATACAGATACTATGTTCATTCTTGAGTTTAAATTCTAGTTATAAAATGTCCGTGCTGACATCAAGTGCTTCCACAGTACACAAAGAGTTGTAAATCTTCACCAGTCCTTCACTTTGCTGAATACACAAATAGAGCGAGCGTTAAATATGAGTCTAGAGTTGTTCTCATGTGTGAATACATGGAGTAAATGAGGTGATACAGACTTGCAGATCAGTGGAAAGCATTGTCCTTTTTACAAACAAATAACCGAGAGAGAATCATTCAGTAACAGGGAAGCACAGAGCAGGTAAGTCCCACTGGCTTCCTTTAGTTTTCAGTCCAAATACTGTACTGTCTTTTGCCAAAGAAACGAGGGAAGACATTTATCCACTAAAATAATTCTGACAAGACATTACCCACTTTTTTTTTAGTAATGCATATACCAAGTGCTTCTTAATATTGAGAGAGGGAGAGAGGGAGGGAGAGGGAGAGGGAGAATGGGAGAGAGAGAGAGAGAGAGAGAGAGAGAGAGAGAGAGAGAGAAGTAGAAAAGGGGAAAAACTCCACACAGGCAAATACACTGCCTTGTCTACCCATATAATGAACCAATCAATTACATTCTATCCAAATTTGACAAGCAAAAGCACTTTTTGCAGTGATAAGCTTATGGGAAGGATAAGATAGCTGTTCTCCTTTAGTTTATATGCTCTATTGAGAGTTTTATCCACATTTTTAAAATCACACTTATAAAAGAGGTTTCCAGGATTGCCTCCGAGGATGAGCTGTGGCAGAGGTGGGTCTCATGAAGGGTATCTACACAGTAAAGTGATAAGAAAAGAGCATTAACATTTAAAGATCAGAGCAGCTCTGAACTATGTCTTATGAAACACACTAATAATACCACAGTAGATTCAAATAACAAAGAGATAGAAATCCTCACCCTAATGTCATGATCTTGGGCAGGTTCTCACTGATTACAAGTGAATATTTTATCTTTTGAACACTGAGTTACCTCCTCTTGTTATTATTGGTAATAGTTCTGATTGTCAAAATCAATCTATTCTATGAAAGAAGGACTTAAATATAAAGGAAAATATATGTTATCAATTACTATTTTGAAAAATGGCTGTGTGCAGCTTTCATTACCGAGAATGGCGAAGCACACAACTATCCCTCATCTTTACACTTGGCTTCCTCTGAAAAAGACTCAATTAGAAATGCACGGCTAACAGTATTTGCGAACTTTGTGCCTTGATTTTGGTAGGAGAAATCTTAAGGGCTTAGAGGTTAGAAGTAACATTTTTTTTTTTGACTACATAGAAACAAAATTTCCATTTCTTTCACATATTTAAAGTTGTATAGATGACACAAAGCTGCTAAATAGTCACATCATAAAAATGTTCATTTTTTAAATTTAACTACTAGATGTGTTTAATGCTTCTAAGTTCCATTGAGAAAAAGAAAGTGAAAAGAGGCACACAGAGAAATAAAGCAGTACTGAGGAAAGATTCCAAGCCAAACTCAACCACAGACCCTGAAAACAAACAAAACTCCACAAGGAAAAGAATATACAGTGAAACAATGCACAGAGAAAGGCTGTACTTATCAACATACGAGAAGCAACAGCAAGAGCTGGACTCTTTACAAACAGCAAATTCTGTGCTACAATTTTTTAGTACCTTAGGCCCTAAGTGAAGAGCTTTGAGCAACTGGGAATCTGAACAAGTACTTTGTCTGAATATTAAGCCATACAGGTAAACGCATATTCTGGAGGAAGTAAGCGTTTATAATGTAAGTATATTTCACTTGTAACTGTGTGCATAGTAATGGAGACTAACAGAAAACCGAAAAGGATTTTGTAATTACTTATGATAGTCCTTTGCAAATACATGCATAACATATCATGGAAATCCGTTTTAAACTTCAGTTTAATCCAAGTTAAAATCCAAGTTAGTCTTTAACTGTGGTAAAACCAACTTACTTCTAATCTTCCCTTTCATACTAACTTTCATTTAATATTTTTAATCTCTCTAGATGCTAGAATAAGCAGCATGACTTATCTTCAGCTCTAACATGTCAAGATAAAACACAGCAATATTTTAAATCAAAAATTATGTTTTAACCTAGCATTTACTCCATTTGTATCCAGTAAGCTCCCTTTGGAATTAATATAGAAAAAATATTTTCAAAGAGTTTCACCAACAGATAAATCAGAAGCTACACGTGTCCTGCATCTTGCACTCAGAGTAGTGGTATAAGAAGTATCTGTTGCGTTTGGCTGAGCCACGGAATTTAAATCAGTACAGTGTTGTGAGGTGGTACGCCTTCACAGTGAAGATGGCTTACATTCAGTATCCACTTCGATCACACTCTAATGTGTAGTCTTAGGCAAATAATTCGCCATTTCCTCACTTACTAGAAATGAAAGACTGGTTTCTGGTTCCTATATGTATCTTAGAGATGGTTGCTGTGGGGATTAAAAGAAATCAACATGGAAAGCACCAACAATGTGACAAGAACACTGGGAGTGGGAACCGGAATGAAAGCCAGCAGACCTGTCAAACGCCACAAAACTGTTCTGTGGAAGAGAAGTCTTAATCTATAACAATTCACACAGGGACTTTTAACATATACTTGAATTAAATTTCACACTGTCTGCTGCTTCTGTAGCACACATCACTCATATCTAAAAAGAAGATGTGTACATCTCACAGCTCACACAGAACTGATGGACATGGCACATGGAGAGAGCCATGGGAGTCTGGGAGCAAGAATCTAATTCGATAATTATTATAATTTCTCGCTCCAAGATAGGTGGAGGTAACATTCCTAAGCTGTAAACACATCATTTTCTAGAAAACACACTCAATGCCAAACCCTAAATATGTGCCCAATCCTACTGTTAAAGTCCCTTTAGCTCGACCTCATTAATACGATGTACTTTATGCATTAAAAACCACACAGACAATATAAATTCAAAGTCCTTCTATAAAAATAACATATAAAATGGGATGCTTATTTAGAATACAGGAAATAAATAAAATCTAGAAAACAATGTATTTGGGTTCTGATACTACAAAGTGGATTAAATTTGCCTTGGGGTTTTAAGAAGTGAAAATTTGAAGAGAACACATGAAGGCTCCCTTGCAGGGAAACTGTCCACTTCTGACAAGAGATCTTTCATAGGACAAGAGATTGACTATTCCTCTCTAACACGCTTGTTCTCCATTGTGTCACATCAATGCTGGGAGATAATGCACGTCGTAAATGAATGGTGAGACTATTCACTTCCAGATTATTTTCTGACTTGGATATTGTTTCTTTTTAGAATCTCTAAATTTAAAAAACGATACAGATGAGAAAATGACAAAAAGTAACTTAATTCAAGGTAATCAATTTTACCAGTAACAGAACTGGTTAGAGATTCCATCCTGCATGCTTGAGTATGTGTCTCTCTGAATGTACATGTGTTTGTGTGTTTGTGTGTGTATGTGTGCGCATGGATATGGAAGGCGAGTATGCAAATGGGGGAGGCTACAGTTTGAAATCAGGCACCTTCCTCAATTTCTCTCCAACTCATTATAATTGTTAGTAATTTTCTTGAGATGGGAGTCCCTCACTAAGCCTATTGTTCACTGACTGGGATCAGCTGGCTGGCCAGTAGGCCTCTGGATCCTCCTGTCTCTGCCGTTAGGTGCTGGCATCACAGGCATGCCCCACCACACTAACTTGTATACGGGAGCTGAGAATTGGAACTCAGGTCTTCATACTTACATAAGAAGCATTTTTGACAGGTCTCTCTCCAGCCCTAAGGGGAAGCACACGTGCTACGTAAACAATATAAAAACTGATGAGTGTAATAAATTATCTTCTTGTGTAAGTTAACAATATAAATATACTACAATGGAAAGTAAGTTTAAAATTCAAAATTAATCTTTTCAAGTAGATAAAAGAATAAAACAGACGTTTCACTGTTAAATGTACTTGAAATCAAGATTTTTCCTACTTACAATATCCCAGAAACAATATATTTAACATTGAAATTGCATACACATACGTAAATCATATATAAGCTTCTGTGATTTTTAAATGTCTTCTTGCAGTCATTTTATGCAATGATAAAGAATTAATTATAATTAATGATAACATATAATATGAATCACACGAATTTACTAAAGGTTTAGCTTTCCTGTACATCTAAAAAATTATACAGTGATTATTAAAATGATAATAATGTATGATAAAATTAAGACACACCATGAATAGTAACTGTGGTGGGTTTAGTCCTGCTACATGTCTAACAATATCACGAAATAAACCTGATTAGAAATTTTAATAAAAATTAGGAAAAAGGCGTGGTAAATGAACATTGAGTTTTTAACCCCAAATTTTCAAAAACCATAAGAGAAATGATGCCATATCCGACAGTGTATGCTTGGAAAACTGAGTATCTTTCCCAATCTTTACTAACAGAAACACATCCTTTAAATGTCACCTTCAAGTATAAGGATTCCTTTAGGAAAATCTGTTTATTTTCTATTTCTTTCTTCAGATGACTTTAAATCACTAAGCTTTACTTTTTGTACAGCAAGGCAGGCCAAAAGCATCAAGAAAAAAGTTTTTAGTGACAGGGATGTTGAAAAATGCGTAAGAACAGTGATGGAAAGAGGCTAATATTATACTTTGCATTCTTCTGTGCTGTCAGCTCTCTTCTGTCCTAAAATGTTCAATAAACATTCAAGGCAGCTTTGGAAAAAGACATTTAGAGTGCGCTGACGAACTGCTAGTCTGGTGAGGCATGACAAGGAAAAACACATGACCTGGATAGTAGCCAAGACACTGGGGAAACTTCCTCAATGATCTCAGTACAGAGAGCTCAACTCCTGGCCATTTTATTGGGCAAAAGACAGACTGAGGTTATAGGAAGTGTTGTTCACAGAGCTACTGATCTCAGGGAAAGACTAGAAATAGAATGAAAGAATTGTCCATATTGCCTTCCAACACTGATCAAACCGTGCATGGTAGATCCCCTCCCCTTACATTTTTATCAGCACTTGTCAGCTATTTTATTGATCAGAGCTATTCTTACAGAAGAAAGATGCAGTCTCAAAGCATTTTTAAATTGTGTTTCCCTAATCACTAAGGATGTTCAACTTTCTGAGATGTAGTGTAGCCATTTTTATTCTTCCTACTGAGTAGTTTCTATTCAAATCCAGAGTCCATTTCCAACCGGGTAATCTGACTCCTTGCATCTGTTTTATTACTACTACTGTTTCTTTTCATATTATAAGTATTAATCCTCTATATGATGTGCAGTTGGCAAAGTTCTTGCCTACTCTGTGGACTTCATCTTCACTTGTCTCTTTTGTTGCACCAAGACTTTTCAGTTTTTGAGGTGCCATTTGGGAGTTGTTGCCTTAATTCTGAGTGAATGGGGTTCTATTCCCAAAGTATTTCCTACACACCTATATTTTCTAGGGTACTGCTTACATTTTCTTCTAGTAATATCAGTACTTTAAGTTTCACATAAGGTCTTACATCCATCTGGAGGCTTTTGTTTTGCTTTGTTTTATTTTTGTAACAGGATGATAGCTAAAGGTCTTACTTCATTCTTCTACACATGAAGATCCAGTTTTTTCTCTGTGTGCAATCTCAATGGAAATGAGTGTGGGGAACACATATATGACCTGGAACAACTTCAGAATCCAGGAAAATATAAGTGACCTTTTTTTGTGTGGAAAGAGGAACTTTCGATAAGGAGAAAGGAGGACACAGTGCTATGCTAGGGAACATGGCAAAAACTGGGGCAGCAGACTTTAACTGAGGACACAGTGCTATGCTAGAGAACATGGGAAAAACTGGGGCATCAGACTTTAACTGAGGAGAGGGAAGGGAGGCAACACAAGGGAAAGGGAAGGAACAGAGGTAAATAACACTAAGGATGGTTGAAAAGGACACAGAAAATATACTACTTTATGGTTACTTAAAAATACATAATATATACAAATATGTTCAAGGTTATGAGTGCATGCATTATATAGGTTAAACGAATTAATGCTGTTTGAGGTGAAATTAAAAAAGTGTCTCTAAATTCTAGTAATACACACACACGCTCATATACATACATATTGTGCGTTCTGTGTGTGTGTGTGTGTATATATATATGTGTCTATATTAAATTTTTGTTAGTTTGAAGAAAACCTTAAAACATATTTCTACTCACTGCTTTTTATGTATTTTCAATTAACAAAGCACATTTAGGATAATTTTACATTCATATACAAAGTTTAAATAAGTACAAAGCATCACTCACACCTACTTCTTCACACACATACAGACAGACAGACACACGCACATCCCACCACCACCATCACTAGCACAATAATAACAACAACAACAACAACAACAAAACGACAGTAATCACATGCTAAAACAACAAAATAACAGAAATCAACAAAACTATTCACTGATGCCTCTCAACATCAATGGTCCAAGCCCCCAAAAGACACTGACTAACAGAATGCATGTAAAAACAGGATCCATCCTTTTAATGCATCCAAAAAAACACACCTAACAATTATAGTATCTAACAAATAATAAAGAAATCAAAAATAATCAAGAAGAGAGAGGGAAAGATAGTACATACTCATGAAAGAAAAAAAAATTCCACCAAGAGGACACTGTAATTTTTAACATCTATTCCCAAACACAAGTGCATTCAAGCTAAAAAAACAAAACAAAACAAAAAACCCACTACTATAGCTTTAAGCACACATTGACCTTCAAACAATAGTATGAAGGTCATCCAAACAAGAAGTAAACAGAAACGCTGGAGCTAACTGACATCATAAACCAGTGGGTAGATATCCACAGAACATTTCACCCAAACATACAAAGAATATAACTTCATTTAACACTTCGTGGAACTTTCTCCAAAACTGACCACATACGTGGGCACAAGGCAAGTCTCAATAGATGTAACTGACATAACACCCTGTATACTATCAGACAAAAGCAGATTAATGCTGGATTTCAACAACAGTAGAAAGCCTATAAACTCATGGAAACTGAAAAACTACAAAATAAAAAATAGGCCATGAAGAAAATTAAGAAAGAAACAAAAGATGTCCTAGAATTGAAAGAAAAATACAACATATTCAAATTATTGAGACAAGATGAAGGCAGTTCTAAGAGGCAAGTTCATAGCACTAAGAAATTAAACAAAAGAGATTGAGAGAGAGAGATCTCATATTAGTGATTTAATAGCACACCGAAAAGCTCTAGAACACAAAGAAGGAAGCATACCCAAGAGGAATAAACAGCAAGAAGTAATCAAGATCAGGGCTGAAATCAATAAAATAAAAGCGATAAAACAATACAAAGAATCAATGAAACAAAGAGTTGGTTCTTTGAGAAAATCAGCAAGACTGAAAAACCCTTGTATCAATTAAGTAAAAAGTAGAGAGAAATTATCTAAATTAACAAAATCATTAAAGAAAAGGGGACATAACAGCAGACAGTAAGGAAATCCACAGAATCCTAATGATATACTTTAAACACCTTACTCCAAAAACTGGAATAGCAAAAAAAAAAAAAAAAAAAAGATAATTTTCTCAATATAAATCATTTACTAAAGTTAAATCAAGAGAAGATAAGAAATTTTAATAGATTTATATAGCCTGTAGTAAAACAGAAGCAGCCATAAGTCTCCCAAGAAAGAAAGAAAGAAAGAAAGAAAGAAAGAAAGAAAGAGTTAATACTCTTCTTAATTTTAATACTCCTAAAATTATTCCACAAAATAGAAAATGAAAGAACACTGCTCAATTCATTTTATGAAGACACAGTGATCATGATACCCAAACACATAAAAACAGGAAAAAGAAAATTACAAACCATATTTCTTCATGAACACAGATGTATAATTCTTAATAAAATATTTCCAAACTGAATCCAAGAACATATCCAAAAGATCATTAACCAAGATCAAGGAGGCATAACCCCATAGTTCAACATACATAAATTAATAAATATAATCCACCATATAAACAAAAAGGCAAAAATCACATAGTTATCACATTAGATGACAGAAAGGCCTTGAACAAAATCCAACAGCCCTGATAAAAGTCTTAGGAGAAAATGGGTACAAGCAACATACGCAGGCATAATAAAGGCAATTTACAGCAAGTCCAATGCCAATACCAATTTAAGAGAGAAAAATTCAACACAATTCTACTAAAATTGGGAGCAAGGCTGCCCTCTCACTCCATACCTTTTTGATATATACTTTGAAGCACTGTATTGGAAGTGTTGCCAGAGCAAGAAGACAACTCAATGAAATCAAAGGGAAACAAATTGGAAAGAAAGAAGTTAATGTATCTTTGCTAGTATACATAAGTGAACTTAAGAATTCAACCACAAAACTCTTACAAGGTAATTTTGTATCTTCAGCAAAGATACAAAATTAACTCACAAAAATCTGTAGCCCTCCTATATATAAACTGCACATAGACTGAGAGAAATCAAGAAAACAGCACATTTCACAATAGCCTCCAACAAAATATCTTGTGGTAATGCTAGCCAAGCAAGGTAACCAAAGGCACATAACCTTTATCTTACCACATAGACACTTCCTCAACCACGTTCACTGATGCGCCACTCATAATATTCAATATTGGAAACAACTAAGATGTTCCTCAAAAGAAGAATGAATAAAGATAATGTACAGTTATACAGTGGAGTCTAATCCAGCCATTTAAAAAAAAATGACAGCACGAAGTTGTAGGTAAATTGCCAGAATTAGAAAAAAGAATCATCACCTGCAGAAAACAGAATATGGTATGTTTTCACTTACATGTGGAGGATATTAGCTGTCAAATCAATTAGTGATAGTTAAGCTACACAATACACAAAACCACAGAGGTTAGGTATAGAGTAAGGGACTATGGGTCTGGAGGCGGAGGGACAGACAGATCTCCTTAGAAAAGGGAAATAGAATAGTCAGTTACGACTGGATTATGAGTGGGTGGAATGGGAGAATCAGGCATGTACCGGGAGGATAAGGCAGAACGAGGGAGGAAATGTAGGGGCAGACGGCGAAAATTAAGATGCACTTGATGGGTTGTATGGAAACAGAAACAGGTTTCTAAAATATGTGTGTGTATGAAAGCTACCTAAATGAAACTGCCAATCAATGGGGGAGACACTGTCACCCGATGAGGATTCCAGTACTAAAACTGGGTTACATATAATTGAGCTCTTGACCAAAGGGATCCCATGGTAACCCCCAAACAACCCACACTGTTAGTAGGACTATAGGTTTCTCAATAAAATTCATGACATGTACTACAGTCAAGGCAAAATACTACGGATGGATAGCAAGTTACCAGCTCCCAAACTGGCTGAAATAGTGATGGAGGGGGATTTGGGTTGTTCTGCATTTTGTGCAATAATAGTGTGAAAATCCATGTTCTAGAGGACCCTTAAAAGAAACACCAACAGAAACTGACAAATTCAAGAGATGTCCACACCTCCGACATTACCCTTGACCACTATAGCCTTTATCAGCAGCAACTACTATCAAATGTATTTTCACCTATCATCCAAAACCTCTTTAAAGTAAATGGGTGCCTAATTGTTTCTACTTTGCTGAAAAAAGGGAACTAATTTTGTTGTTGTTCTGGTGTGCACGGGTATTTTACGAAGTACACTGCTTTGAGTTTCGGGCAGAACGGAGCAACTCTGCTGTGTTCTAGGGGCTCTAACTGGCTGCTGCGAGGATTCTATTAACATATAACAGACTTGATAAGTGAATATTTACCTATTAATTTTTTAGATACATGCAGTTTTACATAGCCACTTTAAAATGATTCAGTCTGCACTTTCTACACAACAGTGCGGTGAACAATAGGCAACCCTGCCTATATTGTTCTCAGAAAATGAAACTATGATTTTTATAATTTATTATCCCCTCTTTAAACAGTACCTTTTTATTTACACAAATTTGCTACTATATTTAATTTTATCCTTGACAACTGTATCCTGCTATTTAAGCCATTTTTATTGTATCCATAATTTAGTTCTTTGGTGAAAAGAAAAAAAAATAAAGACTTGCAAAAATATTTAAAATGAATGACCCAATTTCTTCTTTCTTAAATACAGTTTTTATATTTTAATATTTTTTAAAATTCTTAGGAATTTCATCTTAAAAATATGAGAAATCAGAGACATCAGTTTAAAAAGCTGATAATTAGTTCATGAGTATACTACTGAAATTGTAGTCTAATCTTAGTGTCACATTGTTAATGTATTCATTGTGTTTATCATTTTAAGTATTATGTTATTATGAAGTGAAGGATGATAAGTGTGACCTAGTCCATAAGTTACAACTAGTTAAGATTTCTGATAACTAACAAAAAACATATGAAAATATATGGTTTAACTGTATTCTTTACAAAGTCCATGAGTGGAAGAAATCTGCTTTAAATGACATTGTTAGGATGTCTCTAGAATTGCTCAGTGAATAAGAACAACACACAGCTGGCGGAAAAGCATAGGCTTATTGATGGAATCAATAGGATCCAGTCAAATTCTAGCGAGATTACAATCAACTTACACTCATTTTATTGACCAAAACCTTTCATGCTTACTGTTCTCTTTCATAATTTTGCTATGCTAATTTTTAAAGAATGACAAAATTGGATGGTCATATCAAAGACCTTGTATCATGGTCTGCAACTATACATGCATTCTTTTAAATGGCAAAATAAATTTGATGTAGAGCACAAGGCACTATCAGTGAAATTTTAAAAATCGTTTTTTGAAGGTTTTATTCATTAAAATTATATTTTCACTATTCTTTCCAAAGATTACTTCTTTGCTAGTTTGTGTTGTACTCTTTAAAAATACTAAAAATGTTTGTGTATTCAGTTGTCAAATTAAATAGAGTATTGTAAAGTCCTGAAAATTCAGTATATCATGGAGTCACTCTGAGGTGAAAGTTTTCATATAAAGGAAGGAACTTGGCATTTGAATTGGATCATGAAGAAGCTAAGTATGTTTCAGAGGTACAGGAAGGAAGATGGGCTTTTTCAAGCAGAAGATGTGAGTAAAGACAAAGGACTGGACTTCTAGGTTCATGTGTCTACAGGTTTGGGAGCATATCTCCCATAAAGGACATAATATAAAGTAAAACCAAGATGGCATACAAACAGCTAGACAGATTTAGGAAGATCCAAACACAGGTCACCTAAAGCTGTGAGTAGCTGAAACTGAAAACAAAAGACAGACTGAAGCCAGGTTTGGAGGGTCTAGTAGGCTCAGTTGTAAAGTCTAACTTACCTTGCAAGAATTGGGGAGTCCCTGTACAAGTTAAGTATAATAAAGACATGATCATGTTTTAGGAAGACAGCTGTATTAAAATCAAGAGAGTCCATCAAGAGGTTATTACGACAATCCAGGAGAGTTATGGAGTGTATCATGTATTTCCCCACTATAATTCTGGAAATGAAACCAATAATCCTCCATTTACAAATAAAATCCAAACATGTGGCCAGCGCAAAGTCACACCCAGTAAGTGCTGGACAAAGACCTGACACTAAGCACTCTGGAATTTAAGCATCTAGACACTGTGCTTTTATATTGCTCTTTTCCAGGTGCTGCCACTCGCATGCTTGGCTATTAATACAATGAGTTAAAATAAAGCATTGTGAAGATTTTAAGAAACAAGAACTCAGGAAGACTGTTCATAAATAACAAATGATGAAACAAAAACAAGTATATTAGGACTTAAGAAAAAACAGAAATTACATATAGCAGTTTATATTTCTACAATACAGATAATTTTCAAATTTCTAATCAGTCATTAAATATATATCCAACACTCTCAGAAGCCAAAATGCTATACAAAAGATGACATTTCAGCAAGTAGCTTTACCAAGTTTTGTAATTAGTATCTATGTGCTCAGGTTAACAAAAGTCTAAACAAAAAAAGCTGTCTGTAAATTGAAAGAATATGATTTATATTCTAGTAAAGAAAAAAGGTGATATCATAATATATAATAAAAAGTACTGTACATGAAAATGCCTCAACATATCTTTAAATACATGTCATACAATATGTAAGATATTCACCAGCTACTTTATAACACATCACTTTTCCTTTCTATATACATAGACTTAAATTCCAATTAGTGAAAAGAATCATAAGAAAACAAAAATATCATCAACGTAGAAAAATGTCTTCAATGTCTATAAAGCTATGTACTCAAAGTCATTTTTTAAAATTCCCCATAAAAGGGGCACTTGATAATAGAAAGAAAATCCAAACAGCATTAGTTGTGAACAGTTAATCTCAGTGTTACAAAACACAAACAAACTTCCCATTTCTATTCCTTGGCTTGACCAAAATCTTTACTACACCATTAACACAAGTTTATCACAATAGAACATTTAATACACTTTCATCTGGTTTCTCCAATTTGAGATTTAAAAACCAGAATAAAATGAAATTTTATCGTAGGGGACTATTACAATAAGCTATGCCCATATCTACAGTATGGTACATTTTACCAATGGCAGCAGCAGCAGCAGAAGCAACAGCAGCAACAACAACGAACTGATTAGTGCTAGACATGCACCTTAGTTTCAGAATCACAGAAGCTGGGGAACTGGGCACTGACTTGTAAATTTGCAGTGCCAACAACTAAGGATTTGAACCTGGGCTACATGAAACCATATCTCAAAAAAACCAAAAGAAGAGGATAATAAGAATAAATATGACTCAGATACATTATGTACATGTATAAAGGAATCATAATAGTCATGATGAGACCATTATTATATATAAATATGTAACAAGAACATTAAAATAATTTAGATGTATTTATTGAAAAAATTAATATATGTAATTAGATTTGAAAAAAATAGAAATTTCAAGCTAAATCCTATAATTGTCATGATATGAACAGAAAAGATGGTGAAAGGACATATGAATAATTATTTCCATGGATACCTCAACACACCTGAAAAGCAATATTCAGATCTAAAATCCCATCTCATGAATATGACAGAGAAATTAAAGAAGGACATAGATAACTCCCTTAAAGAAATACAGGAGAACACAGGTAAACAAGTAGAAGCCCTTAAAGTGGAAACAAAGAAATCTATTAAAGAAATACAGGAAAGCACAATCAAACAGGTAAAGGAATTAACAAAACTATGCAGGATCTAAAAATGGAAATAGAAACATTAAAGGAAACACAAAGACAACCCTGGAGATGGAAAATCTAAGAAAGATATCAAGAGTCATAGATGAAGGATCACCAACAGAATACAAGAAATAGAAGAGAGAATCTCTTCCAAACAAATGGTCCGGAAAAAAAAAAAAAAAAAAAAGCTGGAGTAGCAAGTCTAGTATTTAATAAAATAGACTTTCAACCTAAAGTTATCAAAAAAGACGGGGAAGGACATTGCATACTCATCAAAGGAAAAATCCACGAAGAGGACCCCTCAATTCTGAACATCTATGTCCCAAATGCAAGGGCCTACATTTCTTTTACACCTATAATTGTAAAAGAAATGTTACTAAAGCTCAAAGCACACACTGAACCTCAAACAGTATAGTAGGAGAATTTTAACATCCCACTCTCACCAGTGGACAGATTATGGAAACAGAAACATAGTGAAACTAACAGAAGTTATCAACCAAATGGATTTAACAAATATCTACAGAAAATTTCACCTTAAAACAAAGGAATATACCTGCTACTCAGCTCCCCATGGTACCTTCTCCAAAATTGACCATAACCAGACACAAAACAGGCCTCAATAGATACAAGAAGACTTAAATAATCCCAAACTTACATGACATAATGAAAGCACTGCTAAGAGGAAAACTCATAGCTCTAAGTGCCTCCATAAAGCAATTGGAGAGAGCATACCCTAGCAGCTTAACAGCACATCTGAAGCTCTGGAACAAAAAGAAGCAAATACACCCAAGAGGAGTAGATGGCAAGAAATAAACTCAGGGTTGAAATCAACCAAGTAGAAACAAAGAAAACTATACAAAGAATCAACAAAACCAGGAGCTGGTTCTTTGAGAAAATCAACAAGATAGATAAACACTTAGACTAACCAGAGGGCACAGAGGCAGTATCCAAATTAACAAAATCAGAAATGTAAAAGGAGACATAACAAAAGAAACCGAGGAAATTAAAAAAAAACATCAGTTCTTACTACAAAAGACTATACTCAACAGAATTGGAAAATCTGGAGGAAATGGACAAGTTACTAGACCAAATACCAAAGTTAGATCAGAATCAGGTAACTATCTAAACAGTCCCATAACACCCAAGGAAATAGAAATAGTCATTAAAAACCTCCCAACCTAAAAATGTCCAGGACCAACTGGTTTTAGTGCAAAATTCTACCAGACCTCCAAAGAAGAGCTAATACCAACACTCCTCAAACTATTTCACAAAATAGAAACAAACACTACATAATTCTTTCTATGAGGCCACAGTTACTCTGACACCTAAACCTCACAAAGACCTAATAAGGAAAGAGAACGTCAGGCCAATTTTACTTATGAATATCAATGCAAAAATACTCTTTAAAATTCTTGCAAATCAAATCCAGGAACACATCAAAATGATCACTCACCATGATCAAGTAGGCTTATTCCAGGGATGCAGGAATAGTTCAATATGTGGAAATTTATCACATAATTCACTATATAAACAAACTCAAGGAAAAACGTCACATGATCATCTCATTCCATGCTGAAAAAGCCTTCAACAACATATAATACCCTTTCATGTTTAAAGTCTTAGAAAGATCAGGAAATCAAGGCACATAACATAATAGAAGCAACATACATTCAATATAGTACTTGAAGTTGTGCCTAGAGCAATTAGAAAACAAAAGGAGGTCAACAGGATACAATTTGGAAAGGAAGAGGTCAAAGTATCACTATTTAGAGATGATACGATGATACAGTATACATAAGCGACCTCAAAAATTCCACCAGAGAACTCCTATATCTAAAAAACAAGTTCAGGAAAGTGGCAGATATACTCAAATCAGTGGCCTTCCTTTTCACAATGATAAACAGGCTGAAAAACAAATTAGAGAAACAACACCCTTTGCAATAGCCACAAATTGTATAAAATATCTTGCTGTAACTCTTATGAAGCAAGTGAAAGATCTGCATGACAAGAACTTCAAATCCCTGAAAAAAGAAATCAAAGATGGCCTGAGAAGATGGAAAGATCCCCCATGCTCATGGATTGATAAAATTAACATAGTAAAAATGGCCATCTTATCAAAAGCAATCTACAGATTCAATGCAATCCCCATCAAAACTCCAACTCATTTCTTCACAGAGGTAGAAAGAGTAATTCTCAAATGTATCTGGAACAAAAAACCCAGGATAGCCAAAAAATTCTGAACTAAGAAGATCTTCTGGAGAAAACATCATCCCTGATCTCAAGCTGAGCATTAGTGATAAAAACTGCATGGTATTGGTACAGTGACAGGCAGGTAGATCAATGGAATAGAATTGAAGACCCAGAAAGGAACCCACACACCTATGGTCACTTGATCTTTGACAAAGGAGCTAAAACCATCCAGTGGAAAAAAGACAGCATTTTCAACAAATGGTGCTGCTTCAACCGGCAGTCAAATGTACAAGAATACAAATTGATCCATTATTATCTCCTTGTACAAAGCTCAAGTCCAAGTGGATCAAGGACCTCCACATAAAACCAGATGCACTAAATCTAATAGAAGAGAAAATGAGGAAAACACATGTGCACAGGGAAAAAGTTCCTGAACAGAATACCAATGGCTTATGCTCTAAGATCAAATGGGACCTCATGAATCTGAAAAGCTTCTGTAAGGCAAAAGACAACATCAATAGTACAAATAGACAACTCGAAGATTGGGAAAAGATCTTTACCAACCCTACAACTGATAGAAGGCTAATATCCAAAATACACAAAGAACTTAAAAAGTTAACCTCCAAAACACGAAATAACCCAATTAAAAAATGGGGTGCAGAGCTAAATAGAGAATTCACAACAGAAGAATCTCTAATGGCTGAGAAACACTTAGAGCAATGTTCAAAGTCCTTTAGTCATCAGGGAAATGCAAATCAAAAGTACCCTGAGATTCCACCTCACACCAGTCAGAATGGCTAAGAACAAAACCTCAAGTGACAGCAGATGCTGGCAAGAATGTGGAGAAAGAGGAACACTTCTTCATTGCTGGAGGGATTGCAAACTGGTACAACCACTCCAGAAATCAATCTGGAGGTTCCTCAGAAAATCTGAAATAGTTCTACCTGAAGACCCAGCTATACCACTCCTGGGCATATATACAAAAGATGCCCCACCATACCACAAGGACATGTGTTCCATTGTGTTCATAGCAGCTGTATTTGTAATAGCCAGAAGCTAGAAAAACAAAAACCAAAAAACAAAACAAAGAGCCAGAAGTCCCTCAACTAAATAACAGATACAGAAAATGTGGTTCATTTACACAACGAAATACAACTCAGTTACTAAAAAATGACATCATGAATTTTGCAGGCAAATGGATGGAACTAGAAAATACCATCTTCAGTGAGGTAACTCAGACCCAAAAGTCCATGGTATGTACTCTATGATATATGGTTATTAGCCAAAATGTACAGAATACCTATGATACAACCCATAGACTCTAAGAAGTTTAACAAGCAGACAGGCCCACGTGAGGATGCTTCAATCCCATTAGAAGAGGGAAGAAAACAGACGAAGGGAAAGACCTGGGTGGGAGAGGGAAGGGGGATTGGAAAAGGAAAACAGGATCAGTATTGTAGGGTAGGTGACAGGAGAGAAGCCCAGAAGGCCAGTAGAATGAATGGAAATAAGCAGACCCAGGGAGGGGAAGAGGGGGGACCTTCTAGAAAGTACCAGAGACCCAAGAGGTGAAAGACTTGGCCAAAATGCCCAACACTGCAGAGAGGGAACTTGAAGAGTCCACCTCCAAAAGACAGACAGGGCGTCAAGTGGAGAGACTGGGTTACTAACTCAGTCAAAATTTCTGACCCAGAATTGGCCCTGTCTAAAAGAACTGTAGGGACAAAAATGGAGAAGAGGCTGATGAAAAGGAGGGCCAGTGACAGGCCCAACTTGGGGTCCATCTCATGGGGGTCACCAAGGCCTGACACTATTACTGATGCTGTGGTGTGCTTACAGATGGGAGCCTGGAATGGCTGTCTCCTGAGAAAGGTGCAGATACTTACAGCCAACCACTGGACTGAAGTCACAGACCTTTATGGCTGAATTATGGGAAGGATTGGAGAAGCTGAAGGTGAGGGTGACCCCATAGGAAGACCAGCAGTCTCAACTGACCCAGACGCCAGGGAAGTCCCAGAGACTAAGCCATCAACCAGGAGCATATTCGGGCTGGTTCGAGGCCCCTGGCCCATCTATAGCAGAGGTCTGCCTTGTCTTGCCTCAGCAGGAGAAGATAACCTTAATTCTGGTGAGACTTGAGGCCCTAGGGAAGGGGGAGGCCTGGGTGGGTGGGGGGACATCCTCTTGGAGGCAAGGGAGAGAAGGGATGGGATGAGGAACTGTGGGAGGGGAGCAATGACTGGAATGTAAACAAATGAAGTAATTTAAAAAGTAATTTTTTTAAGGCCAATTCAAGAAGTTGATACGTGTGTTTTAACACATTAAGCTAATAATTAACCTTTAAAAAATAAAAACAAAAAACCTTACAAGGGTTTAGAAAATTAATGGCTCAGTAGGCAAAGTACTTACTGAGTAAAAATGAGGATGTATTTTCAAATCCCCAGCACCCAGTAAAAGTCAGATAAAGTGTGTGACTATCTAGCAGTGCTAGAAGGAGATAGGAATATCTCCAAAGCCTGCTGCATCAGTGAGCTCCAGATTCAGCGTGGTTCAGTACAGTCATAAAACTCAAGTACTGAGTGGTTGGTTATTGCCACAATTCTGGCTAATATTACATCACTAGGCATATCTTGCCAGACCAGTAACTTTTATAGCTCACTTTTTACCTTGGTAGCAAGGATACGCCCTCAAGAGGCTACCTATGCTTCCAAAGATTATTTCTCTCTCCAGGTCTATAGATAGATAGATGGATGGATGGATGGATGGATGGATGGATGGGTGGATACAGATAGATAGATGATTGATAGATAGTATATACACACACACGTAGAACTAAATATACTCAGTGGTTGGGAGGTAAAAGGTTTACGCAGAAGGGATAGGGGAGACTTTGGCACGGAGGGAAGGGAATGGATTTTATCAAAACACATACACATACATGAACTATCAACAACTTTTAAAAATTTAGTTTTCCTCACGGCAAAATAAATTAGAACAAACAAACATGGAGAGTAATAGAGGGCTATATACACAAGTACGTCCGCCTGGATACACACATACATCCATGCATACGTTATGCACACAAAGCATACTCTAGCAATCAAAACCTAAGTGATTATTTTTTTTCAGAAAACTCTTGCCTTGTGATGATGTCTATGTCACACACACACACACACACACACACACACACACACACGGGGAATAGAATTTAATTCTTTAAATTTCTTTAGCTTTACAACTTAGAGGACTAAGAATGTAAGAGACAATGGTAGTTAAGAAAGGCCAGAAGGACAGAGCACACATGAACACGCATGGAAGGGAAAGCACCATATGAGAGAATTAAGTAAAGGAAAACTATAGCCTTGTGTTTTTCAACTAGGATGGCATGTCTGGGGAGCTTATTGGTTTTTATTGTTTTATTGAGTCATTCATTCTCCTGTAGCTCAGGCTGGCCTGAAACCTGGTATGTAATCAGCACGAATGTAAAGTCCCAATTCCCCTGCCTCCGCTTCTTTACTGCCGTGATTATAGGCATGTACCATCATGCTTGGTTTACAAAGTGCTGGTGAAGAAACTCCTAGCCTAGTACCTGCTAGGCAAACATTGCCAGCTGAGCTACTGGTACAGCCCTCCAGTGAGGCACTTTGGAACACTGTGTATTTCAGGAGGCTCTCATTTCCCCACCCCTGCTACCCAATACCACCTTGTCACCCCTTCAGTCTCATTCCTTTTTATGACATGTGTTCTCTTGCCACCCCGTCTTTCCTCGGAACTGCCTTATTAACCTCTCTGGACTTTTCATTCTTAAGTTTTACCCATATTTACACACACACACACACACACACCCCAGACTAGAATCCACATATAAGAGAGAATGAAAAATTGTCTTGAGTTTAGGTTATTTCATTTAATTTTTAAACAGAAATGTTCAATTCCTCAAAAGTGAAGGAGTGAATTGATTAAGTCCACAGAAGGGATCCTAATATAGTTGGTTGAAAGTAATATGTGATTTAGAAAAAGCCAAGAATACAAATTCGGGCAGGGGCAACTGCAGATATTCTGCTATCTCAATCTATTTTTGATCTCTAGTCCCTCTTGGTATTTGTAACATAAGAAACACAACACAAACATTCAGGTTGATTAAATTAGAAAGGCTCAGGAATGCTCTGATGAATGCAAAAAGGAAAAAAAAATCTTAGAATGCATATTATCCATAAACAACTCAAAGTGAGCCATGAAAAGAAACCCAAGATCTCACTGTGCTAAATTAGGGCACAAATTATACCACGATACACTCTATTTCATGTTTTTATTCTTCTTCTTAAATTTACTTAGTGTACTGTCTAGTTCTATGACATCTTGATACAAGCTATAGTTGTGTTAAGAGATTAACTATTTTTTCAAATGGGATAAGTCTTCATACAACTGGGCTGGGACAATTGGTGGTCCCGAGTTTTATAAGAAAGCAGGCTGATCAGTCCAGGGGCAGCAAGCCATTCAGAGCACTCCCCCATGGTCTGTGCATCAGGCCATGCTTCCAGATTCCTGCCCTGTTTGAATTCTTGCCCTCACTGGTCTTGATGATGAACAGTTACAAGAAACTCTGAATGAAATAAACCCTTTCTCTCCAAATTCCATTTGTTGATGGTTTCATCACAGCAATGCTGGTACTAATTTATGAGGTATTACTGCAGCAGACCTGAGCATGTTGCTTTGGGGAGAATTTTGGAAGGACGTTGGAACCTTGGACTAGGACAGCCATTGAGTGTTAAGAGCTCAGTTGGCTATACGAGCTTAGAAGATAAAGTTTCGAGAGCAATGCTGACTGAAGAATCCTGGCTTGTGAAGTTTCAAAGAAAAAAATTTTTGAGAGTCCCTTGAAGATTCTACCAGGGATGTTGCTATTTAGAGTTGAGAATATGTGGCTTGGTTAGCTGGGGCAGAATGTGTAACTAGAGACCAGTCCCACTAAAGTAAAATGTTAGCTTTGCTGGAATAATGGATACTGTTCAGCTGAAGCTAAGAAATTGGCAGTGATTTAGAGATAACCATCATCACTGAGTTGAAATCTTCTGGGAAGTGTTTCCTAAAAGCACAGAAGAACTGTGTTCCAGAGTTAGCCATGGTTGTACCTTGTGCTGGCAGTATAAAAGTCACCCAGGTTATGGTTTTGAAGACACAAGTGGTCATGGAGAGCAGTGGAGGCTTGGCACTGAGAGGCCAGTATAGGTGATAGCTAAGGTACAGTCTCAGTAGCAGTTGAAGCTCCAGGATTGAAGGAGTCAATGAAGACATGAGGAGGCTTGGCGCCATAACCAGAGCACAGGATAGGCTACTGGTGAAAGCACAGTCCAGTTGCAGCAAGAGATGTAGTAGTTTGGAGATCCCACTACCATGAGATGACTAACAAAACAGCAGAACAGTGGACTGGAGCCGAGCCTAGAAGACAACTGTGTGCTGCAGAGGGCAGAGCCCGAGAAGTGACCAAAGCCCTCTACAGGAGCTCAGACAATTTGGAATGGACTCTGCACACTGGGTACTGAGTTATTTGCAGCTGGAATTTGGTCTGCTTTGTTCAGATTGTGACGATTCTTTCCTCTTGACATAAAAATAAAAAATCATTTAACTCATTTTTGACTTTATAGGAGCTCTAATTTAGAAACATTGGGTTTTAAAAGACTTTGGATTTTAAAAGAAAGTGGATATTTTAAAGAGGCTGGATTTTTAAGTGTTTGATTTTAAAGACTGTGGAACTTTTCAAGTTTGTAAAATGTTTTATTTGTAATGCCAATATTAATGTGATCTTGGAGATAACCAAGAAAGGAAAGGTTGTGGTTTAACAGAGAGAAATTCGTGTGTGAAGCTGAAGTCAGTTGTGCTACTTAGTTTTCTGTTAACTTGACACACCTATAGTCAGGTTAGAGATAACTATCTTCTTAATTGAGAAAATGCCTCCATAAGATTGGACTGCTTGCAAGCCTGTATGGCAGTCATTGACTGTGGGAGGTTGCAGTCCATTGTGGGTGGGGCCACCAATGGGCAGGTGGTTCTGGGTTCTATAAGAAAATATGCTGATCAAGCCAGAGAGACAAAGCCAGGAAAAGCACCCTGCATCAGCTCATGCTTCCAGATTCCTGCCCTGCTTGAGTGTCTGTCCTTACTGCTTTTGAAAATGAACTGTGATATGAAACTGAGTGAAAGAAAACCTTTCCTCTTCAAGTTGCTTTTGGTCATGGTGTTTCATTCCAGGATTCACTTGTATTCTCAGTTTCCTAATGTGTTTTCTTTTCCCACTTATCAAAAAGCCAGAAATCAATCTCTCTCTCTCTCTCTCTCTCTCTCTCTCTCTCTCTCTCTCTCTCTCTCACACACACACACACACCTTCTTCAATCACCCATTTTCTTTTCGTTTCCCTTGCCCTTCCTTCCTTCCTTCCTTAAGACAAGATCTGCCTGTACTGCTCATGGATTTGGCTGTACTGGCTGCTCAGCATTCTCCCAGGATTCTCCTGTTTCCAGTGCATAATTATATGTATTTGTTATTATTACCACTATGCTCAGCTTTTTATATGGGGGTTCAGAGATCAAATTTAGGTTTACATAGTTGGGCAGCAAGCACTTCACTAACTGAAAAATCTCAGCCCCCCATGCTTTTTGTGTTGTTTGTTGGCAGTTTCTGACCACGTCACACTGATTAGCCTGGAGCTCCCTTTTAAGAGCAGGCTTGCCTAGAAATCACAGAGGTCCACTTGGCTCTGCTTTCCAAGTATTGGAATTAATAACATGCACCTTTATTCCCAGCCCCAAAACATTTTTTGAGCCAAATCTTCCATCAAGTACTCTTTGTAAATGCTGAAATAGGTGATTAAGTAAGAGAGCAGAAAGTAATGTGCATAATAATTCACTAACTCTTCCCCTAATTCTAGGCATTTAAATTGGTCATAAATCAATCAATATCTCTCCTCTTTCCTCGTCCTCCTCGTCCTCCTCTTCCTCCTCCTTCTTTCTCTCTCTCTCTCTCTCTCTCTCTCTCTCTCTCTCTCCCTCTCTCTCTCTTTTCGAGACAGGGTTTCTCTGTATAGCCCTGGCTGTCCTGGAACTCACTCTATAGTCCAGGCTGGCCTCGAACTCAGAAATCCACCTGCCTCTGCCTCCCGAGTGCTGGGATTAAGGGCGTGCGCCACCACCGCCAGGCAATATTTTTCAATACCATAAAAAGTACTATGAAGAACATTCTTATATACAAGTTGGGGTAACTAGAGACAATCATATTAAGGGACCTAAGCTATCAGAGAAAGGTATATTTTCTTTCATATGTGGATCTTAAATAGTATGCACACACAAAATGGCACATGTATGTATGTATGTGTGCATGCATACATGCATGAATGACTTAAAAGTAGAAACAAAAACACTGGGTGGGGCACCAACTCTCAAGCCTTGTGGTGTCATGACTCCTTTGGGCCAAACTACCCTTTCACAGGGATCACATATCAGATAGTCTGTACATCACCCCAGGAGTCAATGCTGGTGACTTTAGCCAACATGCCTAACAGTGGGGACATGGAACCTGAAGAGGTCACCTGTAGCCAGACAGGACTCCCATTGGGGATAAGAATAGGACACCAATCCACCCACAACACTTTCGACCCCAAATTTGCCCCGTCTAAAAGAAATGGTGGGACAAAGAAGGAGCAGAGACTGAAGGAATGGCCAACCAATAACTGGCCCAACTTGAGACCCAATCGATGGGCAAGCACCAGTCCCTGACACTATTAAAGATACTCTGTTATGTTTGCAGACAGAAACCTACCATGGTTGTCCTCCCAGAGGCTCTACCCTGCAGCTGACTGAGACAGACGCAGATACCCACAGCCAAACATTGAAGGTTAGGCACTCTTACGGAAGAGCTTGCGGAAAGGATTGAAGACCCTGAACAGGGTAGGATTCCATGGGAAGCCCAACAGAGTCAACTAACCTAGACCCCTAGGAGCTCTCAGAGACTGAACAACAATTAAAAAACACACATGGGTTATAACAAGGCCCCTGGTACATATGTGACAGACATATGTAGGTCAGTCTCCATGTGGGTCTCCAAAGCTTGAGCCTGACTCTGGTATCTGTTCCCTAACAGAGCTGCGGGAGAGGATGTATGTAATCCTGCAGAGACTTGATGTGCCAGGGTAGAGAAATACTGTGGGTAACCCTCCCTCAAAGGAGAGAGAATGGGAGCAGAGGCTCTGTGAGGGAGGACTGGGTGGTATCTGAGATGTAAATACATAAATTAAAAAGGCATTCATAGCAGTAGCAAAATTACAGTTATGAAGTCGCAACAAAACTAATTTTTTGGTTGGGTGTCAGCACATGAGGAACTATACTAAAGGGTCACAGCATCAGGAAGGTTGAGAGCCACGGCCTAGGGAAAGAAAGGAACAAGGGAAAGGAGGGAGCAGGGGGGATATAAACTCAGATGGAAATGTCCTTGTGAAACGGTGCCATGCACACTGAGCGCAATCAATACAAATAAATCTGTGCTAACGTCTGGATATGCAGCTGGAAAGAGCCTTACAAATACCCTTCTTTAATGGCCTCGGCATCACAGTGAGTGCCTTTGACTTTTACTGCTAGGCTTATGTCCAGAAAAATCAGACTTAATTAGCTGCCTACTACTGTGATGCACAGGCGATAGTTTACTTGTCTGGTTTTCTAGAGTGATACATTCCCTGAAAGTACATGCTGCGCCTGTGCGGCTGCCTTCATTCAGGACTGTCAGTTGTCTGTAGTTTCCTGGGCAATCTTTCCCCACAGTTGCAGCACCATTACTACAAGGGATAGTTAGTTAATAATTAGTTTTTTAATGGAAAAAAAAAAGAAGAATAAATAGAGATCGTGTGCCTGTTTAGACAATTTCTCTGTACCCAAAATTCAAGGCTTTTTATTTATTTGATGGCCTACTGATGTACCTGCTCAACACCTAAGGTACACTGAACTCACATCATTAACAAAGTGCTTACGTCATTTGAGGTTGAATGTCATACAGCCACATCATGTAATGTTCTGATTGGTTAGTTTTATCTAGACAATAGTTAATTAAGTAAAATAAAAGAAGATAATGGATTTCTAAGAACAACGTAAGTCCTTCTATTAAGATATTTAGGAGAAAAAGCAACTGGTAATATTCATCAGCAAATGTAATCTAATTCCAGCAGGAGTTATTAGAAAACAATGAAGTCTCTTGACGAAATCGTAGTCAGCAAAAAGGAAACAGTGGATGGCACTGGGGCTGGGATGCTCCACCTTTTGTTAGCTAAAGTAGTATTTTTATAAAGCCGAGAGCAAAAAGATAAAAGGATGTTCAATTAAGCACATCTGATATGCTGTTTTCAGAAAAGGAGATACTGAAATTGTGCACATATAACACACTCTCATTTTTTCAAAATAGCTGTGTGACAGGGCACACAACCAGGTATTTCATATTAACAATAAAACAAAGAAATTTAGTGCAAAAGACTTACAAACTTCAATCTGTGGAGTTAATTTATCCAATTATATGTGGTATGCTTCCATAGGTACAAGTAAGCTCTGCCCTATATTATGTAGGACAAGATGACAACATTTATTCCTAATGTAAATGTGAATCATAAAGCTAATAGGCATCTGTCTTTTAGACTATGGAGTCTATGCATAAAGTTTCAGTGTTCTAGTTATATGTGGCTATATGACTGACAAACGCAGGATACTTCCTGTACCACAGGAAACCAATTTGGACTGCATCATAATTTAAGTAAAGCTGTCAATGTTTTTCAAATTTGTTAAGATGCCATTTATAATCACAGTTTAGCTGAAAGATAAGAAAAAGTAACTTGTACAATATAATTAAGACAATGATGTTAGGTTAAAGCTAACATACAATATAAAAGAGAGAAAAAGTACACATTTCTAAATGTTATTACTAATTTTCTTTGAAAATTGATTCTTATTATGGAATTTAGTGCTTGGCCACTGTTCCCCACATAACTAACCTAACACTGCTTTCTGTTTAATGAAAAAGGGAAAGTCAGCAAAACAAAATGCCACCATTAAATCATTTTGCAACATTTTGTGTCAAAAATGTAATGGGAAAGGCACATATTCAGAGAAAGGTTAGGGCTCCTCCAGAGCATCTCACTCAGTTCATGCTCATCCTTTTACACAACTGTGCAGGCACACAGTTTTCTCTCTTAATTTAATGTGGCATTTGAAGGATTATGGCATTTTCAGGAAACCACAGAGCAGTGATTTTAGTGGTTATCTGTCTGAAAGTGATGCAGTCACTGAGAATAACTGCTGTTTACAAGCAGTGGTAAGAGCCAGCTGCTGAGCCATCATACATCAGCCCGATTCTGCATTATGTATGTATTTTATTAATAAAGCATAACGTTACACAAGAACATGAGAACAAAATTCGAGGGAACTCTTTTCACAAAGGTGCTTGCTGGATATAGGCAGACCTATATTCATCTTTAAATTCTGTTAAATGCATTAGAATATGAAAGGCTAATTCTGCAGTTGATAACCATGATTTATTTCAGTTTAGGACAAATGTAACTATTCCTGGAAAGTGTTCCTAGTTAAGAACTAAAATAAAGAACAATCTACTATCAGTCAGAAAAGTGGCTAGTCACATAATAGGCAGTACAAAATATGATACTCATACCTAGATAACATAAGTCATGTTTGTTTTTTAATCAGCTTATTTTGTTTTGAACAAAAATGACAAGCTTTTCAAGTTAAAGCAAATTTGTACTATAGTCCTTTGTAATAAACAGTAAATGAGGGACAATTAACTCTGACTTTTGACAAGCTAGTCTGTAAAAGGTGTAACATCAAAATGAGAAAAATATTATAGGTTAGGAATATTAAAAATAGTAACCACTAACATATCTTTCTATAAATTATTTAGACTTTCTTATATTTGAGTAACATTTGTGGTCATTGGCCAGCCACACCTACTTGGCAAACTCTAGGCCAATGATAGACCCTGTTTCAAAAACAAGGTAGCCTGCTTATAAGAAAAGGTAACCAAAGTTGGCTTCCATACACACAGGTAACCGAACACACCAGCAAATCTCACAACATACACATATTAAACTAATAATGTAGCACTCTCTTCAAAAGTAAAGAACTGGTTTCCAGAAATACTATCTGCATTCCTCAAAGAAACAGACTCTCTGAAGACTGTCATGGATCAACCTCAAATTAGCTGGCTAATTGTAGTGCTGGAGACTAAACCAGGGTCTTATATATACAGGGCTGTACCAATAAACTACAACCACCATCTCAACTGTAAGCCAGAGATCTAAAAACACATGGGCGATAAGTCCCTGGGCATGCCTGTGTGGAATTACAGGTTAAAGGAGATGGAACAACCTGCCCACCCTGGGCTGGGATCCTGGACTACATAAAGCTAAGCTGAGAACAAGCGTTCGGCCACCATGGCTCCTTTTCTATGATGAACTACACCCCGAAAATGAGAGGCAACAATAAACAAACAAATCTTTCCTTCCGTAAGCTGCTTTTCTCAGGGTACTTTATCAGGGTAATGAGACAAGTGCGCTAATATGACCTCACCGTGTCATCTTCGAATTGTAGCCATTCGCAATCTTCCTGCACTTTCTCCTAGTTATGATAAGTCTCATGTTCTGTTTTTCACTACTGAGAAAAATATTGCCACTTGACTTAGATAAAAACAGAAGAAGAGTTGGAGAGAAGACGGTCCCTCAATAAACAAGAAAATGATCCTTCAAGTTGTACACTAGTCACCAGCCCTAACTAACAGGAGACCTCGGATTATACCAACGGCACAGAGCAAAGGTAGAGGAGAAGCGAAGGAGAGAGGTGTGTGGGGCGAGGGCTGCAGGGCAGGCTTAGCTTCAAAGCTACAGCCTTAAGGAGGAAGCAGAAATTTAAAAGCACGATTTGGGACCAAAATTATCTGTGTAGACACAGGAAGGCATCTTAACAGGCAAGCAGATCAGCTATGCCATGTGACCCTACAGTTATGACTTCTGACAGGACGTCTATTTATACACGCTACAGAGCAGACTGGGTTAACAGCATGAGACTTCTCAGGCAAGTATAAGCTGACATTTAATGAGCATTAGTACAAAATAGTCTCATTTTCTAAGCTTACTGAATTTCAATGGACTGAAATGTATCACTTTGCACTAGTATGCTTAAATGATCCACCTCTACTAAAATAATCCTCCAGATCACAGATAATCAAGAGACCAACTTTTGTGAGGTACATCTGATCTACAAAGTTCATTCACAAAATGAAAGCAGTGATGCTTGAATAGCTTTTTTGCACAAAGGGGTGATTATTTGCCTCTCTGAAGTTTATCGTTGCATTTAGGTTTCTTTAACCTAGAGCAGTGATACACTGGTCCTCAGGCAAGAGAACACTATTTTTAAAAGATGAACAAAATTAATATTACTAATGTTAAAAGAGCAAAAGTATGCCCAGCACAACTTTACCTAAATGGCAAATTTAATAAATTGCATGCCATTAAATTTATGTGTTATATATGCGAGCTAAGTATGTATGCATGTAACACTATAGTACAATGTAATTATATTCATTGACTATGCAAATGTTGAAATATCTTCAAGTTATCTAACATCACCTTCTCAAAGATCAAATATCCCAGAACAGCTTGGACAAAGTTCCCTTTCCATTATTAGTGCTATAAGCCTTATTCAGTATAAAGTAAAACCAAATAGTAACATAGTGACTTATAAAGTTTAAAAGGACAAATAGAATGTTTTTAATAAATATTAATTTTAAAGAACAGGTTGCTTAAGAGAATAAGGTTGTAGCACTCACTTAACTGAAATAAATGAAGATAGTCTTAAAAAATCATCGAAAAAACAAAACAAAACAAAAGGAGCATGGAATGAGTACCACCAACCAGCCTGTACCAAATCTGTAACAAACCTTTCTTTTTGAGGGAGAGTTACACTACATGACTATGTAACTTTGACTGGTCTCCAGCAAGTATCCTCTTGCCTATGACCCACAAATACTAGGATTAATGGCTTCCGTCACATGCTTGGAATTCACACACGAGTTTTAAGCAGCAGCGAACTGAAACATTGTGGAATTTGGAATGAGATGGTGCAAGCTTGAATTAAATTACTTTTTAGTTATACAACTTTTGGGAAGTAACCTGACTCTGTGCCTTAGTTTTCTCACCAATGTATTGCTCAGTAGCAATAACATTACCTGCCTTGCTCTGCAGCAAAATAATTTAAGATGAACATATAGAATGAGATGACGAATACATGTTTTCTGACTAGTACACGTGGAACGTTTACCATTACCTAACCATGTGTTATATCATCATGTTTATCATTCCAGACAGCCTACATAGCAGGCATTATTGTCTGTAAGTTTTAACAAGAAGAGATGAAGGCAAAGTTCACAAGTTACACACAGGGTTCAAGCCAACAGTGATGATATAGAGTTCATTACACAATACTGACTCCTAAAAAATATATATGTGTGTATATATATATATATATATATATATACATATACATATATATGTATATATATAAAAGCCTCAGTTTTTACTAAAAGCCGGGTACAGCTACATAGTAAAATATATTGTTTCAAAAATAAAAATAAATAACAAACTGAAGGGAGTGAAAACTTAAGGGATGAAAATTACACCCCAGCAGAGGTATTTAAACAGGACCCCTGCTTACTCAAAGGAACTAGCTGATATTTATTGGTTTGTTTTTATTGTCCTAGAATAATGAGAGATGGCATCTAGAAAACTGGCTTCCATTCTAAGAGGCTTAGTCAATTATAAAGCAATGTAAAAGGAGATTACTAAAACTGTGGTTTAAGATTGTTTTAAAAATAAAGCTCACAACTTTCAGTTTCACCACACAGGAACTGGGGGCAAAAAAAAAAAGAAAAAAAAACTCACTGTATAGTTAAGGCCTGTCTGGTCTACACTTCCAGGCCAGCCTAGGCAACCCTGTCTCAAACTCATCCCCACATCACCCAAAGTCAAATGCTAAAAATTCAGTTACTATGAGGTCATAATTATAAACCATTTAAATATAAGCAATCCCTTATCATTCAGTCTAGATTTGGAATATTGGCTTCTTCTTCTGCTTTGATATGAACCCTGCCAAAATTAAACAGAAGATAGTTTCAGGATATGAATTATAGGAAGTAAATACATCAGAGACATCTAGCTAAAGTATTTGTGCTTTGCCTTGTATATTCAATCTACCATGAGAATTAGGAAGACTAAGTATGTTGTCAAAATATTCACCTAATTTGTGAAACCACACAAGAAGACAATTTACTGAGACTGTAAACAGTCACGAAGAAAGATGGGAGGAGTCTGGGGCTACAGTTCAACAACAGAGCATTTACCAAGTGTGAGCAAGACCTTGCTCAGTCACTAGCACAATGCATATAATAGTCATTCAGTAAAAATCGTAACTTCTATATTAGAAGTTTATAAAAAGTCAGTATTGAAGAAATTCTATAAACAAAACAGTGTAAGAATTCTATGAAATTTAATTCTATCTTTCCTTAAAGGAAACAAACATGTGTTATATTTTTTAAAGTAACTTGAGTAATCTATTTTTAGTGATATTCAGTGACATAAGAACAATGACCATGTTATAGGGCCGAGATTATAGCTCAAGAGGTAGGGCATTTGTCTACCATGTACAGGGTTGCATGGGAAAAATATCTTTGAAAATAGTTAACAAACTGACAGCCAAATTTAGGTTCACTCTCAGCCCAACCAAATCTCAGAGAGAAAAACTCAATTATGATCCAGGAAACTTACACACTGGCTAGAACAAAAAAAAGTTAATTAAAAATCTAAATACTCAGACTCATTAAAGACTATTACTTGAAATAAAGTCTATTATATATGAATTCTTGCTGGTGTCCCTAATAGTTTATGATGCAATCAAATTTAGTTTAGGAAAAAGCATCCTGAAGTAAGATATTTTAAGTGTGAAAAAACAAACCAAAGTGCTGATAGCATTACTTAGGCATCAAGCTCACACCCTAACCTCATAACCAAAGTGGTTCGTACCTGTATACTCATATACTCAGATGGGATTCCCGCATGCAGTTAATAGTGTAGAATCAGCTATAAAACTGAAATAGCTCCAGAGATTATTTTCTATCCACATGCTTCTAACAGTTATATAAAAAATAAAAGGTATTAGCTTAAGAAAATTCAGATAAGAATTTCTAGAATCTTTCCTGGTGTGTCTCTCACACAGTAGGAAAGAATGTCATATTGTACTTATCTGGTTAATATAAAGTATGAGGCTTACAGTTCTGTCCCGCTCTCAATTTAACAGCATAGTAAAAAGCTCATGGAGATGAAAAGGACTGCTTATCCCCAAAATTCAACTTTTAAAAAATCAAATACTTTGAAAGAGAAAAATTCCTCCATGTCTACTCTTGTACAGGTGTATCAGGTTTCCTTCCTTACCTAATACACATATGCACATACAAGTGTGCATTCTAACTGTACCTAAAGCAATTCTCCATTGTAAGCCTTTAAAACACACCTACTAGATACATGTTCCTATATTTAGTGACCTGATTTGCTCTTAAATTTATTCATAATATTTTTGTTAAATAAAAAGAGCCAATGCTTATTATATGGAGTTTATTAAGTGTCTGTGACTCTTTTATCAAGGATTGCTGAGCATAATAGGTGGAAAAAAAGAAAACTGGGCATCAGGAAATGGGCAATGTAAATACAGAACATCATTATCAAAGCAATTATATTCTTACATAGATACCACAACTTAACAAGCCTCAAGGAGTCCTTTAGCTTCTTAACTGTGTATTTTTAAGACATAAAGGAATATGGTTTTAATGGGCAATTTATCAGGTAATGTTTAAGTTTAAAAAGAAGATGGGAAGATGAAAGTACTGTTTTTAAAAATCCCTCAAGATTATATTAAAGATAAATATTTTTATGACTTTGATAAATCCTATTTCTCTCATTTGGTGAAAATAATTTAATCATTTCAGAAAATACATAATGGCATTTACTTGAGGCAATGTTTGTCATTGAGATCAGAGGTTCCCTGATAAAGCCATAGCAGCAGTTCAGTGAGCATCAAGATCTTCTTGTCTCTTCCTCCAGAGCAAAGGGATTCTACTCAAAATCTTACACACCCAGCTTCTTTGTGAATACTGGGAATGCAACTTAGTTTCTTTGTGTTAGTATGGCAAGCACCCTGCTGACTTAGCTATCTCCCTGTCCTTAAAATATATCTTTACAAGAAACATACAGCCATATTGAAGAGATATGATCATGAAATCTTGGGTTCAATCACTAAGATTACAAATTACCTAATTAATTAAATGAGTGAATAGCTGTGTGAATAATAAATTAAGTCTATTAAAATCAGAGATAAAATAGTATGTATGTGCGATAAAGGTATAATATAACCATAAAAATATGACTTTGGAGAAAGGATTTTTTCAAATAATAATCATGCCAATTCCAAAATAAATGAGATGCCAGACAAACTGACAAATATTAAGCATAAAATTAGTTTTACTAAGCAAACAAAATTCTATATAAAAATTTTAAATCCAAGAACAGTGGTGTCTAAACTGAACATATTTTTTAAAAGAGTGATAACATTACAACAAAAAACACTTGTGTTATTATCCCATATCCACCTTAACCTCCAAAATATTAATGAAAACATTCAATTGTGTCTCTATCAATTCCTTTAAAAGTTTTACAGATGGTTTAAGTTCATATCTCTTAATAAGGCAAACCAGAGAAAGGAGCTAGCTTTATATATTATCAATTCTAGAGTAACAAATATTGTTGCCTTCCAAAAACTGACAAAATTCCAGATGTTTATTGCAATAATATGAACAGGAAGTTTTCTAATAGAAAGCCATGAAACATATAAGAAGGGTAATACTCTCAAAAAATCTTAACAAGTCTAGAAGAAAGATGAAGCCTATTTTTTGAAAGACAACTAAAATGAGATGGTCTGGAAATGCCCTAGGGAAAAAAAAAAAAAAACCCTTCTCGAAATAAAAACTGTGTTCATTTCTAATCTCAAATATATCCAAAAATTAATATACCCCAGTGAAAATCTATAGATCCTATAGTAAATTATCCAGAACCAATGTATTACCTCCAAAAAGAAGACATACTCAATACAGATTCAAATAGTTAAAGGAGGGCCATCAGCATTAAATCTTGGATAATTTCAAATTCATCAAGCTCCTCAACCTTATCTCCAGACCCAAGGGAATTTCCTTTGATTGAGTTTCATTAATTATATGAGGCTATCATTAAAAATTTGGTTATATGATCATAGTTTTATGTATATAACTATGTCATACTTATGCTTATGATCTCACTATTGACGTCTTCAAAAAAATCATAATGGGAAGACAATGGTTAATGGTTAAGCTTGAAAGAAACTTAACTTCTAAAAGAACTTAATCTATAGAGCAGTTGCTATCCTTTTACCTCTTCATTAGAAGTTTTACTTCCTCATATCTTTTCAAATAAAAAAAACTAATAACTTTATAACTCAATGGCTTTATGAAGTAACACAAACAGTAGTTATATTCTTAGTGACTGAAATACATGACACCATTTTAATCGTAAAGATTTTAAATCATACAATACAAATATGTGTTTTATCATTTTATTCCTTTTGAAGTGTTTACTTTCTTTGTTCCCAGTTAATAGACTATAGATTTATTAAGCATCAGTTCTGAAAGAACTCAGAAAATGCTCCCTTCCACACTGTGTGAACCTCTGTGTCACTGGCCTCTGAAAGACTAAAAGCTCTTGTGAATGAGCACCTTCTGCTTTCCATCCATGCCCCAGCCCCCAGCACTCTGAGTAGTTTCTTCTTCTAGCCACAGATACAAATGGCTAAAATGAGAAGTCTTTGAAGCTTGAGGAGTGGCCACTGAGCAGCATCAGCTGAGGTTCCTGGAAGGTGGCATGTTTGACTTAAGAAACTTTAAAAGTACAAAACAAAACAAACAAAGAAGGAAACCAAACAAAAAATAAAGTCTATCTAGGCCATCTTTTCACCTTTCTTTATTTCATAACAGAGAAGCATTTAACACATTCATTTTGGAAAGCAGTGAGGAAGTGCTAAGAAGGTTGTTGCCAATCATACTCTATAATCACCAATGTGAATAAACTTCAACTTTTATGATATGCAAGAGGCTTTAGAAACTGTGGTCTAGTGAGATAAAACATAATAATCTTAGTACAAGGTACTCAGAACAAATATTTCTGCAGCTTCTTTACATAAAGCATTACCAACTTATTCTCAAGAGAAAATGAATTCTCTTGCTCAAGATCCATACTCACTGTTATTGTATCTCAATCTGGAGTATAAGCATGGCTAGCACATTAGGAAGTGGAGAAAATTTATTTCTGAAGTAGCATTCTCACTAAATAGCACTTTATAAAAGGTTTCTTCTGTAGTTGTTTTTACTGTATTTGTCATAAATATAAAATGACGGGCATTTGGCTTCGACCCACTAAGGACAAGGTCTCCGCATTCAATTTACCTGACGAGATTCTCATTATCTCCAGTTCCTTTACAAGTAGAACATTCAGTTCTTAAGTCTTCAGCTTTGGGCTTCTTCTGCAACACAGACTGCCTCTGCCTTCTTTCCCTGGGAACTCTTTCCTGACATACAAAAAAGAAGTAAACAAAACAAATCTGAATAGGAAAAATGGAATGGAAATAACTCAAAGCAAGAAAGTTTCCCAAAGTTCAGACCATGTAAAAAAAAATTTATCTTATTCAAACCTCATGTTTTTCTTCCTCAGGAACAAAGCTTCGCTTTCGTCCTCTGGTTCTCTGGAAAGAAAACCCATAAAAATTCTTAAGGTTTATTATGATAAATATAAATTTTCTTTGTTAAATTATATATCTTATGTTGGAGAATTGGTATTCCTAATTAATGTTGCATTGCTCCATTGCATGTAATTATGTCATTTAATATACTGCCTTTTTAAATATAAATGCATACGTATTTGATAGGGAAGAACTAATAGTTCAAAACTTTCTTCAGCATTTCATACTTACATGAAACGATTTACTCAGAGTAATTTTTCGGTTCTTAGAACAAATCACTTCTACAACTAAAACATTGAAACTGGAACCATATCTATTGCTTTCTCATACAAGTATCTATGCATGTATGCTTGTGTAATACAAAAATAACAAAACAAAACTCTAAGTAGCCACACCCCCCCAAAAAAAAAAAAGTGGAAGGCAAAGACCAAAGTTCCCAAATTAGTAAGACGAGCTAAAATAATCTAGTAAAAAAGTTTATATCCTGTATTTGGACTGTATTTGTACTTCATTTGAAAGAAAGCATCCACATGCTTAAAGGAAATACAATAATGGTGTTTACAGCCAGTATGGTGAAACTCTCTATCCTACACAGCACAGCGTCTGAAGACTTATAAAACCCCATCTGCAGACCACTGCTCCAGAGACTAGATGAAACACAAGGTACCACTTAGGTTTTATTCTAATAGCTGAGATTAAACAAAACAAAACATTTCAAAATTAGAAAGGTGTCAAATAATTCTCACCAGAACTATTTTCTAATATAAATGCATCAATGTTGTTGTAATCTCCAGTTCTTCAGATTATCTAGTCCCTTGCTAATTAATACCAAAAATGCACAAATGCCATACTCTGCTATTTCCCAGCACTAACCAAAATCTAATTAAAGTCACCCAAGACAAAAAAAATCCATCCCATATGCAGACACCAAACCCAAACACTACTGCGGAGAAGTGCTTGCTGACAGGAGCCGAATATTTTTCAGATTCTCAACAATGCAATCTTAACATCACTGTGACTAATTGTACATGTGTAAACTAGGTAGGATATGTCATTATCTCTCAAAGACTACCACTGGAGGGGTAGCAATTATAACAATGATGCACATATAAAATGGAGCGATAAGACCCATTAATTTGTATACTGGCTTTAATAAACTTTAAATATTAATGAAACAAGTGGAAACTATAGCTTGCTCTTTGCCATAATAAATTAATACGTATGATGAGAAGGAAACACATTAAATTTGTTAATTCCTTCTCCAAAATAATGACCTAAAAGAAGCAGTATTATCTACAAGACATTAGGGTTCAGTAAAGACTGTGAAAATGTATTGTGACTGTTGTATTTACTGTGTTAACAAATATATCTTTAAAAATCCCAGAATTTATGAATCATGGGAAATAAAAATTATAGGACTTCAAAGAAAGTAAAGCTGATGCATGTGTGAAAGCAAGACGAGGAAAGGGCAGGTCTCAGAAGGCCCTCTGGCACTTGTGTAAAAGATGAAAAGTCCCCAGATGCATACAGTATAAAGAAATGAAAAACAAAATTGGACAGCTTTCAAGTTACATTAAAGTTATTAGAAAATATAACCAAAGTAAATATCATTTTTAAAGTAACTTCAAAAGAGACATGAAGACTCTCATTTATTTGCTTCAAAAGTAATTTCTTTGCCTAAAAGGAAGAAGATTCCCTCCACACTAAAACAATGCAGAGAAAATGTGGACATTATACGGCTCTCAGCAGGGAGCAAGGCCAGGCTGTCTTCACAGTAGTTCTACAGCCTCAGGCATAAAATATAAGCAGGAACAAGAGGCTAGAACCAAGTCTCAACATTTGAATCTATCAAACTAGAAACTACAAAAATAACTACTTCTGAGAACAATTAGGGTGAAATAGGAAAATAAACACTCATGTTATACAGATCTTTTAAAGTTACAACTGAAGTTTAACAAGGTTGTTCCTAAATCTGAGTCATATTTTAATATTTTTAATATGATACAAACTATGTATCCATTTAAAATTGATATTAGAAAACTGTTAAACAATTTTTTTAAAACAGATTTTGTACCATTTCAGTAAGAATGAAACCCATAAGTTCAACATTGATAAGGAGGGAATGTTTAAAAAAGCATGTGAACGTAGATACATAGGTGCTATCAGAATCATTAGCTGAGTAACTTAACCTGGCTGAGTAACTATGTGCTACTACTTTTATATTGACTGAACACAAACCAGGCATTTGGGAAGAAAGAACTTAAAATAGAAAAAATTGCCCCTACCATATATGTGTGTGGTGCATTGTCTTTATTGATGATTGATGTGGAAGGTCCAGCTAATTGAGGGAAGTGTCAACCCTTAACAGGTGGTTAGCCTGATACATAAAACAGGCTTGGGAAGCCATGAGGAGCAAGCCAGTAAGCAACATTTCCCCAAGGCCTCCGCATTAGCTCCTGACTGCAGGTTGCTGTTTTGATTTCCCTCAGTGATTGACTGTGATGTGGAACCATCAGGTGAAATAAACCCTTTCCTTCCTAACCTGATTTTGGTCACAGTGTCTTATCACAGCAATAAAAACCCTAAGACAAGTTGAGAGAAGATAGATAGATATTGGCTTAGAAAGGCAGACAAAACGGGCAGAGACATACTGAGGTCAATTGAATTTAGATTTAATTGTGTTTATTTCATAGACAATTTGGGAAAATCAGACTATTTTATTTATTTATATACTATTTGTAATTATTGTTAGGGTGCTTGGAATGAGTCTGTGGCCTTGAACATGTGAGGCAGGAGCTTGACCAATAAGCTATATTCCCAGCCCTTATCAACTCACGTAACTGATCCTCTGTCCCGGGCACAACTCTTCAAGCAACACTGGTGACCAATTTGCAAGGCACCAGTGGCACCAAAGAAAAAGGTAGCATGTTCTATAATAAGAAAATCCCAATTACTGTATTTTCTTTATCATCTGAATATTAAAAAGATCCATTTTACCCTATTGTCCATTAACAGAAGTCATTTAAACATATAAAGGAAAAAAAACTCGTGTCATTAAACTTCATTAAATAAATAAGTAATTGAAAACACTTAATTTTAATGATGATAAGGACAGAAAATTCTATGAGAATGATATTTCATTATCCCTGACTGTCCTTTCTAGAACTTCATTATTCAGTCATTTTCTCAATTTTGTAATACCATACTAGGTTTGACTCTATTAGCTCACATGAAAATAGAGAATACTGGCAATAATGTTTCACTGATAATTTACAATTACATACTGCAAGTCGTCAGTTTAGGAATATAAACACAGCAGAAGATATATTCTTTTATGTTTGGGTGAAATATTTGGAAACTAGAGTTAGATCCAACTGGTTTATAACATGTTATCTTCTTTGTCAACTTTCTGTCTGGATGATCTGTCTATTGGTAAGAATAGGGTATTGAAGAATCCTATTATCAGGCTATAAGGGCCGATATGTGATTTAATCTGCAGAAACCATTTCTTTTACAAACTTGGATACCCTTGTGTTTGGGGCAAAGATGTTAAGAATTGAAATGTCATCTTCATGGATTTTTTTCTTTGATGAGTATGAAGTGTTCTTCCCATATATCTTGATTAGTTTTGATTCGAAGTCTATTTGGTTAAACATTAAATAGCTATACCAGATGGCCATTCAGGTGCATGGTGTTGTATCTTGATATATCTTGCTCAACACTTTACCCTGAGCTAGAGTATATCTTAATGTTGAGGCGTATTTTTGGATGCAGCAGAAAGACTGATCCTGTTTTCATGCCCATTCAGTTAGTCTGTCTCTATTTATTGGTTAATGGAGACCACTGATAATGAGAGATATCAATGGCCAAAGACTGTTGATTCCTGTTATTTTGATGGTGGTAGTGGTGGTAGTATGTATTTATGGATAAGTAAAACCACATGAACATCTTAGTAGATGCAGGAAAGACCACTGACCAAATCAAACACCCCTTCATAATAAAAGTCCTGAAGAGATTAGGGATACCAGGGACATACGTCAACATACTAAAGGTAATTTACAACAAGCCTATAACCCACATCAAATTAAATGGATAGAAACTCAAAGCAATTCCACTATAATCAGAAACAAAGACAAGCTTTGTCCACTCTGTCCATATCTATTCAATAGAGTACTTGAAGTCTTAGCTAGATCAGTAAGACAACTAAAGGAGATCAAGGAGATACAAATTGGAAAGAAAGAAAAGTCAAATATCATTATTTACAGATATGATAGTACACATAAGTGACTGTAAAAGTTACAGCTGGGAACTCCGAAAGCTGATAAACACTTTCAGCAAAGTAGCTGAATATAAAATTAACTCACAAAACGAACAAACCGTAGCCTTACTATATAAGGAAACAATACCTTTCACAATAGACTAAATAATACAGAATGTCTTGGAATAACACTAAACAAGCAAGTAAAAGACTTCTGAGAAAAACTTCAAGATTTGAAAGGAAGTTGACGAAGATGTCAGACCAGTAGTTGTCCTAGTTTGGGAGATGCCAAGAGGGAACAAAAGGAAGTCAGTGCCAAATATGGGATTTGAGGGATGGAGTACAGACTGCCTGATGCTCTGAATAAACATAAACAGAGCTGGCTATTACATGAGACGTTATAGTCCACCTAATTTCTAGGCTTCACTCCCAAAATTCCACTACCTTTTCAGCAGTAAGCAGTGGTACACATCTGTAATCCCAGCACTTGAGCATTAAAAACAGGATACTGAAAAAGTTCAATTCCTTGCCTACATAGTAAGTTTGAGCCCGCCTGTGCTATGGGAAACCCTGGCACAGAAAATATTTTAAAAGGGGCATTTAACAGTGACTATTTGTAAATAAAAATATTATTTCTATTTTAAAATTATATATATGACTAAAATGGACAAAGTTTTTAAAAATATAACAATCAAATTTATATAGGTAAAAGTCTTTAGAGCAGACATAATGATTGTTACTTTGGGTATAAATTTAGTAACAGAAAGTTATAACAAATTTCATTGTACATTCTAAATAAGAAGTACTTTCTCTAAAATACTCATTTAAAGTCAACTAGGATTACAATTTAGAGAAACTCAGGTACAAGCAACCTTGTAAATCTCTTCCCTCATGTTTAAAAGTGAAAATGATTTTAAAAATCAACTGGATGAATGTATATCCCCCAAACGTAATGAGTTAATTCGCCGTATCGTGGCCTTCAGTGTCCTTCCACCAGCACGTACCCAGCCAACCTTAGAACAACAGCAGCAGAAGGTATTGTAGGCAGGAGAGCTGAGTGCATGAGAGGTTTAGCTTGTTTAGCTGCCCTGAGACTGGTTTTCATAGTAGCTGAACTAATTAATTTTAATTCCTACCAAGTGTCTCTCAGCTTTGAGGTGAATAATTACTTAACCGAACTGAAATGAATCAGGCTTTCCTTACCAAAGTGTCTAATGAGGGGAATCCCTTCGTGTAGCCTCTATAACTAAAAAGAAGAGGACAGCGACAGGCCTAAAATAAAGATATTATCGATGACAAGATACCATAGTAAGTTTTTTATTCATTTATCCTTTCAATTATTTTAAAAGAATGAGGATGAGAAATTTCACTAAGTATTACATGGAAAGGATGATAAAGATCCATCTGGACCTCCAGAAAGGCAAAAGAGCTAAATAGCCTTCTAGGTTCACTACCTTAACATACAATAAAGATGTCTTCTAGGCACACAGTAACCCTTCAAGCCACAATGTGTGTGTATGTATATATGTATACAAAACCACAATTTATTTAGTCACTTAATACAATAAGCACAGCTTGGAAATATGGAAAAGAATATCAGCATCCTCAGAAAGAAAGAGAAAGGGTAGAAGGTCAGGGAATCTGGAATTTTTAGGGGATCACTCCTGTGCTAAGCAAGCCCTGAAAGTTTCCCCAGATTTGCTTTCACTCCTGTATTTCATCCACTCACTAGTGCTTTTCAGGCTGAGATACCCATAATTAAGTTCTAGGACCCAATAAGCATTGGCTTGGTATTTTATGGTAAGATATTAACTGACAATTTCTCTAATGTTCAACAAAGCTCCTTTCAAAGCAGGACAACATTCTTGACATCCACATACCTAGCTACTTCTCGTGTGCCACAGGATGACCCATTTCCTGTACTGGCCACATATGGCAGTGATTAAGCTGCTACAATCATATATAGTTTATGCATGAAGAAGTATCTAGAATCATTACCAGTACTTCTGCTCGGATAGCCAGCATAATAGAATAAATGAACAGGCTCAAGAGCGAAAGGATTGAGTTTGAAGCAACCATATAGGTGGTGGCAACTAAGCCAAGGTCCTCTGCAAGAGCAGTTAGCACTCCTGACCACTTAGCCAACTCTCAGGTCTGCTTCTTTTCTTCTTCTGTATCAGCTTTCTCAAGGGTAACATTCTTAATTTTGACCCTACTTAACTGTGGATAACAGGAACCTCTAACTTGCCCAAGTGACATACCTCATCTACCATGGCCACACTCCTAACCCTTCTCAAACATCCACCTACTAGGAACAGAGTACTCAAACGTCCAATGCTACGGGGAACATCTTACTCATAACCACTGATTTCCATTACTGGATCCACTTAGTCTCAGGGCTATATCATAAAACAAAATGCATTCAGTCTAACTTTGAAAGTCTCCACAGTCTTCCTTGTACTGGTCTGGCCAGTAGGGAAGTCAAACAGTCCTGTGAGAGGGTAGTGAAGATGGTTATAGGAAAGATAGAAAGAAGACACAATATACAGGTAGGGGAGGTCTGCTTGGTTAATACCATGCCAGCAGCAAGTGTATTTCTCATAGCCTTCTTATACTACAGTACTGTGGGAAGCAAAGCCACAAGCTAACAGAAACAATTTTGGTAAAATGTACAGAAGACATTTGTTCTCATTCCAGAAACCTCTCTGTTCCTTCCACCAAGGGCAATAGAATCATCAGCCCCTTGAGCCTCAGGTGAAGCTCCTCTTATTGCTCCATGCCTCAGCAGAACAGGAAATCTGCCAACTGGCTCTGTCCTGTCTTGACTGTGCCTGGCAGGCAGACTTTTTCTCTCTGCTTTTTCCTCTGGTTCAGAAAAGCAGCAAATGGCTCCTGACACTTCCTGAGCCTCAACATTGTTTAAAAGCCCAAAGTCCAAAGTCTCTCCTAAAGCTTGAGTCATTCTCTTAACTGTAACTTTCTATAAACATCAAAATACAAATTATAAATTTCCAATGTGTAATGGCACAGAATATGCTCTGCCATTCCAAAAGGGAGTTACAAAGCCATAGCGAGGAAGGATTGGCCCAGAGAAAGGCTGAAATCCAGAAGAGCAAACTCCAAATAGTGTAGATCCTTTGTCCAATGTCAGAGTGCTCAGATGGCTCATCTCTCTCTTGGGCTGGCTCTGCTGCCTGTGTGCAGCTCCCTGTAGCTGATATCCCTGACTCTAGCATGTCTAATACCTGAGACCTCACTTCTCAAAACAGCAAAACAGGAGGGAGAGAAGACCACTGAGAGTGTCTTCTGCCCTTGTCCTTAGAAACTGCAGGGCTGCCAGGGACTAAACCACCAACCATTCTGTGTTACATGAGGAGAAGCCAGGTACGTGGATATCAAGAATGCTGTCTTTTTTTGAAAGGAGCTTTGTTGAACATTAGAGACCCTTGGTTCTGTGAAGCCTTGATGCCCCAGTGTAGGGGAATGACAGGGCAGGGAGGCGGGGGTGGGTGGGTGGGGGAGCACCTTCATAGAAGCAGGGGAGGGGGATGGGAAAGGGGGTTTCTGGAGGGGAAACCAGGAAAGGAGATAACATTTGTAATGTAAATAAATAAAATATCCAATAAAAAAGAAAGAGAGAGAGAGAGAGAGAGAGAGAGAAAGGAAGGAAGGAAGGAAGGAAGGAAGGAAGGAAGGAAGGAAGGAAGGAATGAATTGCCTGGCTAAATCAAAGAGTAATGGACTAATTTCTTTGGTAGAAGAGATTTCAGGACAGACTAGTAATAGCATGTCACATGGTTATCAGTCATCACTCTCATGCAGGTCTACAATAAAAAACAGCAAACGGACAAAAAGAAATATAAAATGTATAGTTTGAAGAGAAAAAGAACATAAAAGCCAAGGGAATTTGAAACTTCAAAGGCTACCCTCCCCAAGCCCTACAGCACAACTCCTCCAACAAGGCCACACCTACTAATCTTTCCCAAACAGTTCCACCAACTGGGTTTAAATATTTATACATATGAGCCCATGGGGGTTGTTCTCATTGAAACAATCACACTAATGTTTGATGTGAATTAAACGTTTATGCAACTTAACAGTAGATATATGCCTGGGTTTCAACAGTATTCAGAGCGCACTGGGGAAAATAACAGTTTGGTATCAGAGTATAGCATTCAAAGGAGAAAGAGCTCAGGCCAGTTTTGGTGGTGGCATACACATGTAATCCAAGCACTTGGGAGAAATAGGCAGGTAGATCTCCGTGGGTTTTAGGCCAGCTTGGTCTATGTAATGAAGTCCAGGACAACTAAAGCTACACAGAGAGATCCTGTCTCAAAAACAAACAAACCAAAAACAAAAAAAGAGAAAGAGAAATGCCTCGCTTACTAAATTTGTCACATAATGACCAAATATTTAATAAATATTCCTTTTTTATTTCAACTGAATGTTTACATAGACCTCAAAAGAGAACATGAGAAATTGAGAAATAATTCAGACTGCATAGACTTGTTTCTCTCCTGAGTTTCACACGTGTTTATATTTGTGCCAGAATAAACAGTAGTATTCTCATGCTTCACATACTTCCTGCTCATGTTTTAATGCTTTCCAAACATATGCATGAGAAACAATGTGCACTGTATTTGAGTTTCCCTCAGTTCTAATTATTTGGGCATTTGTTTATAAAGTTTTAGTCTACCGTATTTACTTTACAAGGAAATGAGTATATAAAATTTTTGCCAATCTTCTAACTCATTGAAAATACTGAGGTCAAAATACAAAGAATTTCGTTTAGAAAGCATTTCTGGTTTGCTATTACTAGGTGCATGAGGATCTCTTCCAACTGCCACTATTTTAAAAAAAGTTTAGTGTATGCTTTCTATTTACAACAACAACTTACATTCTCTCTACCGACCCATAAAGGCTGACCTGCAGTTATAACTTTTTAGAAAAGTTAATTTTTACTTTCTTTCCTTATACCAAGACACATTTTTTTTTTTTTCAAAAAATAAAAAAACTATCGTTGAGGGAATTAGATATTTTGGCTTAGTGCTGTCATTTGTTTAGTTATTATATTTCATTTTAAGTGTCTTTCCTATTTTAAAGTTACAGTTGTCTGAAATTTTCCATGTTTTAAAAAAACATAACAACTTTATTTTATTATTATTTGAAGTCTTTTTTTTTTTTTTTTTTCCCTCAAGATATGGTTTGTCTGGCTGGCTCTCCTAGAACTCACTCTGTAGACCACACTGGCCTCAAACTCAGAGATCTGCCTACCTGTGCCTGCCTTTACTTCCCAAAGGAATGTGCCCCACCATGCTATGCTTTTTGAAACAGAGTTTTTTAAAGGTAGACCCTTTTAAGATGGATATGAACTCAGAGATCTTCTTGCCTCTGCTTCCCAAATGCTGGGAATAAAGGCCTTGTACCACTATGTCTGGCTATTACTTGAAAAGCCTTCAGAAAAGTCACTTTGATTATTTCACTTATACTTTAAATGCTAATGTAATCAATGAGACATACCTGTGAGTTGTTCTCTTAGGAAAATCAAACAGTTGTGTTTGTAACTGTTACTAGTTAAAGCACACACCAGCTGCACCCGCCATAAGGTTTTTCTATATAACATGGGCTGCCCTCACACTCTATTCTTCCTGCCTCAGCCTCTCATATCTGGCAATGTAAATATGCATTACAATACCTGGCTGGACTTTGTATTGGATTTCAGTGAAGCCTGAGATTTTTCCATCTTTTAATGTAATAGTGGTATTTTTACCAATTTTTAATTTTCCTGCCACTGTTGATGAAAGCATGAAATACTTGTTTCATATTAGACATACTATTCTCTCAAACTTTTAAAAGAATTTTTATTCACAATGTATACAGAATAATCATAACATGCCCTAAGCTTCAACCTTTCATTTCAGAACAATATACCATCCAGCACACTTACTGTGCCAGGACCCAGGCATAGACGTCAGAGGACAACCCACAGTGGTCAATCCAATCCTTTCTTTTCTTTCCATCTTATGAGACCCAGAGATGAATTCTAGTGAAGTACAAATACTCTGCGACTCAGCAGTCTATACTGTATTCTCTAAATGCTCCTTCCATACTACAGGGGCATTTACAGAATTAGCTAAAACAAAGACATTAATACAACACCAAGGAATGTCTAAGAGAAATAAAGTGAAACATTATCTATTCTTCCCACAAGAAACTATCAGTCAAATTAAATGAATTATAGCTATATGGGCCTCTATGCATTAATCCAATTAGAAAGGGTTTTATTAAAACATCAGGTCACAGAAGAAAAAGTTTGGCTTCTCAATTCACACAAAGACCCAAACTTGACAAACTAAATACTGTTCATAAGTACATAGGTTTGAAATACAAAGGGAAAAATTAGGGACTGAGATATATAAAACCCAGATGAAAAGTAATCCTGACAGGTGAGCTTGCTGAAGGAGGCACAGGAGTGTATGGCTTCAGTAAACGTCATATTTTTAGTTGAGCAATGGTTAGACTGGTGATCATTATTAGGCTTTTACCTGAACCTACAAACTAGATTCTCAGCTAAATATACTACACTACGTAATATAGACAACTGAACTCACAGAAATATCCAAGAGCAATATGGACACATGATTGACTTCCGAGTATATATTTATGCTATTAACCTTTTATCTGTTTAAAGTTTTTGCACTGGAACGTCACTGAGACCAATAAATGAAGAATAAATACCGTGTTTCTTATTGGAATCTTCTTGGGTTCTGGCGGCACATCCTGTGGAACAAACTTCACTGGCTCCTTAATCTGTCTCCTTGATCGTTTGGTTCCGTCTGGCAAGGTTTCCATGGCCATCTCTGCTTCCATGTCGCTGCTCCCTGCCTGGTCACACTCTGAGCACTGCCTGAACAAATTTTTATGAAAAAATAAGGTTATAGATCTCTCATCTTCTGATTGAAGTATAATTCCTATAAATATAAAAAGTATTCATACATAAATACACAGATACTCAAATACACACAGGTAGTGTGGTAATGACAAACGGAAACACACCTCTACTCTTGCAAGAATGACTGCCATGACTGAATTATAAAAAGCAATTCAGTGTATGCACATATTACAAGTACGGACGCAACAATGCTGTTGTGTGCCAGCGTAAGTCATAGATCACTAAGAACGTATCTTCACTTTGGAAATGAGGACTTTCTTTTTAAGGTGACATACACTGAAAAGTCTTTCAAGGATATTCATTCTTTTCCTCCTTTACCATACCTTTTCATTGTATTTAATGACACAGTGCTGAATATACCATCTGGAGAAAACTCTAGAAAAGATCAGTGGAATGTTGGAGAAAACAGACATTTTACTAGGTAGACCAAGTGAAAACTTAATAAAATATAATCTAAAAGAAGGATTAATAAGGAGTTTTCCAAAAGTCTGATTTGTAGTATATTATTTTTATGATATTTACTTTATGAGTTGGTAGTTGTACCTTCGCATATAACTTAAAATTCAAACATCTTTAAACATTTATCATTTAATTCACTGTATCAAAATTTAGAGACTTATTATTAAGCCTATTTTGACTTTTTAATCTGACATCTTTAATGAAGCAGAGATTAAGGAATGGCCAACCAATGACTGGCCCAACCTGACACCCAACCCATGAGAGTGAGCCAACCCCTGACAATATTGATTCTCTGCAATGCTTGCAGACAGGAGGCTAGCATAACTGTCATCTGAGAGGCTTCATCCAGCAGCTGATGGAAACAGATCTGCAGCCAAATGTTAGGCAGAGCTCAAGGTGTCTTGTGAAATAGTGGGGGATAGGACTGAGGGAGCTGGAGTAGTCAAGAAGACCTACAGAGCCAACTATCCTGGGGCCAAGGGGGCTCAGAGAGACTGAACCACCAACGAAACAGCATGCATGGTCTGGAATTAGGCCCCCTACACATATAGCACATGTGTAGCGTGGTCTTCACCTGGGTTGCTTAACAACTGGGGGGACGCATCCTTCTTTGAGGAGAAGGGGAGGGGGAGGAAAAAGGGGGTGGAAGACTTGGATGTAGAGTGAATAAATAACGAAAAAATTCTGAGATTTTTAAATCCTGAGTTCCACAGCATGAATACAAAGTACCATTTGTTTTGCTGATGTAGTCATACAACTGATACAATGTAAGTTAATATGTAAAGTGTAGATTTACTTTTAAATTTCTATTTAAGTATAATGTTAACAAAAAATTTTAACATGAAAATGAACTGACTAGTGAGAAAAACAAAATGTTACTTTCTAATGCATTACTTAAAAATTCTTACAGGTATATTGCTAGCACAAATAAAGCATTTTTTTTTTTCTTTTTAGATTAACAAATCAGCAACAAAATATAATCAATAATAAACTAAACTGCTCATATATCTGTCACAAATAAAAACATCAGTAACACTGGCAGAATTCACATGGTGAATATACTCTGAAGAGAATTTACCAGGAAAACAAATTATGAAAATCTGTGAAATACTAGGTTCTTGTTTAGTTTTTTTGAACATAATAAAATGCCACTGCGTCTTAAATGAAGCCTACATACAATAGCAAATTCTGTCTCAAATCTATCTTTTTTCTGCTTTATATCCCTAAATTATACAAACTAATAACAAACTGATCCTTTTTATAAGCTCAATGAAATGTCAAAGCTTATCAAGCATTCCATTCCAAGGGCAGAGGGATGCACACGAGCAGGCAATTCTCTCTACACACAGAGGGCAAAATATTACTTGACTGTTCATCTCAGTTCTCTCATTGGCCTGTGGCTTATTAATTTACGCTATACTGACTGACTAGCAAGCCCTAAAGAATCTATACTTTCATACAGATCATTCACTCATTTGGTTAGAGTTACCTCAAGATATTTTACATTATTTGTGGCTATTGTGAAGGGAGCTGTCTCCCTAATTTCTTTCTCAGCTTGTTTATCATTTGTATAAAGGAAAGTTACTGATTTATTTGAGTTAATTTTATACCCAGTTGTTTATCAGCTGAAAAAGTTCTCCGGTAGAATTTTTGGGGTGGCTTATGTACACTATCATATCCTCTGCAAATAGATACCTTTACTTCTTCTTTGCTAATTTATATCCCCTTGATCTTTTTTGTTGTCTTATTGTTCTAGCTAGCACTTCAAGTACTGTATTAAATAGTTATGGTGAGAGTGGGGCATCCTTGTCTTATCCTGGATTTTACTGGGATTGCTTCAAGTATCTCTCCAATTTGATATTGGCTTAACTCTGACCCATAATTGTTCCTGTCTCAAAGAACTGCAGAGACAAAAATGGAGAAGAGCCTGAGAAAAAAGAGGTCCAGGGACAGGCCTAAAGTGGGATCTAGCTCAAGGGGAGGTCCTGAGGCCTGACACTTCGTAAGGCTATGGAGCACACACAAAAGGGACCTATCCTGACTGCCCTCTGAAAGACCCAACAAGCAGCTGAAAGAGTCAGATGCAGATATTTGTACCCACCCAATGGACAGAAACTGCTGACCCCTGTGATTGAATTAAGTGAAAGCTGGAAGAAGCTGAGGAGGTGGGTGATCCTCAGGCTCTGGACCACCAACCAGGCAGCATACACCAGCTGATATGAGGCCCCCAACACATATACAGCAAAGACTACCGGGTCTGGGTTCAGTCAGAGAAGACACACCAGCCCTCTAGAGATTGGAGGCCCCAGAGAATGGGGAGGTCTGGTGGGAAGAGGGTGGGGGTGGTGGGGACATCCTCATGGAGACGGGGAGGTGGAGAAAGGTATGGGATGTGGGTCAGAGGGTGGACCGGGAGGGGGATAAAATCTGGAGTGGGAAAAAAAAAAAGATTAAACAAAATTAAAAAAAAAAAAAGTTCAGAAAATAAAAATCCACACTTTCTGCCTTCCCAGTATTGAATGAAATTACAAGCATGCACCATGATCAACTCTAGCTTATATGGCTTATGGATATCAATGTCAGCTCATCATGCTTGTATAGTAAGCATTTTATCAACTGAGCTTTTCCCCCAATACCCAAATTTACTTTACAAATATATAAATCCCTATTATAAAAACATGCTTTTGTGGAATCAAGTTTTCAAATTAAACCATTTGGCATTTTATTTCTACTTTTGCAGCTACTACTCATTATTACAACATACTATTGAGTGGTCATTCCCAAATGCACTAAAAACTTGTTCTAGAACATTCAGGCAATAAAACACCATGATATGAAACTACAAAACACTGAAATATTCAAAATATCAAGAAGATCTTTGTAATTGACAATAAAGAAAATGTGTTCCAATTTCAAAGCAGCCGCCACAAGTCTTGTCATATATATCTATACAAATGGACAGTTTTCACTCTTTCAACAATATATTGAATATTGTAGTCTTCACCTTCAAACACCCTTTCAGATATCTACATAATGGCCTAGTATAAAAGCCACAGCATATCTAATTCAATGGAATCAAATAGCACTTTCAGGGAAAGTGATGATTGTCAGCCACACACAGCTACTTATTCTGGTCATAGGGATCCAAACACAGGTTCTCAAGGGGCAACAAGCACTTTAAACCACTGGGCCATCTCTCCAGGCCCCTGAATCCATAACCTTTTTAATAGACTACAACTCAAGGATTCAGGTCCTTTTGTTTTCTAAAGAACAATGATTTTGCATAAAAATAACATTCATATTCATTTCATAGTTTTTTTTATTGCTTGTATTACCTTTTCTGAAATAATGTCAATCGGTCTATTAATATCTGAGTATCTATCTCTTCTTTGGAATAATTTTAGGATAAAATTCATTATAGACCTCTCTGATGGTTACTGTTAACAGTCAACTTGACAAAATCTAGAATCATCTAGGAAATTCTAAGGCTAGTCCTGTGGAGGATTATCTGAATTAAATTCATTGATTTAGGAAAACGCATCTCTATTGCATGACCTTTCTGTAGTCAGGAGACAAGGATTCTTCTGTCTTGACATCCCAGCCATGAGGACCTGTACTCTGAACTGTAAGCAAATATTAACTCTTTCAACCTTATGTTTCATCACAGCAACAAAAAAAGACACTTTAATAAAACATCTGTAGTGATTCAACATGACTAAGTCAATGAAAAATGAATTACAAACGTTTGTCAGGCTGGACATGTTAAGCTGGCGGAGTATTTACTAAACACACCAAACTCCAGGGTTTGATGCCTTATACCTCATAAACTGAACATGCTGGCACAGGCCTATAATCCAGCACTCAGGAGGAGGAGGCGGGAGGCTCGGAAGTTGAAAGTTATCCCCAACAACATAACAACTTCTACATAAGACTGGAAAATGAGATTTTCTCTTAAAAAAGAAAAAAGTTTTCAAAGTGTCTGGATTTTCAAACAATGGATTAATGAAACTTAATTCATTTGCCTTCAAAAAAAGTAAAGCATTTGAGAAATACCAAATCATAAAATGAAAATTATAAACACACCAGAAAAACCTCTTGTGCCTTATATAAGAAAGTACACATTGCTAAGATTAAAAAAATAATAATTCATTTCTACAAAAATTTTACTTTACTCATATAAGTTTGAAAGATTACAAATAATCAATTAGAAATGTGAAAAATACTTTGTTATGAATCAGTGATACAGCACGGTTGTACTGCTAAGGCTAAAAGCAAGCTCGGGCCAACTACTTGGAAGTAGCCCACCTGTCCGTTTCACTTACCAGTAACTGTTTTTCGTCTTTCTCGGCATCCTTGTAAGAGGAGGATCAAGGCAGCCGAGATGATAATGCAGTTTACAGGTGTCACACAGTAAAAGAAGATGCTGATCATGATTCTTCTTACAAATTCCACAACTTTAATAAAAGTAGCAAGTGAGAGTTACACTGAGGTCCATAGTGACATAGTTTATTTGTAACTGTTCTGAGTTCAAAAGCCTTCATCTGGATTATTTTGTTTTCTGTTCCGGCATTTCTGGTCCTTTGAGGCTGAATCTTCCCAGGTGGACCATGCCTTGACCTATCGATCAGCTTGCCTTAATCTCCTAAATATGTCTGCAGTGTGTGCGTTAGAGCATCCTGCAGTACCTTATGCTTTTCATGGCACCATCGTTCTAACAACACCAACTGCTAGCTCTAGATAGTGTGGAGAACGTTACAGCTCAGTTCGAATATAGCTCTAGATAGTGTGGAGAACGTTACAGCTCAGTTCGAATATAGCTCTAGATAGTGTGGAGAACGTTACAGCTCAGTTCGAATA